>JAGSMX010000016.1:2152500-3352500 GCA_029286785.1 Meandrusa payeni | reverse complement strand
TCTATTGACATGGTTTTGCAACATCTTTCGTTCTGATTTTTTGTTAGGCGTGAGTGTTTCTTCTTCTTCTTCTATAAGCTCTACAGCCCTTTGTGAGCCTTGGCTTGGTCAAGCAACATCCTCCACCTCGGTCTATCCATGGCCGCAGTCCTCCAGGTTCCTATGCCAATTTCTTTGGCGTCTCGATTTACACCGTCTATCCAGCGCAGCTTTGGTCTTCCCCGATCTCTTCGACTTTCGGGGTCCCTCGTCATCACTGCCTTGGGTAGGCGTGAGTGTTTATGTATGAAAATAGTATACTAGAGTACCTAGCCCGCTTCAAAGGGCTTTTGCTTTATTTTATTTAAACAATAAACCAAACATCATTAAATATTTAAATTAACTCTCACTATATATTAAATTTTTCATTTCTCTCCGTATTCATTCTCTTCTCGAGCGGGTGAAGATCATGACCTACACCCATGTACACGCAATATACTCCATTGTACTTCAATATGATTCATAATAACATAAATATGTCAATACAAATTTGGGTTATAAAACAATAGAATATCATCATAGTTAATAAAAGCTGTATTGGACAGTTCAAAAAGAGTAGTGCCCTGATCGTCACCAAACTTTAGAGGATTACTTGCCAGGTCAATGTGAAGGTTCCCTGAAAGTTTTATTGAAATCGAACCAGCCGTTTCGGAGCCTATATGGAACAAACCCACACACATTTAATTTTATATATATAGATGTACATATATTTAAGCGAAATACTAACAGAATGTATACAACGTAAATGTGTTATTATCGATGGCTTAATATTACGATCCTGCGGTAAACGCAGCGTAGACCTGTCACCAATATAGTGACATGTCAAAGCGTCACATATATGTAACCGGTGTAAAGAGATAATTTGATTTACTATTCAATGATTTCGTATGCGTTCAAATTAAACTGTACAATTTATTTAAGTAAATAAATAAATAAATAATAAAAATAAAATAAATATTTATTTAATCTTCGTACAAATCAAAAGTGTACATAAAGTATATTTACGAATAAAACCGACTATAAATCGAATCACGGTTTAGCCGCTATTACGCGCAGACGCCCTCTTTGTATTTCCGAATTATTGTAGAAATATTACGAAATAGAATTAATCAGACCTAACAAGTAAGTTTAAGGTCCTAACAAAACTCTCATCTAGTTTGATGAGAGTTTTGTTAGGACCATTGAAGTTAATTCTTTTCAATAAAAAATAAATCATTAAAACCGTTTGACGTGATATTAAGTTATACGTCCACTTGTCGCACACATAGTTAATGCAATTTTAAGACTCATATGGTTTTCTCGTATATGTCAATATCAGAATTGGAATTTCTCTTCATTTTCTGAAGTCCGTTGAAAAAACAGACTTAATTAGAAATTAACGGGGACAGCGCCGTTTGTATAATGTCTTAAAGTTTGTTACAATTTTCTTACATTTATGAATTAGAATAAGTTAATGGACTGACTTATATAAAAGTACTTTAGCTTTTTGACTAGCTCCGATCGTGTTACGATTGTCCGCCTCTGTTTTTGAAAGAGATAGCTACGATAGTATACTTATGTACTTATTTTGTGCGCGATGTTGAGCAAGGAAGCACGATATTTACAAGCAAATGATGGCGAATGAAAACGTGGACAACAAATAGTTAGTTATATAAATAACATGGGTTTTAGGTAGCTACACGAATTTGAAACTATCATGTCTCCTACGTATTCGATATAACTTAGTTTTATTGTAAAATATTCCTTTGGTAAAGTTTTAGTCACATAAGGCATTGTAACGTGTGAAATCACTTAAAGTACTCACATACGCCGTTGACGAAATTACCGATGGATATGATTATTAATAAAATTTCGAACATATCGTAATTTGATGTATAATTTTAGTTTACGAAACATAGCAGAAATTGTCGAACTGAAGTGACATTGTAGAAATATACTGTGTTTATGTTGCGTTCGTGTTGTCACAGTATTGGTGCATTCAGATTAATTACAGAAGAAGAAATTATTCTTTATTTATATAATTAATGGATTTTTTGAATGTACCAAGACTTCTCAGAATAGTCACTCTATAACTTTAAAATCGTATTCTATATTTGTAAAATGTTGTTTGTTTACTTTTGGTGTACGAACAAAAAAACAACCGGTCACCCCGAAGGGTAGACAGACCGGACCTTAAACGGACTTCAAATGAATACGATCCTGGCACACCTTTTTTCCTTTTTTATTGGAAAGAATGCGCTTTAAGGATTGTTTAGGTTCTGATTAATTCAAATTAGACATAGACATAGACATTTATTTATTGGCATCACAATACAAAAACACATCACAGACAGAATATAACACACATTAAAAAAGAATGAAAAATAGACAAAACACAGTTAAAGTTTTGGGTAATGTGGCATCAGGGCGGAATGCCACTCCCAATATTACTTTTGTACATGTTCTTCGCCTTCGAATGTGCCGCCGGTAAATAAAAATATCACAGAAATGTTGAGGATATTGAAATATATATTTGATACGTTTTGTTACATTAGAAAAATATACATTCGGAAAGTCTAAGCAAAAAGTGTGTAGTGAAAATTTATGACATATGTTTCATATAAAATTTTTCCAATTCCTAATTCAAAATAAATAATTTTGTCATCTAAAACCTCTTTTGTAGTTGGCGAATGCAAGTCGCCACAAAGTTACACGGACAAATAATACAAAACATATGATGCCAATATCGGATACCGTCTCAGCATATGCTGTCGCAAGGATGCGACAGCGCTGATTTTAAGCGGTCCCCGGGACTACCTAAAGACGTGCGCGCGCTATACTACTTTTATATGGAATTTATACAGACAATAAGAGTATAATAAATATGATACATAAATAAAACAGTTATGAGATTAAAATATATTTTATACAATAAAATAATGAATAAAAAATGTCATAAATAAATATATTATTGAGTCAAAAATAATTAGTAATCAATAACTCGGTAAAACAGAGAGACCGCAAACGTCCGCGCGTAATAGCGTTTGATTCGACTTAAATTCGAGTTTAGTTTTTTCTCGTAAATATACTTGAACATGTGTTGGTTGATTTCAAAATCTATTATTTAACGACGATATATTATTACAAATATAATACAAATACTTTATTCAAAAAAAAATTCTTACAAATAGACGAACTCCCTGACTCCTGAACTAGGAGTTAAACCTGTATCTCAGGAATCAGTGCCCTCTCCCACTGCGTTACATCAATTTCATTTCAAATTTAATTTAACAAACAAAGATAATTTAAAGTGCAATAAAGTCTATTGTTCCCACATATGTTGTCAGCTTTCCACTCCGCTCTGTCCCCGATATCGTCTAGGAAAACTCCTTGTCTCGTCTCTCGACTTGTCTCCCATTATATCATTGGTCTTCTTCTGGATCTTCAACCGCGAAAGGAAAGTGAAGAAAGTCAAACAGCAATAGAGTCATTTCAGTTAATTGCAAAACAACGTTTAACAAAGAAACAAATATGACTTAGCAGTAAGAACGTATAAAGCCACACATTGTCTCAAAAGAGCGACACAAATTCAACCGCCGCGAGGCGGAAATCAAAATTAAAGCCACTTTTATTTAAAAGTAACACGACAAAGAGATTGTGGACCATTCATTACAAAAGCAGTGTTGAAATTGCGCCGAGCCACCTGAGAATACCGCACAGCATAATGGTAGCTTGCTGTTTGTAAAAATAATTGTCTTTTATTCGACTTAAATATAATTTCTGTTACATTTTCTAGAAAAGAATAATAGAATATTGAGTCGTGAACATTATTAATTGTGTTGTTTAGCCAACCTTATTACTTGAAGCGGACAATTCTGACCACCATTTTGCGATTATCAATGTGAAAGACATTAGTGATGAAAAACTGAAAATAAGCTTGATGACAGCACATGCTAAAATGGCATCCAAGTGTAATGACTTGTAGGTCTTGTGGAATCAAATAGTCCAACAACTACACTTTATTCAGACAGCGTAACGTTGTACAAGGAATTATTTTAGCGAATACCGTCACACCTGCGCGTCCTCACAATCTTTATACAAAATTAATTAAAAGGCAGGTTAAGAAGTAATAAAGTTAAATTATTGTTTACAATGCCAAGTTAATATGATGTTCAACTAAATTATTAATTATGAATTAAAGATACAATAAGGTTCAGGTAAATCATTAAGATATCATTGGAAGTAGTTATTATGCATAACAATCGCTGGGTGTCATGATGTTGCTAGTTAACACGAGGCATATATATCTATTTATATGTATATACATTTTATTTTTATTTTTTAAAATTATTAATTATTTTTGTTTACTAATACGAATCATAGAACAGTATCATACCATACCGCAACATTTTCACTAAAGCCCTATAATTCCATGCAAGTAAGTGCCCCCCGCAAAACGTACCGCATCTAGAATTCCGACGTTCTTTATGAAGCCGCAGCAAATCCTCTAGCCCGCGCCGCAAAGCCCAAAGCTATATAATGAGGACGCATACATTAAAATATTTTATTGCCTCGTGTCTATGTGTTGTTGAAAATATCTTGTAATTCCACAAATTGCGGGATTAATCTTATATTTAAAATTCTCGTGTCACAGTGTTAGTTACCGTTCTCCTCCGAAATATATAGATATGGATGGATAGACCGATTTTATGAAATTTTATATGCATATTCAGTAGGTCTAAGAATCTGAAATCTATTTTTCATACCTCTAATTGATAAGGGTTGTCCACCCCAAATTTTTATTTTTGGACAATTTTTCTTGTTTTAATTTTATATGATTTGGCAATGGTAGAAGGATGAAAATTTAGGGTTTAATAATAATAATAATAAGCCATTTAATCGGTTAGCCGGATTACAACACATATACAAATTAACACAAGTTAAGCGCACAGTTAAAATGAAAAATAAAATAAAATAAATATATATATCACTAAAGACCCAAAAGGTCGCACATATGTTGTCAGCTTTCCACTCCGCTCTGTCCCCGATATCGTCTAGGAAACTCCTTGTCTCGTCTCTCGACTTGTCTCCCATTATATCTTTGGTCTTCCTCTGGATCTTTCATTACAGCAATAGAGTCATTTCAGTTAAATGCAAAACAACGTTTAACAAAGAAGCAAATATGACTTAGCAGTAAGAACGTATAAATCCACACATTGTCTCAAAAGAGCGACACAATTCAACCGCCGCGAGGCGGAAATCAAAATTAAAGCCACTTTTATTTAAAAGTAACACGACAAAGAGATTGTGGACCATTCATTACAAAAGCAGTGTTGAAATTGCGCCGAGCCACCTGAGAATACCGCACAGCATAATGGTAGCTTGCTGTTTGTAAAAATAATTGTCTTTTATTCGACTTAAATATAATTTCTGTTACATTTTCTAGAAAAGAATAATAGAATATTGAGTCGTGAACATTATTAATTGTGTTGTTTAGCCAACCTTATTACTTTAAGCGGACAATTCTGACCACCATTTTGCGATTATGAATGTGAATTAGTGATGAAAAACTGAAAAGAAGCTTAATGACAGTACATGCTAAAATGGCATCCAAGTGTAATGACTTGTAGGTCTTGTGGAATAAAATAGTCCAACAACTACGCTTTATTCAGACAGCGTAACGTTGTACAAGGAATTATTTTAACGAATACTGTCACAGCTGCGCGTCCTCACAATCTGTATAAAAAATTAATTAAAAGGCAGATTACGAACTATAAAGATAAATAATTGTTTACAATGACAAGTTAATGTGATCAACTAAATTATTTATTATGATTTTAGATACAATAAGGTTCAGGTAAATCACTAAGATATCATTGGAAGTAGTTATTATGCATAACCATCGCTGGGTGTCATGATGTTGCTAGTTAACACGAGGCATTTATATCTATATATATGTATATATATTTTTTTAAAAAAGAAAGCTAGCAATATTTCTTTTTTTTCACATATATTACTAACAATCTTGTTAACCATTCCCACTAAGCTTAAGCTTGTGCTAGGACATGGTTCACGGCAATAGTCGAATGGTGGATTCAGACCACGACCTTACGATTCGCATTCCGTACCCTAAACCATTAGGCTATTGACGCTGGATCAGATGCCGATATATATATATATATATATATATATATATATATATATATATATATGGTAATCCAATTGCTGTCTTTCTTTCTTTAATTCTCAACGCCTTCCAAAATGGAGGAGATTTCCAATTCTTCATTTTTATTTGAAAGTATGCGCTTCCCATGTTGTCCCATTTGGTCTAATTCTGACATCATAATATTTCTTTTGGCATCCATGAGAAAACCATGTACCAAGCATATGCTCGACAAATGGACGAATTACTAAATACCACGTCAGCGGATTTCGATATTTTTTTATTGGAAAAGATGTACTTCAAGGGTAGTTTGATGAAACTTTGGTTAGGTTCTGATTAATTCTATGTTATATCGTGATATTACGATATTTCGGAAATACAAAAATGGTGCCCGCGTGTAATGGCGGTAAACGTTTGATTTGATTTGAAGTCGTTTACTGTTTGTATTCGTAAATGTAATTATTTTTGTTTACTAATACGAATCTTAGAACAGTATCATACCATACCGCAACATTTTCACTAAAGCCCTATAATTCCATGCAAGTAAGTGCCCCCCGCAAAACGTACCGCATCTAGAATTCCGACGTTCTTTATGAAGCCGCAGCAAATCCTCTAGCCCGCGCCGCAAAGCCCAAAGCTATATAATGAGGACGCATACATTAAAATATTTTATTGCCTCGTGTCTATGTGTTGTTGAAAATATCTTGTAATTCCACAAATTGCGGGATTAATCTTATTTATAAAATTCTCGTGTCACAATGTTAGTTACCGTACTCCTCGGAAACTGGTAGACCGATGTTTATGAAATTTTAAATGCATATTCTATTTGCATTTTTATTAATTTTATAAGTAGGTCTGAGGATCTAAAATCTATTTTTCATATCGCTAATTGATGTGTGGTCCACCCCAAATTTTTATTTTTTGGACAATTTTTCTTATTTTATTTTTATATTATTTAGCAATAAAAACACATGAAACCCTAAATTTTCATCCTTCTACCATCAACTTCCATTTTTTAATAGCGATATTAGCACTTTCCTGCCGTCATCATTTTTTTATTTATTTATTCGTCTCTCTCCCATTAGCCACATTCCCTTATATATTATTATACACTTACAATAAGTTTTTATTATGTTTTAACTACCAAAATATTCACTAGAAATAATTTTATGGCAAAAAAACGTTTGCGGGGGTCAGCAAGTCTTATATATAAAATTCTCGTGTCACAATGTTAGTTACCACACTCTTCGGAAACGGGTAGACCGATTTTTATGAAATTTTATATGCATATTTTTTAGGTCTGAGAATTTCAAATCTATTTTTCGTATTTCTAAGTGATAAGGGTTCTCCACCCTAAAGTCGTCGTTGTGAGAAAAATGACCATGAGAAGCAGGGGCGCAGCGGTCGCCGAGAAACTAATAGCAATGCATGCAGCGGGGCGTCTGCGACGCGTGAACCGCAGCGTTCTCTGTCCACCTCCAAATGAAGGTATTATATATATATATATATGGAAGGAAAATAGTAACTGTAGAGGTGGCACTCTATTCATCTAATCGAGAGTGAACAATTAAAGAGCATTGGAAAAGAGAACCGACACGATTCTGTGGTTGCGATTTATAAAAAAAATTTGTCGTCGTAAATAAACCCGTCGGAGTTTGTGCGTGATAACGCGACCTAAGTGGAATATCTTAAGGAAGATAACCTTCCTTACATAATTAATATGTAACATATTGTACACGTTATCTATTCCTAAGACCTATGTAAATCGTTCTGGACTGTAACAACATTCTCTTTCAAGCAATACACTTCCTTTACCTGGAATTCAATACGCTTCAAAATAAAGACATTAAATACAAGCTACGCGTTATATTATATTTGGTAACTGCGAGTTAAACCTTAAATTGAAGATCATGTTTTCGTTTTTAATAATTAACTCTATATTCTTCGTAGTTTAAATGTGAAGAAATATAATAATACTTTATAGCCTTACTAAAACTGCTTGTATTGAGTTACTGAAATGTTAGATTTTATCCAAACAAAATCCAATTTGTATCTGTTACTTTTTCGATTATAATGAAACAAGTATATTTACGAGTAAAAACAAAAACAAACTTAAAATCAAATGAAACGTGACTGGTAGAACGATTGCCGCTACTAAGCGTAGTTTTTGTAGTTGTATTATAGGGTTTGTTTATAACCGTATTGTTACCAAGTTTAAAAATTATACAATACCAGATTTATCACTTCCGTATTTTTATTCACCTTTGACGGGGGGGAAATCTTCAACAAGATATCCCGCCTTCTGGGGGGAAGGCGGAGTTATGTGGGGATTTTACTCACTAAAATCCCCCGGTGGTCCAGTGGTACGCACCGGAGACACTCTGCACTGTGTGTGTTAATCCATCCCCCTTGTGCCCTCGCAGTGCAAGGCGACACGGGCCAGCAAATGTCGCCTTCTTCCCGGGTCCACCTTAGCGGACGACAAAGGCCCCCACCTATGTCGCCCAGTGAACCCGAGGCCCCATTGAGTCGCCTTCTGCGACAGACAGGGGATACCGTAGTCTTATTTTTGTTTACCTCATCTTCATCATCAGAATTATCCACATAAACATTTTAACCAATATTTCTTGTGGTTTGTATGAATACGTATTGATATTAGAACGTTAATTTTCTCTTGCTCTAGTAATATTAGGATAAAAATACAAATAGTAACACGACCTCTAATGCATTTTCCTTGTAAGCGTCTAATGGTTTGTTTATCACACGCGAGATTTCCCAGATAGTGCACCCGCCCCATTGCATGGTTGTTTAAGGCAATTCTAGTGCGGTAATGTGCGTACTTTCTTTGTACTGTAAGCGTTTATACGTTGAGGTAATTAATATGATGTACTACGTCTCATAGCATTCACCTCACAGGTTGGGACTTGATTGCTACGCCAAGGATCTTGGGTTATATATTGTGATGAACTTACGTTGATAGACATTTTTCATCGGATTTTACTGGTGAAAGAGCTCTTAGCTAACCTTCTATTGTGAGCATCACGGCGCAAGGAGAAGAAATCTCGGCATGGGCGGTATCTAGCCATATAATTATAACTGCGTAGAACTTCATTAGGAACATCTTAAACTAGGGTTCTTTTATTTTTTCAGCCCTGTAGTTCTGGGCTCTCAAGAATAAGACTACGGTATCCCCTGCCTGTCGTAGAAGGCGACTAAAAGGGTCGTCTGCTAAGGAGGACCTGGGAAGAAGGCGACATCGGCAGGCTTGTGCCGCCTTGCACTGCGAGGGCACAGGGGGGGAAAGAGTAACCTTCCCCGGGTCGTGCTCTCCTGAGCCGGAGCCCGTCACCATGCACCGAGAAAAGGCCGACGGGAAGGTTTTAGTGGGTAAAAACTCCATATAACCCAGAATTCCCCCCAGAAGGCAGGGTATCTAGTTGAAAATTTCCTCCCCATGAACAAAAAAGAGAGAAGGCCTGCGTCCAGCATTGGGACATCTATAACATTTATCGTTATCTAAATAATTATGGTCAGACAATAAGCCTGCAATAAAATTTAAGTTTTAACGCCAAACGGCGCGATGTATAAATAATAGTAGTTGCTGGTCCCCCCTGAAGGGTTCCCTTGTCGTGCCGGGGTGAGGCTCAGTTACCGTGGCTTGGTCACTCACGGTGAAGCCATGAGCCAATCCGCCTGCGGCCGAGGCAGCAGTACCGAGTGGTGTGTCGTTGCCACTCTCCCCATTCTTAGCGACCATGCGGTGTCACACCACGGATGCGACGGCGGTGGGGCTGCAGCGGAGGAGCAGCTCTCTTGCTGGAGCCAAGGACCAGATCCACCGCTGGGGCTGAGTGGGAAAAAAAAGAGTAGTTGCTAGTATCTTTATATCTTCGTCCCCAGTCTATATTCCCGTTATCCTTATCTGATCTTTACCCTCTATCATCTAATGGCCATGCTCTTTGCTGATAGCGCATTTCCTTCAAGTTTTCAGGATTGAGGAACTTTATTCCATTTCTATTATACCGACTTCTATCGTATTAAAATAATAACAATGCTTCGGAGAATTCACTTTGAAATACATAGCTATCGGAGATCGTTCGAGACTTTCCGAGTATTTTCTACCATAAGCCCGGATATGAAAGGCCAGGGGATCAGATTTCGAGCTTGATGTACTTTAGATGTGTACGGTTTTCTAATGATTTGAAGCGTTATATCCACTTTAACTGCGTTGAAATTGTAACAATTCTGGTAAAAATTCCATTTAGAAATATATGTATTGTTATCGGCGATCGTTCGAGTCTTTTCAAACCATTTACCATTCAATTTCCAACAATAAACTTGAATATAGCACTTAAAAGGCCAAGGAATCATATTATGGGCTTGATATTAAATATTGTGAGAATTGAAATTGAAATATTATGCGCCATTATCGTATCATTTTAAAGGTCAAGAATTGTAGCGAATTCACTCATTGATGTTAGTACATAGGCTGCACTAAAAGTATTGAGAATGGAATATTTCCACTATTCCTGTCATATTAAAATCATTTTAATTGCAAACACCTTGGTTTTGAAAATGGAATACCATTTATTTATTTAAAAAAAGATTCTCGGTCTTGTCAAACTTTTTTAGTCGTTAAGAAAATGGAGATGACTCGAGAAAATTCAAGAGCGATTATTTATTATGACTTTCGAAGTGGTTTAACACAAAAACAGTGTTTTGACCGGATTATTTCTGCATTTGGTGATGAAGCCTCATCCAAAACCTAGCCTGAGCCCTAATGATTTCTATACTTTCCCTAAAATAAAGAATAAATTGCGTGGTCAGAGATTTGAATAAGTCCACGCCCACAAAATGGTTGCTTCAATGATTGGTTCCGTCGTAAAAAAAATGTGTCAAATTTCGCGGAGATTACTTCGAAAAGCAATAAATACATTTTTAAATAGAAATGTTGTGTCACTTCCTTGATTCCCGAAATTTTCAGTGCCGCCCTCGTACAACATTGTAGTTTTATCTGTAACTTTAACCAACTTCACATGCAGTGTAACGCTACAATACAAATTAAAGAACACTTTGAAGTTCATTCCTCGTTTAACAAAAAAATATTTTTAAAATCGGATATGTAAATAACTGTGTTATAAAGTAGTCTGACCGTAACTACGTAACTAACGTACGTAAAATGGAAAAATTATGCTGTTTTAAACGGAAACATCGAATCAAAAGGTGTGGCAGATTTATCTGGAAGACATCACGGTAAATTCTGTAATCTTACAAAATGTACGGTAATTCAATAGGCTTTGGGTCGGCAAATTCTTTACGAGATTGAAGCTAACCGTGTTATCATTTAATGTCCCCATTTCCTCGTTCTCGTCTTACTCATTAGCTGTACGGGCAAACTTTTGCAACTCGTACAACAGATATTAGGTCATTAGTAAGAAATTGAGGTTTAATATAGAAAAGGAATTTGTCATTAAGAATTCTTGTTAGTTTAATGGAAGGTTCAATTAATTGAACAACTTCAAGGGAGATGTCAAAAAATTTGAATCTTACAGTTTTCGAGTTAAAGTTACAGCCTCTGAAGATAATTGGCTGATCTTACATGTGTTAGAAAATTTAGAAAATTTTCTTACCCATGTAGGTTACCTTACAACAGCCCTGTAGTTCTGGACTCTCAAGAATAAGACTACGGTATCCCCTTCCTGTCGTAGAAGGCAATTAAAAGGGGCCTCGGGTTCACTGGGCGACAAGGGTGGGGGCCTTTGTCGTCCGCCAAGGTGGACCCGGGAAGAAGGCGACATTGGCTGGCCCGTGTCGCCTTGCGCTACGAGGGCACAGGGGGGAGGGAAAAACCTCCCCCCCCCCCGGGAAGTGCTCTCCTTGAGCACAGTGCAGAGGGGCTCCGGCTCACCATGCACCGAGGAAGGGCCACCGGGGTGGTTTCAGTGGGTAAAAACCCTTCTTTTTGAAGATTTCCTCCTCGTTAACAAAAAAAAAGGTTTTCATTTTTAGATAAGCCGTTATCACGAATCTTATTAATTCTGAAGACCTTATAATATGATAAGCATTAAAAAATAAAACCCGCCTATTCATCTGGTAGTTACACCTTGACATTTTTTTTGATGGTATACATTAATAGAATTATAAAGTGTATAATTGTGCCAGGTGATAACAATTAAAGGCATAAAAACGGTCTGTCTCTCATTACGTCGAAATATATTACAGTCATTCAGTCCAAATGTTAAAAGTGTAAAAAGGGACGCTTCACCATAAAATGTTAATTCTATAAGCTACGCTTAAAAATTGGACTGGAAAAGGGCTGCTGCTGTGTGAACAGATCAGAGGGACACCGAGAGTGGTAAAACCATATTTGTGTTAAATTTGAATAAGTTTGATTTCATTTGAAGTCGGTTTTTGTTTATACTCGTGTAGAATAAGATTGGTAGGGGCTGTATCGTAGTCAGGCTGGAACAAATCGTAAGTCACTCCTACGTACGTGCGCGTGGGAATTGCGAGTGAGCGACACGGGCTTCGCTGTACACAAGTCCATACGCTGCGCCGTCGACGCTCGCGCACTTTTGCAATACCGGTTTTTGGAGTATCCCACACTTGTAAATATACGCTCATGATCAAAAATAAAGGGTAGGTTAAGAAAGTTTGAATATATCGGAAGATCAAGACGTCAGTTAACTGAAATAAATTATGCATGATAGACAATTAAATATTCTTAAAATAAAACCCGCCTATTCATCTGGTAGTTACACCTTGACATTTTTTGATGGTATACATTAATAGAATTATAAAGTGTATAATTGTGCCAGGTGACAACAATTAAAGGCATAAAACGGTCTGTCTCTCATTACGTCGAAATATATTACAGTCATTCAGTCCAAATGTTAAAAGTGTAAAAGGGACGCTTCACCATAAAATGTTAATGCTATAAGCTACGCTTAAAAATTGACTGGAAAAGGGCTGCTGCTGTGTGAACAGATCAGAGGGACCCCGAGAGTGGTAAAATCATATTAGTGTTAAATTTGAATAAGTTTGATTTCATTTGAAGTCGGTTTTTGTTTATACTCGTGTAGAATAAGATTGGTAGGGGCTGTATCGTAGTCAGGCTGGAACAAATCGTAAGTCACTCCTACGTACGTGCGCGTGGGAATTGCGAGTGAGCGACACGGGCTTCGCTGTACACAAGTCCGTACGCTGCGCCGTCGACGCTCGCGCACTTTTGCAATACCGGTTTTTGGAGTATCCCACACTTATACGCTCATGATCAAAAATAAAGGGTAGGTTAAGAAAGTTTGAATATCTCGGAAGATCAAGACGTCAGTTAACTGAAATAAATTATGCATAATAGACAATTAAATATTCTTAAAATAAAACCCACCCATTCATCTGGTAGTTACACCTTGACATTTTTTGATGGTATACATTAATAGAATTATAAAGTGTATAATTGTGCCAGGTGACAACAATTAAAGGCATAAAACGGTCTGTCTCTCATTACGTCGAAATATATTACAGTCATTCAGTCCAAATGTTAAAAGTGTAAAAAAGGACGCTTCACCATAAAATGTTAATGCTATAAGCTACGCTTAAAAATTGGAATGGAAAAGGGCTGCTGCTGTGTGAACAGATCAGAGGGACCCCGAGAGTGGTAAAATCATATTAGTGTTAAATTTGAATAAGTTTGATTTCATTTGAAGTCGGTTTTTGTTTATACTCGTGTAGAATAAGATTGGTAGGGGCTGTATCGTAGTCAGGCTGGAACAAATCGTAAGTCACTCCTACGTACGTGCGCGTGGGAATTGCGAGTGAGCGACACGGGCTTCGCTGTACACAAGTCCATACGCTGCGCCGTCGACGCTCGCGCACTTTTGCAATACCGGTTTTTGGAGTATCCCACACTTGTAAATATACGCTCATGATCAAAAATAAAGGGTAGGTTAAGAAAGTTTGAATATATCGGAAGATCAAGACGTCAGTTAACTGAAATAAATTATGCATGATAGACAATTGTCTATCATGTACAATTTATTTCAGTTAGCTAGCGTCTTTATATTCCGAGCTATTCAAACTTTCTTGACCGACCCTTTATTTTTGCTCACGGCTATACTTGTTAATCTGCAGGACATGAAAGGATGTTATTTTTATTATATCATAAAATACATTAAAAATTCTGGCTATTGATGTCATAATTAATATTTATAACAACACGTTGTAATGGGTGACCATATCAGTATACTTTTTTTTAAAGTAATGATTGCCATTATAATTTTTATTGGACAAACGAATGAGTGAATGAATGAACTTTTTTTTTTAAAGCTAGCAATAATTTTTTTTTTTCAGAAATATTACTAACAATCTTGTTAACCATTCCAACTAAGCTTAAGCTTGTGCTAGGACATGGTTCACGGCAATAGTAGAATGGTGGATCCGAACCCACAACCATACGATTCGCAGGCCGTACCCTAAACCATTAGGCTATTGACGCTTCAAACTGTTTACGGATTGAGATAAATCGTTATATTTATTAAGATTATAGGCAAAATCCCTTTAACAGCTTTTTAGCGTGGTATACAGCTTTAGACAGCTTTATATGTAGCAGAGTAAAGTTTTACTAATATTTTTTCATATATGTATTTTGTATTGGAAGCGTACTTGCTACTTAGAATGTAACAGATGTGTCAAATCAGTATGATATAAGGTTCAAAGTTTCCATCTTAAAAGTTTCTCCAGTGTGTTCATTCCAATCTTCAGCTGCTAAACTATTTTCAATTCAAGATCTTTAGTCATATGGTACAAATTCATATAACATTGAAAAGTTCACAAGCTGGGACACTGTTCAACTGTTATTGAATAACGGTTTTGTGGATATTGGAAACATACAACTAATATAATTAACCTCCCACGTACTTTTAAACCTATCGGGATAGATAGAGATATCAATCCGAGCTTATTAAATCCCTTATCTATATATATAAAAGAGAAAGTGTGTGGGTATGTTCCATATAGGCTTCGAAACGGCTGCACCGATTTAAATGAAACTTTCAAGGAATCTTCAGATTGACCTGGCGAGTAATCCTGTTAAGTTTGGTGACGATCGGAGCACTCATCTTTTTGAACTGTCAAACAAACCATACGTCGTACTTTTATTTCTGAAATTAACTTGAGCCTGATATGTTTTTGTATAAATGATAAGAATGGTGTTGTATTTACTGATATGTACATGGATGTAGGTGATCTACACTAGCTCGAGAAGAGAATAGAAGAGCATGAATACGGAGAGAAATGAATAATGAAAAAAAAATTATATTGTGAGAGTTAAATTAAATATTTAATGACTGAATGAAAATAAAGAAAAATCTAGCCCAGCGGAGCGAACTGGGTGCGCTAGTATCATAATTTTTTTTTATGTTTCTTGCCTCGTAAGTCAGTCATTTAAAACCGATGTTTTTTGGGAAGAGTTTACTTTTGACTACTTTACTGGGAATTAAGCAAGTTGCATTTTGAGTGCGCTAAGTGTGTACACCCTCTAGACGTGTGCGGATATTTTGTTATACAGTTCTGCTCCTTCAAAACAAATCGATCTTTTACCGTAATTTGTTCTATCTTTCGGTTTTTTTAAACAATTTGAACATCCCTCAAACCCGAAGGACGCGCTGCTTCGTCTTTCGTTATTGGTCCAGCAAGTTAAAGATACAGCCTTTATATATGTCGCACTGCTGGGCACAGGCCTTAAAGAGAGTATAAGTGCATAATCTGCCACGCGGCTCTAGAGCGGATTGGCAGACTTCACATGTTTTAGAAAAAATTTCTAGGACATGTAGGTTTCCTCACGATGTTTTTCTTCACCGCCGAGTTGTAAATCAGCACATCAAATTGCAACAGCAAATTTATTGGTACCGGCATCGTGGATCGAACTCGGGTTGCTAGCGTACTATGCAACTTTTTTTTTGTTGACGTGGAGGAAATCTTCAGAAAGATACCCCGCCTTCTGGGTGGAGGCGGCGGTTATGTGGGGTTTTTAACCACTAAAACCTCCTTCCTCGGTGCATGGTGAGGGGCTCCGGGATCTCCAGTGAAACGCACCGGAGCCAGAGGGGAGGTTTCTCCCTCCCTCCTGTGCCCTCGCAGTGCAAGGCGACACGGGCCAGCCGATGTCGCCTTCTTCCCGGGTCCACCTTGGCGGACGACAAAGGCCCCCACCCTCGTCGCCCAGTGAACCCGAGGCCCCTTTTAGTCGCCTTGTACGACAGGCAGGGGATACCGTAGTCTTATTCTTGAGAGCCCAGAACTACAGGGCTGATGCAACTTGAGCCAACCGCCTGGACACTGAGCTACGACGGGTCTGGTTCAGCAAACTTTCCTCCAATTACAACTTCAAACCACATTTGCTTGAGAGTAGAGTGAATAGGCCTTTATTATTCAAGTGCATCATCCAGGACTGCATTTCCATTTAACATCAGGTGGGATCTTGGTCAGTCGTTTGGAAAGAATAAAGAAATAGAACTTGCTGTATTGTTTAAGACTATCGTAAAAAGATTAAGGATAGATTTACTTGATGTGTACTGCAGCCAGCGCATTGCAGCTTTACTATATCGACGTTAAAGCGAACGTGAACCGCTAAGTCAGACAGTAAAATGTTTCCAGTGAGTTAGTAATACAGTATATCATTGCTTTATTGCGCTTTACGCTTACGGTTTGATAAATGAAATTGTCATTGTGATAAAACATAAAGCTTTTATTATGTCAATGGCTGAAAAAAACTTTTTAATGTAATTTTTGAATTTCTGATATTTCGAACACTTTACAACGGTCATGATCACGGGGAAACATAAGGTATTTTACATCTCTTGTTATAAGTTAGAAGAGTAAAAGAAAAATAAAGGAAGAGAATTAAAAACGATATAGTTTTAGTAGCAGGTTCCCAATCTTCAGCCCTGTAGTTCTTGAGCACAGTGCAGTAGAGTGCACGTCATGCACCGAGGAAAGGGCCACCGGGGGAGGTTTTAGTGGGTAAAAACCCCACAAAACCGCCGCCTTCCCCCCAGAAGGCGGGGTATCTTTGAGAAGATTTCCTCCCCGTCAACAAAAAAAAAAGGTTCCCAATCTTAGGCGGCATATCGGGGTGCGCAGGAGGCGATATAACCAACGCCGGTCACGGCGAAGCCAAGAGGAACCCACACAGTTGGTACTTGTTTCGGCAGTACATAAACTAAAATTGAAACGATACAGAGAAGATTAGCATGGCCCCTGCGCAAGGATGACACGCAAAATCGTGAAACTTTCGACTTTTTTTTTGGGAGGGATGCTTTTCACCCCTCCTTGAGTAGGGTCCGAAATCGCACGACCGGGGGTTGCGGAAGAACTGTTCGTTGGAATACCGTGTAAAGATTTTTAGTCGATTGGTGTCCGATACTATCCCGTTGCCGGCCCACGTGGCTCCGGGGCGTGCGTCCGTTAGTATTTTGGTACACACGTAAATAAAAAATAAATAAAACCCACATAGTGGATTGTCTAGTTTAGATCCGACCTTCTTAGAATAAGCTTACAGAATCTTTAAAAAATATATTGGTTTCACTGAATTGACCATTGATTTGGTTGCCAAGAGTGATTGTGATGATTACTTTAAAAAAAATGAAATAAAATATTTTCGGATAACGTAAATCCGGTAATAAATATTACCACGCAACGTCCGTATATTTCAATTTGCCGTAACTCTGATTTGCGTAGGCTCATTCTAGGATGAAACCAAATAAACGACGGTCGTAACCATACAAATGTAAGCAAATTCGTTTATATACGGCGGGAATCAACGTGTTTTTTTGCTTAAATTACATAATAACATTAATAAATATAACGTGGAAATAAAATATTTGTTTTTTTTTATTATTTACTTAAATACAGCAGGTATTTTTTACATATATACTGTGTACAGCTGTTTATTGTACACAGTATACATGTAAAAAAATAATAATATTTTTTTTGTAAGAAACCCTTTTTAAAAGAGTTTTTTTTAAAGTAAGGTAAGTAACACAATAAGTGAAATAACAGCCTATATATATATTATATCCCACTGTTGGGCATTCAGCAATGAGGGAGATTAAGAAGAAAAGTTTATTTAATTAATATAAATGTAATAATATAGCTTTATTATGTTATATGTAATCAAAATATAATAAAATAAAGCTATATTTTTTTATAATTTATTTTTAAACCTTAGGTTAAGTTTTTACAATACTTATATAAAAAGAAAAGTACACAAAAAAATCATAGAAAATATATTTTTTTTATAAAAACCTAAACTAGTGTGTGCCACCGGCGACGAAGCAGGGCCCAAGCGACCGGTGGTTAGGTCGACATAGAGAGAAACTTCCTGATGCGTGCCGTGTCCAGAAGTATTGCCTTCTGTATCTGACCCTTGACCCAGCCATCTAGCGAAAGTCTCTTAAGATGTTAATCGAGACTTTTCGCTATAAGGCCGTTTGTATATCGTCGAATCCACGTCGAATCCACATCCCACATGACGGTCACCTGGTGAGCCAAGTCGTGGTTCTTAGTGATTTTTCCCTTTCGGCCTTCACGAGGTTCTCGTGTAGGATGGTAATATCGACGAGCACCGCCTGTCGCGTTGATCGATCTGTCAGCACAGTAACAGGTTTATTGGCGACAATAGTCCTATCTGTGATGACAGATCGATCCCAATAGAACGTTGTAGTAAGGAGAGCCCGTCGTGCGCCTGTTATGACACCATAAGTGAAAACCTCCTGCTAGAGTGTCCGGTCAGCTCTGTGGAGAGGCATGACATTGAAACGGTGACAGGACTGAAAATGGAGCTAGAAAACTTACCAGTGCTTGTCGGTAGCAAAGAGTATAGCAGCAAGTTCCTGAAGTACTGCAAAAAGGTAGCCAACAGGGCCATACTCAGGAACAAAAAACTGTAACAAAGGAGTTCCCAACAGGTATTGTAAAGCAATACTTATTGAGAGCCCCAGAAATAGTATTAGAAATAAAGAAATAGCAGATAGATAAGAACTCTGTAGAAGTGAAGAAAGGAAGAAAGTGTAATCATAAAAATAATAGTAATAAATAATAATAGAATAAAATATAGTATAAAATGTAAAAAATAATAATATTTTTTGTAAGAAACCGTTTTAAAAAGAGTTTTTTAAAGTAAGTAACACAATAAGTGAAATAACAGCCTATATATATATTATATCCCACTGTTGGGCATTCAGCAATGAGGGAGATTAAGAAGAAAAGTTTATTTAATTTATATAAATTTAATAATATAGCTTTATTATATTATATGTAATCAAAATATAATATAATAAAGCTATATTTTTTTATAATTTATTTTTAAACCTTAGGTTAAGTTTTTACAATATTTATATAAAAAGAAAAATACACAAAAATATCATACAAAATATAAATTTTTTATAAAAATCTAAACTAGTGTGTGCCACCGGCGACGAAGCAGGGCCCCATCCGACCGGTGGTTAGGTCGACATTGAGAGAAACTTCCTGATGCGTGTCGTGTCCAGGAGTACTGCCTTCTGTATCTAACCCTTGACCCAGCCATCTAGCGAAAGTCTCTTAAGATGTTAATCGAGACTTTTCGCTATAAGGCCGTTTGTATATCGTCGAATCCACATCCCACATGGCGGTCACCTGGTGAGCCAAGTCGAGGTTCTTAGTGATTTTCCCTTTAGGCTTTCACGAGGTTCTCGTGTAGGATGGTAATATCGACGAGCACCGCCTGTCGCGTTGATCGATCTGTCAGCACAGTAACAGGTTTATTGGCGACAATAGTCCTATCTGTGATGACAGATCGATCCCAATAGAACGTTGTAGTAAGGAGAGCCCGTCGTGCGCCTGTTATGACACCATAAGTGAAAACCTCCTGCTAGAGTGTCCGGTCAGCTCTGTGGAGAGGCATGACATTGAAACGGTGACAGGACTGAAAATGGAGCTAGAAAACTTACCAGTGCTTGTCGGTAGCAAAGAGTATAGCAGCAAGTTCCTGAAGTACTGCAAAAAGGTAGCCAACAGGGCCATACTCAGGAACAAAAAACTGTAACAAAGGAGTTCCCAACAGGTATTGTAAAGCAATACTTATTGAGAGCCCCAGAAATAGTATTAGAAATAAAGAAATAGCAGATAGATAAGAACTCTGTAGAAGTGAAGAAAGGAAGAAAGTGTAATCATAAAAATAATAGTAATAAATAATAATAGAATAAAATATGTAAAAATAAGAGTATAAGCCAGTAACTAGAAATAGAATTTAAAAAAGTAATGTAGAGAGTAAGGAAAGAGAGTAGTGTAGAGCAATGTAGAGTAATGTAATGTAAATTTGTGTAATGTAGAGTGATGTATGGTAGAGCAATGTAGAGTATTGTTGTTGATAGAAAAAAGAAAAGAAAGAACAGAAAGTGTAATCGTAAGTGTAGTAATAATGAGTAGTGTGTAAGAGATATAAGAAAATGTATGACTAACAACTAACCTGGAGATGAATGGAAGTAGATACTAGAAAATCCCTAACCACCCACATTGGGGGAGCTAGAGAATGAAACATCGGCTAACGTAGAGTAAACGACAAAGGGTTTAACAACTCATTAGTTCAAAGCCTTTGTGACATCAAAAAAATTAGAACGTTGTAAAGCGATATTATTATTATATTGCAGTATCTATTCTTCAAAATAATAACACTGCATTCATTCTATATATCAAACGTAAGCTTAGCTAAAATTAACCGCAGGTAGCGCACTGCAGATCTCATATATCGCGTTTAACTGAAACGTGAACTGCGTGGCATACGGTTAAAGTATTATACCATATCGTTATATATAAAAATGATTTTTTGTCTGTATGTACGCGCATAACTTCCGAAATACTACACCAAATTGGATGATTCTTACATGATTGTGTATGTTATTTTTAGGACAAGGTTTACTTATATAGATTTTTTATTACAATCAGATTTTATAAGACCTCATTAAAGAAAAGTGAGTGAATGAGACAGAATGACGTTCAATTGTTCAGCTAACGAATGACAATTTCAAACAGACCATTTTTTTTTTTTTTGTTTACGAGGAGGAAATCTTCAGAAAGATACCCCGCCTTCTGGGGGGAAGGCGGCGGTTATGTGGGGTTTTTACCCACTAAAACCTCCCGGTGGCCCTTCCTCGGTGCATGGTGAGGGGCTCCGGGATCTCCAGTGGAACGCACCGGAGCCCTCTGCACTGTGCTCAGAGAGAGCACTTCCCGGGGGAGGTTACTCCCCCCCTGTGCCCTCGCAGTGCAAGGCGACACGGGCCAGCCGATGTCGCCTTCTTCCCGGGTCCACCTTGGCGGACGACAAAGGCCCCCACCCTTGTCGCCCAATGAACCCGAGGCCCCTTTTAGTCGCCTTCTACGACAGGCAGGGGATACCGTAGTCTTATTCTTGAGAGCCCAGAACTACAGGGTTGCGGGCCGGTCTGCCCCCGGCCCGCCTGCGCCATCTCCGGACGGGATCGGCCCTGTCCCGATCCCGTTCTGCGGTCTCCTTCTGCGTCATTACTGACTCACAGAAGGAGACCAGCGCCTTCCGTTTAGATCTCCCCACCAGCGCAGCCGCTACTGCCGCCGGCGGGGAGAGGTCTTGCCCGATCTGCTGGACCAGGATCCGTCGCTCCGCCTCCCATGCGGGGCACGGCTAGCGTGTGCTGTGCGGAATCCCGGTCACAGCCACAGTGGTGGCATTGCGCGGTCGGTTCGCGCCCTATCCTGTTCAGGTACTCACCGAAGCACCCGTGCCCGGTGAGTACCTGCGTCAGGCGGTACGTGACGTACATGTCCTTCTTCCGTAGCCAGGCTTCGAAGTTCGGCAGGAAGGCACAGACGATGCGTTGGCGCGAGTAACGCGGCTCGGCGAGCCGCTCGCGCCACACGTCCATCGCATGTCTGTGTTCCTGCCGACGCACCTCTCCCGCATCCAGGGGCGGCTCGGCCCCACCGTCGATAGCCCGGACGCGCGTATAAACACGCGCGTCCAATTCCGCCAGAATGTCAAGCGGCGGGAACCGAGCCAGGATAAAGGCCGCCTCGTAGGATATAGTCCGGTATCCTCGTGCGATCCGGATGGCCATCTTGCGCTGCAGGCTAAGGAGCTTAGCTCTGCAGCGCCGGGCGCCCGTGAAGCGGTTACACCACACGGGCGCCCGTAGAGGGCCATGGACCGCACGACTCCTCCGTAGAGGCGGCGGACTCCCTCCCTGGGGCCCCAAGATTTGGCAGTAGTCTGTGCAAAGCACCCACTGCCTTATCGATCTTGGGACCAAGCGATCGAAGTGCTCTTCGAAGCCCCAGCGACTGTCCAGGATGAGGCCGAGATATTTCATCGTCGACCCCACCTGAACCTGCATCGTCACCTACGCGAACCGACCGGCTGGGCGGTTCCCTAGCTCTGGGAGCTAGGAACCATAGCGCCTCGGTCTTGTGAGGCGCTACCCGCAGACCCAACTCGTGGATTTTGTCCACGACGCATGCCACCCCGCTCTCGGCGAGCCGGATGGTGCTATCGAAATCGTCCCCGTCGGACATGACTAACGTATCGTCTGCATAGCAGACGACACTCACGCCGACGGGTAGACCGACCCTAAGGACCGCGTCGTATGCGAGGTTCCATAGCAGGGGCCCCAACACAGACCCCTGCGGAACCCCGCAGTTTACCTCCTCTGGGGTCAGCGTCCCGACCCATATACTGGATGCACCTGCCATTCAAGTACGCCCCGGATAATGTGTTAGAGGCAGGGAGGCACGCGGTGGTACACCAGTGCCTCCCTATCGCCCCCCAGGGCAGCGTGTTAAATGCGTTGACAACGTCAAGACTGACGGCCAACGCCACGCCACCCCGGGTCGTCATGCCCCGACCGTTGACGGACCCGGAGGATCGCGTCAACGGTCGACCGCGCCTGCCGGAAGCCGTATTGGCATTCCGACAGGTCGGGGCCTACTTGCTGCAGGTGCGAGTTGAGGCGGGCGGCAATTATTCGCTCAAATAGTTTGCCCGCCTCGTCCAGCAGACATATGGGTCGGTACGCAGAGGGAGACTCCGCGGTCCTGCCGTACTTTTAATCAGCACCATCCTAGCCTCTTTCCAGCCCGAGGGGAAGACTCCAACTTCCAGACAACTGGTGAACAGCCGTCTTAGTCTTCCCCTCAGGCCGGCAAACAGACCATACGCCATATCGTAAAATGTCAATCAAAGAATCCCATCCGGTTTTAAGGACTTTAGCCATTTTGGGAACGTCAGCTCTATCATACCCTAACCTTGGTAACACATCGATCGCATGAAATGAGAAAAAAAGTCATCAATGTTGCATGGCCATAGCCACCAGCTTCCTAGCTCCCTCTGAGGTCGGGTCAGACAGCAATATTAAAAAAACACCCTTAATTTAAGGCACATTTAAGGCACATGAAGGTTGAGCACTCACAAAGCCTCTTTGAGGTTCTATTACCAACTACTATCAAAAAATAAAGACTCGTCGTCCTCCAAATTTTACAGTGCTGTAAGAGACGCGCTGAATAGAAGCCGGTGGAGGCAAATCACACGCTCCAGGTGCAACCCTGATGGTGACCACGATCCTCAGATATGAGAGACCGACGCTAGAGAGACGAAAAATAAAGCTATACGCAGTTTGACGGTATTATATAAATACTTCGCCGGGCTAGATTTTGCTTTATTAAAAAAAACATCATTAAATATTTAATTTAACTCTCACATAACATTAAATTATTCATTTCTCTCCGTATTCATTATTACCTACATATCAGTAAATACAATATCATTCCTATCATTTAGGGATACACTTCATTATACTTCAATATACTCCATTGTATTACAATACGGTTCATAATGACATGAATATACACAACGCATGTGTCAATACCAATTTAGGTTATAAAACAATAGAATATCATCATAGTAAATAAAAGCTGTATTTGACAGTTCAAAAATAAACTGTCCCAATCGTCACGAAACTTTACACGATTACTCAGGCCAGGTTACGGTGAAGATTCCCTGAAAGTTTCATTGGAATCGGTCCAGCCGTTACGGAGCCTATACGGATCAAACCCACACACTTTCTCTTTTATATATACCAATATAGATATAAACAAATCAAGACAATGGCATACAGGAACGTTGAAGATAAGACTTAATAAGGATGTAAGCTTTTAATCAAAATTAATTTGCGCATTGTAAAAATGATACACAAAATATGAACGATTTTAATATTCACCTTTGAAGAGCGTTCTCAATGCGAGCTCAACCATGCGTAGTAGTGCGTAATGGCTTTGAAACACATGCGATATTACCTCTCTCCAGCGCCACTTGTCGGTGAATTATTGAGGGATACATCGACGCGTAGAGGGGAAACACAAAGCCTTGAGTACTTTTTCACTCTTTAGTGGTTATCAGACAAGGGGCACTTAGGGGTTAATGGGAAATCTTTCGCACCGAAAAATTGCGAAATACGCCATTATATATTTATTTTATTTAATCTTTATTTGCACAAAATAAGAGAGTACAAAAAGGCGGACTTAATGCCAGAAGGCATTCTCTACCAGTCTACCTTAGTTGTGTAGAAACATAGTCACGGGTGTAAGCTTAGAAAAAAAAAACTAAAAATGCACGACAGCGTCCAACATGCGGTAGTGGCGATATCCCGACACACCGTCAGCTGTGTCTATTATACGGATGACTGTGACGACGCCACAGGAAGAATGATGACAAAGGCAATGGCCGCATCAAGGGAGAGGATAGTGGACTACAACCTAAAAATTGCCATGAGAAGCAGGGACACAGCGGTCGCGGAGAAGCTACTAGCAATGCAGCGGGGCGTCTGCGATGCGTGAACCGTATCGATATCTGGCCACCCCCAAATTCAGGCATTATATTTAAAAAAGAAAAAAAGAAAATAGTAACTGTAGAAGTGGCACTCTTTTAATAAATGCAGAGTGAACAATTTTAGTGTATTGGAAAAGAGCACGGAAACAGGTCTGTGGTTGCGATCTAACAACAATAAAAAAGCTTAGAAAAAAAAAGTAAAATAAGACAAATATATTATTTATAAACATAAATATATACATAAATAAACATACCATATAGATAAATTAATAAGCAGTAAAGGCCAGCTTCTCTGGCCACCTGTGTTAGTTCGTCCAAAAAAAAAGTTACTTAATTATTATGGTTATCGTAATTATTAAGTAACTTTTTTTTTCACTGGATTGAGAGGTGGCATAACTCTTAGGTCGCTTAGTCTGAACCTCTATTAGGTAGTAACTCGACACAAGGGTCCCCCCGGTGAGAGGTAACCTCGGCTTGGGTGGTTACCATTTTTACGCGTTAGCACTCCGATGCGAGGGCGCCCCAGAGGGCTGAACCACGACTCGGTCGGTAGCTATTTTATTAACAAAAGTCTATTGGGACAATCTAAGCTATACAACTTTCACGGTTGACGTCAATAGTCTAATGGTGGATTCGATCCTACGACATTATAATAATAATAATGTATAAATAAGGTACCTCAACTTGGTTCACGTAACCTCCCCACCCCCGGAACGTGCTCTCCTTGAGCACAGTGCAGAGGGGCTCCGGTGCGTTCCACTGGAGATCACGGAGCCCCTCGTCATGCACCGAGGAAAGGTCCAACGGGGATGTTTTAGTGGGTAAGAACCCCACATAATCGCCGCCTTCCCCCCCGAAGGCGGGTTATCTTTCTAAAGATTTCCTCCCCGTCAACAAAAGAAAAGGTTTTAATATAAGGATATTTAATTGTCTATCACGCACAATTTATTTCAGTTAGCTACCATCTTTATTTTCCGATATATTCAAACTTTCTTAACCTTTTATTTTTGCCTACGGCTATAGTTTAAGCCATAACGTGACTTCTGAGAATGTGATTAATAGAATGATGTTATTTGCTCTTGACATTTTATTTTGTGCCATGGCAATATCTGCCTTGATGTAGCTTCTGTTATACGGCGGAATAGTAACGTAGCTTCGGTATAAAAAAGTTTTCTAGCTCTCTGCAGTGGCAGAATTTCGCACACGGAAAATAAAAGACTGGATTATGTCCTTCACGAAAATTGTGCAGACAAAACTTTATTTCAGAACTGTAGCTAAGGTAATTTTTGTTTAGGTTTTTTAAGGTAATGTTAGGTAATATTTATATAAACATAATAGACAGTAAATCTATTTAAAAATAATTTGAAACACCTGATGTTAAAGCAACAAAAAGATAATATACTCGTGACATCGGTGGCTTGTTGTTTCCAATATTTTTAATATTTCATGATATAATATAAACTTTATATTATTAATTAATATTTTATTTATTTATATTTTAATCTAATAATATATTCATTTATAAAATTTTGTTCATATATTATTTTATTGTATATAATATATATATTAATCTCATAACTATTTATACATGTATCATATTTATTGTACTCTTATTGTCTGTTGTCTGTATAAATTACATGTAAATGTAGTGTTGTGCGACTTTGGGTAGTACTGGGTACCGCTGAAAATCAGCACTGTCGCTTTTTTAATGACGAACTACACAGATTGGCCAGAGAAGTTGGCCAATCTGTGTTGGAAATAGAATATCAGTAATAAATTAATTAAATTAGCCAAAATTACTGCACAATTTTTAACACTAAGGTGCGGAAGACCTTGCTTGAATTAGAAAAAATGTCAACCGACGTGGACTTAGTGTTAAGGAGGTTATATGTAGCGGAAATCCTTGGCAAAGGCGAGTGTGACAGTAGGTTGGTTTTAGAATGCGGCACCTCAAAAATGCGGCAAATCTTATATATAATCTATACTTCACATAACACGTACAAATTGTGGTAAGTTATAAGTATGTATAGTAATTCGCACAACGTTTACATTCCGCTTTTCAATATGGAAAGTTTACACATGCATTCTAACGGCGTATTCAATTTGTATTCAACGAAACGGAAACACGAATAATGGCGTATCAAAATTTTGCGCTACAATTTATCAACGCCGAATCCTGGCGAAGACAAATACGTATGTATTTAAATTGTAAGAGAAACTGCTGATAGAAATCAACATGGGTACTAGATATTTAAACGTAGGGTTATACTTTAATATATCGCTGTATCGGGGTGCGCAGGAGGCGTTACAACCAACGCCTCCTCTTGCCGCCCTCGTAATCCGAAGCGGGGCCAGAATGGGTACCTGGCCCCAGTATGCTTCGGCGTCGTCGGGGCTTCTCTGAGTGCCGGAGAAGTCCCCTTTTGAGGATGAAGCCCGGTCTTTACCGCGACCGTCCGGTCGTTGCAGTGTCCTGAAGCTGACAGATCCGGGGCACCCCGCTCATTGTAGGGGCTGCCCAGACCGAGTTCCACACATCCCTCCGGGCCCACTCCAGGGTACCGGAGGATGGTCTATAAAAAGATTCCTCCTCGTTAACAAAAAAAGGTTATATTAAGGGCTAGGCTTAATATCACGGTGTATTAGTTAGCTATAATGCGTTGATGAAGCGACTAATGCAACCGGCTGACAGACGTTATCTAGGTCGTTATGTGTTAATTCCAAGTCAATTCATTGTCAATAAGATAACTATATTACTGATTCAATACATAGTCAAGTAATAATCTATACATTAAGAATAATGTACCGAATGTAGAAATAAAACGTACGTACGAAGGTTCTCAAATTTATAACAATTTATCATAATTTTTAAGAGAATCTATATTAATACAAGAATTTAAAAAAATATTAAAAAAATATCTAATAAGCTTCTGACGTTATGCCATATCCAAATAAAAAAAAACAATTTAGAATCCTACCCGCGCTTTAAATGAGTTTTATTTCTTCTTTTTTTTACCTTTTTATTTCTGTTTCCTTTTACAATGTCATATAATGTTATAAAAAGATATACCTTTTGTTCCCGTCGTTTTAATCAGTGTTTTTTTTATTATTATTCTTATATTGCAACCACAGACCTGTGTCCGTGCTCTTTCCAATACACTTAAATTGTTTACTCTGAATTTGTTAAAAGTGCCACTTCTACAGTTACTATTTTCCTTATATATATTTATTCTTTTTATATATATATATATATATATATATATATATATATATATATATATATATATAAAAAGAAATATATATATATATAATGCCTGAATTTGGAGGTGGCCAGAGATTTGGGTTCACGCGTTGCAGACGCCCCGCTGCATTGCTATTAGCTTCTCCGCGACCGCTGTGTCCGTGCTTCTCATGGCCATTTTCAGGTTGTAGTCCACTATCCTCTCCCTTGATGCGGCCATTGCCTTTGTCATCAGTCTTCCTGTGGCGTCGTCCCAGTCATCTGTATAATAGACACAGCTGACGGTGTGACGGGATATTGCCACTACAGCATGTTGGACGCTGTCGTGAATCAGTGTTATGTTGTCTGTAGATGTCCGAAATATGTATAGCTTTCTCATGTAATTGAATTGTAAGTTGTTGTGAGAAATAAAGATTCTAAAACGCGAATTTATCTTGTCTATTGTATAAGAAAAACATATTTAACTTGAATATGTTTGTTAAATTTCCATTTATTATATACATGATTTCCATTTCCATGTCGTCTGCTTCAACGTGTATGTTTGTGACATCCGCACCAGCTCTAGGCTAATTCTAAAATGAGTATTAGTATACATATAGATAGTATTTCTAAGATATTAGTAGGTTTTGAACAAGCAACGTATTGGCAATTAAAAAGAATGTGGATGAAATTGGGCCACGATAGCTCTGTCCGGGCGGTTATCTAATCCCCGGTGCCGGCACCAAGGATTTATATCGATTGTAAACTTTTCCTACTAAAACTTTATTAGAATAATATGAGCTACGAGCCAGCTTAGTGTCCGGGCGGTCGCCTCAAGTTGCTTAGTAAGTTAGCAACCTGACTTCGATCCCCGGTAGGGCACCAATAAATTTGCTGTGCTGATTTACCACGCGCTCAGCGGTGAAGGTGAATATCGTGAGGAAACCTACATGTCCTTGAATTTTTTCTAAGACTTTTTTATTTTATTTATTTATTTATTAAATACATTTTACAAATAAAATTTACACAATAAAGCGCATCCCAAAAACCTGTCCCAGGTTTGTCTGGATGCTCAGCAAAACTTGTGAAGTGTGGCAATCCGCACTAGGGCTACGTGGCGGACTACGCCCTTATAAGTATAACTTCTTTAATAGAAAGCCCCCTAGGCCTTCTCTATAATCTTTACAGAGAATACCTGTGCCCAACAGTGGCACATATATAAAGGCTGTAACTTTAACTTTTAATAGGTGATTAATCTCGACTATAATGTCTTTAGAACTATAAAAAAAAAAAACATAACTTTAAATAATAGTATTATTGTAATATTTTGAACTCGAAACTGATAAAATTCTTGCTATGTAATTCATTATTCGTCTGTTTGTAATAATATTAGTTTCTAATTCATAGGTTCGTAGTTTAAACCCACTGTTATGAAATTTGTTCAACCAGATAATATTTGATGAGAGTTATTGTAAGGAACCATTTTGTAGAAATGAATAATTTACTCCTTGATTATGTATGTATGCTTTTCAGTTTCAGGAGAACATATTTTAGGTGTAAAAGTATTCCAGTATTTCAGTCAGAAACCTAATGTTTTAGGGTACGGTCTGCGAAGTTTCGAATCCGACATTCTACCATTGACGTCATCTTCTAACACAGGCCTAATTGGTAGCATGATTTGTTTTTATATGAAAAGTGGCAAACGAGCATACGGCTCACCTGATCTTAAGTGATCACCGTCGCCCATGAACATCCACTGCACCAGAGGAGCTGTAGGCGCGTTGTCGACCTTTGAGATAGGAATAGGCTCGTTTCTTGAAGGTCCCTAAATCGTAAACGTTCGGAAACACCGCTGGCGACAGTTGATTCCACAAGTTGGCAGTGCGTGGGAGAAAGTTACGCGAAAAACGTACAGTCGTTGAACGCCAACCATCAAGATGGTGGCGGTGGAATTTGGAATTCTGGCGAGATGTGCGGTAATGGAAATCGGCAGCTGGGATGATTCCGAACAATTCCTCAGAACACTCCCCATGGTAAATGCGATACAGGATGCAAAGAGAACCGACATCTCTTCGCAGACTCAGAGGGTCGAGTCGATCGGAAAAACCCTGATCGTCGACTATTCGAGCAGCTCTACGTTGTACACGGTCAAACGGAAGAAGTTGGTATTGGGAAGCCCCGGCCCAGAGATGCGAACAGTATTCCATATGAGGCCGCACCTGTGCCTTATATTTGTGAAAAAATTATTACACATACAGTGAAGGTCTTGTTTTACCCCGTTAGCTAACAATTTGCTTTCCATTGTAAATTATCGTGTACGTAAGCATCCCTATACTTGCGTACTCAAAACAATACCAGATAATTAATTAAACATGCGCCTTGTGTGTCTGTATGTATCCCTTAAGGGGTGAGCATGTATGCTTTATGATACAATACAATGTACAAATGTTACGCTCGTCACCAGAGGGGTAGATAGACACGGACTTTCAATTATTACTACCATAGCACACCTCTTTCGCTCTATCACATATACGTTCGCACACATTTAAGGTAGGGTTCAAAATACCTACCACTTTGTTAATATATCGTCAATCTGATTGATATACCTCTTTCTAGCTCTCTGCTGACCCCACCACATACTTCTACGTTATAAATTTTCTTTGTTCCATACTATAGGCTTTGAAGGCGCCACACGTTAGATATTAAGAGCGTTGCTGGAGTTTCTTCAGCCACTTCTTCTCCCAGCGCCATCGCCCGCTTGTTGTGTACGTCTCTTTCTCTGTATGTGAGAGAGGGTATGTGCATCAAGCATCCAGAGATAATTGCTTCAGTGTCTTTATAGGTTAATTTTTGCAAGTAATTGATGACTTTAGTTTTACATTCTCGGTACGAGAGGGGCTATAAATTCAATAATTTATTTATTTTATTATAAAGAGAAGAAGCTAGGTAGGCATAATGACGCCTAGCAAGTGCAGACAGGCAGATTGCCACCCCAAAACCGCCCAGCTCGCCAAATGTTAGTATTCAAGTTCACAAAGGTGATTGAAAGTGTTTACTCAAAATCATTTGACGAATGAACAATTGTCGGATAGTTGTCCGATATAAAGTTGGTGTAACTAAAAATATCTCTTAGCTTTTGGTTTAAAAGCAACCGATCGAGTAATTCGGCACTTTGGGCGCCCTTTACTTACACGTAATAAACGTATACTATTGTCACATTTGGACAGGCGATGGTAAAGCCATCTCTCAGCTTTGGACTCGCTGGAACTTAAAAAGGCGGGTTAAGAGGCTATCTGGTGATGCAGCTGAAACCAATCTGCTCAGTCTGGAGCACGGGCGTAAGGTAGCTAGGCTTTCGGTTTTCTACAGATTGCATTTTGGACAAATGTTTTTATTATACCCTCTTACGCAATTTCAACCTTAATAGGATAGACATGGACAGCAATCTCTGTACGTATTTAACGAAGCTTATCATGTCCCGTATGGTAAAGGCTGTAAGCCCACGGCCATGTTTAATTCAATATTTCTAAAAGAGATTATTCTAAACCAAAAATATTTTTGTGACCCTTATCATAGTCGAAAAATTTACCCTTCCTAAAGTGACATGTCAGTATGTTTTCATAATTTATACTTTAATGGAATTTGTGGTATAATACTCGGCTTAAAATCTGCTAAACCAATTGTGACAATTTTTTTTTATACTTTCTAAGCAAGTGCTTGACAACGATCCCACCTGATGTTAAGTGGAAATGCAGTCCGGATGGTAAAATGCACTAGCTTAGTAAATGCCTATTCACTCTACTCTTGAAAATACCCACATTGTAATCGGAAGGAAAGACAGACACGGCGCATAATAGTTGATATTGACAGATTTTAAAACATCAACAGTCTTACAAATAAAAATGGGTTATAACATATTTATTCCACCCTTATACTACGTTTTGTTAAACAGGGAATAAATTAAGAATAAGCCGAGAATAGTTTACAACAAATAAATCCGGCATAACTATGGTTTATCTATTCTTCCTTTACGTCAAAATGCACGAGTTAACAACAGCGCAATCAAAGAGAAACCATACTAAAAAAATAATTGCAGTCTATGTAGTAGTCTAGTATTGTATCTGTCAATATGTGGCGGTTATAAAAAATCCACGCTTAAGTCCATATTAAGAGACCTTACAAATAAATGGTCTAGAAATATTATACCACTTTTAGAAAACCGATATTTTATCGCAACTAATCATCGACATATAAATCAAAAGGGTTTTTCCATCTTTTAAATATTTTTACTTTTTTTGGAATGATATTTATTAAGTAATTTACTGCTTCTACTTCCTCCATTGCCCTTAATTCCATAATAAGTTAATTTAAATGAGCGAACACAAACACAAATCGTGGTATTTTACATGTTATACTAGACTTAAACAAGGGTGTACGTCGTTATTATATATCCTTAAAATAAAATAAAATATTTTTACTTAAGTTTAACTTAATCTGAGAAAGGATATCTTACACAACTTGTATTGTACAGTATTTTATTTTTTTATATATTTTTTTTAATTTATTACTCCATGTTGACGACTCTTTATTTTTGCTCACGTGTGTACTGATATCAAATAGGCACATTTTAAGCACGATAATCTTACTCCGAGTATGTTACGCGTGTATGCAGTAATTAATCTAAAGGGGAACAAGTACCGCGGGCTCGTTACATGCTAATTAAAATCGTATATTTCGAACCCACTCCTCAGATTTCACATCTTCGAAATAATTTCAATTTTATAGACGAATTACACAGTTGGCCAGAGAGGCTGGCTTTTACCGCCGGATTGAGAGGTAGCATAGCTCTTAGGTCTCTTAAGTGTCCCCCCGGTGAGGGCCGAACCACGATTCGGTCGGTAGCTATTGAATTAATTAAATTAAATGGTACAATCTAAGCTAAACTAGGTTATATGCCACACGCTGGAAGAAGATCTTATCCAAGGGTATTTATTTAAAATGAAATCTCGATTTATACTAAGAAAAAGTGGAGACTTTTTTGTCACATTACTGCAAGGAGTTAGTTAAGTTATACCCTAGTTCACAGAGGGTATTACCCAAGTTTGATAACTCTCCTTGAGCACAGTGCAGAGAGGCTCCGGTGCGTTCCACTGGAGATCCCGGAGCCCGAGGAAATGGCCACCGGGGAGGTTTTAGTGGGTAAGAACCCTACATAAACGCCGCCTTCCCCCAGAGGGCGGGGTATCTTTCTGAAGATTTCCTCCCCGTCAACAAAAAAAAAAGTTATACCGTAGTTAGGTAGTTAATGATGCTTATACTATAAGTTGCAACATGTTTTGGTGAAAATTTGGTTTCATTATTTCAGCCGTAAAACATCTACTGATGGACTGTAAATTGTAAGCGTTTTGCATCCAGCGGCGTGTTGCGGTCTTTATAAGGTCGAGGTGAAATTGGGTTTACAAAAATAATTTAATCATTAAATATAATTCCACTGTTAATTTAGCAATAATAATAGTTTTATTTTTCTTTCACAAAGATCACAAATTGAGCATTATACAGAATTTATCGCACCTTTATGAAAGACTTGGTTGTCGCGCGGATCACGGATTACTAATATACATTCGTGAGTAAAAATAATGGGTCGGTTAAGAAAGTTTCGGATCTCGGAAGATAAAGACGTGAACTTAGATAATACAGTATTTTTAATTATTTTTTTTAGTACTTTTTTTAGTATCTAGTGCGACAACAAAGTAGTAAAATTTTATACTAAAGTTACACTAATGTTTTTTGTTGTTGCTTTTATGAATTGTGTTTTGTTTGGTATTACATCGTTTGTTCTTTTTTTTGTGTATTGTCATTTTAATGTGTATTTATGTATTCTTTGTAAATTAGAGCAAGTGTCCGGGCACTATCGACTTAGGGATGGGGGAGGGGCCCCGCTGAAAACCAGTGATATGGGATTCCACAAGAATACGCTGAGCGCCGTCCCGTTTGTTTGCGTCACACTACTTTTGGTTTGTAATTTTTGTTTCTGGTGTATTTTTTTTATTTCCTCTCTTTTATGCGTTCGTTTTGTTTCATTGTAATCTTGCGTGATCAATAAAATAAACTTTATTCTATTCTATTCTTAAATTTAAATAAAATGTAATGAAAAATACTGAAAACGTAAGATATCAATTTTCGTTTGATTTTATGTTTTTTAATGAAATATAAATTAATTTAAAAAATATTCAATTTATTTTAAGGATATTTAATTGTCTATCATGCACAATTTATTTCAGTTAGCTAGCGTCTTTGTCTTCCGAGATATTCAAACTTTCTTAACCGATCCTTATTTCTCCTTTTGGCTTTAGTTATGTGAAATTGATGTAGGTATAAAACTGTCGCCTTGCGCTGCGAGGGCACAGGGGAGGGAGTAACCTCCCCCGGGACGTGCTCTCCTTGAGCACAGTGCAGAGGGGTTCCGGTGCGTTCCACTGGAGATCCCGGAGCCCCTCGTCATGCACCGAGGAAAGGGCCACCGGGGAGGAGTAACAATTGCGTTGTAACGCAACTAACGTAAATTCGAGGTGTTGCGGTTATCAATAAGTTAAATTAGTTCTAAACGTTTCATCTTTGGTGTACGTAAGTATGACCATATTTCTCTTTATTGTACAAAGCTTAAGTACCTTCCAATGTCTGATCGAAGATCCTTCAGAACACTCTGTGTTCTATTTTCCATTTTACGTGATCCATTTGCCCCTTAATACTTGAAATGTAAATTTCAGTATCAGGGTGAATCTCACGACCGTTGTCTTCGCTCCACTGAAAGTAATACACTACATATTCCTCTCTGCCACACTGCATTCTTACACAATTCTTTTACTTTTAACGCAATAAGGCTCTGGAATGCGCTGCCATCAAATGTACGTACAGCTGGAACTAAGGCTACATTCAAACGCTCTCTCTTAAATCTATACTTAAATGAGGAATAGTTATAAATTTTACTATTAGACCCTATATCCATCCATATCTGGATCTATGTAGTTGTATATATATATTTATATTGTTACTTAGTAATAATGGTTAAACTATTAATCTATCTATATATATGTTTATATATGCCTGTATTTATGTATATACATATATAATATATTTGTCTTATTTTACTCGATTTTAATTTTATTTTCTAAGCTTGCACCCGTGACTGTTTCTACACAACCCTTTTTTTTGCCTTCACTTCTTCACAAATATACCCCGCCTTCTGGGGAAGGCGGCGGTATATTTGTGAAGTTAGTATATGGGGATCTTACCCACTAAAACCTCCCAGTGGCCCTTTCCTCGGTGCATGACGAGGGGCTCCGGGATCTCACGTGGAACGCACTGGAGCCCTCTGCACTGTGCTCAAGGAGAGCACGTCCCGGGGAGGTTACCCTCCTCCCCTGTGCCCTCGCAGCGAAAGGCGACACGGGCCAGCCGATGTCGCCTTCTTCCCGGGTCCACTTTGGTGGACGACGCAGGCCCCCACCCTTGTCGCCCAGTGAACCCGAGGCCCCTTTTAGTCGCCTTGTACCACAGGCAGGGGATACCGTAGTCTTATTCTTGAGAGCCCAGACTACAGGACTGTTCTACACAACCCTAAGGTAGACTGGTAGAGAATGCCTTCTGGCCGGGTCCGTCTTTTGTACACTCTTATTTTGTGCAAATAAAGATTAAATTAATGGTGAATGAATATTGTATTTACTTCGAGAATAATCCTACCAACTAGAACTAATACGGCAAAGAACGCTTGACCAAGCTTAGGTTCCTTTCATGCACATTAAAGGATTTTATTTCGCTAGGGTCAAATGCATTCGCTTCAGTTCATAGTGCATTTTTATTCCTTTGTAGGACTTCCTTTGAAATGTTAACATATTATTGCTTTATTTATTTAAAAAAAAACTTACAGCTATACAGTAACACGATATAATTTACAGTCACTAATTAGCATGTAACAAGTGTTCAAATTTTCAAAATACATTTCATCACGACATCTTTTTTTTTTTTTTAAAAAAAGAAAGCTAGCACTATTTCTTTTTATTTCCTGAAATATTGCTAACAATCTTGTTAATCATTCCAACTAAGCTTAAGCTTGTGCTAGGACATGGTTCACGGCAATAGTCGAATGGTGGATCTGAGCCCACGACCTTACGATTCGCAGACCGTACCCTAAACCATTAGGCTATTGACGCTTCAAAAAATTAAAATTTTAAAGTTGTATTACAGTAACGTAAACCAATTAAAATTTAATTTACTCCATAAATTTCCTTAACGGTAGCATGTAAAAGGAAGGAAAACGAGAACGGAACGCAAAAAGTTCTTGTGCGTTTGCAATTAAACAAATTAAAGCACTATTTTTTTTTAAAGGGAAGAGTAAAACACGGCACTTGCATTGGGTCTAAGAAGTTTTATTTGAGTTTATTTCAGTAACTATAAATTGCTATTGAAACATTATCTGTAACCTAATTGAAGCAGATTTCTCATCATATTTTTTCCTTTCTATTTCTGAAAGCAAGATCAATTCAGAATTCCGTTCGATTAGATACGAAGACAATAGCTTAAGATAAAAGAGACAAGCTACTTGATGTTACATAGATAACAAATCTAGAAATAAAAACGAATAAATATCTAATCACTGAAAACGAATAAATATCATCTCACTATGGGCCTCATAAGCAAGCTCAAAGTCGCACAACGAGCTATGGAGGGCTATGCTCGATATCTCTACGAGATCAAATGAGGAATGAGAGATCCGTAGACGAACGAAGGTAACCGACATAGCTCGCCGGGTAAGCAAGTTGAAGTGGCAATGGCAGGGCACATAGCGCGTAGAACAGATGGCCGATGGGGCCGAAAAGTTCTCGATTGGAGGCCACGGACCAGCAAGCGCAGTGTGGGACGTCCACCCGCAAGATGGTCTGACGACCTCATAAAGGTCGCAGGACGCAGTTGGATGCGGGCCGCTTACAACCGGTCCCTTTGGAAATCGTTGGGGAGGCCTATGTCCAGCAGTGGTTGTTTTACGACTGGAATGATGAAATATCTAATATAAAATAAAAGAATTTTTTTTTTTTTTTTTTTTTTTTTTTTTTTTTTTTTTTTTTTTTTTTTTTTTTTTTTTTTTTTTTTTTTTTTTTTTTTTTTTTTTTTTTTTTTTTTTTTTTTTTTTTTTTTTTTTTTTTTTTTTTTTTTTTTTTTTTTTTTTTTTTTTTTTTTTTTTTTTTTTTTTTTTTTTTTTTTTTTTTTTTTTTTTTTTTTTTTTTTTTTTTTTTTTTTTTTTTTTTTTTTTTTTTTTTTTTTTTTTTTTTTTTTTTTTTTTTTTTTTTTTTTTTTTTTTTTTTTTTTTTTTTTTTTTTTTTTTTTTTTTTTTTTTTTTTTTTTTTTTTTTTTTTTTTTTTTTTTTTTTTTTTTTTTTTTTTTTTTTTTTTTTTTTTTTTTTTTTTTTTTTTTTTTTTTTTTTTTTTTTTTTTTTTTTTTTTTTTTTTTTTTTTTTTTTTTTTTTTTTTTTTTTTTTTTTTTTTTTTTTTTTTTTTTTTTTTTTTTTTTTTTTTTTTTTTTTTTTTTTTTTTTTTTTTTTTTTTTTTTTTTTTTTTTTTTTTTTTTTTTTTTTTTTTTTTTTTTTTTTTTTTTTTTTTTTTTTTTTTTTTTTTTTTTTTTTTTTTTTTTTTTTTTTTTTTTTTTTTTTTTTTTTTTTTTTTTTTTTTTTTTTTTTTTTTTTTTTTTTTTTTTTTTTTTTTTTTTTTTTTTTTTTTTTTTTTTTTTTTTTTTTTTTTTTTTTTTTTTTTTTTTTTTTTTTTTTTTTTTTTTTTTTTTTTTTTTTTTTTTTTTTTTTTTTTTTTTTTTTTTTTTTTTTTTTTTTTTTTTTTTTTTTTTTTTTTTTTTTTTTTTTTTTTTTTTTTTTTTTTTTTTTTTTTTTTTTTTTTTTTTTTTTTTTTTTTTTTTTTTTTTTTTTTTTTTTTTTTTTTTTTTTTTTTTTTTTTTTTTTTTTTTTTTTTTTTTTTTTTTTTTTTTTTTTTTTTTTTTTTTTTTTTTTTTTTTTTTTTTTTTTTTTTTTTTTTTTTTTTTTTTTTTTTTTTTTTTTTTTTTTTTTTTTTTTTTTTTTTTTTTTTTTTTTTTTTTTTTTTTTTTTTTTTTTTTTTTTTTTTTTTTTTTTTTTTTTTTTTTTTTTTTTTTTTTTTTTTTTTTTTTTTTTTTTTTTTTTTTTTTTTTTTTTTTTTTTTTTTTTTTTTTTTTTTTTTTTTTTTTTTTTTTTTTTTTTTTTTTTTTTTTTTTTTTTTTTTTTTTTTTTTTTTTTTTTTTTTTTTTTTTTTTTTTTTTTTTTTTTTTTTTTTTTTTTTTTTTTTTTTTTTTTTTTTTTTTTTTTTTTTTTTTTTTTTTTTTTTTTTTTTTTTTTTTTTTTTTTTTTTTTTTTTTTTTTTTTTTTTTTTTTTTTTTTTTTTTTTTTTTTTTTTTTTTTTTTTTTTTTTTTTTTTTTTTTTTTTTTTTTTTTTTTTTTTTTTTTTTTTTTTTTTTTTTTTTTTTTTTTTTTTTTTTTTTTTTTTTTTTTTTTTTTTTTTTTTTTTTTTTTTTTTTTTTTTTTTTTTTTTTTTTTTTTTTTTTTTTTTTTTTTTTTTTTTTTTTTTTTTTTTTTTTTTTTTTTTTTTTTTTTTTTTTTTTTTTTTTTTTTTTTTTTTTTTTTTTTTTTTTTTTTTTTTTTTTTTTTTTTTTTTTTTTTTTTTTTTTTTTTTTTTTTTTTTTTTTTTTTTTTTTTTTTTTTTTTTTTTTTTTTTTTTTTTTTTTTTTTTTTTTTTTTTTTTTTTTTTTTTTTTTTTTTTGTTGACGGGGAGGAAATCTTCACAAAGATACCCCGCCTTCTAGGAGGAAGGCCCTCTCAGTGCATCACGAGGGGGGCTCCGGGATCTCACGTGGAACGCACCGGAGCCCCTCTGCACTGTGCTCAAGGAGAGCACGTCCTGGGGAGGCTACCCTCCTCCCCTGTGTCTTCTTCTGAAAGGCGACACGGGCCAGCCGATGTCGCCTTCTTCCTGTCCACTTTTGGTGGACGACGCAGGCCCCCACCCTTGTCGCCCAGAGAACCCGAGGCCCCTTTTAGTCGCCTTGTACCACAGGCAGGGGATACCGTAGTCTTATTCTTGAGAGCCCAGAACTACAGGGCTGTTCTACACAACCCTAAGGTAGACTGGTAGAGAATGCCTTCTGGCATTAGGTCCGTCTTTTGTACACTCTTATTTAAATAAAGATTAAATTAATAAATTAATGGTGAATGAATATTGTATTTACTTCGAGAATAATCCTACCAACTAGAACTAATACGGCAAAGAACGCTTGACCAAGCTTAGGTTCCTTTCATGCACATTAAAGGATTTTATTTCGCTAGGGTCAAATGCATTCGCTTCAGTTCATAGTGCATTTTTATTCCTTTGTAGGACTTCCTTTGAATTGTTAACATATTATTGCTTTATTTAATTAAAAAAAACTAACAGCTATTCAGTAACAAGATATAATTTACAGTCACTAATTAGCAAGTAATGCAACAAGTTTTCACATTTTTAAAAAAAAATTCATCATCTTTTTTTTTTTTAAAAGAAAGCTAGCAATATTTCTTTTTTATTTCCTGAAATATTGCTAACAATCTTGTTAATCATTCCAACTAAGCTTAAGCTTGTGCTAGGACATGGTTCACGGCAATAGTCGAATGGTGGATTCGAACCCACGACCTTACGATTCGCAGACCGTACCCTAAACCATTAGGCTATTGACGATTCAAAAAAAAATCTTTAAAATTTAAAAGTTGTATTACAGTAACGTATATACGTAAACCAATTAAAATTTAATTTACTCCATAAATTTTCTTAACGGTAGCATGTAAAAGGAAGGAAAACGAGAACGGAACGCAAAAAGTTCTTGTGCGTTTGCAATTAAACAAATTAAAGCACTATTTTTTTTTAAAGGGAAGAGTAAAACACGGCACTTGCATTGGGTCTAAGAAGTTTTATTTGAGTTTATTTCAGTAACTAAACATTGCTATTGAAACATTATCTGTAACCTAATTGAAGCAGATTTCTCATCATATTTTTTCCTTTCTATTTCTGAAAGCAAGATCAATTCAGAATTCCGTTCGATTAGATACGAAGACAATAGCTTAAGAAGAGACGTAACGCAAAAGCTACTTGATGTTACATAGATAACAAATCTAGAAATAAAAACGAATAAATATCTAATCACTCGAAAACGAATAAATATCATCTCACTATGGGCCTCATAAGCAAGCTCAAAGGCACACAACGAGCTATGGAGATCGAGATCTCTACGAGATCATATCAGGAATGAGGAGATCCGTAGACGAACGAAGGTAACCGACATAGCTCGCCGGGTAAGCAAGTTGAAGTGGGAATGGGCAGGGCGTATAGCGCATAGAACAGATGGCCGATGTGACCGAAAAGTTCTCGATTGCAGACCACGGACCGGTAAGCGCAGCGTAGGACGTTCACCCGCAAGGTGGTCTGCCGACCTCTTAAAGGCCGCAGGACGCCGTTGGATGCAAGCCGCTTACAACCGGTCCTTTTGGAAATCGTTTGGGGAGGCCTATGTCCAGCAGTGGTTGTTTTACGACTGAATGATGAAATATCTAATATAAAATAAAAGAATTTATTGATATAAATTAATATATTATAATTTAGTTTATTTTTGTAATACATAATTTTGTGATAACTAAAACTAGAAAATATAACTTAACAATAGATATAAAACAATACATAATACTTATTATAATAGGTATTTTACAAAATATTTACAAGAAATATAAGTGTGCCAAACTGTCAGACAATTAACACAACGAAATTAGATTAAAGGAGGATTTGACCATATGATATTACAATTACTGTACACAGTATTACAATGTGTATAGCTTATGCTAAAGTATGATGATGCAATATTAGTAGTTCCAAATATAATTCAAACAAAATACGGTCAAAGTAATGTTGTTCAAAGAATGAGAAATAAATGACAATGCCACATTAAGGGTAAGTACGTAAGAAACTACAATTACACAAGAAGCAAGTAGTTTCCGGCTTGATTACTTACATTTGCGTAAAGTTTATGGACATTAAGTAAGTAGCAAGTCTGCAAATAGAGCAATAAAGCGTCTTCCAGTACATTTCGTTCCTCCTAATGGGTCCTTCAATTTTATTAATTCAATTTCTTCTCAAATATGTTCTTACTATAAACGTAGTCACATAATTGAGACAAATGATCAAGAATTAGATAAAAATACACTCTTTTTCAAGTAATTGACAGTAGATAGAGGAAGTTTTGAATAGCAGAGTTAATAGGTATTAACTAATCTAGTGTGCCTTCACATACAAGCCACAATGCCTATCAACAATACAAGGGAACCCTTGTATCGAGGTACTAGGTTCTTTTTTTTTTTTGTTGACGGGGAGGAAATCTTCACAAAGATACCCCGCCTTCTAGGAGGAAGGCCCTCTCCTCGGTGCATCACGAGGGGCTCCGGGATCTCAGTGGAACGCACCGGAGCCCCTCTGCACTGTGCTCAAAGAGAGCACGTCCGAGGGGAGGTTACTCCTCCCCAATGCCCTCACCCAGCGGAAGGCGACACGGGCCAGCCAATGTCGCCTTCTTCCTTTCACTTTGGTGGACGACTCAGGCCCCACCCTTGTCGCCCAGTGAACCCGAGGCCCTTTAGTCGCCTTCTACGACAAGGCAAGGTAAGACAAGGTACTAGGTTCTAGTCTAAGATGCCTCAGAGTTATGCCACATCTCCAACCGGTGAAACAGTTAAATGCAGCTCTTTGATTAATCTGTGTAGGTAGGACACAAAAAAAATACCCTCCAGGACTGGATTTCCACTTCACATCAAATCAGGATCGTGGTCAAGCACTTCCTTTAAAAGTATAATAAAACGTAAAAATAAACAATACAGTAAGCCCATCAATTGGAAAAGTAACTGTACATACACTGTTGGACACAAGCTTTCTGTAATGATAATATTTGAGAATAGTACGAGATTTCATGCGAATTGTAGGACAGTATAATACTTATCATACAATATCAGATTATCTTCACACGTCATTGGCTGTAAGGATATAAGAAAAAAGGAAGACATAAATCGAGGGTCTTGAAGTGAAAAACAAAGAGCATAAAAGCGGGTACCAACAGCGAAGAACAAAGATCGAAAAGTAAGAACTAAGAAACGAGTGCGGATTTGCCAAGAGTAAAGATGGTGGGCTAGAAGCACCTGGGAATAGCAAGAAACCAATATGAGCACTAAAGAGAATGAACGAGGATCTAGAAGTAAAAAGCAAGTAGTGAAGATCAAAGGGTGATGTTTTGTTCATTAGCGATAGTTACAGGTGATTAGCAAGTGAACAGAAATAATAAGTAGTAAGCAAGGAGTGACAGACAATGGTCGAAAAAGATTATGACTGGTTCTCCGCCAGGATCATAGAATAGAATGTACAAAGAAATGAATAGAAAATCGTGAAGATCAAGGGGTGATGATTTGTTCATTAGCTATAGTTTAAGGCGACCAAGTGATCAATAATTAAAAAGTAAGGAGCAAAAGGCGACAATTAATAGTCCCAAAGTTTAGACTTAGTAACGAAGAACGAAGATCGAAAAGCTAGGAGCCAGGATCGGAGAAACAGGGGCATAGAATAGAAGCGAAGAACGAGGAAAGAAGTGAGAAGAAAGTAGCGAAGATCAAGGGTGATGATTTGTTCATTAGCTATAGTTTGAAGCGAGCAAGTGAGGCGCAATAATCAAGAAGTAAAGAACTGACAAGTTATAGTCAAAACGTTTAGAGTCAATAACGAAGATCGAAAGGCTAGGAGCCAGGATCAAAGAAACAGGACCATAGAATAGAAACGAGGAACGAAAATAACGAGAGGCAATAAATATTATCTAAGTAAAAAAATCGCTATCGTGTTCCGGAATCATGTCGTTCTTGCAGTGAAAAATAAGTATGTGAATTTAACTTGTGTGAAAATATAAACAATGTAATCCTTTTGAACACAAGTGCCAATTAACGCATTGTTATGGTACGCCTCACATAATTACCACATCAATCACAGTCAAGACAAATTAATGTTGTAGCCACTTGTTGTTAATACACCAGTTTACTAAATATAAAGTACCGCTTTCATACTAAATCCAATCATTTGTTAGCAGAAACTTCGGCTGGATAATAAATCATCTCAGTGCTTACTTCATGCTTATTTATTATCTTTATATTTTTGAAAAATGTGCCTTTAAAAGTTTGGAGGAGAAAGGGTTTTGCGCGACCGAACTGAAAAATATGTGAGACCAAAAACGTAACAAAAATATATAACGGAAGTGCAGGAAGTGAAATCTATATTATTTCATGGAACTTCGTTTCTAATTGGTGTCCCACCAAATAAATTATTTTTCTAGTATTTAGTATAAACATGTTTATTTATTTATTGAACACCAACACAATGAACGGAGGTTTCGTCAACTAATGTCTTTAAATCGCGTGTATCTGAATACTTTCTTCTCAAACAATGAAAAGTACAAACTGTAACCGTAACCGACGTGATACTAGCGCTACCAATGCAACACTAGCGACATTTGGGAAAAACACGCAACGCTAGCGCCGTCTGTCGGCGTTCGATGGAGTCAACGTTTTACGTTGTCGAGAGAAGTGACACACTTCTACGGTGGCGGTTGGATAGAGCGGTTGAACTATCGCGCGTCATCTGTCATCTGTAAAAATCATCATGGACGACAGTGACATCGACGGCTCATTTTCATCACACAAATGACGTGCCGCGACATATATATATAGGAGGTATTTATGTCACATATATATATTTTAAAACAATATTTTTTGGCGGCACTACTCTTAGTCTGCTCGAAGCTGGAAGAAAATGCTAAATAGCATTAAGTCGCCTTTGTACATGTATTTTGGTGCAATAAAGGATTTATCTATCTATCACCCTCACGTAACTCGAGTCAGGAACCGGGCGGCCCACGTAATGGGCCGCCTATATCACCTAATCAATAAAAAGAGTAAAATGTCCCTTCGCAATAAGGTGACACTCTATAAAGCAGTAATACGTCCCGTTATGACGTACGCGAGCCCGGTCTTCGCGCATGCCTCCCCCCGTCATATCCACCGTCTTCAGGTTATCCAAAATCGTTTTCTGCGACGAGCCACGGGTGCGCCGTGGTTCGTACGCAACCGCGAATTACATGTCGATACAGGGCTACCGACGATAGCCCAATTCTTTAAGCAGGCATCTCGACGGTTTTTCGAGACTGCCACCAAACATTCAAATAAACTTCTTGTGAGTGCCGCCACTTACAAGACTATCCCCACTTGTAAATTCAGACGCGTCGTCCGGAGGCCGAGACATGTCCTCGACGATCCGGACGATGTGATCACCATTGCACAGGCTAGATCTCTACAAAGCTACAAAGCGTCCATCCGCGACCGTCGGAGGTTGCGAATAATCCTTGCGCGATACAGCATTCTTGCGGGGGAAACCCCACCCCCTCGATAGGATTAGGAGCGTTGCTGGAGTTTCTTCGGCCACTTCTTCTCCCAAGGCCAACGCTTCCCGAAGTGGCATATAAGTTAGTTTAGCTTAGATTGTCCCAGTGGATTTCGTTAATAAAATAGCTACCGACCGAGTCGTGGTTCAGCCCTCTCAGGCGCCCCTCGGATCGGAATGCTTACGCGTAACATAGTAACCGACCAAGCTGAGGTTACCTCTCACCGGGGACCCTTGTGTCGAGTTACTAGTGATAGAGGTTCAGGCTATGCTACCTAAAAGCTATGCCACCGCTCAATCCGGTGAAGCAGTAAAGGCCAGCTTCTTTGTGCCAACTGTGTTAGTTCGTCAAAAAAAACTATCTATCTAACGTCTTTAACATACAATATAAAGAAACAGAAGAAAAGTTGTAAAGTTAATGGCATCGCAGTTATAGGTAAAGACTGCATGCAATTTAATGGCGAGTGACAATATAGTTATAATATAAATTAGAACTAAAAAAAAACACACTTGTAAAATTAAACGAAACATTAAATTAACATTAACTGATAAAAAAAAAACTATTTATAGGTAAGGTATTGAGTATAAAAAAGTGACTTTTAAATATACCAATACAATACTAGGTCGATATCATTCGTTTTGAATATGAATTAAATTCTATAATAAGTCTATTTAAAGGCGCATTCTTACCTAGGTTCGACCTGAATAAGCTTATATTCCATACTTTTAACAATATGGTAGATATCGTGAAGGTCTAGGTAATCGCGACTGTATAGAAAAAGCTAGGGCGGAGGAAGCTCAGGGGTGTCAATAATGCCATTTGCAATAATATAAAAACATACACACAGATTGAGTTAAAAAAGTTTTACTTCGTGTGGTCAAAGCACACTTGTTTTTTTTTTACAATATAGCGACGTTACAAATGGCGCGGATTCCAAATCTAATAAATATTTTTCTTGTGTATATTAAATTACATATTTCCTCGTGACCTCTTTTTCCCTACACCCCTCTGGTTACATAAGAATAGACTTCAGTAATGGATGAAATATTTTTTTCTAATATTTCTCCGAATCCGAATACCGTTGCGACCTTTTTCTTATCCGCACTCGTCTCTATATATCAAAAGGCCAACTAAAGTGTGTTTTCTGTTACGTATAAAAAAATAAAATTTACATGAATACTTCCCTTTAGTACAATCCTGACACATCTCTTTCAATTTATTCACATCCATACATCTGTCAATATTTCATCGTCGGTTAACCTTCAAGTGGTAAAATCCCCTCCGAGAGTATATGCTATATCCTCGCGCGTTACCGCTATTTTATGGGCAGGCCCCACCCCTTAGATGTTAGGGGCGTTGCTGGAGTTTCTTCGGCCACTTCTTCTCCCAAGGCCAACGCTTCCCGAAGTGGCACTCAAAGTTAGTTTAGCGTTTGTATGTCCCATAGATTATCCGTGAAATAGCTACCGCAGCAGTCGTGATTCGGCCGTCTCGGGCGCCCTCGGTTTGGAATGCTTACGCATAACATAGTAACCGACCAAGCCGAGGTTACCTCTCACCGGGGGGACCCTTGTGTCGAGTTACTAGTGATAGAGGTTCAGGCTATGCTACCTAAAAGCTATGCCACCTCTCAATCCGGTGAAGCAGTCAATCTCTGGCCAATCTGTGTAGTTCGTCTCTAAAAAAAAACATTGAAATTGAATATTTTTGTTGCATTATTTTATCCACTCAGGTTCAGCTTTGTTTGGATTTTGGAATATATAGCCAGGTGCTCCTTGAATAATTACTATGCTGATTTCGGCCCTGTTTTGGATGCAAAGCCTCAAAAATGTCAATATTTCAAATTTCAATTTCACGCAACTCGCACTACAATTATACAATAAATTTTTAATTTAAAACAATCAATTGTATTTAAATAATCCGTAATCCAAGTTAATAATTATTTACAACGTAAATGAATTAACATCTGTCAAGCGTCTGTAATATATTAGTTAACATTATTAAAAAAAAATGGACTTAATAGTTCCCGCAAATTGCACTTAGTTGGCTCAAATGTAGACATTTTTAGATGAAAAAAAGTAAATGATGCTAATGCAAACTTACTAATATTAGGGTTATGTGTTCTGGAATGTAACTAAGTTTCAAGCCGCTTACCATCTGCGAATTCTAACGTAAACCTCGTACCACGACGTCGTTCTCAAAATGGCGGAAATTTATTTTAATTTTAACACTATCTAACATTCTCTATTTCGTAAAATGATATACACTATAACAGTTTTAACATGTTGCAATTTACCGGGAGTGCTCTTTCTGTCTGCTTTTTCTTTGTTTTAGCTTCCGTCTAGACCATTCAACTTTTTAATAAAACTACGCATGTATTCGCAACATGCGGTATGGTTAACGCATGCTGCGTGCTGTCGCACTTTAACAATGTTTTGTGCAAAGGTTTGTGAACCCTTCCGTGCATAAAACTCCACACATTAATTCAATACTCTCTCATGAGAGGATGCTTTATGCAGAAAACGAAACGTATATCTTTTATTCGCGTTACGCTTCGCATTTGTTGTCACCGTTTCAAATCCCATGCAGCGTATTTCAGTGTCATACATAAGTATATGGGAGCGTTGTGTGTTGCCCGACGTACCGTATTTAGTACGTTTTTGCTTTTCACGATCAATTATAAGGCTTTACATTGCACCAAAATATATGTACAAGGATGAATTTACGCTAATTTATTACTTTCTTCCAGCTAATCTTTACTAGTTAAGATCAGGCTAAGGGTAGCGCCGCTTAAGGAGCGTTTTAAAAATCCTGTACTATAGTGAATTTGTGAATACTATTGTGAAACGGGCCCGTGAAACGTGGCCGAAAATTTCTCAATTGGAGACCACGGACCGACAAGCGCAACATAGGACGTCTGACAAGGTGGTCTGACGATCTCGTAGAGGTCGCAGGACGCAGGTGGACGCAAGCCGCTTACAACTGGTCCTTTTGGCAATCGTTGGGGAAGGCTGAAATGATGGTGATGATCCTAAAAAGTTCCCTGGAGGAGATCGCTCATAGCGATAAGGCCGCTTAGATAAATCCTTAATTGCACCAAATTATATGTACAAAGGCGAACTTAATGCTATTAAGAATTTTCTTCCAGCTAACTTTTAGTGCTTAAGAGCAGAGCCGCTTAAGCTTATTTGTTACTTTAATTTATTGTAATTATTGTAAAATAATTTGTAGGTCTTGAATAGTCCTATAACTAGTACACTAGATTTATTGAGACAGCATTACGTTGTACAAGGAATTATTTTAACGAATACCGTCACAATTGCGCAACCTCACATTTATAAAATCAATTAGAAGTCACTTTACGAACTGATAAAGTTAAATTATTGTTTACAATGCCAAGTTAATATGATGTTCAACTAAATTATTAATTATGAGTTAAAGATACAATAAGGTTCAGGTAAATCACTAAGATATCATTGGAAGTAGCTATTACGCATAACCATCGCTGGGTGCCATGTGTTGCCAGCTAACACTATCTTAAGTCCTTATATCTATGTTATGGTACCAAACATATTAAGATGATTTTTCCGCGTAAAAACTAAATCAATGTTATCACTTGACATAACGGATACGGGAGGGTCATAAATCAAAAAGTATTCAGTACAGAGGGTATCGTAGGGACCATATTTCAATTTTGTCGTCCTTCGTATGTTACTTGTGGTTATTTACTAAGATAAGAATAAATTTAAGTGTGTACAAGTTATAGCTTACTGGTATCTTTCTGATATAAGTTTTAGGGCACTGTCTGCGAAACTTAAGGTAGGTTCAAATCCACTATTGTATACTATTGTCGTGAACCATCTCCTAGCAATTTATTTCAGTTAGCCAGGGTCTTTATCTTCCGAGATATTAAAACATTCTAAACCGAGTGTATTAAAAAATTCAATCAGATTTATCCAACATTAGATGTATATACAGGAATAGATAATAAAATTGACCAGAGCGGTGAACTTCCATGCAGTATCCAATTAAGTTATTATTTATTAAAAAATTAAGAAGAAGAATGCAGGAACTTTTACAGAATAGAATGAAACTTACGACAATACTTTCAAATGAAGTGTGAACATTTTAAGAGTGATGTAGTTTACTTAGTGGGAAGTATAAAGTTCTTTTATAAATGTTAGTTTACTACGAACTTGGGTAACAGGTGCAAGACTAGAAACTAAATCTGGCTTTTGTAACACACGGCCCTATAGTTCTGGCAACAATGGTTCTTATGGATTTTTTTTATTAAATTAAATAATTAAATAAAATGAGTATAATAGCGTATTTTTTTAAAGATTAGTTAATTTTGTCATGAAAGTTTTCTCATTCTTGTAAATAATTTCATATAAGTTTAAGCTTTTACTAGGAGATAGTTCACCTCAATAATGGAATATGCGTTTGCATATGCGGCCTATCATTTTGAACCGTATCCTAAATCTATTGGCTATTGACGATTCAACTAATTCAATATATAGCTCATTACGCTACTTTGCCAAGACGATGCGAGTACAAAAATAACTTTTTTTTCTTTTGGTTTCAAAAACCAATGAACTTGACCCGTGTGACAACGTTACGATTATTTTTTATTATCCATTTTTATATTTACTATATTTTAATTTTAATATGGTCCAATTCTGACATTGGGATCCATGAGAAAAACGCGTAAGCCTTAAATTACGCCGCTAAAGAAGTTTTCACTTGTCATGTTGACTAGAAAATGAAATACAAAAGTATCAAGTTCTTTTTACCGTTGCTCGACAACCCACGCGTCCGTATGTCGCACTTGAGCCATTTCGTAGAGAAAATTTACTGGGTCGTTATTTTCTAGTGGCTCCTGTGACTCGAGAGATATTTATAGTACGTAACGTAGGAATAGACGAAAACCATTCCTTGTTAACGGATACCACTTGGACAATAGTAAACGTTCAAATCTTTTTCAAGCTTGCTACTTTGTGAAAGATGGTTACATGTACTAAAGTAGAGACGTGTATATGCACTAGCAACCCGAGTTCGACCCCCGGTGACGGTACCAATAAATTTGTTGTTGCAATTTGTGCTGATTTACCACGCGCTGGGCGGTGAAGGAAAACATTGTGAGAAAACCTGCATCTCTAAGAAATATATTCGTCAATCCGCACTAGGGCGGCGAAGCAGACTATTCCCTTTGTAATCTCTTGGAAGACGAGGCCTGGGCCCAGTGCATGCATAATTACATTAAATAACACTGCATATGCATTGTCAATTACATACATAATACAATCTATTCCTTAGTTTAAATAAATTGAAGAAGTTAACAAGGGCCCAATATATAGCATTCTCTTACTCCGGTTTCTATGCCGGTAGACGTATATTAAAAAAGTAAAAATTACAGCTTATATATAGAATAAGTGACCCACTGTTGGGACAATCACGGCTCGCTTGTTTAAGGTGTTGTAGATATAAATAAATAAAACATTATAAAGTCCACATCCGAACGTATTCCAAGTTAAATTACATTTAAAACGACACACAAACAGAAGTTTCCAGCGCACTTGCATAGTCGTAGAATTCTATATGCTATAATATTATGCTAAAGTGGCCGGAATCATATTAACTCAATATAACTCAAACGTTGAACTTCGCTTTAAAGTGGTTTGTTTAAAGTTTATACTCTTACTGTATGCAAGCAGAATTTCATTACGTACGTTGAGAAACGAGGTTGTGTTGAAAAATGTAAAACGAATAATAAATTAAATAAATTAAACACATTAAATAAATTAAATAAATTAAATACATTAAATAGGTTAAATAAATTAAATACATTAAATACATTAAATAGGTTAAATAAATTAAATACATTAAATAGGTTAAATAAATTAAAGAAATTAAATAAATTAAATAAATCAAATAAATTAAATAAATAAATAAATTAAAGAAATTAAAGAAATTAAAGAAATTAAATAAATTAAAGAAATTAAATAAATTAAATAAATAAATAAATTAAAGAAATTAAAGAAATTAAATAAATTAAAGAAATTAAAGAAATTAAATAAATCAAATAAATTAAAGAAATTAAAGAAATTAAATAAATTAAAGAAATTAAATAAATTAAATAAATTAAAGAAATTAAATAAATTAAATAAATTAAATAAATTAAATAAATTAAAGAAATTAAATAAATTAAAGAAATTAAATAAATTAGAGAAATTAAAGAAATTAAATAAATTAAAGAAATTAAATAAATTAAAGAAATTAAATAAATCAAATAAATTAAATAAATTAAATAAATTAAATAAATCAAATACATATACTTAATGCAAATTTAAGACTTATATGTAAATAGAAATAGAAAATAGAAATAGAAAAAACATTTATTCGACACAAGAACACACTAACAACAGGTAAAACAAGACAAAAAACAACATAAACAAAAGTGAACAGAAACAACATAAAAAAAGAACAAAATAGAAATTGTGCCGAAAAAGGGTTGGCTCAGCATGTACTGTTCTCACACATGTAGCACAGCGCTGGTTTTCAGCCAAAAAACTAATACTCATGGATGCCATTGTCAGAAGCACCAGCTTACAATTGAAATACAATCATCATAATCGATCCAGAAAGTTCTGAGTTAACAAACGTAAAAAAAAACATTTGAAAACCTCCTCCTTTATTTAAGTCGGTTGAAAATAATTTGTATATTGTTTTTATTTATATGTTGAAAATAAATTGATATATCTATCTATACATATAAAACAGAAATTGTGTGGGTATGTTCCAGATTGGCTCCGAAACGGCCGGACCGATTTCAATGAAACTTTCAGGGAATCGTCAAATTGACCTAGCAAGTAATTTTGTTAAGTTTGGTGACGATTGGAGCACTCCTCTTTTTGAACTGTCTAATACAGCTTTTATTTAATTTGATTATTATTGTTTTATAACTCAAAATTGTATTGACACATGCGTTGTGTATATTTATGTCATTATGAACCATATTGAAGTGTAATGGAGTATATTGATGTATTCAAGGTAAGTTATAGCGCCGCGAATGTATCCGTTTACTGATGCTGCTGATATGTACATGGGTGTAGGTAATGATCTTCACCCGCTCAAGAAGAGAATCAATACGGAGAGAAATGAATACTGTAATTATACACAGTTGGCACAGAGAAGCTGGCCTTTACTGCTTCACCGGATTTGAGAGGTGTCACAGCTCTTAGATCGCTTAGCCTGAACCTCTATTAGATGGTAACTCGACACAAGGGTCCCCCCGGTGAGGGGTAACCTCGGCTTGGACGGTTACCATTATTACGCGTTAGCAGTCCGATCCGAGAGCGCCCGAGAGGGCCGAACCACGACTCGGTCGGTAGCTATTTTATTAACAAAAATCTATTGGGACAATCTAAGCTAAACTAACTTATATGCCACTTCGGGAAGCACATTTAATTATGTAAGTTTATTGTTTAAATAAAATAAAGCAAAATCTATCCCGGCAAAATCGGCTGAGTACGCTAGTATTACATAATTACTTAGTTATGAAGTAACATAGAAAAATATAACCTCCTCTTTTCCTGAAGTCGGTTAAAAATACACCAGGCTTCACTGCGACATATTTGTGAAGTATAAATGCATAGACAACTAGAATCTCATTAGCAGTTGACCTAAATTGACGCAGCACACAAAGTGGTGGGAGTAAATTTGTATGCACTGTGAAGTAATTAACGAGGAAGTGAAGATTAAACGCCATGTATGAGATACAGTTCATTGCTACTATAAACTTTTCGTTGCGAGCGTTCACATACGCTTTTTCGTTTACGTTTCAAATTGTAAGGGATTCCTTTGATAGTCACCGGCTAACCGGAAACAAAAAGCTTTTGCGCAAAAAGCTTCAATTTCGTTCCTCCTCCTTCAATACGCGAATGCTCTTCATTGACTACATTGAAAATTCAAAGTTGTCTGTGTAAAATTAACGTTACAGCTTTTAAATTTAATTTAAAAAAAAAATCCGAGCCGTGGTAGCTCAGCGTCCGGACCGTCGCCTCAAGTTGCATTTCCCCGGTGCCGGCATCGATAAATTTGCTGTTCCAATTTTATGTGCTGACTTACCACGCGCTCGGCGGTGAAGGAAAACATCCTGAGGAAACCTTTGCCAATCAGCTCTAGGGTCGCGTGGCGGACTATTCCCTTGACTCTTTGTACTTTCCAGCCAGATGGAAGCTGTGGTCGTTGTCATACGGAAGCCCGGAAAGGACACCTACACAAAAACCAAGTCATACAGACCCATAGGTCGCTTGCCGGTCCTGTGCCCAGCAGTGGGACATTTATAAAGGTTGTAACTTTAACTTTACATATTTATAATGAGTGTAAGGACATTTCACCTCAGGGCCCTACTGGTGATTGGCAGACTTCACACGTTAAAAAAAAAATTCTAACACATGTAAGTTTCCTCACCATGTTTTCCTTCACCACCGACGGCGTGGTAAATTAGCACCTTATGGTTCAACAAACAATTTTATAGGTACTGGGTCCGGAGATCTAACTCGGGTTGCTAGCGTACTATGCAACTTGAGGCGACTAATCCGATACTGAGCCATCGCTCTTGTTTCTCGTATCTCATATGTGGGGATTGGTATCAGAGTCAAAGATTTCTTTTGCTTTAAATTCTTTATTTGAAACACGACACAACACTTGTACATTCCTATCGACTATCCACCATCTTGTCATCTTCTAACTCACTCACTCTCCTCATGCTATCCCTTTCACACCATACTAACGTTCCGTTTCCCACACATATGTGATTTTAATTAATTAAAAAAAAAGTTAACATTACGGTCATAAAATATTCTAATAGAGCTGTAATAAGGTTTTAAAGTTTAAAAAAAGGTTTTACTCCACAGCCTTTAATATCTCTGAAAAGTTTAGTTTGTAAAAAAAATCCCAAATGGCTGCGGAGTGGAGACTTACAACTTGATTGCTTAACGTTGCGAAAGTTTGTTTTTAAATAAAAATTTACGACGGAATAAGCGCACAGACATTAAAAACAAATACGTAAAAAAAAAATTGTGTGCATTACACAACATGACTGAAGTAAAACTTCTTTAGCTCCATCTATATGTGTGTATGTATATATGTATATATATATATATACAATATATACACAAAATATATTTTGAGGTTCAGGCTAAGCGATCTAATAGCTGTGCCACCTCTCAAATCCGGTGAAGCAGTAAAGGCCAGCTTCTCTGTGCCAACTGTGTTAGTTCGTCAAAAAAAAATATCTTCACAATTGTTCAAGAGAGAAAATGTGCGCACGCACTGCTCTCTCTTATTTGTTTAGTGTGATATGTCGGGTTGTCTTAGATATACGAAACGTTCAGCCCTGTAGTTTTGGGCTCTCAAGAATAAGACTACGGTATCCCCTGCCTGTCGTAGAAGGCGACTAAAAGGGGCCTCGGGTTCACTGGGCGACAAGGGTGGGGGCCTGCGTCGTCCACCAAAGTGGACTCGGGAAGAAGGCGACATCGGCTGGCCCGTGTAGCCTTGCACTGCGAGGGCACAGGGGGGGAGGGAGTAACCTCCCCCCCCCCGGGACGTGCTCTCCTTGAGCACAGTGCAGAGGGGCTCCGGTGCGTTCCACTGGAGATCCCGGAGCCCCTCGTCATGCACCGAGGAAAGGGCCACCGGGGAGGTTTTAGTGGGTAAAAACCCCACATAACCGCCGCCTTCCCCCCAGAAGGCGGGGTATCTTTTTGAAGATTTCCTCGCCGTTAACAAAAAAAAAAAAAGTTACACGAAACGTAATTCTGTCTCTAATAACGTGTATCTCCCTCTCAACTTTCCTTCGCCTCACCCGGATCACACTTTTCATAACGCATTCACTAGCTTACACCCCAAGTCAAGCGTTGTTATTCAAATATTTTTTTGTCAAAGTTAGAGGAAATCCGTAAGCGTGAGATAAATCAAATTTGCTAGAAATTAATTCGTCTACATGTTTCTTATCACGACACTGGATCTTGCTGGCTTACAGCCAGTTCTTTGTACCAATAAGTTATTCCCGTACGTTATATAAGAATAAGGATTTATGAAACATATAATAATACGACTACACATGTATAGCCGTGAGCAAAAATAAAGGGTCTGTTAAGAAAGTTTGAATATCTCGGAAGATAAAGACGCTAGCTAACTGAAATAAATTGTGCATGGTAGACAATTAAATATCCTTAAAATAAAAGAAAATATTTTTAATCAAATTTTAGTACTTAGTGTTGCCTCCATGTGGCGACACTAAGTACTAAAATTTGATGAAAAAAACTGTATTATTCAAGTTTACGTAAGATATCCTTTTTCGTTTAAGTTTATGTTGTTAATGAAATGTAAATAAATTATTAAAAATGGTTTTATTTTATTTTAAGGATATTTAATTGTCTATCATGCACAATTTATTTCAGTTAGCTAGCGTCTTTTTGTTCCGAGATATTCAAACTTTCTTAACCAACCCTTTATTTTTGCTCATGAGTGTATACGCATATGAAATTATCGTTTTGTAAGGGAACCTAAAGTCCATTGTGACGCTCAAGGGACATAGTGCAATGGTTTCCCGTTGCCTTCTGCACCAGGCATTTTAAGGGTTATTTAGACCCTAAGGCCGCTGCAGCCTCTTCCATACAGTTGTCTGAATGGGTTTATAGTTATACCGCTATTGCTCGGTCGCCAGGGCCTCGTTTGTTATCTAGCAATCTTGAAAAGCTGGTCATCGTTGGCAATACAGAAGGCAAGAGAACAAGAGGCCGGTCGCCAACACGATGGTAATCTCTGCCAGCTGGTGTGGGCTGCCTCGGACCGAAACCGATGGAGTCAGATTGTTCATTTGAGGGGCTCTAGTGACCACGGTCCTCAGAAATGAGGTAACGACAAAGAAGGAAGAAGGAACCTAAAGTCGATTTTTTCAAAATATAATTTATATTGATGATATTTATTTAATCAAAGTATGTAACATTGCTATTCATGCGAGGAGCCATTACGATTCGGGGACCTCATGGGACGAGCCTACTCCTTTCTCAAAGGCCGGCAACGCACCTGCAGCTCTTGATGTGGATGTTCACGGGCGACGTTGATCACGTACGATCAGGTGAACCGTAAGCTTCTTTGCCCCTTTTCTATAAAATAAAAAAGTGCCCCGGTTGCCTCAACTTGTATAGTACGAGTTAGTCCCAGGGTAATAAATTTGTTTGTTGCAATGTCGTGAGGAAAGCTATGTATTATAAAATTTTCGAAGACATGTGAAGTCCGCCAATCCACACAAGGGCTGCTTGTCGGAATATGTTCTTATCTATATATATAAAACAGAAAGTGTGTGGGTTTGATCCGTATACGCTACGTATCGGAGCGATTACGAAGCTGGACCTGGAGAGTGTCCTGTAAAGTTTGGTGACGATCTCGAGTACTCCTCTTTTGAACTGTCAAATACAGCTTTTATTTACTATGATACTACTATTACGGGTATATTGTTGTATTAACTGATATGTACATGGTTGTAGGTAATGATCTTCACCCACTCGAGAAGAGAATAGAAGAGAAATGATTAATTTAATATATTGTGAGAGTTATATTAAATATTTAATGATGTAAGTTTATTGTTTAAATAAAATCTAGCGGGCTGGGTACGCTATACACAGAGAATTAGTTAAATTAGTCCATATTAATGTGTTAATTCCGATTATAATCTTATAAGCTATTAATACGTCGCCGAACACGCGCTAAATGTAATGCTCTTAACGAATGTTACTAACAACGGAGCCTATTTGGATTACGACAATTTGCATGTTTTAAACATGTTTGTATTACAAATAGTTATTTCACTATATTGTACGACTCTCAAGAAGCCGGCTTCCACTTACATTCATTAGTTCATTGTTATGAAGATTTAACCAATGAAACGGTGATAAAATCTGTTATATCAGTTTCTACGACAGACTACCTTTGACCTTTTTTTTTTTGTTAACGAGGAGGAAATCTTTAGAAAGATACCCCGCCTTCTGGGGGGAAGGCGGCGGTTATGTGGGTTTTACCCACTAAAACCTCCCAGTGGCCCTTCCTCGGTGCATGGTGAGGGGCTCCGGGATCTCCAGTGGAACGCACCGGAGCTCCTCTGCACTGTGCTCATAGAGAGCACTTCCCGGGGAGGTTACTCCCTCCACCCCTGTGCCCTCGCAGTGCAAGGCGACACGGGCCAGCCGATGTCGCCTTCTTCCCGGGTCCACCTTGGTGCACGACTCAGGCCCCACCCTTGTCGCCCAATGAACCCGAGGCCCTTTTAGTCGCCTTCTACGACAGGCAGGGGATACCGTAGTCTTATTCTTGAGAGCCCAGAACTGAACAGATAGCAATATAACCCAAGTCCGCTTTTTACCAAGTTAATTAGTTTTATTGTGTGAAGAAAGGTTTACTCGTAACTCAGCCCTGTAGTTCTGGGCTCTCAAGAATAAGTCTACGGTATCCCCTGCCTGCCGTAAAAGGAGACCGTCAGGTTTCACGGGCGACAGGGGTGGGGATCTGCGTCGTCCACCAAAGTGGACCTGGGAAGAAGGCGACATCGGCTGGCCCGTGTCGCCTTGCGCTGCGAGGGCACAGGGGAGGGAGTAACCTCCCCCGGGACGTGCTCTCCTTGAGCACAGTGCAGAGGGGCTCCGGGATCTCCAGTGGAACGCACCGGAGCTCCTCTGCACTGTGCTCATAGAGAGCACTTCCCGGGAGGTTACTCCCTCCACCCCTGTGCCCTCGCAGTGCAAGGCGACACGGGCCAGCCGATGTCGCCTTCTTCCCGGGTCCACCTTGGCGGACGACAAAGGCCTTTTAGTCGCCTTCTACGACAGGCAGGGGATACCGTAGTCTTATTCTTGAGAGCCCAGAACTGAACAGATAGCAATATAACCCAAGTCCGCTTTTTACCAAGTTAATTAGTTTTATTGTGTGAAGAAAGGTTTACTCGTAACTCAGCCCTGTAGTTCTGGGCTCTCAAGAATAAGACTACGGTATCCCCTGCCTGCCGTAAAAGGAGACCGTCAGGTTTCACGGGCGACAACAGTGGATGCTCGTTAAAGATGATGGAAGAGGTGTCTCGATATCAGCGCCCTACACCATGCCCTGAAGATGGCCCTTGGTGAAGAGGACAAAGGGGTTTAGTAAGTACAAATCTTACATAACCGCCGTCTTCCTTCAAAAGGCGGGGTATCTTTGTGAAGATTTCCTCCCCGTCAACAAAAAAAAAAGGTTTACTCGTTACTGCTTCAACACAACAATATAAAGCTTTATTGAGATGCCGACCAAGTCGTGGTTAGGCCTTCTTAGACGCCTTCAAAACGGAATCCTCACGCCTAACACAGTAACCTTCCATGCCAATAGTCTATAGTATCCCCTGCCTGCCGTAAAAGGAGACCGTCAGGTTTCACGGGCGACAACGGTGGATGCTCGTTAAAGATGATAGGCTAGGAAGTGGTGTTTCGATATCAGGGCCCTACACCAGGCACCGAAGATGGCCCTTGATGAGGAGAAAGGGGGTTTAGTAAGTACAAATCTTACATAACCGCCGTCTTCCCTCAAAAGGCGGGGTATCTATTTGAAGATTTCCTTCTGTATAACTTAAAAAAAGCTATAAGATAAAAGACATACACCATAGACAGTGGATTAACTGAAGCCATAGACACAGGCTATGTTTTAGACGAAGTCAGCTTCTAATATAAAATAGGATGGAAGCCTTTATCGAAGCTGCATACAAATGCGAGAAAAGCGTTTATTAAATTCTATTTTATAATTTTGTTTACATTATTATATTATTAATAGAGGTATTATTATTTTATTTAAATTAAATTGTAATATTTTCGTTTATCTGTTTGCATTAATTTGTGTAATATATTTTCTAAAATGTACATATACTGTTAGTTTATAACATCGAATTGATTTATATTTAACGATATTTTAATTATGTATAAAATAATTAATAATAAAAAACGATCATAAAATCGTTACTAATTATTAAAACGAAATCTTCATAAAATTCGCCTACGATTTCCATTAAGGCGATTAATTTTCACTAGCATCAAATAATTGAAGTCATCAATGGATACGCCCGTTTTGTCCCTCAAAATTTATTCTTTGCCCATTCTGCTAAAGGTTGAGAACCTTTATGAATACGGCTTTCCAAGCTTCTTTGTTTCATTCAATTCTGCTCTCACTCATTGATTTTATTGTTCCGATTCATTCTCACCGACAATAATTAGTAGAAGAATAATTTCAAATTAAGAATTTGAATAAAACGCTTATTTGAAATATTAATAGTGTATTAATCATTTTAAACGTACTGTGTATTATTATATATTTACAAACTACTAGTTGACCGGGCAAACGTTGCTTTGCCATGAAAATTATTTTTAGTGCAAGGTGACAAATGATTCAGATTACAGGGTAGACATTGGATCATGTTTTCTATAGAAGTTTTAAACAGTCGTTGATCAGTTTCGGGGTTAAAAAAGATTTAAATTACTAAAATGATTTTTAAAAAAAACTAGGATTAGTGGTAGAATCGTGAAATTGTAGGATTGTATGTATTTTTTAATGCCACAATTTACGGTGCGTTCCTCGTGAGATCCCGGAGCCCCTTGTCATGCACCGAGGAAAGGGACACCGGGGAGGTTTTAGTAGGTAAGAACCCCACATAACCCCTTCTACGTGGAAGGCGGGATATCTTTGTGAAGATTTCCTCCCCGACAAAAAAAAAGATATAACCTTTCCTTACACGAGTAACAATAGGAACAATTGATAGGTTCCTAAGATTATTCTAAGCGGGCTTATGATATACGAGAAGCTGACCTCTATCGCTAGTAACTCGACACAAGCCCCCCCCCCCCGGGTGAGGGGTAACCTCGACTTGGACGGTTACTATGTTACGAGTAAGCATTCCGATCCGTGGGTGCCCGAGAGGGCCGAACCACGACTCGGTCGGTTGCTGTTTCACGGATAATCCCGTGGTTTCGAATCGTATTCGGCTTGTACCAATGAATTGCCAATGTTTAAGTACAGTAATTACATTCGCTAAAAATTTGTGCCCGGAACTAATTTCAAATAAATTCCTAGTATTGTTCGCTTTGATCAATAAAGACAAATAAAGAGCAAACTGATTGAAAGCAATAGTTAATTTATGCATTCAATTCATATTTGAATTACGGTTTGCCATTGAACATAGACGTTAGTTTATATGTGTAATAACTTGTAGGTATTTTGAAATGAAATAGGAAAATAACTAATACACTCGCTTTATTCAGACGGCGTAACGTTATACAAGGAATTATTTTAACGAATACCGTCCAACGGCGCGTTCTCACGATCTTTAAAAGTTAAAGTTACAGCCTTTATATAAATAATAAATATGTCCCACCGATGGACACGGGCCTTCTCTGTCAAGAGTCAAGGTCCGCCACGCGGCTCTAGTGCGGATTGGTGCGCTTTACATGCTTTAGAAAAGTCATGTAGGTTTCCTCACGATGTTTTCCTTCATCGCTGAGCGCGTGGTAAATCGGCACATAAAATTGCAACAACAAATTTATTGGTGCCGGTACCGAGATCGAACTCGGTCTGCTAGCGTACTATGCAACTTGAGTCAACTTACAAATGCTTTAAATAGAAGTCAGATTACAAACTAATAAAGTTAAATTATTATTTACAATACCAAGTTAAAATCAAGTAAATTAATTAATATTATTTAAAGATACAATAAGGTTCAGGTAAATCACTAAGATATCATTGGAAGTAGTTATTATACATAACAATCGCTGGGTGCCATGTGTTGCCAGCTAACTTATGATTAAATTGTTCAAATCAGTTATATAAAATTCAAGTCAGTTTTTCATAACGCGCCTGACGAAGTAAATACAATAACCCAATTTAACAAACACAAAAATCAAAAATCAATAATTCAAATCGGTTCACCCAAGTGTAAGTAATGCGGTTACAAACATAAAAATACAGACGAATTGAGAACCTACATCTTTTTTGAAGTCGGGTGAAAATTAGATACTTGATTGAGGTCGTCAATAATCACTGATATTGATGTGAATGTACGTGTGTGTATATGTAGGGTGTATATTTTTTTTTTGGACGAACTAACACAGTTGGCACAGAGAAGCTGGCCTTTACTGCTTCACCGGATTGGGAGGTGCCATAGCTCTTAGATCACTTAGCCTGAACCTCTATTAGGTGGTAACTCGACACAAGGGTCCCCGGGTCCGGTGAGGGGTAACCTCGACTTGTACGGTTACTATGTTACGAGTAAGCATTCCGATCCGAGGGCGCCCGAGAGGGCCGAACCACGACTCGGTCGGTAGCTATTTTATTAGCAAAATCTATTGGGACAATCTAAGCTAAACTGACTTATATGCCACTTCGGAAAGCGTTAGCGCTGGGAGAAGAAGTGGCCGAAGAAACTCTAGTAACGCTCCTAATCCTATCGAGGGGGAGGGTGTGTATCTGCGTTTGTTTACTTTGTACTGCCAATGGCATACAACACATGAGGTATAAAAATAGAAAAATAATATAATATAAATGATAATAATTTGTATAACTAAAAGTAACTAAAGTCTATAAGTTATTCTATACACCTCTTCGGTCGCAACGCCCTCCATCGGAAGAGAATTAAATTCGATTTTAACGCGGTACTCGGCACCGGTCGTATCGTGAATTCAAATTCGAACACGTTTCAAAGGTGACTAGCATAAGCAAAATGCAGGGAAGTTTACTTCTAGCTTGCAATCTGAAGTGGATCTACGCATCTGTAAGATGTTACGTATGTAGTTGAATTACATTAGATTCCATCAATAGCCTAATGCAGTGGTCGCCAACCTTGTTATCGAAGAGAGTTATAGAAGAGAGCAGACATGACTGTGAGACGGTCATGTCCCAGAAGGAGGCTGACGAGCGGGTCAGGAGGGAGCGCAGAGGCTCCCCTCCGCAGGCGACGTATCGGGTGCGCCTCGTATCTGAAGCGGGGCCAGGATGGGTACCTGGCCCCAGCATGCTTCGGCGTCGTCGAGACTTCTCTGAGTGCCGGAGAAGTCCCCTTTGAGGATGAAGTCCGGTCTTTGCCGGGATCGGCCGGTCGTTGGAGTGTCCTGTCGCTGACAGATCCGGGGCACCCCGCTCAAAACGGCTGATGGCATTCGCGGAAGGTTTAGTGGGTAGGGGCTGCCCAGGCCGAGTCCCACACATCCCTCCGGGCCCACCCAGGGTACCGGAGGATGGTCTATAAAAAGATTCCCCCGCGTGAACAAAAAAAAAAGGCCATGGTAATAGTCCAATGGTGGATTCGAACCCACGACCTTACGATTCGCAGGCCGTACCCTAAACCATTGGGCTATTGACGCTTCAAATTGTTTTTTTTTTAAATGAAAAGTCGCAAACGAGTAAACGGCTCACCTGATCTTAAGTGATCACCGTCGCCGATGAACATCCGTAGCATCAGAGGAGCTGCAGGTTAGATTAGCAGTTAGTTAAGTAAGTTGCTTTGCTTTGTTGCGCACATTTCAGACTTGGAAGATTTAAAACAAATTTAATATACGATTTTATCATGGGAGCGGAAATTTGAAGCGTCAACAGCCTAATGGTTTAGGGCACAGTCTTCGCACCGTAACGTCGTAAGTTCGAATTTATCATTCGACTATTGACGTAAACCATCTCCTAGCACAATCTTAAGCTTAGTTGGAATGGTTAACAAAAATGATAGTGATATTTATGAAAGAAAAAAAAGAAGAAATATAATTAGCATTGAAAAAGAAAATGAAATCCATTGTCGGAATGAGACCAAATGTGTAGAAAAAAATTAAACAGTCATTAAACATCACCTGCTTCGAAATAAAAAAAGAAGCATCCAAATCGGTTCACCCAGTCAAAACTTATGTGACAAATATTAAAAAAAGAACGAACAAAGAAACTCCTCGTTTTTTGAAGCCGGTTGATAAAACGCCTACCTTCTCTTGCCTTCTCATACCTTGGATAGGCAATGTGAGACGAAGAAGCAATTGTAAATATGAGAATTCATATTCATATATGTATTTTCTCTATCAACTCTTTCACGACAGCATCGTCGTATTAAATCTCGTTTTCAAACGTCCATAAAACGTACGTGCAGGGATCGTTTGGGCGACTTTATGGTCGTTTTATGATCTCAGATGATCGTATGCGGAAATAAAGAGACCTATAAATTCCGACAAAAAAATTCAATTACATGTTAAGTGTATACGACAATATTAACACTAATGACAATTTAATGAAATCTCACGTGTCTGTACTATCATCATCTGTACATACAATACTTTTTTATAGTCATAGATAATACATAAAGAAACGTTTAAATAACGAGGTTGGTTGCACATATAGCTAGGATAACCAAAAAGATTTTATTACAAGTTCATACATACATTATAACAGAAACTATTTAATTTTATAATGTAGCTAGCGTACCCAGCCCGCTTCGCTGCGTATTTATTCTCTTCTCGAGCGGGTGAAGATCGTTACCTACACCCATGTTCATATCAGTAAATACAATATCACACCCATAGTAGTAGATTCATAGTAAATAAAAGCTGTATTAGACAGTTCAAAAAGAGGAGTACTCCGATCGTCACCAAACTTTATTGATTACTCGTCAGATCGATCTGAAGATTTCGTGAAAGCTTCATTGAAATCGGTGCAGCCGTTTCGGAGCCTAAATGGAACATACCCACACACTTTCTCTTTTATATATATAGACAAAACTATACATAAAAAACATTACATGATACTTTTTTTTTTATATGAAAAGTGGCAAACGAGCATACGGCTCACCTGATCTTAGGTGATCACCGTCGCCCATGAACATCCACAGCACCAGAGGAGAGCTGAAGGTGCGTTGCCGACCTTTGAGATAGGAATAGGCTCGTTTCTTGAAGGTCCCTAAATCGTAAACGTTCGGAAACACCGCTGGCGACAGTTGATTCCACAAGTTGACAGTGCGTGGGAGAAAGGTACGCGAAAAACGTACAGTCGTTGAACGCCAACCATCAAGATGGTGGCGGTGGAATTTGGAATTCTGCCGAGATGTGCGGTAATGGAAATCGGTAGCTGGGATGATTCCGAAAAATTATAATACTAACTAAAAACAGAAATATTTACAGTATAATAGGTATTTTACAAAATATTAGTAGAATCGAATTTCAAACATAAGGCGGCCTTTAATACTATGTTTCTTTTCCTTTTACATTCACGCTCTATGTCGTCAAGGAGTAAAACCTAATCTTGGTAATAAACCTACAAATACCTCAATCATTAAACATACTTCTACGCAATTTTAGCAGTTATGTATCATCAAAGTTCTATGCAAGTGTTAGCTGGCAACACATGACACCCAGCGATTGTTATGCATAATAACTACTTCCAATGATATCTTAATGATTTACCTGAACCTTATTGTATCTTTAATTCATAATTAATAATTTAGTTGAACATCACATTAACTTGGCATTGTAAACAATAGTTTAACTTAGTATTATTTATTTTATTAGTTCGTAGTCTGACTTCTAATTAATTTTGTATATATATATATATATATATATATATATATATATATATATATATATATATATATATATATATATATATATATATATATATATATATATATATATATATATATATATATATATATATATCGGTATCTGTTGTATGTTTAGCATATTTATTTACGTATATTAGTTTTAATAGTTTGTGAATATATTGATAGATATGTATGTTTATATACATATGTATATTGTGTTTTTTGTATTAAAATAAATTTGATGACAGACCCAGTACAATCTTGTTTAGACGTAAGTTTCTGTCCATACAAAGGTTGTCTGGAAGAGATTGCACTTTAGCGATAAGACCGCCCATTGCGTATGCAATTACACCGACTAATATAAAAATTGTTTCATTAAGTTATTTCTGTGATGTGTTTTGTTTTTAGTTGTTGCTCAATAAAGTATATTCATTCATTCATTCATTCTTAGTAAACAATTTTCACATTTCCTTACGATGTTTTCCTTCACCGTCGAGCGCGTAAGTCAATAGTAAAATTGCAACTAATAATTTCATTGCTACCTGCCTCAAGGATCGCACTCGGGTTTCTAGCGTATTCAAGTTGAGGCGACCGCCCCGACGATGAGTTACCACGGCTCACGGCTTTCCTGTATCAATAAATAAATACACGTAAGTTAAAGTTGAAGTAGCGTCTGACATGTTTCAGGAAGTAGTGTGCACATTACCGTGACTGTTCTTAACTTTCAAAGCTTTGATATAACTTAATTGAAGTTGTCTCTTCCGGTCTGCTGATTTGAGACATTCTTTAAAACAAAATATTAAGCAAGAACTTACAACGTCATGTTTAACCGACATGAAAAAAAGGGAATAGATTCTCAATTACGAACCAATTTTTTACTCTAAATATCAATGTCGTCTTTTCGTAACCGACCTTCACGATAAAGTGATACATTTTCTATATCCTACCCACACACCGGCCGGTGACAGCTATTATGTTGCCATTATACAAATCAAATGTAATATATTTAATAAAAATAAGATAAAGAAGACAATAAATATCCTAAATGTATACACAGATTAAATAATGCTTACAGCTCGGCCATCCTTAATTTGGTGAGTCCTCTCACGTAAACAAAAGAAAATAGTAATATTACAATTCAATGTAAATTAATAATCAATTTATATAATTCAAAGTAAATTTATTTATTTATTTATTTATTTATTAAGATACACCAACAGCATTACACAAGCATACATTGTTGTAATAATCAAGTTTACAAACTAAGTCCTGTTGTGTATGCCAATTACAGGTGTACACAACATTCGCTATAAGGAAACGTAACGATTTTATTATTAATACTTACAAAAATATATTATTAAATGATAAAGTAACAGGAATATAACTACTAAATTAATTAAATAAGCCAAAATCACTGCACAATTTTTAACACTAAGGTGCGGAAGACCTTGCGTGAATTAGAAAAAATGTCAACCGACGTGGACTTAGTGTTAAGAAGGTTATATGTTGCGGAAATCCTTGGCAAGGGCGAGTGTGACAGTAGGTTGGTTTTAGAATGCGGCACATCAAAAATCCTATAACAACGACTCCTTAGATATTTGAATGGCACTTTAATGTGAATGTTTTCGAGTACCACTCTACTTTTTGTATACTTATACATATTTTTACATTAACTAATTGACAATATGATATACTTTCTACAATTCAAATCAAATTTCAGTACTTTGATATTACAGTCTTAGCCTTACATGCTAATTATTTATCAACAATAATATAATTAGTCGAATGCATTTCACATCGCACGTAGCTTATCTACTAAGATTTTAACTACATTATCTTGCTCAGTCTGCTATGACGGACATCGATGCTTTAGTGCTGGCCGCTCAAAGCCCTGTTTACGGTTCCCGTGAACAGTGTCTGCGATGATCTACGGACATCTACACTTCAGCACTGACCGCTCATAGCCCAAGCTCAATCTCAATCGTTTCATATCAGTCCTTATTAGGGAAAAAAAATTAAGATTATCAATATATAATATAAAATAAATGAATAAAATGACTAAAATGCAGTTCTAGATTCTTCTTAATTAGGATTTTCTTTGTCACTTTCCGAATCATTAATACTACTACTACTATCACTAGCCTCACTTGCAATACTATTAAATACGAGCCAGGGGTGTATTTTATCCAATGCCACGATATTCTCAAATTTCTTATTACCTTTTCTGTTAAGGGGTGTATCTTCAATTAATAACCTATCGTTATCTAAAATCTTTACAATTCGGTACGGACCATTAAATGATCTCTTTTGTCCTAATGACATCTACATAATTATAAGTTTAATTTGTTAGTTATATTGTTTGTATCTCGTGGTGGACGTAAACTGCTGCACAGTTATCAACTACTTTAGCAGTTTACGAACCTTCAGTATTATTATATTTCCATTTCTTTTGTCCAAATAAAATTTTATTTTATTATTTATTTATTTATTGCTGGGTCATGGGACACAGACGGCGATGATGTTAATGAGTTCGAATAGTCTGGTTTCATTCGTTGGCCTCCTAATTACCAATTGCTTTGGCCCTGCTACTGGCAGAGCACTGGGTTTTTACGTTTTCGTATCCATCATGTGTTTTATAACAATATTATAAAAAATGAAACTGTGACCAAGAGAATAAATTAAATCCTAAATCCTCTTGAAGGAATTGCAACGTAAATATAAAACCGAACTGAAAACTTTTAATTTACTTAGAAATAACGTGCTCCTAGATCTCATCTAAGTAACTAACATCTTGTTTATTTCTAACTTTGAAGTTAGCATGTAGTCTTGTTAGAAAGTTTCAAGTAACATTTTTAACAATCTTGTTAGTAGATTTATAAATCATTGCATAGTACCTATACGGAAGCTAAAAAAAAGTTTTTCTTAAAAGGTATTTTTAATTCTTGAAGATTTGGAAATTGGATCTCTCTCTCCTTCGTCGTTCCCTCATTTCTGGGGATCGTGGTCACTAGAGCCCTTCAAGTGGACAATCTGCCTCCATCGACTTCGGTCCGAGGCAGCCCTCACCAGCTGGTAGAGATTTGATGGCACCTTTTACTTGATCAGACCGTCGTGTTGGCGAAAGGCCTCTTGTTCTCTTGCCTTCTGTATTGCCAAGGATGACCAGCTATCCAAGGTTGCCATCCCCTCTACGCATTATAAACCCGAAATATGAAAAAATGCGCTGTAGACACGCAGTCTGGTCTTTATGGAATGTTGGGAGAGAACAGATACATTTGTGTGCTTGGCAGTCCAGGTAAAATAAAATAATCCACGGAAATCGGATAAGCTTTTTTTTTATGAACGGGGAGGAAATCTTCAAAAAGATACCCCGCCTTATGTGGGGCTTTTACCCACTAAAACCTCCCCGGTGGCCCTTCCTCAGTGCATGTTAAGAGGCTCCGGGATCTCTAAAGGAACGCACCGGAGCCCCTTGCACTGTGCTCAAGGAGAGCACATCCCGGGGGAGAGGTTACTCCCTCCCCTCCCGTGCCCTCGCAGTGCAAGGCGACACGGGCCAGCCGGTGTCGCCTTCATCCCGGATCCACCTTGGCGGATGACAAAGGTCCCCTGGCTACCCAGTGAACCTGAGGCCCCTTTTAGTCGCCTTTTACGACAGGCAGGAGATACTGTAGTCTTATTCTTGAGAGCCCAGAACTACAGGGCTGGATATGGCTACTTTAACTAAACTCGCGACCCGTCCATAGACCAGATGAGAGACTATCTCTCAATTTCGTTGATCATTTTTAGATGTAATATTCACATAAGATAAAACGATGTTAATATTAAAATAAACACATAATGTTAAGCAACTATTTTCCATTACGTTCTTCACCAAACAAATATTTTGATTTTCATATTATATTTTTGGCCTAAAGACGCCATAAAACGTACGTCTAAGGATCGTAAAAGCAATTTGTATGCTTTACGATCTCAGTAAGTCGAGCGCGGGGATGCGTAAAGGCTGCCCAAATATCTAAAGAATATAAATAGTACCCAGAGATATTAATTTTTTATCCTCTCTAAGCAAGTGCTTGACAACAATCTCACTTGATATTAGGTGGAAATGCAGTCCCCTACTGTGACCTTTGCACTGACCGTAAGTGAATAGGCATTTACTACCTTAGTAAATGCCTATTCACTCACGATGAAAGACGAAGCGAAACCACTTCGCTCTGGCTTAACGCTTTAGCGAGAATCAGGAAAGCTGACCACACCAGTATATGGGACCATTTTTTTTTGTTAACGGGGAGGAAATCTTCAAAAAGATACCCCGCCTTCTGGGAGGAAGGCGGCGGTTATGTGGGGTTTTTGCCCACTAAAACCTCCCCGGTGGCCCTTCCTCGGTGCATGGTGAGGGGCTCCGGGATCTCCAGTGGAACGCACCGGGGCCCCGCTGCACTGTGCTCAGGGAGCGCACTTCCCGGGAGGGAGGTTACTCCCTCCCCCCCCTGTGCCCTCGCAGTGCAAGGCGACAGGGGCCAGCCGATGTCGCCTTCTTCCCGGGCCACCTTGGCGGACGACAAAGGCCCCCACCCTTGTCGCCCAGTGAACCCGAAGCCCCTTTTATTCGCCTTCTACGACAGGCAGGGGATACCGTAGTCTTATTCTGAGAGCCCAGAACTACAGGGCTGGAATATAATGAAACCCCTATGGCTCTAAGATGGGTACTAAAGCTATTTGTGAGAGCACGGTAAATACCAACTTTTCCGAAAAATTACGAAGGAAAATCTGTATCGAGAGACATAAGGTAGTGCAAGACTTACCGACTAGATGTCGGAGACAGAGTCCATAGCAAGAGAGAGAGATATAGATATAAATAAATAAAGTCCGGTGTCGATATGCGACCTAGAAGCGATAGCCATCTCTCAACACGGAGACGCAGTCGCGGCCAAAAATTAAACTCATCCAAACGACGCCAGGTCTGAGTAGCTATTAAGAATTTGGTCCCCAAGATCGAAAGACAGTGGGTGCTCTGCACAGACTGCTGCCTAATCTTGGGGCCCCAGGGAGGAGTCCGCCGCCTCTATGGAGGAATCGTGCGATCCATAGCCCTCTACGGGGAAGACTACGGTATCCCCTGCCTGTCGTACAAGGCGACTAAAAGGGGCCTCGGGTTCACTGGGCGACAAGGGTGGGGTTTGAGTCGTCCACCAAAGTGGACCCGGGAGAAGGCGACATCGGCTGGCCTGTAGGCACAGGGGAGGGAGTAACCTCCCCCGGGACGTGCTCTCTTTGAGCACAGTGCAGAGGGGCTCCGGTGCGTTCCACTGGAGATCCCGGAGCCCCTCGTCATGCACCGAGGAAAGAGCCACTGGGAGGTTTTAGTGGGTAAGAACCCCACATAACCGCCGCCTTCCCCAGAAGGCGGGGTATCTTTCTGAAGATTTCCTCCTCGTCAAAAAAAAAAAAAGCTATTAAGAATTTAATTAAGGTAAACACTGTTAATCCATTAATCATACAGAGTATAAAACGATATAAAATGAATGATTAACCGACCTTGTCGCTTGGTGTTACATTTCTTGCAAGATGGAAGCCGTGTCCATGAATTCATTAACACTCCGGTTCACCTGTGTTTACCATTTATTACAACACTTGGTGACATTATAAATTGTTACGGTGTTTAAATGAGATAAAATTAATACAAAATGATAATATCCCCGCGACATCGGTGGCTTGTTGTTTCCAATATTTTCAATATTTAATTATATAATTTAAACTTTATACGTTTAATTATCATATTATTTATTTTAGTTTATTTTTGACTCAATAATATTTATAAATTTTTTTCATCTATTATTTTATTGTGTAAAATATATTTTAATCTCATAACTGTTTTATTTATGTATCATATTTATTATACTCTTACTGTCTGTATAATAATATTCCATATAAAAGTAGTATTGCGCGCGCACGTCTTTAGGTAGTCCCGGGCACCGCTGAAAATCAGCGCTGTCGCATCCTTTTGACAGCATATGCTGAGACGGTGTCCGATATTGGCATCATATGTTTTGTATTAATTGTCCGTGTAACTTAAACTGTGTTTTGTCTATTTTTCATTCTTTTTAATGTGTGTTATATTCAGCCTGTGATGTGTTTTTGTATTGTGATGCCAATAAATAAATGTCTATGTCTATGTCTAATATACATAGGATAATAATCTACTTTTAAGGGGTTATGAAGGTCAGATGTATTGCACGATATATATCGATATATTTCATCCGATATACAAAATATCTTTCCACTCAAACAATGTTTTCAAACGGGTATATATATTGTCGTTTATGTATTCCATGTGTATTTATATTATTATATTTATATTGAAGTATCTATGTATGTATATGTAAATGTATATTTATTTGTCTATATAATATTTTTAAAACGCTATTTTTGGCAGCCCTACCCTTAGCCTGCTCTTAACTACTAAAGGTTAGCTGGAAGAAAATGCGAAATAGCATTAAGTTCGCTTTTGTACATATACTTTGGTGCAATAAAGGATTTATCTACTATCTAACCGTCTCCTAGCAAAAGCTTAAGCTTAATTGGAATGGTTAACAAGAATGTTAGTAATAATTTCTGAAAAAAAATATCCTAGTTTTTTTTTTTAATAATTGTCAAATATTTCCCTTCCGCCTTTTGTGTCATGCGGCACCCAAACATCAAGCTTTTTTTTGTATCCAGCCTTCTGCAGATGGTTTAAAATGGTTTGGTGACTAACTCCCATCTCCTGGGCGATGTCACGAGATGCCACATGCCGGTCTAACTCGATGTAGTCCATGATTTGATCGGTATTTGTCGTCACAGGTCTTCCGCCGGCTGGCTTATCCATGGTGTCGTTTTCACCGACTCTGAATCGTCGAAACCATTCCTCCGTGGTTCGAAGTGATAGAGTACCATCCCCCAAAACACCATTAATCTCACGGAACGTTTCTCTAGCGGATTTGCCTTTAACGAAGGAAAACTTTAAAATAGCGCGAATTTCGGCGTTAGTGAACTCCATGTTTACACGTCTATAACTGTTGAACGCAATATCCAAACTAATTATGCATAGCGTCGTTTTGTAGGTTATGTCAAGACCTTTCAAATTATGTATAGTATTGCTAGATACGAGCTCTGTAGCGCTTTGTACATAGCCGCGAAATTCAAAAGACAAAAAGGCGGAAGGGAGATATTTGACAACCTATTATCAAGACAAGTAGCACGTGTTTTCTAATCCAAAAATCCAAATTAAATGTAGTCCAAAACGGCACTGGACTTTTATCTAAACTTCAGTTATTTGGCAGTGTTGCAAGTAATTTACATCTGCTGGAGAGCTTGTGCTAAACAAAAGTGCTATAAGGAAATTTAAATAATTTTTCCTGTCGTTTATCTTGCATTAGTTCGTGTGCCAACTGAATGTACTATATATACATATTCTTTTTAATTAAATTCTTATCTAACGACAACTTCATCGCCACCATCTTGGTGTTAGGATCACTGTACACGCAAACATTAAATACAAATGTATTCCCCACCCTTAGATGTTGGAAGTTGCTAGAGTTTCTTCGGCTACTTCTTCTCCCAACGCCAAGGCTTCCCGAAGTGGCACTCAAAGTTAGTTTAGTTTTTGAATGTCCCTTACATTATCCATGAAATAGCAACCGACCGAGTCGTGTTTTGGTCCTCTCGGGCGCCCTCGGATCGGAAAGCTTACGTAACATAGTTCTGTTACGTAGCCGAGGTTACCCTCACCGGGGACCCTTGTGTCGAGTTACTGGCGATAGAGGTTCAGGCTAAGCGACGTAAGAGCTATCCTCACCTTCGATCCGGCGAAGCAGTCAAGATCAGCTTCTCTGGCCAAACTGTGTAGTTTGTAATAAAACAACAACAAAAAAGGATGTATTAAAACCTCCTCCTTCTTTGTAGTAAGTAGTAAACAACATGAATGAATCTTTAAAATAAGCTAAAAATATTTTGCCATTTTCATACACATAAATAAATTACATAGTAAGTATAAATTAAATAGTTACACATCCGCCGATTTATTATGATTATATTAACTTTACCAAATGGGAAAGGCAAAAGACTATAGTCCATACAGCCATGTCTTAATATAGAGAATTTTAGTAGTTTTAAAGGCCGAAGCCACGTCTTTATTGTTTTTGACCGTAAAGCCGAACATGCATGGCGCGCCCTTCTAATGTCAAAACTGCATCCGCCAAGCGTTTACTTTTTTAATTTTCGTTTAGCGTCTGTAAAACAAAACAAAAAGCATTTTAATCAAAAAGTTTTATGGTGTATCTTAACTTTACTTCGCCACAATTTTATGTACGTAAATGTTACTTGCAGTTAATTCTAAAATTCTATTATGGAGTAGGTAGGATCTGCGACCAGCCTTACATTCTAGAATTACTAAATAGGTAAAAGTTACAGCCTTTATGTATATATAAATATATGTCCCACTGATAGGCACATGTTGAGCACAGGCCTACTCTGTGAAGAGAGTATAATAGCACAGTCCGCTACGCAGCCCTAGTGCGGATTGTCACAAATCACAGATCTTAGAAGATTTTTCGAAGACATATAGTTACCTATAGCTTCCTGACTATGTTTTCTTGTTGTTTTTACTTCACAAGCACATTATAAATCAGCACATAAGATTGTTACAACAAATTTATTGGTGCTGGCACCGGAAGCATCAGCTTTCAAATAAAAAAGAATTATCGAAATAGGTTAACGCACTCCAAACTTATGGGGTATCAAACATAATTAACATAAAAACATACAGACGAATTGACAACCACCTCCTTTTTGAAGTCCGTTGAAAATATTCTTCTTCTTTGTCGTTCCCTCATTTCTGAGGATCGTGGTCACTAGGCCCCCCAATGAACACCTGCTCCAATGGTTTCGGTCCGAGGCAGCCCTCAACAGCTGGTAGAGATTAGGAGAGGAGATGGCACCTTTACTTGGTCAGACCATCGTGTTGGCGACCGGCCTCTTGTTCTCTTGCCTTCTGTATTGCCAACGATGACCAGCTTTTCAAGGTTGCCATCCTACGCATTATAAACCCGAAATATGAAAATGCGCTGTAGACACGCAGTCTGGTCTTTATGGAAGGTTGGGAGAGAACAGATACATTTGTGTGCTTGCAGCCTGTCAGCCAATCCACGGAAATCGGATAAGCTTTTTATGAACGGGGAGGAAATCTTCAAAAAGATATCCCGCCTTATTTGGGGCTTTACCCACTCAAAACCTCCCTCGGTAGCCCGCAAGGTCCTCGGTGCATGTTAAGAGGTCTGAGATCTCCAAAGGAACGCACTGAGCCCTTGCACTGTGCTCAAGGAGACACCATCCTGGGGAAAGGTTATCTCCTCCTGTGCCCTCCTCGTAGCAAGGCGACACGGGCCAGCCGATGTCGCCTTCATCCCGGATTCACCTTTGGCGGACGACAAAGGCCGCCCAGTGAACCTGAGGCCCCTTTAGTCGCCTTTACGACAGGCAAGGATATGTAGCCACATTCTTGAGAGCCCAGAACTACAAGGCTGGATATGGCTACTTTAACTAAACTCGCGACCCGTCCATAGACCAGTTGAGAGACTATCTCTCTCAATTTCGTTGATCATTATTAGATATAATATTTACATAAGATAAAACGATGTTAATATTAAAATAAACACATAATGTTAAGCAACTATTTTCCATTACGTTCTTCACCAAACAAATATTTTGATTTTCATATTATATTTTTGGCCTAAAGACGCCATAAAACGTACGTCTAAGGATCAAAGCAATTTGTGAAGTGCTTAATGATCTCAGTAAGCCGAGCGCGGGATGCGTAAAGGCTGCCCAAATATCTAAAGAATATAAATAGTACCCAGAGATATTAATTTTTATCCTCTCTAAGCAAGTGCTTCTTGACAACAAACTCACTTGATATTAGGTGGAAATGCAGTCCCTTAAAGTTAAGGCGCACTGTGACCTTGCAGGACTGTATGAATGTGGGCATTTACTACCTAGTAAATGCCCATTCACTCTCACGATGAAAGACGAAGGAAACGCTTCGTTCTGGCTTAACGCTTTAGCGAAAATCAGGAAAGCTGACCACACCAGTATATGGGACCATTTTTTTTGTTAACGGGGAGGAAATCTTCAAAAAGATACCTCGGCTCTGGGAAGGGTGTGGGTTTTACCCACTAAAGCCTCCCCGGTGGCCCTTCCTCGGTGCATGACGAGGGCCCGGAATTCCAGTGGAACGCACCGGAGCCCTTCTGCACTGTGCTCAGGAGAGCACTTCCGAGGTTACTCCTCCCTCCTGTGCCCTTGCAGTGCAAGGCGACACGGGCCAGCCGATGTCGGCTTCTTCCCGGGCCACCTTGGCAGACGACAAAGGCCCCACCCTTGTCGCCCAGTGAACCTGAGGCCCCTTTTAGTCGCCTTTACGACAGGCAGGGGATACCGTAGTCTTATTCTTGAGAGCCCAGAACTATAATATATGGAATGGCTGTAATATAATGAAACCCCTATGGCTCTAAGATGGGTACTAAAGCTATTTGAGAGAGCACGGTAATTACCAACTTTTCCGAAAAATTAAGAAGGAAAATCTTCCCTTGCATATCTATCGAGACATAAGGTAGTGCAAGACTTACCAACTAGATGTCGGAGACAGAGCCCAGCAAGAGAGAGATATATAGATATATATAAATGAATAAAAAGCCGATTTGCGACCTAAGAGCGATAACCATCTCTCAAATTACTTGCAGAAGCAGTCAAGTACAAAAATTAAATCTGTCCGTACCATCGCCAGTTCATAGTTATTAAGAATTTGGTCCCCAAGATCGAAAGACAGTGGTGCTCTTGCACAGACTGGCAGCCGCTCAATCTTGGGGCCTCAGGGAGGGAGTCCGCTGCCTCTATGGAGGAATCGTGCGATCCATAGCCCCTACGGGGAAGATCACATCCTGCCCACGCGACTAAAAGGCCTCGGGTTCACTAAGGACAAGGGTGGGGTCTGAGTCAACTCCTCAAAGTGGACCCGGGAGAAGGCGACATCGGCTGGCCCGTAGGCACAGGGGGAGGAGCAACCTCCCCCGGGACGTGTGCTCTCTTGAGCACAGTGCAGAGGGGCTCCGGTGCGTTCCACTGGAGATCCCGGAGCCCCTGTCATGCACCGAGGAAAGAGCCACTGGGAGGTTTTAGTGGGTAAGAACCCCACATAACCGCCGCCTCCCCCAGAAGGGTATCTTTCTGGAAGATTTCCTCCTCGTCAAAAAAAAAAAAAAAAAGCTATTAAGAATTTAACTAAGGTAAACACTGTTAATCCATTAATCATACAGAGTATAAAACGATATAAAATGAATGATTAACCGACCTTGTCGCTTGGTGTTACTCGTGCATAAACAGTCCATGAATCATTGAATTCGGTTCACTCCGTAGTTTACCATTTATTACAACACTTGGTGACATTATAAATTATTACGGTGTTTAAATGAGATAAAATTAATACGTGATAATATCCCCGCGACATCGGTGGTTTGTTGTTTCCAATATTTTCAATATTTAATTATATACTAAACTTAGCATGTTTAATTATCATATTATTTATTTTAGTTTATTTTTGACTCAATAATATTTATAAATTTTTTCATCTATTATTTTATTGTGTAAAATATATTTTAATCTCATAACTGTTTTATTTATGTATCATATTTATTATACTCTTACTGTCTGTATAATAATATTCCATATAAAAGTAGTATTGCGCGCGCACGTCTTTAGGTAGTCCCGGGCACCGCTGAAAATCAGCGCTGTCGCATCCTTGTGACAGCATATGCTGAGACGGTGTCCGATATTGGCATCATATGTTTTGTATTATTTGTCCGTGTAACTTTAACTGTGTTTTGTCTATTTTTCATTCTTTTTTAATGTGTGTTATATTCTGTCTGTGATGTCTTTGTATTGTGATGCCAATAAATAAATGTCTATGTCTATGTCTAATATACATAGGATAATAATCTACTTTTAAGGGGTTATGAAGGTCAGATGTATTGCACGATATATATTGATATATTTCATCCGATATACAAAATATCTTTCCACTCAAACAATGTTTTCAAACGGGTATATATATTGTCGTTTATGTATTCCATGTGTATTTTTTAATAATATATTATATTTATATTGAAGTATCTATGTATGTATATGTTAATGTATATTTATTTGTCTATATAATATTTTTAAAACGCTATTTTTGGCAGCCCTACCCTTAGCCTGCTCTTAACTACTAAAGGTTAGTTGGAAGAAAATGCTAAATAGCATTAAGTTCGCTTTTGTACATATACTTTGGTGCAATAAAGGATTTATCTACTATCTAACCGTCTCCTAGCAAAAGCTTAAGCTTAATTGGAATGGTTAACAAGAATGTTAGTAATAATTTCTGGAAAAATATCCTAGTTTTTAATAATTGTCAAATATCTCCCTTCCGCCTTTTGTGTCATGCGGCACCCAAACATCAAGCTTTTTTGTATCCAGCCTTCTGCAGATGGTTTAAAATGGTTTGGTGATTCAACTCCCATCTCCTGGGCGATGTCACGAGATGCCACATGCCGGTCTAACTCGATGTAGTCCATGATTTGATCGGTATTTGTCGTCACAGGTCTTCCGCCGGCTGGTTTATCCATGGTGTCGTTTTCACTGACTCTGAATCGTCGAAACCATTCCTCCGTGGTTCGAAGTGATAGAGTACCATCCCCCAAAACACCATTAATCTCACGGAACGTTTCTAGCGGATTTGCCTTTAACGAAGGAAAACTTTAAAATAGCGCGAATTTCGGCGTTAGTGAACTCCATGTTTACACGTCTATAACTGTTGAACGCAATATCCAAACTAATTATGCATAGCGTCGTTTTGTAGGTTATGTCAACCTTTCAAATTATGCATAGTATTGCTAGATACGAGCTCTGTAGCGCTTTGTACATAGCCGCGAAATTCAAAAGACAAAAGCGGAAGGGAGATATTTGACAACCTATTATCAAGACAAGTAGCACGTGCTTTCTAATCCAAAATCCAAATTAAATGTAGTCCAAAACGGCACTGGACTTTTATCTAAACTTCAGTTATTTGGCAGTGTTGCAAGTAATTACATCTGCTGAGAGCTTGTGCAAAACAAAAGTGCTGTAAGGAAATTTAAATAATTTTTCCTGTCGTTTATCTGTTAATAGTCTGTGTGCCAACTGAATGTACTACGAGTATATATACATATTCTTTTAATTAAATTTTATCTAACGATAACTTTATCGCCACCATCTTGGTGTTAGGATCACTGTACACGCAAACATTAAATACAAATGTATTCCCACTCTTAGATGTTGGAAGTTGCTGGAGTTTCTTCGGCTACTTTTCTCCCAACGCCAACGCTTCCCGAAGTGGCACTCAAAGTTAGATTAGCTTTGAATGTCCCTTTACATTATCCATGAAATAGCAACCGACCGAGTCGTTTTGGTCCCTTCCTGGGCGCCCCGGATCGAGAGCTTACGTAACATAGATATGTTACGTAGCCGAGGTTACCCTCACTGGGGACCTTGTGTCGAGGTACTAGCGATAGAGGTTCAGGCTAAGCGACGTAAGAGCTATCCTCACCTCTCGATCCGGCGAAGCAGTCAAGATCAGCTTCTCTGGCCAAACTGTGTAGTTTGTAATAAAAAACAACAACAAAAAGGATGTATTAAAACCTCCTCCTTCTTTGTAGTAAGTAGTAAACAACATGAATGAATCTTTAAAAATAAGCTAAAAATATTTTGCCATTTTCATACACATAAATAAATTACATAGTAAGTATAAATTAAATAAATAGTTACACATCCGCCGATTTATTATGATTATATTAACTTTTACCAAATGGGAAAGGCAAAAGACTATAGTCCATACAGCCATGTTCTAATATAGAGAATTTTAGTAGTTTTAAAGGCCGAAGCCAATGTTCTTATTGTTTTTGGACTGTAAACGAAATCATATGGCGCATGGCGCCCCTTCTAATGTCAAAAACTGCATCCGCCAAGCGTTTACTTTTTTAATTTTCGTTTAGCGTCTGTAAAACAAAAACAAAAAGCATTTTAATCAAAAAGTTTTATGGTGTATCTTAACTTTACTTCGCCACAATTTTATGTACGTAAATGCTTACTTTGCAGTTAATTCTAAAATTCTATTATGGAGTAGGTAGGATCTGCGACCAGCCTTAAGACATTCTAGAATTACTAAATAGGTAAAGTTACAGCCTTTATGTATATATAAATATATGTCCCACTGATAGGCACATGTTGGGCACAGGCCTACTCTGTGAAGAGAGTATAATGGCATAATTGCCACAGCAGCCCAGGTATGGATTGTCACAAATCACAGATCTTAGAAGATTTTTCGAAGACATATAGTTACCTATAGCCCTGACTATGTTTTCTTGTTGTTTTTACTTCACAAGCACATTATAAATCAGCACATAAGATTGTTACAACAAATTTATTGGTGCTGGCACCGGAAGCATCAGCTCAACAAAAAAAGAATTATCGAAATAGGTTAACGCACTCCAAACTTATGGGGTATCAAACATAATTAACATAAAAACATAAAAACATACAGACGAATTGACAACCACCTCCCTTTTGAAGCCCGTTGCAAATATTCTTCTTTGTCGTTCCTCATTTCTGAGGATCGTGGTCACTAGGGCCCTCAAATGAACACCTGTTCATCGGTTTCGGTCCGAGGCAGCCTCAACAGCTGGTAGAGATTAGGAGAGGAGATGGCACTTTACTTGGTCAGACCATCGTGTTGGCGACCGGCCCTTTGTTCTCTGTCTCTGCATTGCCAACGATGACCAGCTTCACATTGCCATCCTCTACGCCTCTATTAGTTGAAAATAGAAGAAGTCGTAAAATATATGAAGTCAGTAGCGTAATACAAATCTTTAGTAATATTTCTTTAGGGTTCCAACAACAATCGTGGTCAAGCACCCGCTTTTACCCCATGAAAAACAATGGCATGTACAGTCAACAAAAATAATTAAACGTAAACTATAAGGTTGAGAATCATCTTAATTTATTCTTTTGCGTTATAAGATGTGGCTGGGTAGAATTGAATCGATCTCCCCGCACGTTTTAAAGCACTTCCGGCTTAATAAAGCCCGAAGCGACCGGATATTGCGTTTGCCAAGTCATTATCTAAGCGGCGAAAGCTGCCTTGAGCACATAGCGTCGGTTTTTAAGTGACAAATATGAAGAAGAAATATTGATAAACGAATTGTTTTATTTGTATGTGATATTTGGCAATCCGCTGGAAACGATTTAATGTCTTATTGCAATTCATAATACGAATAAAATACAAACACTCACGCCCGTAAGGGTACGCAGAAACCACAAACACAATTGGTTCAATTTTTTTTTACAAAATATCTAATAATATTTATTTATTTTCAGATATAAAGTTAACATTCTTGTTAACCATTCCAACTAAGCTTAAGGTTGTGCTAGAAGATGATTCACGTCAATAGTCGAATGGTGGATTCGCTACGACCTTACGATTCGCAGACCGTATCCTCTAACTCCTAAGGCTATTAACGCTTATGAAATATATAAATTAGGCAATATATTAATTTTGTTAGAATAGTATCATGGTAACGATCACATGAATAGTTGTCATGTTACAAATATCTATATATATAAAAGAGAATGTGTGTGTGTTTGATCAATATAGGCTCCGAAACGGCTGGACCGATTTCAATCAAACTCGCAGGGAATATTCAAATTGACCTGATGAGTAATCGTGTAAGGTTTGGTGACGATGGGAGCACTCTCTTTTTTAACTGTAAAATATAACTTTTATTTACTATGATGATATTACATTATTTTATAACCCAAATTTGTAATGACACATGCGTTGTGTATATTTATGTCAATGTAAACGATATTGAAGTAAACATATTGGATTATATTAAATTATTAAAAATATAAAGGAATGATATTGTATTTACTGTTATGTACATGGGTGTAGGTTAATTATCTTCACTCGCTCGAGAGGAGAATAGAAGAGAATGAATACAGAGAGAAATAAATAATTTAATATATTGTGAGAGTTAAATAAAATATTTAATAATGTAAGTTTAAATAAAATAAAGCAAAATCTAGACCGGCGAAATGGCCTGGGTGCGCTAGTATTTTAAAAAACGAAATAATATTTATAAATCAATTCTTACTTTTATATTATATTTTTAAATATTTTCTAAGCAAATGCTTGACCTCGGTCCCACCTGATGTTAAGTGGAAATGCAGTTCTGGATGGTAAGGCCTTAGTAAATACTTATTCACTCTACTGTTGAAGTTGAATTTTGTAATCGGAGAGAAAGACAGACGCGGGAAAACTCAGCCCTGTAGTTCTGGGCTCTTAAGAATTAGGATCATTGCATCCCCTGCCCGTCGTAGAAGGCGACTAAAAGGGGCCTTTATTGGGCGACAAGGTGGGGGCCTTGTCGTCCGCCAAGGTGGGACTCAGAAGAAGGCGACATCGGCTGGCCCGTGTCGCCTTGTACTGCGAGGGCAGAGGGGAGGAGGAACCTCCCCTCGGGACGTGCCTTGAGCACAGTGCAGAGGCTCCGGTGTTTCCTTGAGATCCCGGAGCCCCGTCATGCACCGAGGAAAGGGCCACTGGGAGGTTTTAGTGGGTAAAACCCCATAACTGCCGCCTTCCCAGAAGGCGGGGTATCTTTTGAAGATTCTCGCAAACAAAAAAGACGCAGGAAAACTATTTCAGTCCTGTGCTGTGAAAGACGAAACAAAGCACTATTTAAAATGATTTTTTTATTCAAATCAGATTTTATTGACCAGTTGACCAGAAACATGCTCCAGTTTGTTCAGCTACCGAAAGATTAACTTCAAACAGACGGAAAACGATATTTTCAATATGGTGTTTCTTCTTCGTCGCTATTTGCTGGTTGTTATTACATTAATAGAAAACAACGTTTTGAGGTCAGCTTGTTTTATATAAATTATTGAAATTTATGTAAAACTGAAAATTTCTGGAAGACATCATTTTAGACATCTAATTTTGCTAGAGCTAGCGTTCAATTGAGAACACTATTCATCGTAAGCTTCTAGCTTAGTACACGAGGACGGACGGACGGCTTATTATGTTTGAAACTGGAGTTTTAAGTTCAGGGAAAATATCAACAGAATCTTGAATGTGTTTTCAGAAGCTTAGCAACTTAGACAGGGAATTCATAACCCTCAATTAACCCAATATTATTTAGTGAGTAGTAGAAAATGAATTTAAAGAAGAAAGCGTGAGAAATAGTAAAATGACTGCATGATAGGATAAAGTCACGCTTTTAGTACGCCACGTACTCCATTTAACATTGTGATGGAATTACGAGTAACATCACATTCATAAATACGTCTTTTACCTGTGTAATCTGTCGTTCGGTAATGACTGTGCCGACGCCACAGGAAGACTGGTGACAAGCGCAACGGCCACATTGAAAGAGAAAATAATAGACTACAACCTAAAATGGCCACGAGAAATAGGACGCCAAGGTCTTCGACGCGTGAACAGAGCATTCCGAAAACCTTCCAAAATCGGGCATAAAAATATTTGTAGTAACTGTAGAGGTAGCACTCTTAGTAAAAAACAAAGTATACAATTAAAGTACATTAGAAAGGAGTACGGAAATAAATCTGAAGTTGCGCTTTATTGAAAAAACACCATATTCATACATAGCAGGCGCTGCTAAATGCCATTTTGCAGCTTTAGATCTACGGAAGGCGTAAGAAAGTTATTTCGTGACGCAGCTGGATCCAATTCAGTTTGAGCACAGGCGCGTAAGGTAGCTAGCCCATCTGTTTTCTATAGATTGAATTTTGAAGAGTGTGCTTAGGAATTACATAATCTGATCTCCATCCCCGTTCCACCATACGTCTTAAAGATGAAGTGCAGGATGAAATCCCGTTCTTTCGTCGTTAATCCTTCGGTCCGAGGCAGCCCCTCACCAGCTGGTAGAGATTTGGAGAGGTGATGGCACCTTTACTTGGTCAGACCATCGTGTTGGCGAAAGGCCTCTTTCTCTTGCCTTCTGTATTGCCAACGATGACCAGCTTTCAAGGTTGCCATCCCCTACGCCTCTATTAGTTGAAAATAGAAGAAGTCGTAAAATATATGAAGTCAGTAGTTAAAAATACAAATCTTTAGTAATATTTCTTTAGGGTTCCAACAACAACAATCGTGGTCAAGCATTAGTTTTTACCCCATGAAAAAACAATGGCATGTACAGTCAACAAAAAATAATTAAACGTAACCATAAGGTTGAGAATCATCTTAATTTATTCTTTTGCGTTATAAGATGTGGCTGGGTAGAATTGAATCGATCTCCCCGCACGTTTTAAAGCACTTCCGGCTTAATAAAGCCCGAAGCGACCGGATATTGCGTTTGCCAAGTCATTATCTAAGCGGCGAAAGCTGCCTTGAGCACAGTGCAGAGGGGCTCCGGTGCAGCCTCTGAGATCCTGAGCCCCTGTCATGCACCGAGGAAAGGGCCACTGGGAGGTTTTAGTGGGTAAACCCACATAACCGCCGCCTTCCCCAGAAGGCGGGGTATCTTTTGAAGATTTCCTCCTCGTAAACAAAAAAAAAAAAAAAAAAAAAAAAAAAAAAAAAAAACGAAATAATATTTATAAATCAATTCTTACTTTTATATTATATTTTTAAATATTTTCTAAGCAAATGCTTGACCTCGGTCCCACCTGATGTTAAGTGGAAATGCAGTTCTGGATGGTAAGGCCTTAGTAAATACTTATTCACTCTACTGTTGAAGTTGAATTTTGTAATCGGAGAGAAAGACAGACGCGGGAAAACTCAGCCCTGTAGTTCTGGGCTCTTAAGAATAAGACTACGGTATCACCTGCCTGTCGTAGAAGGCGACTAAAAGGGCCTCTGGTTCATTGGGCGACAAGGGTGGGGGCCTTTGTCGTCCGCCAAGGTGGACCCGGGAAGAAGGCGACATCGGCTGGCCCGTGTCGCCTTGTACTGCGAGGGCAGAGGGGAGGGAGTAACCTCCCTCGGGACGTGCCTCCTTGAGCACAGTGCAGAGGGGCTCCGGTGCAGCCTTGAGATCCCGGAGCCCCTCGTCATGCACCGAGGAAAGGGCCACTGGGAGGTTTTAGTGGGTAAAAACCCCACATAACCGCCGCATTCCCCCCAGAAGGCGGGGTATCTTTTTGAAGATTTCCTCCTCGTAAACAAAAAAAAAAAGACGCAGGAAAACTATTTCAGTCCTGTGCTGTACGAATAATGAAAGACGAAACAAAGCACTTTATTTAAATGAATTTTTTTTTTATTCAAATCAGATTTTATTGACCAGTTGACCAGAAACATGTTCAGTTGTTCAGCCACCGAAAGATAACTTCAAATAGACGGAAAACGGTATTTTCAATAGTGTTTGTGTTTTTCGTCGTTTTATTTGGCTGTTGTTATTACATTAATAGAAAACAACGTTTTAAGGTCAGCTTGTTTTATATAAATTATTGAAATTTATGTAAAAACTGAAAATTTCTGGAAGACATCATTTTAGACATCTAATTTTGCTAGAGCTTAGCGTTCAATTGAGAACACTATTCATCGTAAGCTTCTAGCTTAGTACACGAGGACGGACGGACGGCTTATTATGTTTGAAACTGGAGTTTTAAGTTCAGGGAAAATATCAACAGAATCTTAAATGTGTTTTCAGAAGCTTAAAGTAACTTAGACGGCGAATTCATAACCCTCAATTAACCCAATATTATTTAGTGAGTAGTAGAAAATGAATTTAAAGAAGGAAGCGTGAGAAATAGTAAAATGACTGGGGTATGATAGGATAAAGTCACGCTTTAGTACGACACGTACTTCATTTAACATTGTGATGGAATTAACATCACATTCATAAATACGTCTTTTACCTGTGTAATCTGTCGTCTGTACGACTGTGACGACGCCACAGGAAGACTGGTGACACGAGCAACGGCCAAATTAAAAGAGAAAATAATAGACTACAACCTAAAAATGGCCACGAGAAACAGGGACGCAGCGGTCGCGGAGAAACTAATAACAATGCAACGGGGAGTCTTCGATGCGTGAACCAGAGCATTCTCTAACACCTTCCAAAATCGGGCATAAAAAAGTATTTGTAGTAACTGTAGAGGTAGCACTCTTAGCAACAAAACAAAGTAAACAATTAATGTACATTAGAAAGGAGGACGGACATAAATCTGTAGTTGCGCTTTATTGAAAAAAAAAAACACCATATTCATACATATGGGCAGGCGCTGCTAAATGCCATTTTGCAGCTTTAGACTCATTGGAAGGCGGGCGAAAGTTATTTCGTGACGCAGCTGGATCCAATTCAGTTTTGAGCACAGGCGCGTAAGGTAGCTAGCCCATCTGTTTTCTATAGATTGAATTTTGAAAAGTGTGATTAGGACTTACATAATCTGATTCCCCCATCCCCGTTCCACCATCGGCGGACGGACGAAGTGTAGGTTGAAATCCCATTCTTTTGTCGTTAATCCTTCGAGTCCGTATAAAGCGCCTTCGTCTGAAATAGTTTTCCCGCGTCTTTCTTTCTCTCCGATTACAAAATGGGTATTTTCAACAGTAGAGTGAATAAGTATTTACTAAGGCCTTACCATCCAGGACTACATTTTCGCTTACCATCAGGTGGGATCGTGGTAGAGCACAATCCCACAACAGACAAAAAATAATATAAAAGTAAGAAATGACTTATAAATCTTATTTCGTTTTATAAATGATATATGTAACATGAGAACTATTCATGTGATCGTAATCGATGGTGATATGCTAACAAAATGAATATACTCGTAGTGCCTAATTTATATATTTCATAAGCGTCAATAGCCGTGGGTTCGAATCCACCATTCGACTATTGGCGTGAACCATCTCCTAGCACAAGCTTAAGCTTAGTTGGAATGGTTAACAAGAATGTTAGACATTCTAACTAAGCTAATTTATGAAAAAAATATTGCTGGCTTTCTATAAAAAAATCGATATAAGAGTATACCACAAGCTTGAGGCGACATGTGTTTAGGGTAAAAACTACGGAGCTTAACATTAACATTAGCCTCTCGGATGAACTTTTTAAAATTTCCTGTTATTCGAACTCCAGCTTTATTCGTACTGTGATAAAACATGTTTCCTTTTTAAAAAAATCCGTCATCGATATCTATCCCAATCTATTCCTAAAAGGTCCACTTGGGTACCGTGTTTTTGAAGAAGAATTATTGAATAATTTTTTGCGCAATCAACATATTCCCTGCATTAGGATCCCCAATATATATTCAAATTGAAAGATGACTTGCGAGTATTAAAGAAATCACTGCCTCTGACGGACTGTATCGATTTCTTTATATTATAATTTTATCTTAAGATTATTCTTAAATCTTGCGGCCAAATGGGTTGGATAACCTTGATAAATCCCGATTGTTTCTATTTTTTGTTTCCATTCCCCCAACATGTTTGGTTACGGGACCTTATTATCGAATTTTTACAAACTATTACAAATGTGTGCTTATATTATATCATATTTATACTACTTTTCACAATTCTTATCTATTTATTTATCTATTTTCAAACTATTCCATTTTAAAATGTTGCTAAGTAACCGTATAATGTCCGCGTGTGTTTCTTTATTGATTTAATGAATTTTGTATGCGTATTTTAAAATAGCATTCTGCAAATATAATACAAAATATATATATTATTTTTTATAATTTCTAAGCAAGTGCTTGACTACGATCCCACCTGATGTTAAGCGGAAATGCAGTCCTGGATGGTAAGGCGCACTAGCTTAGTAAATGCCTATTCACTCTACTCTTGAAAATACCCACATTGTAATCGGAAGGAAAGACAGACGCGGGCAAACTATTCCAGTCCTTTGCTGTACGAAGAATGAAAGACGAAGCAAATCGCTTCGTTCGGGTTTGAGGGATGTTCACAACCAAAGGATGAAATCCCGCAGTGCGTCTAGAAGTCCGATGGTGGAAAGGGGATGGGGGAATTAGATCATGTAGTTCCTGAGCACACTCTCCAAAATGCAATCTGTAGAAACCGAAAGGCTAGGTACCTTATATATGTATATAATAAATATGTGTATATTATGAGAATGGATTAGGAACGCCATCAACTAAAGTATACTGTGTATACCCTATAGAGAATCGCCTGGAAGAGATCGCTCTCAGCGATAAGGTCGCCCATTGTACAACACACTGTAAAATGTACCTTACTTATGTTTGATTTGATTTTGTGTACAATAAAATTATATCTATCTATCTATATCTGGACGAAACGACATTTTCTAAAAATTAAACCGAGATAGATGGTTTTATCGCCCCTGGAATACGAGTACCCTGCATGCAGAACGTCGTGAAAATTGTTGAAGCCGTTTTTAACAATACCAATTTTTACTACTACTTATCTCTATTTTCTATTTACTTATTTTTATTTTACATTTTTTGCAAATTTTCCTACATACGTCCTTATTATCCATTCATTTATTTTATTTATAAATCCGATGGTCACGTACCGTAATCTTTGCGGAAGTTCACAGCATTCAATTTGAAAGTGGTTACGAAACTTTTAAAATGGTCGTTAAATGTGTCAAAGTAGAAACCACAAAATGTTGGCCTGATGCCAAAATAGCGACAATGGAGTGATTTGTCGCGGTTACAAAATTATATATTTACATGGTAACATTATATTTACATAATTCACGGAAAGTAAATAAGGAAGTATATAGATTTAGTCGTGACTATATTGAGTTGGCATTTTCTATGAGAATTGATTTACAGTGGTTAAATTTTCGAAACTTCTTTGTCCCCGCTTGACTTGGAAAGTAAACGGATGAATACGTGACAAGGCGAACGGAATTTGAGATGGAGATAAAAGTTAGAGCAGATAGAGAGAGATCTTCGTTACATATATTAGTGTAGGGGCAAGAGATAGATATGCGAGCGCTCATTTTCTCTTTTTTTCTCATAGCCACCACATATCTACCGCAGTAATTACTGATGTTACTGTGTGTTACCAGTGATGATATACAGAACAGAAGCGTGGTCTCTCACTATAGGCCTCATAAGCAAGCTCAAAGTCGCACAACGAGCTATGGAGAGGGCTATGATCCATTCGCGACCGTCGGAGGTTTCGAATAATCCTCGCGCGTTACCGGTATTTTATGGGCAGGCAGCACCCCTTACATGTTAGGAGCGTTGCTGGAGTTTCTTCGGCTACTTCTTCAACGCTTCCTAAAGTGGCACTCAAAGTAAGTATTGGTTTTTGAATGTTCCTTAAAAAATCCGTGAAACAGCTACCGTACGAGTCGTAGTCCGGCCCTCTCGGGCGCCCTCGGATCGGAAAGCTTACGCGCGTAACATAGCAATCGTCCAAGCCGAGGTTACCCCTTACCGGGGGACCCTTGTGTCGAGTTACTAGCGATAGAGGTTCAGGCTGTGCGCCCTAAGAGCGATGCCATCTCTCAATCGGCGAAGCAGTCAATCTCTGGCCAATCTGTGTTGTTCGTCATTAAAAAAAAAACATTGAAATTGAATCTTTTTGTTGCATTATTTTATCTACTCAGGTTCAGCGTTGTTTGGATTTTGCAATATATAGCCAGGTGCTCCTTTGAATGCCACATTTTAGGGTTTTGTTTGTAGTCGGTGTGCTTTATGGTCTTGGGGTTGTTCTTTGTAGCTTGGGGTTGTTTTATCTTGGGGTTGTTTTATCTTGGGGTTGTTTTATCTTGGGGTTGTTTTATCTTGTTGGTTGTTTTATCTTGTTACTTTGTTATTCTGTTTTGATATTGTTGTGTTGTTTTTGTTATTTGCGTTTGTTGTGTCCGGCGTGTGGGATGAGTAGGAGATCGGGAAAAGGGGGGGGGGATCCGGGCGGGGGTCGCTCGTCGAGGGGGGGGGGGATTTATGATGAGGGAAGGGTGCTTCCGTCGGACGAGGGCGTGAGCGACTCGGACGACGAACCACTCGCAGGGGGGTCGAAGGTCACTGGTAGGGGGGGAGACTGCAGGGACCAGAGACCTCTAGGGAGTTTGTCGGTGACGTCGCTGTCGGAGTCGGATCTGGGCCACGGAAAGAGATTGTTCTCTGAGATGTCGGCCGTCTCCGGCTCCGACACCGAAACGGGGAGGATCGGGGAAAAGGAAGGCGAAGGGAAAGGTGTCCTCCCCAAAAGGGGAGTTTTGGTTTTGTAGACACCCTTGCGAAAGCAAGGGTGGCTTTGCGAGAAAAAGGGTGGAGGAGACTGAGGCTGTTTTCGCGGCTGCCCTCGAAAACAGGTTCAGGAAAGGGGAAGCTGGGAGGGAGAAAGAGGGAGGAGGTAGAACTCCCTCTGATCTGGGGCAATGGGTCCGGAGGAACTCATGGTGGCGGCAGAGGGTCAGCTCGGGATTATCCTGAGCTGACCGGTAAGAGTACTGCCCTCAAAGGGGATACTCTAGTAAAATTAAGAGGGCGTCCTCCTTCGTGAAGGACGTCTTAGACAACCTGGTGGTGCGCACGGAGGCCGAAGAAACCCGCCGTCTAAGAGCGGATAACAATAGGCTCCAGAGGGAGGTGGCTAACCTGCGGGAGGAGGTCCGTGCGCACCGCAGGGAGTTTGAGGAGAGCAGAAAGGTGGCGAAGGAGAATCCCGTGAGCCGGGATCAACTCCAAGACCTGGAGGCGAACATCGCCAGGTTGGTGGGCAACCTGGTAGATGGGCGCCTCGGAATTGGAGTCCCGGCTCCCGCAACGGGTCTGCCGCCCACCTCTAATGGGTGACGAAAGGCCCTTGGCGAGGGCGACGAGGGTTGCCATTGAGCGTGCAGCGGAGAAACCTGCTGCGCGCTCGGGGTAGAGCCTTCCGCCCAGCCACAGGGAGGGCGCGAGGTGGAGGAGCCCGGCCCTTCCCTCCCAGGACACCCAAGGGAAAGGGGAAGGGTAAGGGAAAGAGCGGAGGTGCATCGGGGGTTGAGTGGACTCCTTTCGGTCCATCAACCTCTGGTCCCTCAACCTCAAAGGCGACGCCGGCAGCCTCAGGGGGCCCGCCCGCTCCATCGGGGAGTAACCCGATGGAGTGGACGGAGGTGGTCCGCCGCAAGGCACCCGTCAGGAAGACGGTAGCCGGGGCGGCGGCACCACCGGCGAAGGAGGTGAAGAAGCCCCAAGTCGTCCTCCCTCGCTCTCAGGCCGTGGTTATTAAACTACGGCCTGAGGCAGCGACGAAGGGGGTGACATATGCCTCGGCCCTATTAAAGGCTGAACGAGCGGTGGACCTGGCAGAGCTGGGCATTGGGCCGCTCCGGATCCGCCAATCGGCGACCGGAGCGCGCCTAATTGAGGTGCCAGGCTCCACCAGCTCGGAGAAGGCCGATGCCCTGGCGGACCGTTTGAGGACGGTCCTCACAGAGGAGGTGGAGGTGTCGAGGCCCGTGAAAAACGCCGATATGCGAGTCACGGGCCTCAATGACACCACCACTGTGGACCGCCTCACGGCCGCGCTGGCACGGGAAGGGGGGTGCACTGCCGCGCAGGTCATTGTCCGGAGCATGCGCACCGGCAATGGCCCGCAAGGGATGGGCTCCGACCTTGTGTAATGCCCGGCTGTAGCGGCAAAAAAGCTTCTACAGCTGGAAAGTATTGCGGTTGGGTGGAGCCGAGTACACCTCCACTTCCTGGAGCCAAGACCCAGGCATTGTTACAGATGCCTGGGTCTGGGGCACGTGGCTGGCACGTGCCCCACCAGTCGACCGCAGCGATCTATGCTATCGCTGCGGTCAGAAGGGGCACAAGGCGGTTGCCTGCTCGGCGCCACCGCACTGTGCGGTCTGCGCCGATGCAGGCAGGCCTGCCGGCCACGTGATGGGGGCATGTCATGCCACCCCCATCCACCCGTGGAAAGCTCCCCGCCCAACCCCAACGGGCCGGGAGCTCGAGGGACGTTGAGATGTCTGGTTGATGGCCAGACATCTCAACCTACTTCCAGGCGAACGCCAACCACCGCCGCGGCGCAGGATCTCTTCCTGCAGTCCATGGCGGAGTGGGGCGTCGATCTCGCGGTGATGGCGGAGCCGTACTTCGTCCCTCCCTTCCTCATTGGGTGGGGATCTGGACGGCTCCGTTGCCATCACCGTGAGGCCTGAGTAGGCCCGCCCCTCGTCCCCAAAGCGAGGGGCCACGGGTACGTGGCGGCGGTTCGGGGAGAGGTGGCTCTGGTCGGAGTCTACTTCCGAACCAGATTCGCCGGCCCTTGAGCGATTTCTCGACGCTCTCGGGCCGGTGGTGGGGCAGCCAGCGCCCCTCCAGGTGTTCGTGCTGGGGACTTCAATGCCAAGTCCACGGCTTGGGGCAACCCCCGCACGAACCCGAAAGGAGGGAGGTGGAGGAGTGGGCGTTAGCTGCAGGGCTGTCCCTTCTTAATGTTGGGACAGCCCACACATGCGTGCGGCGGTCGGGAGGTTCAGTGGTGGACCTGTCGTTCGCCACTCCGCCGTCGCACGGCAAGTGGAGGGTTGAGAGTTGAGTCGGAGGTGGAGACACTTTCGGACCACAAATATATAAGGTTCGAGGTGTCTCCAGCCTCCGGACGTCCGGCGTCGAATTCCTGGGGTCGAAGCCGGTTCCCGCGTTGGGCGCTCACAAAGCTCAACCGGGAACTGGCATTAGAGGCGGCCATTGTCGGCCGCTGGGGCCTCCCGCCGACAGAAGACGGGGGGGTGGACGATGCGGCTGGCCGCTTCTGCGACGTCTTACACAACGTCTGCAGAGCGGCCATGCCCCGCGTTGGGCGTCCCCCCCCCAGGCGGGCGGTCTTCTGGTGGTCGACAGAGATTGCCGACCTCCGCGTCGCCTGCAACGGGGCCCGTAGGGCGTACACCCGGAAGCAGGCGGCGCCGACCCCAGGATGTGGAGAGAGATGGTCGGCTGTACAGGGTCTACGTGGAGAAAAAGAAGACCCTGCAGCTGGCCATCTGCCGAGCCAAGGAGACTGCCTGGCTGGAGATGGTGAAGGGTCTCGAAAGAGACCCTTGGGGCCGACCGTATAAAAGGGTGCGGGAGAAATTCCGCACCCGGTCGGCCCCTCTCACCGGAGTGCTCCAGCCAGAGCTCCTGGGGAGGATAGTCGGGGAACTCTTCCCCGACGCCCCTGCGGGTTTCACTCCCCCCAGGATGGCTCGGCAGACGCCGGACGTCGAAGACGTCCCGCCACCACCCGTCACGGATACCGAAATGGAGGCAGTTCTGACCTGCCTCCAGAGTAGGCGGAGGGCACCGGGTCCGGACGGGGTGCACGGAAAGGTTCTGGCCCTTTCCCTCGTGCACCTCGGTCAGGCCCTTAGGGAGCTGTTCGACCGCTGTCTGCGGTCGGGGCAGTTCCCGAGGGCCTGGAAAGAGGGTCGGCTGTGCCTTCTCCCGAAGGACAGTCGGCCCCCGGACTCGGCTTCGGCGGTTCGACCGGTTGTGTTGCTGGACGAGGCTGGCAAGGCCCTGGAGAGGGTCGTGGCTCGCCGCCTCGTCCGGCATATGGAGGAAGGTCCGGGCCCGAAACTCTATGAGTTTCACCTGGTTCCGGGCCCGCCGGTCGACCGTCGACGCCCTCCGACGCCTGCGGGCGGTGACGGAAGAGGCGGGGGCGTCAGGAGAGGTAGTGTTGGCGGTGTCACTGGACATCGCCAATGCCTTCAACAGCCTCCCTCATGCGGTGATACAGGCGGCACTCGTATATTTCGGAGTGCCCCTGTATCTCAGGAGGCTGTTGGGCGCCTACCTCTCCCAGAGGAGGGTGGCATTCGAGGACCGGAGGGGGTCAGTCAGGTGGAGGAAAGTCGAGCGCGGTGTCCCACAAGGATCGGTGTTGGGGCCGATTCTGTGGGACATCGGCTACGACTGGGTCCTGCGGAGCCGTCTCCTCCCCGGGATGGGTGTCATCTGCTATGCAGATGACACCCTCGTATATTCCCGGGGAAAGGCGTATAAGGAGGCGGCGCGGCTGGCCGAGGTCGGAGTAGGCCTCGTGGTCAGCCGCATAAAGAGGTTAGGGCTTCTGCAAACTGGAGAAGACCGAAGCCCTCCTCTTCCGCAGGACCGGGCGTAAAGGACCCCCTCCGGGTGCCACTCTCCTCATTGGAGGTGAAAGAGTGAGGGTGAGTTCCCAGATGAAGTACCTGGGACTCACCCTCGATGGAGGATGGACCTTCGGACCCCACTTCGAACAGTTGGGGCCGAAGGTCCTGAGGACGGCAGCCGCGCTGGGAAGTCTCCTCCCGAACCTCGGAGGACCCAGCGCGGTGTGCAGGAGGCTGTACTCTGGGGTCTGTCGGAGTATGGCCACGTACGGTGCCCCCATCTGGGCGGGTGACCTGTCTCGCGGCAATCGCGCACAGCTGCGCAGGGCGCAGCGGATTGCCGCGATCAGGGTCATCCGGGGTACCGTACGGTCTCGTGGGCGGCAGCTACTGCGCTTGCCGGCGATCCGCCGTGGGAGCTCGTGGCGGGGGTTCTAGCCGAGGTGTCCGACTATGTCTCGGATAGGAGGCCCTCGGAGAGAACCCTCTGCCAGAAGAGGTCCGGCGGATCCGTCGGTTAGGTGAGGTAGCACTCTGCCGGAGGTGGGAGGAGGACCTGGCGCATCACCCGTACGGAACACGTACAACGGGTGCTCTGCGCCCGGTCCTGAGCGGTGGATGCGCAGAAAGCGCAAACCTCTCACCTTCCGTCTGACGCAGGTGTTCACGGGGCATGGCTGCTTCGGGGACTACCTGTGTCGGACGGCCCGACGGGAGGCTGATGAGCGGTGCCATGATTGTGGCGCTGCGGTGGACTCTGCCAGCACACCTGGAGGTGTGCCCGAGATGGGCAGCGCAGCGTTGCGACTCTGGCATCCGCCATCGGTGGAGTAGACCTGTCGCTTCCGAGCCTCGCACTTGCGATGGTACGGAGCGACAGGTCTTGTCGGCGGTCGCCTCCTTCTGCGAGACAGTCATGTCCCAGAAGGAGGCCGACGAGCGGGTCAGGAGGGAGCCGTGGGCTCCTCCCTCCGCAGGCGACGAGTCGGTGCGCAGGAGGCGTTTCAAACGCCTCCTCGCTGCTCCCCGGCCTGGAAGCGGGGCCAGGATGGGAACCTGGCCCCAGCATGCTTCGAGGTCGTCGGGACTCCTCTGAGTGCCGGAGGAGTCCCCTTCGAGGGTGAAGTCCGGTCTTGCCGAGACCGGCCGGTCGTTGGGGTGTCCTGTCGCTGACAGATCCGGGGCACCCCGCTCATAACGGCTGATGGCATTCGCGGTAGGTTTAGTGGGTATGGGCTGCCCAGGCCGAGTCCCACACATCCCTCCGGGCCCACCCAGGGTACCGGAGGATGGTTGATAACTCGATTCCCCGCGTTAACAAAAAAAAAAAAAAGGTGCTCCTTGAATAATTACTATGCTGATTGCGGCCTCTCTGTTTGTGATGCAAAGCCTCAAAAATGTTAATATTTCAAATTTAAATTTCACGCAACTCGCACTACAATAACACAATAAATTTTTAATTTAAAACAATAAATTGTTTTTAAATAATCCGTATTTCAAGTTAATAATTATTTACAACGTAAATGAATTAACATCTGTCAAGCGTGTGTAATATATTAGTTAACATTATAAAAAAATTTAGTCATATATATTATATATTGAGTTTTAAATTAAAATATACATTATATTTTAATTTAAAACAATCAATTGTATTTAAATAATCCGTAAACCAAGTTATTAATTTTTTTTTTAAAAGAAAGCTAGAAATATTTCTTTTTTTTCCAGAAATATTACTAACAATCTTGATAAACATTCCAACTTAGCTTAAGCTTGTGCTAGGATATGGTTCACGGCACTTTCAATTCGAACCCACGACATTACGATTCGCAGGCCGTACCCTAAACCATTAGGCTATTGACGCTTTTTACAACGTCAATGAATTAACATCTGTCACGTGTGTATAATATGGCAGTTAACATTATTAAAAAATTTAGTCATATATATTTTATCGTTCGGACGATAACTCTTCTCTCCTTCAAACAATTTGGAATTTCATTGCGAAGCAAAAATTATTGTTACGAAAGTACATTATCTCTAGTGGCAGCTAATCGTAACACGCTCAATGTCGGTATAATAAGCTGAATTTAAACACAACGCTAGGGTGACCATATACTTAAAAGTGACTATCTATTATTTATTTTCTTTCTCATAACGTCAGATGAACAGTGGACAATGAACAAATAAAATATTTTGTCTCTTTTCATAAAAATAAAATAAAGGAGTATATTCAGATTCAGATTCAGATTTTATTGGTAATATAATAAATAACAAGTCAATTGTTATTACAAATTATTAGTATCACAAATTACATTAGATTATTGAATAGAAAAAAAAATAATGAAAAAATAGTACATCGAAGAAATAAAATGATTTTAATTTGTAATTTCATTTGTTAATTCCTCCACACTATAAAATGCCCTCTCAACCAGCCATGACTTCAACCTATTTTTAAACATTGCTAGACTGGGAGCTTCAGTTACATGCTTAGGGAGTCGATTGTAGATCGCGGGGCCTGTGACGTGTGTAATCTTGTCCGATTTCGCGAGACGATGAGTAAACAAGGGCTGATTTATTAGACCCGCGGGTGTTCGCTTTCTAGGAACCGCCCAATTCTTTTCGAGTTTTAAAATCGCTGAGGGTATGCCTCGTGAACAGCGCCACTTGGTAAATTACTAACGAGGGCAATGTTAGAATTTTATGTCGAACAAATAAAGGTTTGGCCGAAGTTGTATAGACTAAAGTAAAACTTCCTTTGCATGTTTAAATATCGATAATATAGACACAATTGTTCAATAGAGATAGATAACGTGCGCGCGCACTACTCCGTCTTGCTCCTATAGTAATATACGAATCGTAACTGCTTCTCTTCACTTACATCTCCTCTCAACTTCCTTTCCCCTTGCCCATTCTCACTTTTCGTAACGCATTCACCAGCTTACTCCTCAAGTCAAGCGTGCATAAAGAAGTTTTACTTCAATAGTTAGCAAGTATATTTATCGGTATAAGTATATACAGGGCATTTGAAAACCGCTTCCGTAAACGAAGACAGACGATATTACTAATGACAACTTTGATGATGGGTCGAAAAATACCGATCTTGATTAATAATCATATTTTTAAAAAGTCTAGTATTATTATTTACCTTCAATCATGTTAGTATAGCTAAATGAAACGCTAGATTCATAAAAATACATACTTTACTAAAAAGCCCCTCCGCGCCCCGGTGTTCGTTGACCCGAGCATCAGCTGTTTTGACTTTGTATTTCATTCCTGTTTTTTTTTAACAATTGATTTTTGTTTAATCAGGTTCGATTTTTTCCGTCCCATCATTAAAGGTATCAATAGTACTATCGTCTATCTTCGTTATCGGAAGCGGTCTCCTAATACCCTGTATTTAATCGGGAATATAGATTCACCGGTCTATATACATTGCCATGTTGTGAACATGTATCTAGCGTTTCGTATTCTTAAAAAACACTTATCACCGTCGTTATAACTATGATCTGAATCTAATTATGATAAACTATTTAGCTGTAAAGGCCTTATAGATAGAGAGTTATATCATCAGCTTAACTTACCACAATAAACTCCACAAGTAACCACACAAATGGATGAACGATTTGCGTATGCTGCAAATGGTAGTGACAGTTTTAGTGATAGGAGCATACTCGTACCTATTACGGTCTGATTATCTACAAAGAAGATCAATGTCAAGAGTTATAGTAGAAATATTACAGATTTAGAGAGAAAAAATTATAATTGCAAATAGTATCAAACAATAGTATTAACGTGAAGTTCCGGTTAAAGATAATTTAGAGCTCTTATCAGTCTGTACAGTGGGTCATGTTGAAATCTTGACCTAAACTATGATATTTAAAGCTGATAAATGAAGACTTCTTCTTATTAATTTGTATTTGAGATAGACTTCTTAGTAACTACTGACATGTTCACATTAAATTTAAGAGTGTTGGTTTTATTTTTACTTGTAAATAAAATTGATTTAGCCAATATTTTAGCAATATATCCATGTCCATCAATCAGTCATCAAGTCGTGTTTAGATCGTTGACAAAAGAATTAATTAAACGTGGACATAATGTGACAGTGGTGACACCGGACCCAATGTTTGGAAAAAATAACGCGCCGGATAATTTGAAAGAAATAGACGTCCATGAGAAATCGTACAAAATTTTCAAAACACATTTAGGTGCAACTGTCACAGGCAAAGCATCTGACTTAATTGATCAAGTAAGAATGATAAAGCAACTCATTCCAATTGTGTTCCAAGAACAGGTGAAGGTAAAGGAATTTGAAGAGCTTATTAATAATAAAACAGAGGTGTTTGATTTAATATTACTAGAAGCATATTTTACTGCAGCTTTGGGAATAACACATGTGTTTAAAGCACCGACAGTTTTAGTCAGTTCTCTAGGACCGTATATTGGCAACTTTGAACTGATGGGAGCACCGACACATCCATTAGTGTATCCTAATCTGTTCCGGCAAAAACTTAACAATTTAACCTTATGGGAAAAATTAAATGAAGCTTACAATTACATTAGAATGAAGTATTTAACGTACACAGAAGAGGTAAAGGAAAACAAAGTGCTTAAAGGAATATTTGGCCCCGATATTCCACCTTTAGATATGTTAAGAAATAATGTCGATATGTTATTATTGAATATAAATCCAATCTGGGAGGGCAACTTCCCGGTACCACCTAATGTAATATACATGGGTGGATTACATCAAAAGCCACCGAAACAATTACCTGAGGTAAGTTTGTGACAAATTTTAATACTTTTCTTCATCTTATGGGCTCGCGGCACCGACATGTTATGTTGTATTATATTTTGATCATGATCTTGTACAGCCCGTAATATATTTAAATAATAAATAAACCATATAAATGTATGTAATTGTTCCTCGGAGTGTCAATAAATGTTAAAATCAAATTCATGTCGATCCCCGTCATATCCACCGTCTTCAGGTTATTCAAAATCGTTTCTGCGACGAGCCACGGGTGCGCCGTGGTTCGTACGCAACCGCGAATTATATGTCGATACAGGGCTACCGACGATAGCCCAATTCTTTAAGCAGGCATCTCGAGGGTTTTTCGAGACTGCCACCAAACATTCAAATAAACTTCTTGTGAGTGCCGCCACTTACAAGACTGTCCCCACTTGTAAATTCAGACACGCCGTCCGGAGGCCGAGACACGTTCTCGATGACCCGGACGATGTGATCACCGTTGCACAGGCTAGATCTTTACAAATCTACAAAGCGTCCATCCGCGACCGTCGGAGGTTGCGAATAATCCTTGCGCGATACAAGTATTTTATGGGAAAACCCCACCCCCTCGATAGGATTAGGAGCGTTGCTGGAGTTTCTTCGGCCACTTCTTCTCCCAGCGCTAACGCTTCCCGAAGTGGCATATAAGTTAGTTTAGCTTAGATTGTCCCAATAGATTTCGTTAATAAAATAGCTACCGACCGAGTCGTGGTTCATCTCCGGGCGCCCTCGGATCGGACTGCTAACGCGTAATAATGGTAACCGTCCGCCGAGGTTACCCTCACCGGGGACCCTTGTGTCGAGTTACCACCTAATAGAGGTTCAGACTAAGCGACCTAAGAGCTATGCCACCTCTCAAATCCGGTGAAGCAGTAAAGGCCAGCTTCTCTGTGCCAACTGTGATAGTTCGTCAAAAAAAAAAATCATGTCGATTTTATGGGAAAAATTAAATGAAGCTTACAATTACATTAGAATGAAGTATTTAACGTACACAGAAGAGGTAAAGGAAAACAAAGTGCTTAAAGGAATATTTGGCCCCGATATTCCACCTTTAGATATGTTAAGAAATAATGTCGATATGTTATTATTGAATATAAATCCGATCTGGGAGGGCAACTTCCCGGTACCACCTAATGTAATATACATGGGTGGATTACATCAAAAGCCACCGAAACAATTACCTGAGGTAAGTTTGTCACAAATTTTAATACTTTTCTTCATCTCATGGGCTCGCGGCACCGACATTATTGGGTATTGAAATCTCATCGACCCTAAACTATGGACGATTCATCGAGTCTAAGGCTAAGATAGCTGCAAAAAAACTTGGGATCTTGATCAAAGTGCAACCGTACTTCTCTGCGGGACAGCTTTTAACACTTTATAAAGCTCAAGTCCGGTCGTGTGTAGAATATTGCTGTCACATTTGGGCAGGCGCAGCTAAATGCCATCTCGCAGCTTTGGACTCGGTGGAGAGGCTATTTGGTGACGCAGCTGAAACCAATCTGCTCAGTCTTGAGCACAGGCGTAAGGCCCAGCCTTCGGTTTTCTACAGATTGCATTTTGGAGAGTGTGCTCAGGAACTACATGATCTAATTCCCATCCCCTTTCCACCATCGGACTTCTAGACGCACTGCGGGATTTCATCCTTTCGTTGTGAACATCCTCAAACCCGAACGAAGCGATTTGTTTGTCTTTCATTCTTCGTACAGCAAAGGACTGGAACAGTTTGCCCGCGTCTGTCTTTCCTTCCGATTACAATGTGGGTATTTTCAAGAGTAGAGTGAATAGGCATTTACTAAGCTAGTGCGCCTTACCATCCAGGACTGCATTTCCGCTTAACATCAGGTGGGATCGTAGTCAAGCACTTGCTTAGAAATTATAAAAAAAATAAAAAATAAAAACATGTTATAATACAACACGTATTATATTTTGTCATGATCTTGTACAGCCCGTAATATATTTAAATAATAAAATAAACCATATAAATGTATGTAATTGTTCCTCGGAGTGTCAATAAATGTTAAAATCAAATTAATGTCGATTTTAATTCAAATATTATCAAAATTCAAATTTTTATCGCCTTGCGAATTTTTTTATTATCTTGGTTAACATTTCAGAAGAAAGGTTTATTGTGTTTACTGCCTTTTCTAGGATCTTCAAACATATATGGATAATTCGAATAATGGAATAGTTTACGTCAGTTTTGGAACCAACGTAAAGCCATCTTTATTGCCGCCAGAAAAAATTGAAATTTTTCACAAAGTTTTTTCTCAGCTACCTTACAACGTAATGTGGAAGTGGGATGACGAGAATTTACATGTAAGATCCCAAAACGTAAAAGTTTTTAAATGGTTGCCACAACCCGATCTTTTACGTAAGTATTCTGCCCTTCGTTCTTGACACACACAATACTCTACAAGCTTTCCAGCCTGATGTTGATATATTTTTCGACTCCTAACACAAACCTATATGTAAAGTTAGCAAATACATTAAGTTCTACCTTCTGTCGCTCATCCACACTTGTTGTTTTTTCCTCCTCGTTATTTTTAATCGTCTACTACGCAGCACGATTAAGACCCAAATGTATTTCAATAATGTATAGTAAATGCAACAGCATATTGACTAATTATAAAGAAATAACAAAATTTTCCCTTTTTGAAAATTAAATTTAAATGAAAAAAATGTGGACACCATTAAATAAATAAATATAACTCATGATACGTTAACTTGTTTAAAATGTTTTTCATTTGCGTTGGAATTGAAACTCCTGGTTACCTATGCTCGCAACTGAGCAGCCCTGTAGTCCTAGATACACTCGTTAAAGGCGACTTAAAAGGATCATCGGGTTCAACGGCAACAAGGGCACTCCTATCACTTTAAAAGTGGCCTGAGAGGAAGGTAACACGGAGTGGTTCTACTCGTATTTTGCTTTAGACTACGATGGGACTAGCTTCAGGTAGAACATCTATGAGCTATTGCACTGAGAATGGCCACTGGGTACGTTTTAGTGAGCAAGTCTTTTGCAGTTTTCATCAGGCATCATTCGCTATACCACCGTACATGAGATTACATAGCATTTGAAATAAGCTTACAGACTCCACTTATATAAGGGATACTCCAATATTAAGGGATTGTACTCGTGTATGTTTATATGGGATTTATTTACTCTAAATTTTCAGGACATCCAAACGTTAGGCTGTTTATAACACAAGGAGGTTTACAATCTACAGATGAAGCAATAACAGCTGGAGTTCCGCTCCTTGGTATACCAATGTTGGCAGATCAGTGGTACAACGTGGAGAAATATATTTATCACAAAATTGGAGTTCGAGTTGACTTTGATAATCTCAATGAAAATCTATTGAAAAACTCTATCTTGGAAGTGGCTGAAAGTGAAAGGTAATTTTCCTATATGTATTTCTTTAGAGGGACTCTCTATCAATTCCAGCTAGCCCAACTGAATTCCTCCTATGTCCAGCAGTGGAATGAAGCAGACTGATGATGATCCAATCCAAAAACATACATATCCGATGAAGTACTTAGCAAGCGTATCAATGCTATAACCGACGGTGCAGAAACTTGTACTCTGATCCCGCTGGGCTGGTCCACGAACTTAAAGTCACAAATCCTGCAACGTTCCATTTGAAGTTCCAGTTGGAACTTTTCTGATGCCAATACTTGGGATCTCTCAAACACTCGAAATCTCTCACTTGAAATTATCTCCATATATCTCTATATTACCTCTTATAGCCTCTGATAAATCGGTAGTCACTATCAGTACTAAGCCTGTTATCTACAGAGACATCCTTAAATATATACTATTAAATATATAAAATAAAGTCTCCAAAAGTCGTCATATTGAAGTGGTAGTGGGCCGTCCATACATGTCGGTAGTCGGAAGTGGCTGGTGGCGGAAAAGCGGAGGACCGTATATGGTGGAAGGCAGTTGGGAAGGACAATTTCTAGCAGGGGATGACACAGGCTGATGATAATGAGGTATAATAAGTCGAAGAAAACGAAGACGTATCTGTCGTACAATTGTTTTCTTATTTATTTCCAGTTACCGGAATAACATTGTACGACTTCGCAGTCTAATGCAGGATCAACCACAGAAGCCGCTTGAACGGGCCATGTGGTGGCTGGAGTATGTACTCCGGCATGGTGGAGCCAAGCACCTGCGGGCGCCAGCTGCGAACATGTCGTGGGCGGAATTTTTAGAACTAGAGCTGTTAGGTGTTATACTGTTTAGCATGATTTTATTAACAGGAGTGATAGTCTTATCAATTAGGTTTCTTATCTTGAAATTGTTAAAAATGGTTTGGTCTAATAAAAAGTTAAAAGCATTTTAACTTGCGCATATTCATAAGAAAAAACTTTTATTTTTTATTAGTAATCAAGTACGTAGCTGTACTTACATAATAAACAAAAATAATAGACCTAACACTTAGTTGATCATAACGCTAACTACGTTGCATGATTTATTAGTAAATAAATAACACACTGTTATTTATACGATAAAGATATCATTAAGAATGAACTGCCATTTCATGAAGTAATAAATTACTGACGTTCAAAGGAAGGAAGAGATAATTCAAGGGTTATTATCAAAGTAGATGATACCACGGTAATATTGATAATCAGAATGACTTTGACTTTAGTTCTGAAGTCGTGATTACATATACAAGCATAAGTAGAGATGTATGTAAGTGGACAAGAACTTATAAATAGGTCTTTTCTCAATGTCGCAGTACGTTGTGTAACTATTCACGGACAAACATGTTAGGAAAGGAATTGTGTTTATTGTCAATGTGTCACATGTTACTCAGTATAGAAGCAGCGAAAATTTTGGCACTTTATCCATGCCCATCAATTAGTCACCAAGTAGTGTTTCGACCATTAACACTGGAGTTAGTCAAGCGCGGACATCATGTAACAGTAGTGACGACTGATCCAATTTTTGCTAAAGGCAGTGCACCTGAAAATCTTACGGAAATTGATGTGCATGAATCATATGAAATTTTAAGAAGAAATTTAGTTCAATCTGTTACTGGTAATAAGGGTGATTTAATAAATCAAATACAAATTGTAAGAGACATCTTTCCTATGATGCTGGAAGAGCAATTTAAAATAAAAGAGGTAAAAGAACTGATAACGAACACAAAAGAAAAGTATGATTTAATATTGATTGAAGCATTTTATACCACGGCTTTGGGGATAACACATATATATAAAGCACCAACAATTTTAGTAAGCTCTTTCGGGGCATTCTCAGGCAACTATGAATTAATAGGAGCACCGACCCATCCACTTTTATATCACAACGCGTTCCATCAAAAACTATACAATTTGACTTTATGGGATAAACTATCTGAATTGTACACACAGTTACGATTAAAATATATCGTTAGTAGTAGCGAGGAAAAGGAAAATAAAGTGATAAAAAAAATATTTGGCCCTGATATTCCACCCCTTAGTGTCTTAAAGAATAATGTTGATATGTTGTTTTTAAACATCAACCCAATTTGGGAAGGGAATCATCCTGTACCTCCTACAGTTGTATACATGGGAGGATTACATCAAAAACCTCCTAAAGTGTTACCAAAGGTAAGTTTGTACATATTATGTCTCACTCGTTCATGTTAGATTATAGTCCTTATGAAATTTGACGAGATTGAGAGATTGATCTTAATTATTAATTTTATTGTTTCACCTTTAATTGAGCCACATGTCAACAAGTATAATAATTTACTAGTAAAAACCAAAATCGGAGTCTAATCAAACATTAAACCCTACTATACGCGCCCGTAAATTATCTTTTTTCTTCCGAACTTATGCTCGTAGTGGTAAAGGAATACATTCCTAGTGTTTCTTATACAATTAATATCTCAATCATCAAGCATTTATGCGAGTTCCCTGGTATATCTTCGGAACCCAATGTCTAGAGCCAACAAAATTATTATGGGACCCAATACAAACAAGTACTTAATAAACTTTAAAATCGAAATCATTTCATAAATGACGGCGATGTGAGTACACACATTTTAAAAATACATGTGAATTGAGATACTCTTACCTCTTTTTGAAGTCAGTTAAAAATGACTGAAGATAGCCAAAGGTTAAACTATATTATAACTAGGATAAATTAAAATGACTGGAACAGTTTGCCCGCGTCTACCTTTCCGTTCGATTACAATGAGGGTATTTTCAAGAACAGAAAAACAGATACAGAGTGTTTCAGCCCTTTGCTGTACGAATAATAAACACGAAACAAAGCGCTTCGTTCTCGTTTACCTTATTATCGATATATCATCTTAGACTTCACTTATAAACGGAGATCGATTCATTACGTTTCTTTTCAACCGACTTCAAAAAAGGAAGACGTCCTCATAACGCATAACTCATGACTGAGTGAAGAATATTCTTTTTGAAATTGAAAGCTAGTGCTTCGCGTGAGGTCTGATAGAAATTTGGTCCCATTCTGACAATGGGATGCATGAGAAAACCATATAATTATTAACTTTGCATCTCAACATGACGCCAATCGATTTCGATGATTTATTTATATTTATACCCTGGAAGATGGGACGGCCTTTAGTATGGGATGCCACATGCGTCGATACTTTGGCGCCGTCACATTCCAGAATCTTCTGTTGAGGCTGGAGCGGCCGCTGCTACTGCAGAAAACCTCAAGCGGCGCAAATATAGTAACCTCGATACGGGTTTCATATTTGAGCCGTTTGGGGTAGAAACTTTGGGTCCGTGGGGTCCTAGTGCACATCACCTTTTTAATGTGTTAGCTAAGAAGTTGGTCGACACATCTGGTGACCAGAGGGCTGGCTTATACCTTGCACATAGGCTAAGCATTGCCATACAACGTGGCAATGCTACCAGCCTTCTGGGCACGCTGCCAAGCGATGACGGTTTGGCACAGTTATATTTTTTGTAAATATTTTGTAATATCTTTTAAATTGTAAATATTTCTTTATTAGTTAGTATATGTTATATTTAAATTAAGATAAATAAATTTAAAAGTAGTAGTTTGATGAGAAATTAGTTAGGTTCTGATTATTTCTATTTCGTAATATTCCTACGATAATTCGTAAATACAAAGATGGCATCCGCGAGTAATAGCATTTATCGTTTGATTTGATTTAAAGTCGGTTTTGTTTTTGCTCGTAATATACTTGTATTTTACTAACAGGTTAACATTTCATGAGAAAAATTTAGAGAGTTTAATTCATGGTTCTAGGATCTTCAGACGTATCTGGATAATTCGAACAATGGAATTATTTACTTCAGTTTTGGAACCAACGTAAAGCCATCTTTATTACCGCCAGAAAAAATTGAAATTTTTCACAAAGTCTTTTCTCAACTACCTTACAATGTAATTTGGAAGTGGGATGATGAAAATTTACGTGTAAGATCCCAAAACGTGAAAGTTTTTAAATGGTTACCACAATCCGATGTTTTACGTAAGTAAATAATATATACGAGTATATTGACCTGAGTTACATTATAAATTAGCTTATAAGCTTGTTTGTCTGAGGCCATATCAACCCTATCGTCTTCATCATATTCACCGGTACTTTACCACTTTTTGCTTAGGAGGGCCCCGTTTCTTTCTTCCTGGTGGAATCTACTTCCAAGCTTGCTTATCTTTAGTGTGAGGAACAGCGTGCCAAGAGCTCTTTGTTGTGGATTGTTTGTATACATAAAATTTCTAGAATCTGTCGAAGGCATCGATTACTTGATTACGTTATAACTTGTATATGTTCGCCTATTGTGAATTTTCAGGGCATCCAAACGTTAAATTGTTTATAACACAAGGAGGATTACAATCTACAGATGAAGCAATAACAGCTGGAGTTCCGCTCCTTGGTATACCAATGTTGGGAGACCAGTGGTACAATGTGGAAAAATATATTTATCACAAAATTGGAGTTCGGGTTGACTTTAACGATCTCAGTGAAGATCTATTAAAAAATTCTATCTTGGAAGTAGCTCAAAGTGAAAGGTAATTATGCCTAAATGTGTAATGCTATTGCTCCATCTATTCAATTCAAAATAATATATATCCAATGTAACACTTAGCCAACGCCTCAATGCTATGACGGTGAAGAGACTTGAAATCTGTCCGTTGGGCTAATTCCCGAATTTAAAGTCACGCAACAAGCGATGTCTAAAACGGAGACATTCGACAGGGAACAAAGGTAGGCGACATAGCTCTTAAAGTCATCACACAAAGAGGTAGATGAAAGAAGAAAGTCTGGAAGTCTGTAAAAGACCACGTATGGGTCACCATACTTCTCCAACCAATGCGCAATGATGAACCGCCGCTTTTGAAATAAGGAAGGCTCTTGTATAATTATGTTGTTATTTTTTCCAGTTACCGGAACAACATTGTACAACTTCGCAGTCTGATGCAGGATCAGCCACAGAAGCCGCTGGAACGGGCCATCTGGTGGCTGGAGTATGTACTCCGGCATGGTGGGGCCAAGCACCTGCGGGCGCCAGCTGCGAACATGTCGTGGGCGGAATTTCTAGAATTAGAGCTACTAGGTGTTATACTGTTTAGCGTGATTTTATTAATAGGATTGACAGTCTTATCAATAAGGTTTCTAATCTCGGTATTATTAAAAAACGTTTGGCTTGATAAAAAGTTAAAAAAAATTTAAGGCAAAAATTTATCAGAAAATTTTTTCTTTACTTTGTGTTTCTATTTATAAAATCAAGTGTAAACCCGAACGAAGCGCTTTATCTATTCTTCACTTCATTATTCATACGCTAGACTGCAATAGTTTGCCCACTGTCCCTTCGATTACAATGTGGAATTTTTTAAAGAGTCGTGTGAATGGGTATTTACTAGGTCACATTGCCGCCATTTAGAATTACATTTTTCACTTTACATCAGAACCAAGTTTCGCGTCGAAAATTTAACTGTTATATTGGAAAAATCTCTAAAAGTAACTTAATTGAAGAAAAACTAAGGTCTTTGATGATGACAAATTAGTTCTTCATTTCTTTAATTATTTTAAAATCTCAATAAATAAAATATTTAAAAAGTGTTTTATTTTAATTATTTTTACAGTTATGTATTTTTAAAGTTACAGCCTATATATTTCCAACTATTAGGCATAGACCTTCCAGGAGCTTAAGGGCATAGTCCGCCACGCGGCCCTAGTGCGATTTGTCAGACTTCATTTCTTAGAAAATTCTCTTCAACATGTTTCCTCACGAAGTTCTCCTTTATCGTCGAGTAGGTCGCCGTCGAAGATCTAACTCGGGCTCCTAGTGTACTATGTAACTATGTATAACATTCTTGTTAACCATACCAATTAAGCATAAGTTTGTAATATTAAAATAAACGGTTATCTTCTTAATTTTATCTACCACGTCCATCGCCCTTTATCACAGCACATCTTACAAATTCATTTTCTCTTATCTACTTTTGACATGTTTAGGGCACTTAATATCTGTATGCTTAGTAAATTTTCCTTTTCATGCATTGTTTGAAAAAATATTATATTCTCAGTAACATTTCGAACTTATGCAATTTTGATTTTAACTATAGTGGGTACATTTAATTGGATAAAATTCCAGATTACTTTGGAAACAAAACATAAAATTACAATAGACAGTATTGATATAGTAACTATTATTAGTATTAGTTCTAATTCAAGATACACTGCCCAGGACATATTAGCAGATGGTGATCTTAAATGTCGCGCTCCACCGTGACGTAACACATATTCTGTCCACCATACAGCCCGTTCTAGAGGCTTCTGTGGCTGGTCTTGCATTAATTGCCGCAATCTTGCAATATTCTGTCTATAGCTGAAACAATATACACAATTTTAGGGAAGTGGCACCAACGAGAAAATTGTAAATTGAAAATTGTACGATACGAAAAGGGTAATCGGACGAGGAGAATCTAAAATTGAGAGGGAGATATATTCTAGTGGAGATAGAAAGTCACGTTTCGTATATTAGTGTACTATAGGGGTAAGAAAATTTTTGTAAACCGTGATATCAACAAATCTACAAAGCGTCCATTCGCGATCGTCGGAGGTTGCGAAAACCCCACACCCTCGATAAGATTAGGAGCGTTGCTGGAGTTTCTTCGGCCACTTCTTCTCCCAGCGCTAACGCTTCCCGAAGTGGCATATAAGTTAGTTTAGCTTAGATTGTCCCAATAGATTTTTGTTAATAAAATAGCTACCGACCGAGTCGTGGTTCGGCCCTCTCGGGCGCCCTCGGATCGGACTGCTAACGCGTAATAATGGTAACCGTCCAAGTCGAGGTTACCCCTCACCGGGGGACCCTTGTGTCGAGTTACCACGAGTTATAGGTTCAGGTTAAGCGACCTAAGAGCTATGCGGTATCTCAATCCGATGAAGCAGTAAAGGCCAGCTGTATTAATTCGTCCAAAAATAAATAAGAAAATTTCTGCATACATTATTATTACTTACAATAATCGAGGGTGATAATATGATCAACCTGTGATCAAACTTTCATTAAACACAGTTCAATACTAAATGACTGCATCTCTATGGAATTTATTCACCTTTGATGTTTATTCTGCATATCTCATCAACATGCTCACACATATTCTCATTTACATAGTTAAAGTGCGCACTAATGAATTGTTTATCACCAGACGTGTTATTTACATATGTTTACACTATAAATGTCACAATGATGATAGTTAATCTGAGCTATTTCGAATAAATATCGCTGATAATGACTAAGCGTTTAAACTTACGGACTGATAGTTACAGACTTGAAATCCTTTCTTGTATGAAAAAGATTCCGTCTTTTCGCATTTTTTTCGGAAGGAATTAAGTTGTAGTAAAAAAGATCTTACAACTTATTCGGGTTGTAAGATCTTTCTTCTAAGTGGCTTAGGTTTTAAAGCGCTAAAAAAATAGGTTTTAAGCACTTGGGGGAGGGAGTAACCTCCGCCCCCCGGGATGTGCACTCCTTGAGCACAGTGCAGAGGGGCTCCGGTGCGTTCCTCTGGAGATCCCGGAGCCCATCATCATGCACCGAGGAAGGGCCACCGGGGAGGTTTTAGTGGGTCAAACCCCACATAACCGTTCCCTTCCCCAGAAGGCGGGGTATCTTTTTGCGGATTTCCACAACGTAAACAAAAAAAAGGTTTTAAGGCGCTCAACTTAAACATCTTCGTGTAACACAGTACCAGTGTCACCGAGATAGAACCTCTTGTTTGGGCTGTTGTTAGCTCGCTCTTGGTATTAGAGAAGCACCCGTACCGAAAATTCACCTGGTGCCTTCTAGCGAGACAACATATCCATTTAAATCTCAGGCCCCTTAGGGGGGACAATTGAGCAAGGATTTAAGGCCTTGATTAAGAACTTGTGCACAAAAAGGTGCATGTGGAGCCACACGGCTAGACCACGCTTGCCCTCTCGCGTGTCAGACCATATATCCGCGAGGTTGGACGGGCTATGGGAGGTCGCGGAATTCAGAGGCGAACTCTAGGTACCTATAAGCTTAGTAAATATTATCTATCTTTGCTACCATGGCTAGATCTAAAGAAACGTAGGGAGGGAACACCTTACTTAACCTATTTCTTTTTATTCAAAATTAATATTAAGAACATCAACCCTGCGCGAGAGAAAACATATAGGCAGATGTTATCATAAAGTAAAAGATCAAAGATATAACGAATTATCAAAATTGATTACTGCTATGAGTATTAGATAAATAAAACACATTTATATAGACATTGAAATCTCATGCAAAACACGCTTAATCTGACTTAGATAATAGGTCAGCATAAATAAATAAGATGACCCATTTATTAGATAGACATAATGAAGTACATCTAATATCAGCGCTAAAACACGAACCCGTGGAATGAACAAACAAAGATAATTTGATATGGAATCGGCCTTGGAATTAAAGAATGACATCTTTTCGTATTAATAAAAATTGTTCATTTAAAATATTAAAAAAATTCTATCTTATCTCCACTTGACACATATACATATTAGAAAGAGAAAATCAGTAAAATGTGCTAACGCACCAACAAATACAATAATTTGATTTGTGAGATCTCTGATCTCATTAAAGTTATGCGGTAGCAAAAAAAAACAGTCGTATTGAGAACCTCCCCCTTTTGAAATCAATTGAAAATAGGTTGGTTGAGATGGCATTTTATAATGTGGAGGAATTGACAAATCAAAATACAAATTAATAGCACCCTTTTTGGTATAGCAATTTTTTTTTGTTCTTGTTCAATTGTTCAATTTATGCACTTATTATATTCGCCTTTTAAAGTACGTCAATGTACCTAGACATACCTTGTTCATCAATCATCAATATCTTACTTCTGCCGTAGACATTTCCTTCATTATTCTTTCCTTATTCATACATTCCACATGTTTGAACTAGCGAATCAAATCTTCCTTTCTTTTGACTTTTTCTACTCTTTCAATTAACATACTTCTACCTAATCTCGCAGTTATTTAACCTGTCACTTAGAGAACTTTAGCATTTTTTTGTTCTGCATTTACTGCATTTTAATAAGTATTGCTAAATATATTTACCTTTTGTCATTGATAATTGATAATATAGCTTGTTCCAATGTTTCTTCAGTCAATGTATCTATATCCAGTCGTAAGCCAATTTTATGGTATACATATTTTTCCACATTATACCACTGATCAACTAACATTGGTATACCTATTAGCGGCACTCCAGCAGTAATAGCTTCGTCTGTTGATTGTAATCCCCCCTGAGTTATAAATAATTTAATTCGAGGATGATCTGAAACGTAATAAAGATCAGAAATAAGTCGTCATTTTTATACGGGTAGCTAGGTGGAAAAGGGATGAAGAATTTAACTACCAAAAGCCAACTAACAGTTGCCGTCCCATTGTTACGTGTGAAATCCATAATAGTACTTACTAGCCGAGGAAGATTCGAACCCTCAAACATAAAATCTTACAGTCGAACAATTAACCATTCACATAAAACTATCACTTCCTTACACAGTGACAAGCCGCTGTTTACTCCGCAACTGTTTAAAAGTGGCGAGAGATTTGATGTGTTAATTGGTAACAGCCTTTATATATACATATGTCTTTTGGGCACAGGCGTTCTCTGTAAAGGGAGTATAAGGAAGAAGCTCGCCATGCAGCCTTAAACGCGAATTGGCAGACATCTCATGTCTATGCAAAAATTACTATGTCATTTAGATTTCCTCACGATGTTTTCCTTCACCGCCGAGCGCGTGGTAATATTTGAATTGAATCATGTAATATATTTAAATTATGAATAACATAGGATTATAACTTATACTGTGAAAATGATTTATATAAGAAATACTTACTCAACAAATCAGACTGCGGCAGCCATTTTGATATTTTTATATTGTTCGAACGTTGAGGTAATTCATCGTTATCCCATTTCCATAGAACGTCATATGGAAGTCGTGAGAATACTTTTATTATAGCTTGTAATTTTTCAGAAGGCAGATGAGACGGTTTGACGTTTGTGCCCAAGCTAAAGTAAATAACACCGTTCTTAGAAGAATCTAGATACGTCTTCAGATCCTGAAACGAATACATTGTTTGTTATTTGACCCTAAACTGATCTATACAAATAAATAAAACTGTAAATTCGTAATTTATTAAAATAACCGCTTTTTACACCATGAATATGAATGTATGGATGTTAATGAATGTATGATGTCGTGGCGGCGATCGGTAGCGGCTGACATGAAGGCTTTGGGTTGACATGGGCCGGGGCGAAACACCTAGCCCAAGACAGAGCGAAATGGCGACGGACTGTGGACGCTCTTTCGTCACAGCAGGGAATTAGGACTATAAGTCAAGTAGTCAAGTAAGTCATATGAATGTATTTTTTTTGGTCATAAATCTAGCAATATAATAATAATAAAAATCTTTATTTAAAAACCATAACAAATTTTTGATACAGTACAATTGTCGTGTACGATGATAGCAACATTAATAATAGGTTATTGTGTCGCTACTATTAACACCCACCCTCCAATAAATGTTTGGGTTCCAATTTTTAAATAGATTTTTTTTTTATTTTAAATATAAACATTTAAATTTAAATATGGTACGTATACCAAATTTGTCTTTCCGGCTAATCTCTGTAACTGCTGGAACGAATTTGACGTGACTTATTCTGGCAGTTAGATGATGTAATAAATAGTAAATTGCGTTACTTTTATTTTAGATTTTTTTAAGAATTCGTTTTTAATCGCGGGTGACACAGCGAGGCGCAGATAGTTGAATATATAACTTCGAATTTTCGCACGAGAAGATAGTTTCCTCATAACGCGAAGTGATTGGGTTTCCTATACTTTCAACACGTCAACGCAAGCAATTGCTTGGTCCTAAAATGCCTCTATCACATCTATAACGCACTGATACGATAATATGAGAAGATTTGATATTACCGTTAATCATTTTGATAAGACGTATCATAGTTATATTACATATATAACATAGATTCTTGGAATACAACATAATTTACATGGGACCTTATCGAAAGTAAACCATTTCATGCAAAGAAAATTTTATTGGTTCATAAATGACATTTATGAGTGAAAAAACAAAACGATTGAGACTGATTGAAACCCTAATTCTTCCGCAAAATGCGTCAAATTATAAATACATACACTAAAGACCGTCTGGGCGACGATCTTTAGTAGTAGGTAGGGTTTATTTTTTTGACGAACCTACACACATATTAGTGGTGGATCTAGTTTGAGAGGTGGTATAGCTCTTAGCTCGCTTAGCCTGAATCTCGCTAGGTAATGATCACGGACTTCCTTCAAGTACAATACTGACATATTTCTGTCGCCACATTCATTTCTATTCATTTGCACATACATAATCATCGGTTAAGGGTACAAGTCCTTACCTACTTTTTCTTAATATATCACCGATCTGGTCGATATAGCTCTTGTCGGTGGCAACCTCACTTACGCGTTATAAACTTTCTGTATCATTCTTTCTTCATTCATCCTTTCTATATGTTGAACCACCTATGCATAGCTTTATCGATTCCAGTCAAAATATCCTGTTTCAATCCACACTTATCACGAAATTCTTTAACCTGTCATTTAAGTTCACACTTTGCATAGTCCTTACTGAACGCATCGAGATTAATCTTAATCTTAATTTAAGTTACCTTAGGTAATTCTTTTGCTGGTTTCTGATGCAATCCTCCCATATAAATGACACCTGGTGGCACAGGACGATTATTCTCCCAGACAGGATGAGCATTTAAAAACAGCATAGCAACATTTTCGTATAGTTCATGAAGGGACGGAATCTTTGTACCAAATATGCTCTTCATAACTTCATTATTACTTTCAACTTGTTTTATTAACATCTTCCTATACCTTAGTTCTTGTGTTAACTGCACAACTTTTTCCCACATCGTTAAATTGTATAATCTGTCTCTGATTATAGACGGGTATAAAATCGGATGTGATGTGGATCCTATAACATCAGGATTATCGACCACACTGCCCAAGGAACTTATTAATATAACTGGAACCTTAAACACGTATGATAATCCTAGAGCTGGTCTTATACAAGCTTCAATAAGTAACAAGTCGAAGTGATCATTTTTGTGTGATAACAAATTCTGTACACTTTTAGTTTCTATTTGTTTTTTAAAAATTGAAGATAATATCTCCAACAGAACGTCCACCTGTCTGATAGAATCTCTTGAACTGTCGTCCATTTCCGATACAACCTTATTCCACATTGAATATGATAAATCGTGGACGTCAACTTCCGTAAAGTTACTCGGAGTATTTCCATTCGGAAACGCTGGATCTGTGGTAATAACTACCACATCGTGGCCACGCCTAGCCAACTCTAGAGTTAAGGGGCGAAAAACCACTTGATGGCTTATTGATGGTGTCGGAAATACAGCAAGTATTCGAGCGGAACGTATACATGTTACAGTTAAGCATAGTAAAATGAACGATAAAAACTTTGATACTATCATTGTACAATCACTCTGTTTCCTCTTACTCTAAATAGACGCATTTTAATCAAGCTCTTATATACTCGTCTAAAGTAACGTCAGTGATTTGTCAAATCTTATATTTAAGTCAAAGTCAATGCCGGAGATTAAAACAATTGAGCTCTTCTGTATCTTGTCCTACATATTTTTGCAATGAAATCAAAAATAAAGGCAACGGTTAAAGAGATAAGCGCATTATACTTATGTAAATGGCTGGGAACCTAGATAATATCACAAGGAAGGTTTTATATTTTATCACAATTACAATAAAATAATTCAGATATATATGTTAAAATTATAACAGTGTTAAATAAAAATAAAATGCCAACAGTCATGACATTGTTTGTTTCTTGCAATTTTGCGATAATTGCTGATTTGCCAAAACATCGTGAGAAAATCTACGTGTCTTTTTAAAAACATGTGAAGTCTGCCAATGCGTCCATAGCCTAATGGTTTAGGGTAATGCCTTTGAATCGTAAGGTCGTGGATTCGAATCCACCATTCGACTATTGCCGTGAACCATTTCCTAGCACAAGCTTAAGTTTAGTTGGAATGGTTAACAAGATTGTTAGTAATATTTCTGAAAAAAAAAGAAATATTGCTAGTTTTCTTTTTTTTTAAAAAAAGCCGCACTAAGGCTGCTTGTCTTTTAACTCTCTATGCAGAGAAGGCCTTTGCTCAACAGTGGGACATATTTATTGGCTGTAGCTAAGCGGTTCGAATATCAACCGATCTGAACCAATAAATTTTGTTTTTCCAACGAAGAGAATGCCACTAAGGCATTAAATCCGCCTTTGTGAACATTTTAAAGTAAGTTGCTTTTCAACACCAAAGGATAGTTGGAAGAAAAAGCTAAATAGTATTAATTGAAATTTAATTTAAGTAAAGTACAACATAAAGTAACTATCGGAAAGGTTTTCAATATAACCAGACACAAACAAATTCGAGTGGTTAGCGTCTTTAGATTATAACTAACACTTGCACTAAATTGAATATAACAGCACCACTTTAGATGTAGATTATTCTGGAAAACCCTTAATCAGCTTATCTGATTGTAAAAAGTGTATAATTTAGAATAATATATTTATTTAGAAATATATAAGAAATTACCTTTATGTGCAAGCATTGCATATTTTGAGAGAGAAGTTTATATTTCTAGAATACCAAAAAGAATTCTGATCAACCCTTTAGGAGATCCTCAGTCAAATGTAAATCAAATTACAATAGACCCCGTTGAAAACATCTCCATTACATTTTTTTTAAAATTGATTCATAAGTGATGAAGATATCAAACATAATAAACGTCGGTAACAATTTAAATAAAATAGGATTGAGAATCACTGCCTTTTATTGTCGATTAAATAGAATTCCATGGATTTTTAGGTTTATTGTTATCTGTTATAAAAAAACCCAACATATTGCATTTTATATAAAAATGTTATCAATATAATAAATTTATCTTTTTTAAAAGTCGCTCGACGAGCTATGGAACGGGCTATGCTTAGAGTCTAAAAGAACTAAGATGATCGACATAGCCGAATTATCAAATTGAAGTGGCAATGGGCAAGCCATATTAGCTGTAGAACGGATGACCGTTGGGCGAAACGAGTTCTCGAGTGGAGACCGCGGAGAGGCAAACGCGGAGTGGGATACCCTAACACTAGGTGGAGCGACGATCATCGCAAGACGGCTGGCAGAAGCTGGAAGAGAGTGGTCCAGGATCGTGTTCAGTGGCATGTCTTTGGAGAGGCCTATGTGATACAGTCTGATGATGATGATGATAATAAATTTATCTAAATGTCCAATTAGGATTTATCCAGGTAACGCCAGAACTAACAGTTATAACTATATATTATTATTATTAATTAATCAATTCCTATTTCTAGATACGTAATATATGTATGCTTTAGATATGTATATTATATTAAGTCTATCTATATAAAAGACTCGAGAATCTTGATATCTATTTGCATTGATTAAAACTATTACATGTGATCATGTTGTGCAAATTGTTTTATTTGTTATGTCTCTGTGATATGGTAATTAGTATTAACGGTGCAAGAATTTTAGCTCTGTATCCAACTCCATCGATAAGTCATCAAGTGGTGTTCCGACCGTTAACACTAGAGTTAGTTAAACGTGGCCATCATGTCACAGTAGTAACCACTGATCCAATTTTCCCGAAAGGAAGTGCACCGGAAAATCTTATAGAAATTGATGTACATGACAAATCATATGAAATTGTGAGAAAACATGTAGGAACATTCATAACTGGAAAAAAGAGTGATTTGATAAATCAAATTCAAAGTACAAAGGACATTTTTCCGACAATGATGGAGGAACAATCGAAAGTTAAAGAATTTAAGGAACTAATAAGAAACAGAACTGAAAAGTTTGATTTAATACTAGTTGAAGCATTTTATATTTTAGGCTTGGGGATAACGCACGTGTATAAAGCGCCCACAATTTTAGTGAGCTCTTTTGGCGCATTCTCAGGAAACTATGAAATAGTTGGAGCACCAACACATCCAATTTTATACCACAATATATTTCATCAAAAACTTTACAATTTGACGTTATGGGACAAATTATCTGAGCTGTATACTCAATTGAGATTAAAATATATTGTTAGTAGCAGCGAGGAAAATGAAGACAAAATGCTTAAAAAAATATTCGGCCCCGATATTCCACCCCTGAGTGTTTTAAAGAATAATGTTGATATGTTGTTTTTGAACATCAATCCAATTTGGGAAGGGAATCATCCTGTACCTCCTACAGTTGTATACATGGGAGGATTACATCAAAAACCACCTAAAGAATTACCAAAAGTAAGTTTTTTTAATTCATTCAAAAATAAACTTTGGTTATTACAGATTGCTTTCTTAAAAATCTTGTCGTTAGATTCCTACGTAATATAATATTGTGCAATATAGCTCCATTCAGTGGTCATTCAAAAACTTCACTACTTTTTACATGTTAAAATTAAGTATAATTTTATTTAATAAAAATTAGTATTCATATCTCTCCTCATAGCCTAATGGTAAGGTATTCAACCTAACTAACCTTACTAATGGGAGTTCAATCCTTTTTTTTTTGATGACGGTGTGATATTCAACAAAATACCCCGTTACGGATTCTTATGCACTGAAATCCCCCCGGAGGCCTTTCCTCGGTGCATGGTGAGTGGCTCCTGGATCTTCAGTGGTACGCACCGGAGCCCCTCTGCACTGCTCTCAGAGAGCACATCAATGTGCCCTGGAGCCTTTGTCGCCCACCTTAGCGGACGCCGGATCTGATGATTTTAAATGTGTGTGGTCCCATATGTGACAGGGGCTCAACTTACACCATTCACTAGTTTTAATAAGTGATTATTGTTCTTAGAAAACGACATTTGCTTTTGTTAATTTTCTTTTTGACGTGACAACGTGTTATAAATTGGTGAATACTGGATGTCATTCGCGCAAAATGTCCCGTTACATTCGAGGCTAGAGTTCATGAGAATTGCTGATAGTGCACACGTTCAAAGTGTGTAAGCGAGAGCGCGGTATGAGAGAGATAGAGAACACAAATTTGTGCAAATTGTTAGAATAACGTGCTTAACGTCCGAGCGCCTTGTGTCCAGACACCTGGGATTTTTTTATTTCAGAGTTAATTGCTGTTATTAATGTTAAGGATGAAAGTAAATCTATATTTTTTTTGTATTCAGGATCTACAGCAATATCTGGATGATTCGGTCAATGGTGTGATTTACTTTAGCTTTGGATCCAACGTCATGCCTTCTTTATTGCCCCCGGAAAAAATTGCAATCTTTCACGAAGTGTTCTCTAAACTGAATAACAATATTATATGGAAGTGGGACGATGAGAATTTGCTTGTAAGATCACAGAACGTAAAAGCTTTTAAATGGTTACCACAATCCGATCTATTAAGTAAGTTAAATTCTTAAGTTTTTTGTGAAGCAAATAGGGACGATAGACGTATAAGCTATCAAATTTGTAACCGAAACGGGGTAGACGGTGATAGTATAGTTAAATAAATACTAAATGAGCCGGCAAACGTTGTTTTTCGATATATATTCTTTCTAGTAAATATTTTGGTAGTTAAAATTAAAAAAATATATTTAATCTAATGGTAGTATGTAAAGATGACTAAAATAATAGGGTTGTGCGTATTTTTTAATCCCAAATCATAAAAAATAAAAATATTTATCCGAAAAATTACAAAAAAAAATAACGAAGGCCATCCTCATCACTCAGGGGTTGTGAAAGATAATTTACGTCCAAATCTTAGTTCTACTGAATATACACAAGAAATTGCATAGAAATAGTTTCGGAGGAGTTTTGTTACAAACACTGTGACACGAGAATTTTGTATATTAGATACCAGGGGTCCGTCCTGGGGAAGAAGATCCCAAGACAGCCTTGGCAAGGCGTGATAGGACACGAGGTGCGCCGCTTCCCATGGCTTCTGGCGGCAGGCATTGGGCTTCTTCTTAAAGTGCCTCTCCAACTAGCGAAGGTTAACAGTCAGTTCATCATTTGACACGTCTCTTCCGAGGCGAAACAGATGGACGGCACTCGCAATTCTGAAGACGTCGGTCTAACCGACTAAAAACTCAACAAAGTGCAGTTAATCCTCCTGTTTTAAAGCTATCATTCTGAATAAGAAATTGATAACTTTCGATTGGGGGGAAATATTTGTGTAACTATATAATTTCAGGACACCCGAAAATAAGACTGTTTATAACACAGGGAGGTCTACAATCTACTGATGAAGCAATTACAGCGGGAGTACCCCTTCTTGGTATACCAATGTTAGGAGACCAGTGGTACAACGTGGAGAAATATGTCTATCACAAGATTGGAGTCCAACTTGACTTTGAAGATCTAACCGAAGAACGACTGAGAAATTCCATTTTAGATGTAGCTGAAAATGAAAGGTTGTAATTGTCATAAAAAGCTAAGGCGACCAATTGTAGTGTCCTGTCGCTGACAGATCCGGGGCACCCCGTTCATAACGGCTGATGGCATTCGCGGAAGGTTTAGTGGGTAGGGGCTGCCCAGGCCGAGTCCCACACATCCCTCCGGGCCCACCCAGGGTACCGGAGGATGGTCTATAAAAAGATTCCCCCGCGTGAACAAAAAAAAAAAGGCGACCAATTGCCCTAAAGTCTAAAGACAAGTCTAAAGTCTAAGAGTTGGAGCATTCCAATCACACAATTCGCAGCTTGTAACTGATTCAGTGAATCTATCTGTCATTAATTTCATAGTTACTTAACCATTTCCAAGCAACCGTATATTATCTGCGTGTATTTGTATTGAACGCAAAATAAAAAAAAAACATTACATACACTACAACTGAAGTGAGAAATTATTTTCCTTCGGGAAAACTCGGATCTTTATTGGAATACGATGACACCCGTACTGTTGAATGATCGTATTAAATTAGTGACATTCTCATATCCATTAATATGGCTATTTGAGAGAGCACGATAAGTACGAACTTTTCCGAAAAATTACGAAGGAAATGTATTCTCACTATTACTATACCGTAGTGTATGTTTTTTTATCGATTTAATCATTTTGTAAGCATAATTTTGAACAAATGTTATCATTTTGCACTCCTTCGCTTATAGGTGTCGGAAATTTGCCACTCCTTTAACTGTGCAATTTTCGTAAGATAACGTAAAAGTTTTCATTTCACGTATTAATATAATGATATATCTTCCAGTTACCGCGACAACATTGTACGACTTCGCAGTCTGATGCAGGATCAACCACAGAAGCCGCTCGAACGTGCCATCTGGTGGCTGGAGTATGTACTCCGGCATGGTGGGGCCAAGCACCTGCGGGCGCCAGCTGCGAACATATCGTGGGCGGAATTTCTAGAACTAGAGCTACTAGGTGTTATACTGTTTAGCGTGATTTTATTAGTCGGATTAATAGTAGTGACAACTAAGAAAATAGTCGCTCAAATGTTTACGCATAATCAAAAGTTGAAACTACAATAACTTGAGTATAGTTGACTAATTCTGGCGCTGGCCGTTAATGCACGGAAGTTGAAAATAAAGTATTACAGGGGAATGAAGGGGCGCAGGCGGCCATGCGTAAGTGCTTTTGGCTCTTCTGTCGCACGATACGACACCCCGCTCGCTCCTGGTTTACAGTTGCTTTCTAATTTTTATGTTAATTAATCTTTTTTTTCTGTTTTGTGTTTTTTTTTTGTTGAGCACACACAACTATTTTATTGTATTTTCATTTTATTTATTTATTTGTGATTCATTTAATCTTTTGTGTATATTTATCTATATTTTTAAGGTTAGCTGGAAGGAAATGCTAAATAGCGTTAAGTTCGCCTTTGTACATATTTTTTGTAAACTTTGGTGCAATAAAGGATTTTTCTATTTATCTATATAAAGCTACGCCGCTACAAATGTAACAGCTTGTTATAAAATATTAAAGTAAAAGGCAACCATCTAACAATTCCATAACATAGATATTATTGGAAAAAAACTTCTTTACGCACGCTTGACTTGGGGAGTAAGCTATTGTGTTACAAAAAGTGTGCTCGGGCGAGGAAAGGAAGTTGAGAGGGAGATATAAGTTAGTCAAGATACTAGTACAGTAAGACAAGATATCTAAGACGCAGTAAGTCTTACTTACCAGTGTACGTGCACATTTTTATTGTCTATTTAACAATCGTGTATATATTATAGATATACGTACATATAGATGGAGCTAAAGAAGTTTTACTTCAGTCGCGTGGTCTATAGCGCCTGTGGCTTTTTTTCTAACACATTGACAATTCGTTTTTTAGCTATGCAATTATTTCAGGGGTGCTTTGTTCCCCAGCGTGTTTGGTTGGGGCTATTTTTACCTTTACATTACTTCACTACTTACTTAATTTATCTACTTTATATAAAACTTATTTCTAAGTACATTTTCCTTAATGTACTTATATTTCTATTACTTATTTCTATATTTGTTTCTTAATTATCTATATCTTATTACTGCTTATAATTATGTTTTGTTTATTATTTATTACTTTTAATACAATTTCTTTACAATATCTTATAAATATCTCTTGTGTACTATTATTGCTAATTAGGCCTCACAGTTTCATCGGGTTTTTGCGAAGTGGCACAGCTTTTATGTCACTTAGCGTTCTTAGGGAGAACCTCTGTACATAATAGAACTCTGTATACCTCGTGATAGCATTCAGACCCGATGGCCCCCTAAAAGATTTGGAACAGTACTCGTAGATAGTACCAATTATTTCACAGGAATTGATACAAATACACGATGGTAGATGAAAAATCTATTTTGGACAGGATTGGCATGAAACCGTCCTCAATGAACGTCGAAGGAGCGAATATCGTAAAATTAGTAACTATACTAAATTTCAAGTCAATCGAGTACACAGTTTTGAATCTCGTGATGAACTAAGGAGTGGTATTTCGCGTTTGTTAAATTAAATTAATAATTTCAAGCTACTTTAATTTTAACTATCGTAGATATTTTGTTGCGTATTAAATCCCAAATTGCTTTTGAAATTACAATAATAACAAGAAGGGAAATAATCGATATAGTAGCCAGAGTAAATATAAGATCTAATTCTAAATATTCAGCCCAGGAGATGTTAGCAGCTGGTGACCTGAGATGACGGGCACCTCCATGTCGCAGTACGTATTCCGTCCACCACACGGCTCGTTCTAGTGGAGTCTGTGGTTGATCTTGCATTAGTTTACGTAGTTTGATAATATTCTCCCTATATCTGTAACAATAAAAATCATTTTCAAACGAATTCAAAGAAGGAGGAGGTTTTACTTCGTCTATTTGTTTTGTTTTAATGTTTCTTACCGCATAACTTTCGACTGGGTGAACCGATTTTAATGTGGTTCGATTTAAATTTGGTCCGATTATGACAATGGGATCCATGACCAAAACCATATCAGTCTTAAATTTGCATTAGATATGTGCGCCACAAATGGACGGATAACTCAATATGACACGAACCGATTTCGATTATTCATTTTTCATTGGAAAGAATACACTTCAAGAGTAGATTGGTAAGGTTCTGTTTAATTCTATTTTGTAATACTAAACACAAGATTCCGAGTTATTTCAACAATAATTCGGAAATACAAAGAGGGCGTTCGCGCGTAAAAGCGTTTATTGTTTGATTTGATTTATAGTCGATTTTTGTTTTTGCTCTTAATTTGAAGGGACCTTCTTTATGTACGCTTAATTTTGGGAGTACGCTGGTGAATGCGTTACGAAACGTTTGATATTGAGGGAACTTGAAAGGGAGATATAAGTAAGTGAAGATAGAGTAAGATGCGGGCTTTCTCTCTCTCATAGCTAATTCAAGAATAGATGTGACATTGACATTAATAATGTTGACCGTGACATTTCTTTACACGCCATCTATTTGTTACTAACGTGATCAATCGTCAATGAAAGCTGTCACTGGCAAGTGAACGACGTAGGCAATTGTTTGTCAAATTATAAAGTATTATTGTATCTAATAACAAGAATAGCCAGCCCGCTTCGCCGGTCGTGATTTCGCTTTATTTTATTTAAACAATAAACTTACATCATTAAATATTTAATTTAACTGTCACAATATATTAATTTATTCATTTCTCTCGGTATTCATTCTCTTCTATTCACTTCTCGAGCGGGTGACGATCATTACCTACACCCATGTACATAGCAGTAAATACATTATCATTCTTATCATTTAGGGATTTATTATACTTCAATATGTTTCATAATGACATTAATATACACAACGCATGTGTCAACACAAATTTTCGTTATAAAACCTCATAGTAAATAAAAGCTGTATTTGACAGTTCAAAAAGAGGATTGCTCCGATCGTAGCCAAACGTTACACGATTACTCGTCAGGTCAATCTGAAGATTCCCTGAAAGTTTCATTGTAAACGGTCCAGCCGTTTCGGAGCCTATACGGATCAAACACACACACATTCTCTTTGATGCATAGATAATTGTTTCTAATTATTATTTTTCAAAATAGAATTCGTGTTTTTGAGCACTGGCAGCTAAAGAAATGACATTGGGATGTCAAACGTGAAACGTATTTGAAATTCCTCCCGTGACCATGACCGTTGTATAATCCACTGACAAAATATAAATATTGCTTACACTTAATTTCGTTTTAGAATAATATTATATTTATTTTAATTTTTTTAATTTCACAAGTGCTACTTTTGTGTTATTTTTGTATAAAAATTCAGCTTATAGTGTTGATCAAATAAAAAACGATTGTGCTTTAGACTACACGACTGAAGGAAAACTTCTTTATCTCCATCTATTTATAAATGTTTATATATAATAATAATAAATCTTTATTGATCACCAAAAAATTATTCAAGAATGAAATGTGAAGTTCCTGACTCCTGAGCTAGGTATTATTGGATCTGTGTTTCAGCAGTCAATGTCTTCTCCCATTTTGAAAACACAATAAAAACATTGACAGTAGTGTTTAAATGTGTGTGTGTGTATAAATGTGTGTTTGTGTATGTCTCTCAGCTATATGTGTTATTACATTATAATTATTTCACGGCTGTTCGAAAGAGAATTAAAATGTGCGCACGCAATGCTCTGTCTTGGTACATACGAGTACTTTCCATTCGTCTCACCCGATCACAATTTTTGTAACGCATTCACGAGTTAAAGAGGTCTTACTTCATATAAAATTAGGAACACGTCAGTGCGTTCATTTTCAAGTCAATCTCTTTCTACATTCATTTTAAATTGTTGCCAAGCAAATTCGTACCTTTTATCATTAATTATGGTGTTCACTGCACTTTCCAAAGCTTCTTCCGTCAATGTTTGTATGTCCAGCCTCAGACCTATTCGATGGTGAACGTACATTTCCACATTGTACCATTGATCACCTAACATTGGAATGCCAATTAATGGCACCCCAGCAGTAATCGCTTCGTCTGTTGATTGCAAGCCTCCTTGGGTTATAAATAATTTTATGTTAGGATGTCCTGAAATAGATTATGTAAACATTAATATAATAATTAATAATGTTTTCCTTAGACAAGTATATTTACGAGCTACTGACGGATTAAACAGGAAACGTTCCAACATTCTCCTTTATTTTTCGAAATATCTTAGTTATATTACAAAGTATTAGCCTATATTCTCTTTACACTTTCATTATAAGCCATAGTCTTAATAAGCAAGCATTAAAGCGGGAATTAGTTCTTTTTTTATGCCTTGAATGCTTCACCGGATTGAGAGGTGGCAAAGCTCTTAGGTCGCTTAACCTGAACCTCTATCTCTAGTAACTCGACACAAGGGTCCTCCCGGTAAGGGGTAATCTCCGCTTAGACGGTTACTATGTTACGCGTAAGCATTCCGATCCGAGGGCGCCCGAGAGGGCCGAACCACGACTGGGTCGGTTGCTATTTCACGGATAGTCTAAGGGACATTAAAAATGTAATAATAGATAATAATAGAATATAATAATAGAAATCTTCAAAAAGATACCCCGCCTTCTTTGGGAAAGGCGGCGGTTATGTGGTAAAAACCTTTTACCCACTAAAACCTCCCCGGTGGCCCTTCCTCGGTGCATGGTGAGGGGCTCCGGAATCTCCAGAGGAACGCACCGGAGCCCCTCTGCACTGTGGTCAAGGAGAGAACTTCCGGGGGGAGTGGTTACTGCCTCCGCCCCTATGCCCTCGCAGTACAAGACGACACGGGCTAGCCGACGTCGCCTTCTTCCCGGGTCCACCTTGGCGGACGACTGGGCGAAAAGGACATTAAAAAGCTAACCTAACTTTGAGTGCCACTTCGGGTAGCGTTGGTGTCCGGAGAAGAAGTGGCCGAAGAAAATCCTCAGTAATTAGGTCTTAAGCTACCAAATACACCAAAAAAGTGCATTCTAGAAAACACTGAAAGGTCAGCTTGACCTTACATCGTGACCTTGCAGATAAGTTTAAAATCTGTCAGCAATTAATCTTATAGTGCGGCCTTGGTAGAGCTAGCAAAATCTTAATAAACAAGTCACAGTCATCTCACATCTATGCTCCCGACTAACCAACTAACCTTCTAGTGCACCCTTCCAGTTTATTTGACACTTATCATTATACTAGAGTACCCAGCCCGCTTCGCCGGGCTAGATTAAAAATTATATCATTAAATATTTTATTTAACTCTCACAATATATTAAATTATTCTTTTCTCTCCGTATTCATTCTCTTTTCGAGCGGGTGACGATCAATACCTACACCCATTTACATATCAGTAAATACAATATCATTTAGGGATTTATTATACTTCATTATACTACAATATGGTTCACAATTACATAAATATACACAACGCATGTGTCAATACAAAGTTGGGTTATAAAACAATAGAATATCATCATAGTAAATAAAAGCTGTATTTGACAGCTCAAAAAGAGGAGTGCTACGATCGTCACATTTACAGAATTACTCGCCAGGTCAATCTGAAGATTCCCTGAAAGTTTCATTGAAATCGGCCCTGCCGTTTTGGAGCCTATATGGAACCAACCCCACACATATTCTCTTTTATATATATAGATTAATCTATAATGATAGAAATTTTATGATAACATTATTGAAAAGGAACTTACTCAATAGATCAGACTGCGGCAACCATTTTGATATTTTTATATTTTTCGAACGTTCTGGTAATTCATCGTTGTCCCATTTCCATAAAATGTCATATGGAAGTCGTGAGAACGCTTTTATAATAGCTTGCAATTTTTCCAAAGGCAGATGACATGGTTTAACGTTCGTTCCCAAACTAAAGTAAATAACACCATTCTTAGACGAGTCTAGATATGTCTTCAGTTCCTAGAAAAAAATTGAAAATTGTTCAAAAGGTAGATAGGGCATGGATCAGTCTAAATCCAAACATCGCTTACAATTTTTAATAATCTAATTTTTTGACAGACACAGAACTTGGACAGATTTGTCTTAATCTCTGGAAATCTGACTAAATCGAACCCATCACCGATTTCCTAGTGCGAGTAGCAATCACAACTGTTAATTTCAACTCATCATTCATCAATCATCATTTCAAAAATCCCACCGTGGAAAATCCTGTTTCTCGAAAAATGGGGATGAGGTTTTAAATTTGCGGGAACATTACGGATGCATTGTTTATCAAATACTAAAATACCCGGGTAGAGAGATATCGCAATCCGATTTTCATAAAGCTTATTAGGTCCAATAAGTGATAGAGGGTGCGACAATAATCATTTACCGGGCAATGATTAAAGCAATTGATTTGTATGCACACAGAACGTTTCCCACGCCAATTCCCCCATCGGACTTCAAGAGGAACTGCTTGATTCCATCCTTTCGTTGCATCTGCTTTGCTTCGTCCTTCATTATTCTATATCAGAATAGGCATTTACTAAGCTAGTGCGCCTTACCATCCAGAATAGCATTCCACTTTAAATCAGGTGGGATAGTTGTCAAGCACTCGAAAAAAACGAAACTCGTTTATGCCAGTTCAATTTGTCCAATCTATATATATAAAAGTGAAAGTGTGTGGGTTTGATCCTTATAGGCTCCGAAACGGCTGGACCGATTTCAATGAATCTTTCAGGAAACTTTCAGATTGGCGAGTAATCCTGTAAACTTTGATGACGATCGAAGCACACCTCTTTTTGAACTGTCAAATATAGCTTTAAAGTACTATGAATATATTCTATTGTTTTATAACCCAAATTTGTATAGACACATGCGTTGTGTATATTTATGTCATTATGAACCGAATTGAAGTACAATGGAGTAAATTGAAGTATAATGAAGTAAACCATATGGTAAGTACTATTTCTGACATTAACTTGAGCCTGATATGGTTTTGTATAATTGATAAGAATGATTTACTGATATGTATATGGATGTAACGATCTTCACCCGCTCGAGAAGAGAATGAATACGGAGTGAAATGAATAATTTAATATTCTGTGAGAGTTAAATTAAATATTTAATAATGTAAGTTTATTGTTAAAATAAAATAAAGCAAAATACGCTAGTAAAGAGAAAGAAAGAGTAGAAAACATTCAAATTATTACCTGAGATAATTCTTTCTGTGGGTTTTGGTGTAAACCTCCCGTATAAATAACACCTGGTGGCACTGGACGATTACTTTCCCATACAGGATGAACGTTTAAATATAACATTTCAACGTTTTCTTTTAAATCATGAAGACTTGGAACGTTCGCTCCAAACATTGTCTTCATAACTTTATTATCGATAGTTTCTTGATCATTCAACAGCATTCTGTATTGCACTTCTTTTTTAAGTTGCACAATTTTCTCCCACATTGATAAATTGTATAATCTATTCCTGATTACAGATGGATATAAGAATGCATGTGACGGGGAACCCATAACGTCGTGATCGTTCAACGTTGCTCCCAAAGAACTCATTTGAATAACCGGTGCCTTGAAAACGTGTGACAATCCTAATGTCGGTCTTACACAAGCTTCAACAATCAATAAATCGAAATAATCCTTACTATAAGTAAGCAGATTCTGTAATTCTTTAGTCCGCATTTGCTCTTCAAAAATAATAAGAAATGCATTCGCGATCACTTTCACTTGTTTTATTGCATCTCCCGAGCCGTCTTCGATTTTTGATATAATCTTATTCCATCTTGAATAAGATATATTGTGGACATCGATTTCCTTGAAATTTTTAGGTCCATCTCCTTTTGGGTACACTGGGTCTGTGGTAATAATTGTTAATTCATGGCCTCGTCTAGCCAACTCCTTTGTTAATGGTCGGAAGACTACCTGATGACTGATTGATGGTGTCGGAAACACGGCCAATATTCGAGCTGAATTTATATATGATATAGTATAGCATAATAAATATAACGCTGATAATTTAAATAACATGATGTGCACACAGCTTCCGAGCAGTCTAAATGAAACTTCTTTGATACGCGTTATTATATAGACTTTTACTGAAGCAAATTACACGGTGACTGGCAAAATTTTTAATTCGAGTCAACGTCAATAAGGAACAACAAGAACAAGTTATAAAAGATTTCAAACCGGAATATTACAGCGGTGGTGCTATTCTTTAGTTTTTTGTGTGATATATTTAGCCGTGACCAAAAATAAAGGGTCAATTAACAAAGTTTGAATATTTCGGAAGATAAAGAAGACAATTAAATATTCTTAAAATAATACAGTAGTTTATCTGGATAATACAGTATTTGTTATTAAATTTTAGTACTTAATATACATGGAGGCAACACTAAGTACTAAAATTTAAATACAAATAAAATGTAATGAAAAATACTGTATTATGCAAGTTTACGTAAGATATCCTTTTACGTTTAAGTTTATGTTTTTTATTGAAATACAAATTAATTATTAAAAATAATTTATTTTATTTAAAGGATACTTAATTGTCTAACATGCAAAATTTATTTCAGTTAGTGTCTTTATCTTCCGAGATATTCAAACTTTCTTAACTGTCCCTTTATTTTTGCTCACGAGTGTAGTTTTTCCATCGGTTCGATTAAAACAAGCTTAATTCGTACATTTCAACAGTACTTTTGTAATACGTTCGTAGTATCATTTTCAATTTCAATTTCGTTGTTGCTTTATAAATGAAAAGCTTAACTCAGAGGCACATTGACATTTTGTACTATTGATATTACTCTGTCGCCACTATTCATAGTTGTGATAACTTGAGAACAGATGTTATACAAGCTTCAATAAGTAATAAGACAACAATCATGTTTGCGTGACAACAAATTCTATATATAGTATTCTATTCTATATTAGTCTTCCTTTGCTCTTAACTCGTACTTCATAGCCATGACTTGATAGTATTGACTCGTCAAATCTTATATTTAAGTCCAAGACAATGCCGCAACTTAATATTATTCTGCTACTAACATAACTGAAGAAAGAGGATGAAGTAGATGTCTACGTAAAATGGAAAGAAGCATGCTAAGAATAAAACAGTCAGAAAAATAAGTAACGAAACCATAAAAAACAGAACAAAAATTGTAGAAGCACAGAAAAGACTAAGGTTACTAATACTAAAATGACACTGGGCAGGACATGTATGTTGAATGGAAAATAACAGACAAAACGACTTAACAGAGTGGGTACTATTGGAAAAAACGAGAAAACAAGGAAGACCGTTTAAAAGGTGGAGAGATGTCTTCAAAGACATATGTGGATCCCAGTAGATGCAGATAACACAGGATAGGCATACATGGAGAGGTTTAGGAGAGGCCTACGCGCAGTGACTACTACTACTAACCTGTAAATTAAACTGTTTTAAAGTGTATGTTATTTTGTAAACGTGCTAAAACAAAATTAACTAACTTAACTAGATAAAATATGTTATTGTATATTTAATGTGTATTCATTTACATAAATTATATTTAAACTATAAATAGCTAACAAATACACAATCATTATGTGCAAAATAATTCATTTTAAGATTTATTTTTGTCATTTCCATTGTTACTTTTGCACTCTGTCTTCTAAAATTTGTTGGTTCCCATCCGGCTAGTACACACGAGTCTCGTTTTTTCGTTATTATACTCATTAAAACAATGTAATTATAAGATAAAATGAATTTGACACTATTTTTTTGAATTTTCTAGGATCTAAACTAGGCTTGACGTATCGGGGTGCGCAGGAGGCGTTACGAACGCCTCCTTTTGCCGCCCCCGTAATCCGAAGCGGGGCCAGGTACCCATCATGCTTCGGCGTCGTCGGGACTTCTCTGAGTGCCGGAGGGGCCTTCCTTTTGAGGATGAAGTCCGGTCTTTGCCGGGACCGGCCGGTCGTTGGGGTATCCTGTTGCTGACAGATCCGGGGCACCCCGCTCATAACGGCTGATGGCATTCGCGGAAGGTTTAGTGTGTGGGGGCTGCCCAGGCCGAGTCCCACACATCCCTCCGGGCTCACCCAGGGTACCGGAGGATTGTCTATAAAAAGATTCCCCAGCGTGAACAAAAAAAAAGGATCTAAACTAGGCCGAGCCTGTATCTAAGACGTTAGCCTCTTACAAAAATGATCCATACAGTTACAAGTGTTGGACGTGTGCTCAAATGTATGAAGGTATTTTATAAAAAGATTACAAGTATTCACCGTCACTCGCTTGACATCTAGTACGTAGACTGGGTGACCACTGTACGTACGGACTTAAGGAATGTTAACAATTTAAAATGTGCTTAATGTATCTTCTTTTCTTAGCGACAAATGGGGACCAACACCTTCAGTGGAAGGGCAAATTATAGACTATAAGATTATGGAAACCATCGTCGCATCGCAGGGCTACGGTAAAAGTTTCAAGTCGGAACAAGACGCGCCTTAAACCCGGGCTGCATAATATAAGAATAACTGTGTCCGTTATCTGGAGGATTTGAGAGAAGTGATTTTTGTACGTCAAAAGTCGGTAACTTTATGGCAAAAGCGGCTTTGGCTATAGTGGGTATTGCTCTGTCTACACACCTGAATTAAAAATACGTTTAATCGTATTTATATTTAAAAAATAATTTTATGTAAATAATATAATATTCTATGGAGGCTTGTTGTGATATCAATGAAGAAAGATTTATCAGTGATGTCAAATAGAAATACAATAGAAGATGTCATTATTTAATTTATATAATTGAGAAATAAACAGAAATAAACAATTGAATTACAGAGCAACACATAGTTATTCATGTTTTTTATTGTTATTCCGTATACGTCTTATAAAACCACATGTAAAGTTCATTCCTGTTTTTGCTAAACTAGTAATATATATATATATATATCGTCGTCTTATATTTAAATACATACACGTATATATATGGCTAAATCATGGCAATTGGTTGACCCATGTTGATTCATAGACAATATCAATATTTATTAGGCCTTGAAATCGATCTTTTAATTGTTGAAGACAAAAGACAAAACGTTTTGTCGTATACACTACTCATATAGTCGTTTATATGAAGTATAAAGAGACGATTTTACTACAAAAACCACAGAAGAGTTTGTTAAAGAGTTACAGCCTATATTTAGTTTATCTCACTGTTGGAATTCCTTGTCTATACAGAGAGTATAAGGGCATAGACCGCCACGCGGCCCTAGTGCGTGCACAGGTTTCCTCACGACGTTTTCCTTCACCACCGAGCGCGTGGTAAATCGGCACTTAAAATTGCAACAGCAAATTTATTGGTGCCGGAACGGCGATCGAACACGAGTTGCTAGCGTACTATGCAAGTTGAGGCGACCGCCCGGACTCTTAACTTCCACGGCTAACATTTTTTTGTATTTGATGTTGAATTATTAAAAAATATTAAAACGTCTGATAACGGTTTAATGAATCTTCTCTGGGCTCAGGTGATTAATCCATCTCCTTTAATAATCACATTTTAATATCAAAATACTCTCTTTGTAGAAAAGGCCTGACAGTGGGATACAAATATTTTTTTGACACTATAGTGTCCCACTGTATCTTGGTCTACCTCTGGATCTTCGACAAGGGAAAGGAAGTGGTAGTGCCAGGTGCCGTACGTAGTCGGGAGACATACTGCATCCTGCCCATACCCATAGAGGTACAACAATTGAATTAAAATTATAAGAAATATTCTATCTATATTTATAAAAGAGAAAGTGTGTGGGTATGTTCCATATAAGCTCCGAAAAGGCTGGACCGATTTCAATGAAACTTTCAGGGTTTCAAATTGACCTGGCGAGTAATACTGCAAGTTTGTTGAAGATCGGAGCACTCCTCATTTTGAACTGTCAAATACAGCTTTTATTTACTATGATGATATTCTATTGTTATATAACCCAAATTTGTATTAACACATGCGTTGTGTATATTTATGTCATTATGAATATATAATATATTGAATAATAATGAATTATATAAAGTATACTGAAGTATATTAATAATAATAGTTAAGGATTTTGAAGTATTCAAGGTAAGTTATAGCGCCTCGAATGTATCCGTTTACTGATGCTGCTGATATGTACATGGATGTAGGTAATGATCTTCCACCGCTCGAGAAGAGAATGATTACGGAGAGAAATGCATAATTTAATATATTGTTATATATAGTTTATTGTTTATATAAAATAAAGCAAAATCTAGCCGGGTGAAGCAAGCTGGGTACGCTAGTATCAGATAAGACAAAATCCTATGTTATTTAATTAAGCATTTATTAAAAAATATATTTGTGTTCTATTGTTACTGAATAAGTAATAAGCTATAAAAGCGGACATCCCTCGGCACATATCAAGTTACTGCGGCATACCGTTCAAGACTACATCTGTACTTAATATTAAATTAAAAATATAAGTTAGCAATATTTTTTTTATAAATATTACTAACATTATATTTAACCATTATTTACAACTAAGCTTGAGCTTGTGCTTGGAGACGTCAATAGTCGAATGGTGGATTCGAACCTACGACCTTACGATTCGCAGACCGTACACTGAACCATCAGGCTATTGACGCTTAAAGTTAGAAAATTACTTAAAACTTACTATATTACAAACGCATAAATGTTAGTCGTGCGTGGTAGCTCAGTGTCCGGGCGGTTAGCTCAAGTTGCATAGTACGCTAGCAACCCGAGTTCGATTCCCGGTGCCGGTACCAATAAATTTGCTGTTGCAATTTTATGTGCTGATTAACCACGCGCTCGGCGGTGAAGGAAAACATCGTGAGGAAACCTACATGTCTTAGAAAATTTTTCTACGACATGTGAAGTCTGCCAATCCGCACTAGGGCCGCGTGGCGGACTATGCCCTTATACTCTCTTTACAGAGAAGGCCTGCGCCCAACAGTGGGACATATATATTATATATATAAAGGCTGTAACTAAATGTTAGTAAATCTAAACTTTTTGTTAATATTTTTTTCTCAAATTTAAACAAGATTCTTGTAACCATTCCAACTAAGCTTAAGTTTGTACTAGGAGATGGTTCACGTAAATAGTTGAACGGTAGATTCGAACCTATTACCTTAGGATTCGCAGACCCCTGCTGGCTTCACGCTACTTTAACTTTAACTATCGTAGATACTTTCAAGCGTATAAAATTCCAAATTGCTTTTGAAATGACAATAAGAACAATAAGGCAAATAATCGATATAACAGCCAGAGTAAATACAAGATCTAATTCTAAATATTCAGCCCAGGAGATGTTGGCAGCTGGTGACCTGAGATGACGGGCACCTCCATGTCGCAGTACATATTCCGTCCACCACACGGCTCGTTCTAGTGGAGTCTGTGGTTGATCTTGCATTAGTTTCCGTAGTTTTACAATATTCTTCCTATAACTGCAACAACATATATTGTTTTTACAACAAACAGGGGAACACAATGTTATAACAATTGCAATAATAAACAAACAATTAAGCCTTAGCAGGGCAGACAGCTTTTGATGTCCACGTTTCACTTAGCTTAAAGTTACAGCCTTTATAAATGTCCCACTGCTGGACACAGGCCTTCTCTGAAAAGAGAGTATAAGGGCATAGTCCGCCACGCGGCCCTAATGCGGATTGGCAGACTTCACATGTCTTAGAAAAAAATTCAAAGACATGTAGGTTTCCACACAATGTTTCCTTCGCTGCCGAGCGCGTGATAAATCGGTACATAAAATTGCAACAACAAATTTATTGGTGCCGGCACCCGGGATCAAACTCGGGTTGCTAGTGTACTATGCAACTTGAGGAAAACGCCGGGACGCAGCTATCACATAGCTTATTATGTTCTAAATGTGATTTGAGCAAGTGATTTTTTGTACTTAAAAATCGGAAAATCGTTGGTACTAAAAGACTAGGTTTTAAACTTGCAACCATTAGATAGTAAGTATAACATCTTAGCTAATGGGCTACCACAAGCCGCATTTACAATATGTGAACAAAATATATGTTTCATACTGGAAAAATAAGCCATCAACTATGTGATGTGTTCACTGACTTTATTATAAAACTTTCATTTTCTGGTTTCACGTTCATTGCTTGTATTTGCACAAAGCAACAGTTTTACCCGTCTCAATAAATCATATACGAGTACATACATCTAGTACAATTTAAATGTCATTAACGATACGACAAAACACGTGTTTTTCGTGTTAAAACAAAACATGCCTTCAATCTTCAATCAAGCATGATACACATTTATTTATCAAAAAGATCGATCAAAATGCCTACCGTCTATAGAAAGAAGAAAGGCACAGAAATATTAATAAAGAAAAAAACCCAAATTTTGTTGGCATAACGTGTGTACGTGTGACCCACTAAAACCTCCCCGGCGGCCCTTCCTCGGTGCATGACGAGGGGCTCCGGGATCTCCAGTGGAACGCTCTGGAGCCCCTCTGCACCGTGCTCTAGTAGAGCATATCCCGGGGGAGGTTACTCCCTCCCCCCCTGTACCCTCGCGGTGCAAGGCGACACGGGTCAGCCGATATCGCCTTCTTCCCGGGTCCACCTTGGCGGGCGACAGAGGCCCCCCACCCTTGTCGCCCAGTGAACCCGAGGCCCCTTTTAGTCGCCTTCTACGACAGGTAGGAGATACCGTAGTCTTATTCTTGAGAGCCCAGAACTACAGGGCTGGACTAACGTGTGTACCTAGATACGTTGTCACGAATTTAACGTCCGAGCGCCTTGCGCCCAGTCACCTGGGATTATTTTTAAGTCAATAAATACCATTTTTTTTGTTTTATAATAAAAAAGAAGTATACTGTGTTTGTATGTGTCCACATGATGCCACCAAATTACCGCCAACTAATATTTTTAACAAACTAAATACTTACAAAAACAAAAAACACTCGAGCGGCATACAAATCATTCCGTGGCAGAATGCTTAGCATATCTGTTTACTGCAGTTCAAGGTCCAAATTCACAATATTACATCAGAAGCCCATGCGTAAAACGTGATTAAGTCGTACGGTTTTAAATTCGAATCTATGACACGTAGCTTATTATCAGTACAAGATTCACGAAGTAATCATGTGCGGTAACGGATGCGCAAATATTTCACTTATCACGCTAATTAGTTTTAGTCTAGCGACTAGTCTTGACGTAGTCTGCTTCTACTACATCGAAACGATCTCGTTATACAGTGGTCAGTAGACTCAAAAAGTCACAAAATTTTAATTTGAAAAATTTCGTAGTTTTTAGAGCCATATTTTTTGTCTTACCTACGATATATAGTACTTTTTTTTTGTTAACGCGGGGTATTCCTTTTTACGAACCATCCTCCGGAACCCTGGGTGGGCCCGGAGGGATGTGTAGGAATCGGTCTGGACGACCCCTACCCACTTAACCTTCCGCGATTGCCATCGGCCGTTATATAATAAGTGGAGTGCCCCGGATCTGCCAGCGACAGGACACCCTAATGACCGGCTGGTCCCGGTAAAGACCGGACTTCTTCCTCTAAAGGGGACTTAGAGAAGTCCCGACGACGCCGAAGCATTATTGGCTCTTCGGATTACGGGGGCAGCGAGAGGAGACGTTGGTATCGCCTCCTGCGCACCCATATCCTCCCTGACCCACTCGTCGGCCTCCTTCTGGGACACGACTGTCTCGCAGAAGGAGGCGACGATATATAGTACTTGCATAAATAAAGTTAGTACTAAAGCGCCGCAGTTTAACATCTAAAGAGTCGTATGTGGCTAATACTGTTTACAAGGATGTCTATAATGGTTACCATAAAATTAATGCGGATAAAACCACGGGCAACAATTTTTTAGTAATAAATTAAATGCACTTTATTGTAAAATTACTAAATAGATCGAAGTCACCGTTAGACTGTCTACAATCTGTCTTGGTAGGGATTTCGAACTCTTAGGTGACATAGAAACAATGGTATACCGGAAACACCGGTTACATGGTTACAGGAAAAGTACAGGGAAGACGGTGAAGAGGGAGTAGCCATATGCATTGGACAGACCAGATCCGAGACAACACTGCCGACGTCGCAACAGGTGGAAAGCAATCGTTCACAACATAATTCATGGAGGTCACCCTCAGCAATGAGCAATACGACACAACGAGAAGGAGGAGGAGGAAATTGTATCAACCTTATCTAAATCTATTAAAATATTTACATGTGTGTGTAAAAATTTTAACCCATACCTGCTGTCATTAAGAACGGAATTTATTGCGCTTTCTAAAATCTCTTCCGTCAGTGTATTTATGTCAAGTCCTAAGCCAATTTTGTAGTAGACATATTTTTCCACATTATACCACTGATCAGCTAACATTGGTATGCCAATTAGTGGCACTCCAGCAGTTATAGCTTCGTCTGTTGATTGCAATCCTCCTTGAGTTACAAATAATTTAATCTTAGGATGTCCTGAAAAAAATAATAGTTTATCAACTAATTATTACGTTTAACTGAATTCAAAAAGGTATATTTACAATTTGTATGTATTTTTTATCAATATTCGGTTCTACGGTGTATATGGCCGGAAATTTCCACATTAGGGCAATATCGAATACCTTTGCTCGACTCTCACTTGGAAACTCGTTGAATCACTTTTAATAAGTGGACCAGCCATATCGTTAGTGTCCACGATTCGATTCTATATCTCACGACGAATCGGACTCGCTGATTGAAGACCTTCGCATTTAGACATTGTTTGATGACAACAAATTCCCTGACTCGACTCAACTTTGTCTTTTGGTTGATTCGTCCCTCTAAGTTCCGGCAATTGCCATTTAATGTCGTGTACTTAGTTATGACATTTAAAAAAATGCTTACAATTTGACATAAACTTCTATCGTTATTGTAGCAAACAATCTTAAGCTCGGTAGGAAAATGGTTCGCGTCAATAAATGGAATGGTGGATTCCAACCTATGACATTATGTTTCGCAGACCATACCCAAAACCATAAGGCTATTGACGCTATCGGCATATGTATAAAATATAAATATTTATCAAGTTTTAATAATTCATTTTGAATTTATGCAATTATCAAAGTACTTACTCAACAAATCAGACTGCGGTAGCCATTTTGATATTTTTATATTATTGTAACGTTCTGGTAGTTCATCGTTATCCCATTTCCATAGAAAGTTGTACGGAAGTCTTGAGAACACTTTTAAAATAGCTTTTAATTTTTCCGAAGGCACATGACACGGTTTTATGTTTGTGCCTAGGCTGAAGTAGATGACGCCATTCTTAGAACTATCCAGATATGTCTGCAATTCCTACAACAAAAGTATTATCTAAAATTTGCCTACCAATGTTACGTTTTAGCTCAACGGAAAGGAAAGGAAATCAAGATCCAAAGGGTGTGTTGTGAATTCTGACAAGGCAAGCTTGAATAAATTTGATAAAAAATAAAACTAACTTTCGAAATAGAGAGAATTTTATTTACCCTGGTTTGAGGGTCGCTAGCCTTGCCAAGAATTATGCAGCATCCTTATAGACATGAAGAAAATGACTTCTAGATATAATTAATTTATAAAAATAAACTACTCGTTCAATATTTTTTTGAATAAGATTAACATTCGCTAAGAATTAACAATCGTTTTTTAATCGGGCTAATTAGTGCCAATAATTGTGCGGAGATTAACAATGCACATTTACCTACCACTGATTTTATAATTAGATTATTATCTTCTTAGAAATCGAAACCGAAATTCTCACATCGTTATTCGTACACATTCATTAGTACATGCAACTATAGATTCTAAGTCGTACACTAATACTACTTTTATCAGTAAAGTTATAATATTACCTGAGGTAATTCTTTCTTATGGCTCTGATGCAACCCTCCCATATAAATAACGCCCGGCGGCACTGGACGATTGCTATCCCAAAGAGGATGAACGTTTAAATACAAGAGCTCAATATTTTCTTTTAATTCTTGAATATTTGGCATGTTTCTACCGAATATTCCCTTCATAGCTTTATTATCGGTAATTTCTTGATTCTTCACCACCATTCTTAATCGGACTTCTTTTTCTAGTTGAATAATTTTTTCCCACATCGTTAAATTGTATAATCTATCTCTTAATATCGATGGATACAAAAATGGATGTATTGAGGATCCGATAATGTCATGATCATCCAACGTTGATCCCAAAGAACTGATCTGAATAGCTGGAGCCTTGAAAACATGTGAAAAACCTAATGTCGGTCTTATAATAGCTTCAATAATCAATAAATCGAAATAATCGTTCTTATATGTCAGCACAGCCTGTACATCCTCAGTCTTCATTTGCTCTTTGAAAATTAGAAGAAATGTTTTAAGAATCACTTCTATTTGGCTTACTGCGTCTTTTGAACTGTCCTCCATTTTCGTTAATACATTATTCCACATTGAATATGATATATTGCGGACGTCAATTTCCGTGAAATTTTCAGGTGCACCACCTTTCGGGAAAACTGGATCAGTTGTAATAACAGTAACTTCATGACCACGTCTAGCCAACTCCTGTGTCAAGGGTCGGTAAACCACTTGATGGCTGAACGACGGTGTTGGAAAAACAGCCAGTATTCGGGCCGATTCTATGTATGATAAAGTATAACATAATACATAAAAAACCGACAATTTCAAGGACATAATTTGATAGTTTGCTTATGCCAGCATCCGAACAGTCTAAAGAAACTTCTTTAAAACAGTTGATTTTATAGATTTCTACTGTATTTAATTGACCTCGTGACTGGCAAATTTTAAACTGCATTCAATGAGACTACTGAGAATGAGTGTGATGGGAATTTAAACTAGTGTTTCACGTAGTTGTGCTAGTCGTAATGTTTTCAACCAACTACAAAAACGATTGAAGTTTTTAATTCCTCTTTATATTGTTAAATTACTATATATATATATATATATATATATATAACATTTCTGGATCTATTTACTATTTTGTCTCCTTTGAAAAGACTTTCTGTCAATTTGATATCATTTCATTTACCATCCTCCTCCTCCTCAATGCTGAGGGTCGTGACCATCTCGTGGGAACAGATCCGTCGCCATTTTCCTCTATCTGCAGCCGTGCGCAGAGCATCGCTAACCGACGTGCCAAGTGTGGTGCGGATCTGGTCAGTCCAACGTGTCGGGCTTCGACCTCGCGGACTTGTCCCGTCAATTTCGTCAAACAGTCACAACTAGCCTTTCTAAGTTATTGCAGTTTTCTGGAAATGTGACCAAAGTATTCCAGCATCCTGCGTAGGCATATGGTGGACAGCCTAGCTTTGATTTTAAGTTCTTTCAGGATGGACACGATGGTACGATGTGCTGTCCATGGGATCCGTAATTTACTATAGATATTTTCAAGTTCCGAAAATTCATATTAAAGGCATATTGGTTGGTACGTTTTAAAAACAAAAGAGAGAGTCGAGCGTTAGTTTGAAAATCAAACTCCGTTAGCGTCTTGAGGCCACCATTTGGACAGGAGTTAGCTCAATACCATTAATCTAACATATAAATATAATAAACCATACCTGTGCAAATACATGTATGCATTGTTTATCAATGAACAACGCAGACAGTGTTTATAGGCATACAAGATTCATTGATCACTTAATATCTTATCTGTCTTTGTTCATTGATATCGTCTACATCTACATCCTGCCAATATATAGACATAATTATATTTAAGTCCTGTTTAAAACGTTTATCTTTACGCTTACATATTCACGATATTCACATGGTCATACAGAGCCGTGGTAGCTCAGTGTCCAGGCGGTTGGCTTTTGTTGCATAGTACGCTAGCAACCCGAGTTCGATCCCCGATGCCCGGGACCAATAAATTTGCTGTTGCAATTTTATGTGCTGATTAACCACGCGCTCGGCGGTGAAGAAAAACATCGTGAGGAAACCTACATGTCTAAGAAAATTTTTCTAAGGCATGTGAAGTCTACCAATCCGCACTAGGGCCGCGTGGTGGACTATGCCCTTATACTCTCTTTACAGAGAAGGCCTGTGCCCAGCAGTGGGACATATATATTATATATATAAAGGCTGCAACTTTAACTTAACATGGTCTGAGCGCCGCACTAATGCGTATATTCTTCTTCTTCTTAAAGTGCCTTCTCTAACCGGACGTCGGCTACCATTAAGGCTATTTACATGCAATAATGATTGTCCTGGGTAAAATAATGTGGTGGTTTTCACTTTGCCTTCCACAACGCTTTTGGTTACAGAGCAACAATCATAACAGGTTGTCTGAAGAGATCACTCTTAGCGGTAAGACCGACCAATGCGAATGCAATTATATCGTTTATTCTTTCTGTGATGTACGTGTTCATTATTGTGCAATACTTAATAATTTATTAGGTTTATATCCTCGACACTGGCAGAAAGATCACCTCCAACTTATTGTATTACAAGTATATTTGCGAGCAAAAACAAAAATCGAATCAACGTTAAACGCCATTACGCGCGGACGCCCTCTTTATATTTCCGAATAATCACAGGAATATTATAAAATAGAATAATTAAGAACCTAACCAAACTCACATGAAACCACTCTTCAAGTACATCCTTTTCAATTACAAATTAGTCGTCGAAATCGGTTGGCGTGATATTGAGGTATTCGTAAATTTGTGGCGCATACTTGTCAGAATTAGGACATTGAGCAGATGGGAAGTACCAGTTTTCGAATAAAAAAGAATCATCAAAATCGGTAACCCAGTTAAAGCTTATGACAAAGATAAGGAAAGAAAAGAAATATACAGCGGAATTGAGAAACTCCTCCTTTTTTGAAGTCGATGGAAAATTGTATCCTGCAGAATTGATGACGATAGCAAGAAGAGAAAAACCTAAAGATTCCTTGTGTGATTAGAAATATGCAAGGTCATGTCTTACTGATCTAGACAGTAAATACAGACGGACACTCATACTTTATCAATGTCTTATCGCCCCACTTGTTAGTCACGTAACATTATAATGTCAACATATCGTTGCTATTATCAGGCGCTGCAGACGCAATATTCATACTAATAATAAATTAAAAAAATACTCAAAGACAAGCAAATAAACATGTTCTATTCACCGACTTAAATGATTTTCCAATCGATGTCATTATAAGAACTGGACTTATATATATATATATGTAAAGAAAGTATAACTATATATTTATATATATATATAGCTGCTTTTTTAATATATACATTCATGTATAATATATATGAAAGTTTATGTAATGTACACCATATTAATACACAACCGAATCATGCCCGCCTTAGTCTACACAGGTTTTTTGGCTGAAAACCAGCGCTGTGCTACATGTGTGAGCACAGCACATGCTGAGCTAACCCCTTTTCGGCACAATTTCTTTTTTGTTCTTTTTTTATATTGTTTCTGTTGACTTTTATTTATGTTGTTTTGTGTCTTGTTTTATCTGTTGTTTCTGTGTTCTCGTGTCGAATAAATGTTTTTTCTATTTCTATTCTATTCTATTTCTAAATTGAAATCCAACTACACGGTATTCACCACAAATATAAAAAGAATCATCAAAATCGGTTCACCTAGTCGAAAGTTATGAGGTAACAGACATAAAAAACATACAGACGAATTGAGAACCTCGCTCTTATTTATGTCGGTTTTAAATGTGCAAAACTGCAAACACATTGTTACTAGCTGACCAGAACTCGATTATGATCGTCTCATTTATATAGATATACATACATTACTGTTTGAACGTCTAGAACTGCTAACGAACCGTAGGCTTTCCCGCAAGTCTTCGCTATATATTATCTCGTATAATCACAGAATAAGTAAACATACTTGAATTTTTTATTTTTTTTTCCATTCCCCCAACATGTTTGGTTAGGGACCTTATTATCGACATGTTACAAACTATTACATATATTATTCCTGTATATATAGATTTTAATTTTTAACAATATTCTCCTATTTCTTATATTTTATTGACTTACTTTTTAATTTTAGATCTTTTGGTGATCTTGGAACATTTTTTCAAATGTTCCTCGATACATCCTTAATGTCTATTTATTTCTTTTATTGACTTTTTTAACCACCTTTTTACAATACTCTAAGAAGATTTTATTTATATTCTTATTTTGCATCAATGCCAACATATTTTCCTCTGAAATTTTTTGCCAACATATTTGTACTACATGCATAAGAATAATATACGTAAATAAATAAGATTATATATATTTATATATATATACGGTGATGATGATGTCCAGGCAGATGTCGGCCATGGCGACTGTGTCACTGGAAAATCATTTTAATTACAACACTTCATTTCGGTAGTAGGGCATAGGTTTACTGCCGTCTCGTGTGCTCTTTGGTAGCTCGCGTACCCGAGCTTGTTGCTAAAAGCTCAAGAGCATGTATAAAGTACACATACCAAAATAACATTTTTACAATTTTTGTCTGTCCGTCTGTATGTCGATTATGATAGGCAAAATAGCAATAAAAGAGGCGTAGGAAGAAGGAAGATGTCATGGCTAAGAAACATCAGGGAATGGACTGGAAAAAGTCGAAACACTATTCAGCTTAGCCATGAATAAGAAAGTTTAGAAGATAGACTAGCAACTTTCAGTGATGGAGAGGCACATGAAGATGAAGAAGTATGTATGTCTGATTGTTCCGGCTTATGTCTGGCACGGATGGACTGATTTTGACGGGACTCTTACTGGCAGATAGCTGATGTAATAAGGAGTAACTTAGAAGCTTTAGTATAAAATAACTATGATGACTAAATACGCATCATTTGTATGCTAGTCTTAAAATGAAATAAAAACTCAGACAGGATCAAAAAAATCGCATAATAATACATTGTCTACATTCCTCCCACGACCGTCAGTTCCCCAACATTATAACAATAGCATTATATGTGTCTTTATCAAAAATTCTATCAAGATCTATCACAATAAGTACCTGGCTGACCGAGCTTTGCTTTTGGTTTTAGATGAATCGTTGTATGGTTCGCCTGACTCTAGATTCGACGCGCTCGTTAGTGATTCCTAGCCTTTACCGATTGACTGCACCATCTTATTGTTTGCAAATTTGTTATCTATTAGCTAACAGTATTGCAAATGTTGAGCAAGAACGCGTAGGTCTTTAATACCGTGAAAAAACGCAAGCAACTTAAGGCGTACTAACTAATACGAACTCCAACTGATCATCCAAGGAAAAATCCACGGTAAACGATCACCTGGACAGACGAATTTCGTCGCTCCGAAATCTACGTACATGGTTCATCATGAGGATCCTTGTTCCATGCCGCTGGATCAAAAATTAAAATAGCCATACTGATAGCCAACCTCCGGTAGGAGTTGGCAGTCCAAGAAGAAGATTTATTAGCTATGTTCTACCACTGTCTGTGGCAGAACATAGCTAATAAACGCAACCATATTATACACGTTTTTTATTAAATAAATGACATCTATTGAAAAAATAATAGGTATGAACGAATCAAAAGATCGAAAACAATTATCGTCCCAAAAACCCCCTTCATACTAAATTTCTCGAAAATTGTTAGACCCGTTTCCGAGATTCGGATTCGGACAAGAATTGCTCGTTTAAAGATATTTCATAGATAAAAAGATAGATTGACATATATTTTACTCTGATTATTGAATGATTATTTTATATTAATGGGCACGTTCGTATTACGTGCTTATCTTACGTCATATCATGATAATATTATGCGGAACATACAATTGTTGTTGTTGTTACAATTGTTGTTTAAAAATAGCTGGTAACAAATTATGTTTTATAATGCGACGACAAAAACTTGGGTATGTATTGGTATGTGCAACTTTTAAGAAACCGGTTCCAGTCATATTAATACGAGTATATTTTTGAGTAAAAACATAACCCGACTTCAAATCGAATCAAATGTTAACGCTTTTACGCGCGGACGTCCTCTTTGTATATCCGAATCATCGTCAATCATTACAAAGTAGAATTGATCAGAACCTAATTAAATTCTCATCAAACTTCTCTTAAAGTACATCTTTTCCAATAAAAAATTAACCATCGAAATCGGTTATTCGTTCATTTGTTTTGGACATACTTAACCTTCCTTGGTTCTTCGGGTCATATTGACCCGAAACTGAAATTTGACTCTCGTAATTATGAATAGAATTTATTAAGAGTTCATGACAATTATTAATTATGCATTCACTATATATTGTTATTGTTAAATTATGTGAAAAAGTTCAACCCAGTTTAGACAGTGAATGCAGTAGTGACGAAACAAATAGCTACGAGGAGCCTTTTACAAGATACGCCACCAATACCAGTGATAATGAAAATCAAGTGCTATCAAAAATGGCAAATTTGTATGGTCAAAAACCCTATTAGAATAGTCGTTTGTATAGTGTAAACCTAATATCGATATTTCATGTTTCAATGCTTGCTTGCGTATTATAATTGCAGTAGTGACGAAACAAATAGCTACGAGGAGCCTTTTACAAGATACGCTACCAATACCAGTGATAATAAAAATCAAATGCTATCAAAAAATGGTAAATTTGTGTGGTCAAGAACCCCATTAGAATAGTCGTTTGAGTAGTGTAAACGTAATATCGATATTTCATATTTCAATGCTTGAGTAATATAATGTGACACCCAGACTAGAAACAGAAGAAAATAGTACAAAGACGGTTGTTTCTAGAGAAATTGGTAAATGATCATCATGATGAACATCAAGCGTCGGAAACCTCTTTCTCGGACAAATGCTTCACTAGAATTTATAGTACAAGTGCAGTCAGGTGTTACCGAGACAACAAGTACTTCCACTACTCAAAGTACTAATAAATGTCCATATGTCCATCTTCAAAAGATGTAAATCTACAAAAATCTGTAAAAAATGTAAGAAACATACAAGTCCGAAATTTTGTGCTATTCGTGTTGCCATGAAAATGAGTAATACACATATGTAGTCGTTCATTGTATCCTTATTTTTATTTAAGAAGTGTATTTCAGAAATAATTAGTTTTTGTATTTATTTTGAAATGTTTAGTTCATGTTTTTAAAATTGGGTCAACATGACCCTTGAAGGCCTTAAGTGTAAATAGTATTTAGGGAACCGAGGAATGCATGAGGTTAATGCAAATTTAAGACAAATGTTTTTTTTTCACTAGTGCCACTATCAGAATTGGACCAAATTAAAATTGGTCCACATGGGAAGCACCAGCTTTTAAATCAAATTGAAATCGGTACACCCAGTCGAAAGTTATGAGGTAACAAACATAAAAATAATTACAGACGAATTGTGAACCTCCGCTTCTTTTGATGTCAATTGAATACGCGAAACCAGTCTTGATACAAGCGGTACTCCATTCAATGGCAAAGTAAACAAAAATCCATACTCCCATGTAAAAAAAAGGTTATCAGCCATGAGAATATAGACACTGTCTATCGTTTATCGATATTACATTCACGAGGTCACCACGTATTTAACATGTACGATAAAATTTTGCATTCATATACAATTAGTTTAATTTTGCACCGTAACGATGAAGGCATCAATTCTAACTCACTTATCTTCGCGAGCCTTTTAACTCCTTAATTCCTGCAATGATGTACTTACATGATCGCTGTTATAAATAGTATTATTACCTAATCATAAGATGCCATCTTGATATCACAGAGTAACTGGATTTTCGATGGAGCCATGAATCGCCGCGAAAAGTCGCTTTCAGGTTATATTTTACCGCGGTTTTAGTTTGGATCCAACTATTTCAACATTTGTACTTATTTTCAAATCGTACAGTCCACTGGATTGAGTTATATTGCCGTTTATATTTTTTTCCTAAAGTCAGTCTATCTTTTATGTCATTCATTACTGTACATTGAAACGATTATTGTACCATTTTTTTTAATTGTGCAGTAAGATTGGATAAGAATAGTCACTTGTGGCAGATTCTAGAATTCTAGAACTACAACTATCTTTTGGCCTTGCCACTTGGCCTCCCCAACGTTGGCGCTGTAAGAAGTTACAAAAGAAACTGTAGCTACGCTTTTAATTTTATTGAGGGAGAATTAGCTTGAAACGCAGCGACAGTGTTTTTAGAAAATGGCCTTAAAAAGGTAATCTTGAACTAATCAAGTCACGTTAGAATTGATAACAATAGCTTAACAATTATCACAAGAATACATAATTTAATACGTCACCTAGTTATCACCAAAAACGCTAATTCAATATGATTTTAAAATATAGCTTCCATTACTATATAAGATACCGTCTTTCGTTGTTCTTCCCATTAAAACTAAACGATTAGTTTAATTATACGTTTAAAAATGATTTTTAAAACTTTATGTGTTATGGTTTTATGTGGTACAGTTATAGACGTTGAAGCAGCCAAAATTTTAGCAGTATACCCTTGTCCATCTATAAGTCATCAAGTGGTGTTTCGTCCAATAACACTTGAACTACTTAAAAGAGGACATGAAGTGACGGTGTTGACTACGGATCCTATGTTTTCAAAAGATAACGCTCCTGACAATCTTAAGGAAATTGACGTGCATGATATGTCATATGCGGTTATGAAAAATTTTACAGATACAGTGAACGGAAAAAAATCTGAAGCTATTAACCAAATGATAGCAGGGGCTGACGGTATAAGCTTAATGTTAGAAGGGCAATTAAAATTAAGTGACTTTAATGTTTTGCTGAACAATAAGACGGAGCACTTTGATTTGATTTTGTTGGAAGCTATATTCTTTGCTGGACTCGGAATATCGCACAGATTTAAAGCACCTATAATTTTAATAAGCTCTTTTGGGGCAAACGATGAGATCTATGAAATAATGGGAGTGCCCACACATCCTTTGTTATATCCCAATCCGTTACGTCAAAGACTTTATGATTTAACTTTATGGGAAAAGGTTAACGAACTGTACAACGCATTCAGGATTAAACAAGTAACGAAAGGGGTTGAAAATAATTTAAATGAAATGCTAAAAAGAACATTTGGAGAAGACACTCCATCTATTAATGATTTAAAAGATAATGTTGACATGTTATTTGTGAACGTTCATCCGATATGGGAAGGCAATTTTCCAGTGCCGCCTAACGTGATACATATGGGTGGGCTGCATCAAAAACCTGAAAAACCATTACCAAACGTAAGTATATTAAAAATTATTTTCGCTAACACCATAAAACACATTTTCAACCGATTTCAAAAATCAGTAGGTTCTCAATTCGTCTGTATGGTTGTTTTATGTTTGTCACCTCATAACTTTCGACTGGGTGAACCGATATTAATGATTCTTTTTGTTTGAAATGTGGAATGACTCCCATATGATAATATACCTACGATAATTCGGAAATACAAAGAGAGCGTGCGTAGTATACGCGTTAAACATTTGATTTGATTTCAAGTCGGTTTTTGTTTTTGCTCGTAAATATAATTGTAAATGTTATCAGTTACTCTATTTATTTTGAGTTTTGATTATCTATTATAATTTTACAATTTTGTTTTTCACGCTTAAGTTAGTTTGTAATAAAATTTTTAGGTGATCTTTTCATTTATCACGAAAAAAAAATTGTTTAAATACCCAATTGTTTAGACGTGAAATTTTTTTTATTTTAGATGAATACAATTATATTAAATTTTAACTCAAAAATTATTACAAAGGCTTATCTTACCATTTTCTAAAGATAAAGGCAGATTTTCTAAAGATAAAAAAATATTGAAATTGTGAGACTCCGTAAAAGTTGCTAAACAAATGAGACATTCTGTTTTTATTAAAGTTACATCCTGTAACATGTCCTACTGCTAGGTACAGACTTTCTGAGTTCAGAGTTCTCTGTAAAAAAAAGAAAGCCTAGGATAGAGCAGACTGAGCTTTAGAAAATTTACTAACACATGTAGATTTCCTCGTGAAACTTTCATTCATCACCGTGCGCTTGGCAAATGAGCACAGAAAGCTGCAACAAATTTTTTTATGGGTACACGCACCGGGGATTGAATTCGTGTTGCTAGCGTACTATGCAACTTGAGGCGAACGTTTCAAACACTGAGCTACCACGGTTCTGTGTTATAAAAAGTCATCAATTGATTGACAAAAATAAACGGTAAGAATAAATTAAGATAACAATTGCTTATCAGAGGTATTGTTTCGATATCATTGATCAGACACATCAAACATAATAATAAAAAGTCTGGCAGGCCGGGCTTGTATACAAATTATACAAGCTCGGGGCAATTTTTTATCGATTAAAATCAAAACATATTTTAGAAAATTTTCTTATCACATTTTAATTTAATTAAAACATATTTAATTTTCAATGTAAAAATATTTCATTAATTATAGTGCCATCTTTCTAAACCAGATGACACTGAAAAATCTTACGCTTTTCTTAAACGTTGCGGACGTAGCTTTTTTGTTGACGGGGGGAAAATCTTCAACAAGATACCCGGCTTTTTGGAGGGAAGGCGGCGGCTATGTATGGCTATGCTAAAACCCCCCCGGTTGCCCTTCCTAGGTGCATGGTGAGGGGCTCCGGGATCTCCAGAGGAACGCACCGGAGCCCCTCTGCACTGTGCTCTTAGGAGAGCACGTCACAGGAGGGGAGGTTAGTCCCTCCCCTGTGCCCTACTCTTACTTTGTAGTTCCCGTGTCCACCTTGGCGGACGACAAAGGCCCAGTGAGGCCACTTTCAGTCGCCAGGCATCTACGATAGGCAGGGGATACCGTAGTCATATTCTTGAGAGCCCAGAACTACAGCTCTGAAACGTATATTAGCTAGGGTAAACCTCCGCAACGCCGCATAAGTAACTGCGATACAAAAATTAGCGTGAGATTTCTACATTTAGATTTTTTAAATACATTATTTTAGTATTTTATATAACAGGACCTGAAGCAGTATCTTGACTCCTCAAGCAACGGCGTTGTTTACTTTAGCTTCGGCACCAATGTAAGACCATCGTCACTACCTCAAGAAAGAATGTCAATATTTGAAAAGGTATTGTCTCAACTACCCTACGATGTAATATGGAAATGGGATAACGATGACTTTTCATTAAAATCAAGTAACATAAAAATATTCAAGTGGCTGCCGCAGTCGGATTTGTTGCGTGAGTAATTTTTATTTACATTTTCTTAAATCATTCCGAAATAACCTGGAGCACCCACTAACGTTTAGTGGGTGTGCCAGGTTGTTTTATAAGGAGTAACTTCTTCCTCTTAAAGTACTGCGCCGACTAGCGAAGGTTGGCAGTCAGTTCACCATATTTCTCTTGGTCTCTTGTGAGGCGAAACAGATGCGTGGTACTCGCAATTCCGGCCCACTCTCTGATGTTAGGAAGCCGTAATTTCCTTCTACGACTTCAGTAACTTCATTCAATTACTTCTTCTACCTGCGACTTAGCCTATCACGATTAGTTAAAGGAGGTCATACCTCTAGTGCCTATGTACGTGACCGGGATACTACACTTTTTTGATCTTGATGGTCTGCATCGTTTGCGCTTCTCGTAGATTCGATATTGTCACTTTCGAAGTCCATCCAATACCCAACATGCACCCGTAAGCCTACTGTATAACGAGACGGGAAGCATTTTGATCGATCTTATTAATAGATCAATTGTAAAACTGTAAATTCTAATAAAAAAACTGTAATATTCCAGGACATCCCAACATTAAGGTATTTATTACCCAAGGAGGTTTACAATCAACAGATGAAGCAATTACAGCAGGAGTGCCACTTGTTGGAATACCAATGTTAGGAGACCAATGGTATAATGTAGAAAAATATGTTCACCATCAAATTGGTATTGGACTGGACTTTGAATATTTAACGGAAGAAACTTTAAAACAAGCAATCATAGAAGTGATCGAAGATAAAAGGTAAGTAATACTAAGGTAAAACTTATTCGCAGCGTATATTTGAATTATATCGAGACTTGCATTTTTTGGACTGAATCTACACGCTGATTAGCCAGAAAAGCTGCCGTAGATCGCTTCGCCTGCACTTCTATTATTTTCCATATAAAGTTAAGTTAAAGTTACAGCCTTTATATATATAATATATATCCCACCACTGTTGGGAGCAGGCCTACTCTGTAAAGATAGTATAAGGGCATAGTCACCACGCGGCTCTAGTGCGGAATGGCAGACTTGTTGAATATGGAAAATATTTCCCCGTCAACAAAAAAAAGGGGAATTTTTTTGGCAATTGCTATTGACGCTTCCACTTTAGTAAGTGTGGCGAAAGAAGAGGAGAGACCGCGACTTGGGCGGCTACCCTATTCGCGGGTTACTTTGATGGTAAAGGTTTTCTTATCAACAGACCTTGTGAAACAAACATACAATTAACCGTGTATGCCTTTCAGGTACCGTGATAACATAGTTCGTCTTCGTTCGCTAATGCAAGACCAGCCGCAGAAACCTTTAGAGCGGGCTATGTGGTGGATAGAGTACGTTCTCCGACACGGTGGAGCCAAGCACCTGCGTTCCCCCGCCGCCAACATATCCTGGACTGAATATTTGGAAATAGAACTTGTCAGTGTTGTTATTTTAAGCTTTTCTCTTGTCATTTTCTTGGCAGTGGTAACATTAAAATATTTTACTGGCCTAATACAAAATGTTATACGGCCGAAAATTAAAATAAAATATAATTAAGGCAATCTCATTACTTAATCACACTTTTCTAATTGACGTGGGAGGAAATACGTTTATTTATATTATCGGCACCTGACATAACGTGAGTTATGTCAAACTCGGCCTGGAAGAGGTCTCTACCGACTAAAACCTTTTTCTTGTTTGCCTTTGGTATGTAAAGTTATACCTATCTATACAAATCATGAGATTTTATTTGTATCACGAGGTTTCTTGTAATATGAAATTATACCTAAAGTTTATATATAAGCATAATAATTTATGCCAATACACAATTTGTCATTATTTATTTCATAATCATAATTAAATTTCATAAAATAATAAGCTGTATGTATATAATATATGTAATTTTGCAAATAATTAATTTGTGGAAAAAACATCTTATTAATTAGCGCCTGTAAAGGAATAATAGCAATTAATATTGTCTTAAGTAAACGAAGATATTAAACCTAATAACATTTTACTCGCAGGCGTTGTTACACAGTATATTATTTTTGCGAAAAGCTTTTATAGACTGTAACCAGCATAGTATCAAAAGCTAAAACAGTCTTATGGTCAAGAGTTCCCCCATTCTTTGGATTTTTACGTAAAACAAAATTTGTTACAAATGACCTCAAAATAAGCTTGGTGGAAAGACGACAATGGTTCTTATTTCTGTTTACCTACTATAATATAGTAAGTAAGAATTAGTTGATTTTTTCATTCAGTTCCGTTATTGGGAATCGACGTTATACAAAACATCTATTTGAAAATCACTTATGACAAATACCAATTTACATATATTATAATTAATTTTAGGCTTCAGGTGATTATAATTTGGTTCAAGCGCCGAGATACGCGATATTAAGGCAGACGAAAGTATGCGCCTTAATATCGAATATCACGAGATTTGAGATGGTGAATGCTAACGTGACCCCATCTCGCCCATCATGGCAGAGGATAGCTCACCATGGGAGATTTTAGTCGGTAAGGGGTAGGTCGAGCCCAAAATAAGTCCCGTAGCCTCCCCGACGGACGAGTATGAATAAACGCCTTTCCTTCCATGTTGAAAAAAAGACATAAATGGGCGTTGTGCCTTTATTTGGGCTGCTATTACGCACAAAAGTTAGTTGTATTATCGCTACTTACAACCCCCATCAGAAATTTTGACGCAACCCTCCGAGACTCGAGGGGTATGTCCTCGACATCCTAGACTATGAGACCAAACTCGCAAAGTTAACAAAAACCCTAAATGTTTTATGCAAACGCATGTAAGACATATTTTTACCTGTCTAAATATATAAAAAAAATCAATAGCTGTGATACTCTTTATGGCTTATCTATAAGATCAGTTTACTATAACAATAAAAAACTGATGAAATTTCTTAATTTGTGGTCTTGGTGTACACAAATGTAAAATAAGGTGACAAAAAACACTGATTAATTTTAAGATAATCATATCTTTGTTTGTTTTGTTCCGAAATGAATATTAGTCTTACCATGATCCATTTTAAGATTATCTGTTAATTACTGGACACTAGGGATGTACATGCCAAAAATATATCTATATATTTATCGTGAGGTGGTATCGATACTACGTGACATATTGTACAAATATATCGATATTTTTCATATATCGAAATTTGCGCGCTTAATAATAAATATTAGAAAAGTTTTGTACTAATTGAGTACTCGACGCGTAACTGAGAGGTTCTCGTTTCGTATACCAGTCCAGACTATTTGATTTGATTTGATTCTGCTAGCAGTATAGACTACATGTATAGATTATAAAATTTATACAACGAGTCCTGCCATCGTGAAGAGTAGGTGTGTAGTAACATACTGCACTACACTCTTCGTAATGGCAGCGCAAGTATGGAATTTATTTTATTCAAGTTCTCAACCACAAATAAAAGAAAGTATTTTTACTTAATAAATTACTTAATTTCTTACCATATTTTGTATATCGAATGAAATATATCGATATTATAGGATTGAAGCGATATATCGCGTCCATATAGCGATTTTTTATGTAATATCGATATATATCGTGCACTCCTACTGGACACCCTGCATTTCCTCATCAGTTGCTAAGTCCATCCCATCTTTTACAATGTTAGTAATTTCTGTGTATTAAAGCGGAATAATATGATAATTTTTTAACTTATATTTCTATAGATTAAGATTAAATGAAAAGGTCGCTTCTGTGGGATTTTAGATTCCTAGATCTTTAAGGCCGCTTGGGGAAGTGTTAGTGCTATGGTAGATGCTCCCAAAGAAACTGTAGCAACGCTCCAAATATTAATAGCAGAGAACCTGTTTAGGCCGCGGTGGTAGATTTTTATGTGTTATGAAATTACCTTAATCGCTTTTGACAATAATGAAGACACGTTAGTATTGATAAGAATCATCTTGATTACTTTAACAATTATTTCAAGCATACATATTTAAGGCCGAGTTCCATCAATAATAGTAATTGAATATGATATTGAAATACGTCCTCCATCAGTATATAAGACGAACTGACCCAGCAAACGCTGTTTTGTTATATAAATTATTTGTAGTGAATATTGTAGTCTAGTTTCTGCTTGAACGCTCGCGATGTTATGTCATGCCGATCTGGTGACTGTCCGGGTAATAAGAGATCGGTGATTTCGATCCATAAATAAAACAAGTTAGTTTCATTATAAGTTTAAAAAATGATTTTAATATCTTTAAGTGTTATGGTCTTATGTGGTACAGTTATAAACGTTGAAACGGCCAAAATTTTGGCAGTATACGCTTGTCCATCTATTAGTCATCAAGTGGTGTTTCGTCCAATAACACTTGAACTACTTAAAAGAGGACATGAAGTGACGGTGTTGACTACGGATCCTATGTTTTCAAAAGATGACGCTCCTGACAATCTTAGGGAAATTGACGTACATGATGTGTCATATGGCGTTACGAAAAATATTACCAGTACAGTGAGAGGTAGAAAATCTGAATCCATTAAGCAAATGATAGCAGGGGCTCACGGTATAAGCTTAGTGTTTGAAAGGCAAATCAAATTTAGTGATTTTAACGTTCTTATGAACAATAAATCTGAGCATTTTGATTTGATTTTGTTGGAAGCTATGTTCTATGGTGCACTCGCAATATCACACAGATTTAAGGCACCGACAATTTTAATAAGCTCTTTAGGGGCAAACGAAGATATGTATGAAATTATGGGAGTACCCACACATCCATTTTTATATCCCTGTCCTTTACGCCAAAGAATTTATAATTTAACTATATGGGAGAAAATTAATGAACTATATACGACAATTAGATTCAAACAAATAACGGAAGGGATTCAAAATAATTTTAATGAAATTCTAAATAAAGCATTCGGAGAAGACACTCCGTCTATAAACGATTTGAGAGATAACGTTGATATGTTATTTGTGAACGTTCATCCGATATGGGAAGGCAATTTTCCAGTGCCGCCTAACGTGATACATATGGGTGGGCTGCATCAAAAACCTGAAAAGCCATTGCCAAACGTAAGTATAGTAAATTAATGATTATATTTTCAAAGGTCTGGTCTTTTTGTTTTTTATATTTGTTACCTTTTAGCTTTTGTCTGGGTGAACCGATTTTGGTGATTCTTTTTTTATTTGAAAGCTGGTGCTTCCAGTGTGGTGGACCAACATTGTGACGTCAATAATCCTACTCCTCCTTGCGTCGTTTTCCTCATTGCTGAGGGTCGTGACCTCCTTATTTATGTGGCGGACGATCGCTTTCCACCTGTTGCTTTGGCGGTGTAAAATGGACCGCGTGGACTCTCCTGATGGTGTTGTAGCTAATTTGGTCTGTCCAACGTATAGGGCTCCTCCCTCTTAATCGTTTTTCCTGTACTTTACCTGTGATCAGGAGTGTTTCCAACGTCATTAATAGAACATTAATAATAAAAAAAGCCTACTAATAATCTTTCAATTAAAGAAATTTCGATAGAATACCCGTCTTATTGCTACAGTTGTAGTATTAAATATATCTACTTCTGTTCTTTTCGAATATCTATTAGGCGTGCGCGCCACATAAATGAATTTTGACGATAGTTGGAATATGCCAAAGGGAGATGGATTCCTATCCATCTCCCATATAATAACGCTGATTTTTTTGGCACGTTAAATTATTTGCGGAGAAGAGAGGAATAGTCAATGATACCATTGATATTTATTATATTACTATACTGTATTATATTACTTATAGGACCTGAAGCAGTATCTTGACTCCTCAAACAACGGCGTTGTTTTCTTTAGCCTCGGTACCAATGTAAGAGCATCGTCACTACCTCAAGAAGTAATGGCAATATTTGAAAAGGTATTTTCTCAACTACCCTACAATGTAATATGGAAATGGGACAACGATGACTATTCATTAAAATCAAGTAATATAAAATGTTCAAGTGGCTGCCGCAGTCGGATTTGTTGCGTGAGTAATATTTACATTTTCTTAAGCCATTCCGAAACAAACCTAAACACCCATAATACGTATACTAGTAATCTGAACCTCTATAAGGTAGTAACTCGATAGAAGGGTATGTACCGATGAGTGGTAATTTCGGCTTGGACGGCTACTATTTTTACGCGTTAGCAGTCCGATCCGAGGCAGCCGTGAGGGCCGAATCACGACTCGGTCGGTAGCTATTTTATTGACTCTAATTTATTCAACGTTCAAAATTTCAGGACATCCGAACATTAAGGCGTTCATAACTCAAGGGGGCTTACAATCAACAGATGAAGCAATTACAGCTGGAGTGCCTCTTATTGGTATACCGATGTGGCGAGACCAATGGTATAATGTAGAAAAATATGTTCATCATCAAATTGGTATTGGACTGGACTTTGAATATTTAACGGAAGAAAATTTAAAAAATGCAATCATTGAAGTGATCGAAGACAAAAGGTAATGTTATTTTGTTGTCATCTTAAAAGATCTAGCGTATCCAGCCCGCTTCGCCGGGCTATTTATTGCTTTATTTTATTTAAACAATAAACTTAAATCATTAAACCTTACTCTCACAATATATTAAATTATTAATTTCTCTCCGTATTCATTCTCTTCTCGAGCGGGTGAAGATCATTACCTACAACCATGTACATATCAGTAAATACAACATCATTCTTGTCGAACAATATCATTGTGGAGAAATTGTCTCATTGGGCTCGGAGCATGCTAAAAAGATTGTGTACAAAATGAACGTTCACTAGCATTATAGTGGTAGATATTTGCTAGTAGTACGTAGTCTTTTAGTTCATTGTTGGCTCTATGATTTAACGGTGCGTACCTCTGGCACACTTATCGTTTGTTTATTTGGCAATGATGGAATATTAATTAATATAACTGTAATACCGGTTTCATAATGAAATGTCACTAGAAAATAGCATACTCGAGCCCATACTTAATTCACTTTGTCTTTTTTCGTATATTGAAAAAAAAAATGCTTACATTATTATTTTAACAGATTCATAACGTAATGTAAGTTTTATTAATGATTTTACACTTCTCTTAGCGCCAACCCTTTCCGAAGTGGCACTCAAAGTTAGTTTAGCTTTTGAATGTCCTTTAGATTATCCGTGAAATAGCAACCGACCGAGTCGTATTTCGGTCCGCTCGGGCGCCATCGGATCGGAATGCTTCACGTGACATAGTAAAATACATAAAGTAAAAATGCCTAAATTCAAATCAACTTTTGTTAATAAACATTTCTGTTTTCTTGGACCTTACATATACAACAAAATTAATAGAATATTAAATATTAGAGATAAAAATTTATATAAAACGAAGCATGAAATTTTAAAGTGGCTTGAAACACTTAATTATGAAGGTTGTGAGAATATGTTAAAAGTGGTCAATTGAAAAGCACTCACACACTCACCGACACAAATACACACACACCCGCCCGCACAAAAAAAATGATATAATTACAATATTAGATATATAAATAACCATGGGAGGACGGACTGCCAACTATCGCACAGGATATTCCTAGCAGTGAAACTTAAATAGAACTAATACTCGCAGCTTCAGCTTCTCTGGCCAATCTGTGTAGTTCGTCATTTAAAAAAAATAATGATTTTAATGAAAATGTAATAGACTTCATAATTGTTGCAGACAACAATTTAGACAAAAGAAAATTTACTACGTACTAGGTATTAAATATTTTCTTCAATAACTTTAAATAATTGACCTATAAAGCGTCTATAACCTAATGGTTTATGGTACGGTCTGCGAATGGTATGGTCGTAGGTGTGAATCCACCGTTCGACTATTACGTGAACCATCTCCTTTTTTTTTTGTTCACGCAGGGGAATCTTTTTATAGACCATCCTCCGGTACCCTTCCCGGAGGGATGGTACCTGGGCAGCCCCTACCCACTAAACCTTTCGCGAATGCCATCAGCCGTTATGAGCGGGGTGCCCCGGATCTGTCAGCGACAGGACACCCCAACGACCGGCATGTGAACCATCTCTTAGCACAAGCTGAAACTTATTTTGAATGGTTACCAAGAATATAAGTAATATATAACTTATGGTCCCTATTAAGAATTAAAGTTATTAAAAAGTACATAATAAGTGGATAAACTCCTAATGTCTCGAAAGAAAATTAAAAATTATTCGTGTATTGTTTTCAGGTACCGTGATAACATAGTTCGTCTTCGTTCGCTAATGCAAGACCAGCCTCTAGAGCGTGCTATGTGGTGGATAGAGTACGTTCTCCGGCACGGTGGAGCCAAACACCTGCGTTCCCCCGCCGCCAACATATCCTGGACTGAATATTTGGAAATAGAACTTGTCAGTGTTGTTATTTTAAGTTTTTCTCTTGTCATTTTCTTGGCAGTGGTTATAATAAAAAAATTAGCTGGCCTAATACAAAATGTTATACGGCCAAAAATAAAAATAAAACATAATTAAGGACATCCATTGATTTTCTTATTGACGTGAGAGGAAATGTGTTTACTTACTACACACACCTGCTGAGGTTATTATATCAGACTCGGCCTATAAGAGTTGCCTGTCGACTAAAAATTCCCATTCTTTCACCTAGCAAGAGATAGACAGACATATGAAGTGACTGCCAAACGTTGCTACCGGAGATATAAATACCATGAAGTTATTTAACCAACGATTCTTAAAAGTGAACTTTTTTTTATGGTAAAACCCCACCCGGGATTTTGAGTTTTTATTTTTTTTGGATTTTTTAATATTTTTTGTTCTGTTAATAAGATAATAAACATTAAAAATTAATTATAAATTGTTTTATTCCTTATAAGCCAACGTCTCATATTTCAACGGTATAATTATCGCAATAACTGCAAGTAATGGTGTAGATATAACATATTTATTAATTAACGCCTGTTGAGGAATAATAGCAATTATTACTACCACTTTAGTAAATGAAACTATTAAATCTTATAACCAACCCGTAGGCGTTATTATACAATATAGTATTTAAAAACATTTTATAGGCTCCCACCATAGTAACAAAAGCTATAAATTTGTTACGGTCGAGAGTTCGATATATAGCGATGAGCCCACCAGATGTCTCGCCAGAGACAGTGTTTGCAGTGTCTGTCTGTGCCATTAAGTATAAGGGGTTGAAAGGACGTTAATGCTAATTTTTTTTTATCCGTTATCGAGGTCGAACTTTTAATTTTCTATAATTTATTATATTTAAGTGGACCTGCCGACACAATAACTCAGGGTGCAAGTAATTTTTAGTTGTAACTAATAAATAATTATAATCATTTTTCCCATAAATCATCTACATAAGGACATACTGGACGTGGACTCAACGATGCCCGAAAGCACTGGCTGTAAGCGTCTTGCATTGCAGAAGACGCTGGCTTTGGTATTTATAAGGACAGACCATCTTATGAATCGTACGCCGTGGTCATCGGTCCATGGTCTCCAATCGAGAACATTTTCACATTGACCAACTGTTTTCTTTTATGGTGTATAAATGTCGTCGATTGCTCTGCCTACTGCCACTTCATCTTGCTTTTCTGCTGGACTATGTCGGTTATATTCGATCGTCTCTCTCGTAAGGATCTCCTCGTTCATGTAACATATACCTTATAAATAAGTTCGTTGTCACTTTGAGCTTATTTACAAAGTAACTAATGTAAGCATTTTTACGAGCAGAAACAAGACTCAAACATTAAATGCTATGCCGCCATATTTGTATTTACGAATTTTTTTTTTATAATTTCTAAGCAAGTGCTTGACTACGATCCCACCTGATGTTAAGTGGAAATGCAGTCCTGGATGGTAAGGCGCACTAGCTTAGTAAATGCCTATTCACTCTACTCTTGAAAATACCCACGTTGTAATCGGAAGGAAAGACAGACGCGGTCCAGTCCTTTGCTGTACGAAGAATGTAAGACGAAGCAAATCGCTTCGTTCGGGTATGAGGAATGTTCACAACAAAAGGATGAAATCCCGCAGTGCGTCTAGAAGTCCGATGGTGGAAAGGGGATGGGGGAATTAGATCATGTATTTCCTGAGCACACTCTCCAAAATTATAGTAGGACTCAAAATCACGCCAAATGTACTTTGAGTACATTGACGATATTAAGTTATTCGTCCATTTGTCGCGCAAATTTAAGATTTATATGATTTTTTCATAGATGCCATTGTCAGAATTGAACCAAATCAGGACCATACGGAAAGCACCAGCGTTCAATTTAAAACGTAATAATTAAAATCGGTTCCAACCCAGTCGTAAGTTACAAGGTAACAAACATAAAAACACAGACGAATTGAGATTCTCCTTATCTTTTGTTGTCGGTTGAAAACAAAATGCAATCGATATGGCGTGTTGTAAAGCGATTGCCTTGAAATGATCAGCATATTTATTAATCTTATCGCGGTAGCATTGCTATTACATCATAGTAAATAGTTATATTAACATATAATTTCACACGTCATTTAACTACATTAAAAACTGCCGAATCAGTATGATATTTTGTTTCATATAATGTTATTCTATATAAACAGTCGGCCGTTATAATTGTATCCAATTTTAGGAATAGACGTTGAAAAGAATTTTACTTTAAAAATGGTGCTAATAAAAGTAAGCTTCATTGTTTTATGTGGTATAGTCAATATTCAAGCGGCAAGAATTTTGGCGATATACCCATGCCCATCCATAAGCCATCAATTTGTATTCCGGCCAATAACGCTAGAATTATTAAAGAGAGGACATCACGTCACAGTGGCAACTACAGATCCAATGTTTTCGAAAGGTAACGCTCCTGATAATCTAACTGAAATTGATCTACACGACGTTTCATATGAATTTGTGAAAAATTATACGGACAGTGTTCGAGGAATAAAATCCGATTTGGTTGATCAACTTGTAGCTGGGGCCGAATTCTTACCTCAAGTGTTAGAAAAGCAAGTAAAAATAAAGGATTTTCAAGATCTGATTAGTAATGAAGCGGGATACTTTGATTTGATTCTATTGGAGGCACTGTACACGCCAGGACTTGGAATATCGCATTTATTTAAAGCTCCGGTAATTTTAATAAGCTCTTTCGGTGCATACATCGATACATATGATATCGTCGGAGCTCCTACACATCCTATTTTATATCCCAATACGTTGCGTCAAAGACTTTATAATTTAACTCCTTGGGACAAAATTAATGAAGTGTACACAACATATCGAATAAAGCGAGCAATGAATGGCGCAGAGGACAATTTGAATAAAGCTTTGAAAAGAATATTCGGTCCAACTACTCCAGATATCAATGTTTTGAAGAATAATGTTGATTTGTTGATTTTGAATGTTCATCCAGTATGGGAAGGAAATTTTCCAGTGCCCCCCAATGTTATACACGTGGCTGGGTTACATCAAAAACCTGCAAAGCCATTGCCAAATGTAAGTATTTTTGATTACTACCCTAACATGTTTTCAACACAATTGTTTAATTGATCCACTGTGTAACTTATACGACCTAATTACATTAGTTTGTTTTTTAAGTTTTTGAAGTTATACTGCTTTATGAACGATATACAAAAAAATGAGTGCGTGTGCTTATGCACGGGCGTGAGAAGTTACACTTCTTTGGCATCATTAAAAATCGTTTTCAACCAACTTCAAAGGAAGGAGTTTGCTACCGCATAACATTGGACTGGGTGAACCAATTTTGATGATTGTTTATTTTAATTAGAAAGCTTCCCATTTAGTTCCATTTGGTCCAATTCTGACAATGGGACCCATGGACTATGTAAATCTTAAATTTGCATCAAGTATGTGGGCCACAAAAGGACGAAAAACTTATTATCACGCCAACAAACTTCGATGATTCATTTTTTATTGGAAGAAATGGACTCTAACAGTAGTTTGATGAATGTTTAGTTACGTTATGGTTTAGTTTGATTTCGTTATTCCCTACGATAATTTAAAAAAAATACAAAAAGAGCGTCCACGTGTTTAACGTTTGATTTTATATGAATTAGGTTTTTGTTTTACGTTTAAATATACTGGTTAATTGCATGCAAATATTAATTACAATAAAATAACAAATGGACTGGAAAAGGATAGTCAACACAGTCCTTAAAGTTCAAGCTTAAAATTTCACTGTCATATTTATTTCATATCGCGCCTTAAGAAGTATAACAACAAAAATTATGTTATTATTTATTAATATTAAATAAAAAATGAATTATTTAATATAATATTTATTAATTTTATTTTTTCATCTTAACTTCTGGAGTCCTAATTAAATCCCACCAATGTGTGAATCCCTAACGCCCGAACACTTTAAAATATGGAGATGTCGTTTTTCTAACAAGATTGTCACATTGTAGGACTTACAGGATTATCTTGATTCTTCAGTCAACGGTGTCGTTTACTTTAGTTTCGGTACCAACGTGAAACCGTCTTTTTTACCCCGGGATAAAATTTCAATATTTGAAAAGGTGTTCTCTCAACTACCCTACAACGTTCTATGGAAATGGGATAGCGACAGTTATAGAGAGAAATCGAGCAATGTAAAAATATTCAAGTGGCTACCACAATCTGATTTGTTGAGTAAGTATGTTTTTGAAGTAAAACTTACGCACGCTTGGAGAGTAATCAGCTGAATGCGTTACAGACGAGACGAAGGGAGCCTTTACCTTTATTGTAACATTTTAAAAAAAGTCTAGAATTTTTTTTTAGAAAATATTACTAACATTCATGTTAACCATTCCAACTAAGCTTAGGTTTATGCTAGGGGATGGTTCACGTAAAAAATGGAAAGGTGGATTCGAACCTACGACCTTACGATTCACGGACCGTACCCTAAACCATTAGGCTATTGACGCTATAAATAATATGGGAATAATATAATAAGGGAAGTTGAGAGGGAGACATAAGTTAGTAAATGTAGAGAGAGAGTTATATTCACGGTTTATTTGTCTTTCACTCATTGCTATTTACGTTTCGTATATCTAAGACACAGTGCAATATGCATCCGTCAATGTTCATTATGAATAGTTTAAAATAAAATTTGATTTTCATTAATGGATTCTTTTATGTTATAAAGAAGATTATTGGAAATTTGTGCACCTTTATACAGGTGGCCTTTTTTCCATAAATTTCCATACGAACTGAAGAGAATTCAACATTGCTAAGTAGTTTCCTTTTCTTTGTAATTCTATGCAAGTACTTCTCAAAGATCCTATCTGATATTAAGTGGAAATGAAATCTTAAATGATATGGCGCAGTAGCTTAGTAAATGCGCAAATATATAATTGAAGCTTCAATAGCCTAATGGTTTAGGTACGGCCTGTGAATCGTAAAGTCGTGGGTTCGAATCCCTCATTGGACTATGGACGTGAACCATCACCTAGCAAATAATATAAAATAACAAGAATTTTTGAATCATTTCCCAAAAATGAATGAAATTTTGCTAGGTTTCTTTAAAAAGAAAGAAAGAGAACTAAATGCATATTCAATCTGTTATTGAAAATACAATCAGTCCGAGGATATATATGTAGATAGACGATGATTTATCCAAATCGATCTTATCATTCTCAAAATTTTACAGTTACAACAAACTCAACAACTTAATTAAATTTATTATTTATTATTCTAGGACATCCTAACATTAAAGTATTTATAACCCAAGGAGGTTTACAATCAACAGATGAAGCAATTACAGCTGGAGTGCCACTTGTTGGAATACCAATGTTAGGAGACCAATGGTATAATGTAGAAAAATACGGCTATCACAAAATTGGCGTCGGAATTGATTTTGAACATTTAACTGAAGAAAAGTTAAAAAATGCAATCATTGAAGTGATCGAAGATAAAAGGTAAAATTCAACTTTCATAAATTGTTAAGGATTTTTATTCATTTCTATAGCGTTATTCCGGGTTCTTAAGTTAATGCTGCCCTACATGTTGACATTTTTCGATTGTCAGTACCTCTAAGCTTGTGCAAAACACTTCTCTTACCGATGCTATTTCGGTGCTTTTTCGTTTCTCTGTAATCTAACGATGTGGTCGCTGCAAGTCAATTGCTATTGACTTCTTTTGATACTGCGTTCGGGAAACCTGAGTTCGCGAGCTAGATAAATAAAGGTTCCCTAAGCTTGTACTTGATCTACGAAGTAACGGACTGCCATGACGATGAAAATTTATTCTTTAATACTAGATGTTGTCTACTTGATAGTCACTGGAAGGTTCGGACCTCCCTCTGTGCATATCGTCAACTGTTTCGCTTGCTGTGGGTGGAGATTCGCCCTGGAATGCGGGTGTTGCTTTTTCTTTTATATGGATAGTTTTATTATATATTTAATTTAGTAAATTATCAGAGTTCCACTCATGGTTTATGTAAAATATATAAATTTTCTTTTTTTACTTTTTACGCATGATTGACATGGAGAGTAAGTATAGTTAGAAAAGATAGAAACAGGGAGTTACATTTCGAATATTACTGAAAGGTAAAGAGAAAGAGATGCACTCTCTTTCTCTTAAAGCTACTTACGTTCCGTATATCTAAGACACAGTGAAGAGTGAGAGTGTCTGTAACACTAGAAGGAGCAGTCCACACGCTCTTTCCCCGCTCGTCGGTAAAGGAAAACATCGTGAGGATTCCAATCCGCACTAGGGCCGCATGGCGGACTATGCCCTTATACTCTACGGAGAAGTCCTGTGCCGAGCAGTGGGACTTATATAAAGGCTGTAACCTTAACTTAACATACATATTGATGGAGCTAAAGAAGTGTTACTTCACTCGTGCGTTCCAAAGCGCACTCGTTTTTTTACAGTCGGTAACTGGATACGCAACAACTGTTTCACAAAGTTCAGACATAGGTCCCAATATTTGCTAATTTGTATAATCTTAATCATATTTTTTGAACAACGTATAACCCCCTTAATACTAAATTCAAGTCGTTTGACATTTTCTAGTGTTAAAAATTATCCAAAATAAATTGGCCTCTATTTAAAATATTTTTGTAATCCTTAATTATTAAAAAGTTACGTTATTTAATAGCGAATTGTGTCATCATCGTTTGTAAATTTGTTTATTACTACAATGTATGCCTGTGTAATGCTGTTGGTGTACCATATTAAATAAATGTAAAAAAACTTAAAATTAACCATTATCGTTTCAGATATCGTGATAACATAGTTCGTCTTCGTTCGCTAATGCAAGACCAGCCGCAGAAACCTCTAGAGCGAGCTATGTGGTGGATAGAGTACGTTCTCCGGCACGGTGGAGCCAAGCACCTGCGTTCCCCCGCCGCCAACATATCCTGGACTGAATATTTGGAAATAGAACTTGTCAGTGTTGTTATTTTAAGTTTTTCTCTTGTCATTTTCTTGGCAGTGGTTATAATAAAAAAATTAGCTGGCCTAATACAAAATGTTATACGGCCGAAAATAAAAATAAAACATAATTAAAGACATCCATTGATTTTCTTTATCACCTTTTCTTATTGACGTGGGAGGAGGTGTTTACTTACACATACCTGCTGAGGTTATTATGTCGGACTCGGCCTATTAGAGTTGTCTGTCGACTAAAATTCCCATTCTTTCACTTAGCAAGAGATAGACAGAAATATGAAGGCAGACGTTGTTACCGGAGATATAAATACAATGAAGTTATTTAATTAAAGTAACATAATTAAGGATTTGATTTTCTTTATCACCTTTACTTATTGATGTGGCAGTAAATGGGTTTACTTATTTGCACCTGCCGGGTCAGCTCGTAAGTTATGTCGGCTTAGGATTGAATGTTTCAGCCCTGTAGTTCTGGGCTCTCAACAATAAGACTACGGTATCTCCTGCCTGTCGCAGAAAGCGACTAAAGGGGCCTCAGGTTCACTGGGCGACAAGGGTGGGGGCCTTTGTCGTCCGCTAAGGTGGTCCCGGGATGAAGGCGACATCGGTTGGCCCGTGTCGCCTTGCACTGCGAGGGCACGGGGGGAGGGAGTAACCTCCCCCCGGGACGAGCTCTCCTTGAGCACAGTGGAGAGGGGCTTCGCTGCGTTTCACTGGAGATCCCGGAGGCCCTCGTCATGCACTGAGGAAGGGCCACCAGGGAGGTTTTAGTGGGTAAAAACCCCATACAACCGGCGGGGTATCTTTTTGAAGATTTCCTCCCCGTTAACAAGAAAAAATAACAAAAAGGCCTAAAAATGGTTCAGCCCTGTAGCCCTTATCTCGTAGAAGAATAAGGCGTTATCCGCTTTCACGTCCTATCCTGTTCAGGTACTCACCGAAGCACCTGCGCCCAGTGAGTACCTGTGTGAGGCGGTAGGTGACGTACGTCTCCTCTCTTCTGTTGCCAGGCTTCGAAGATCGGCCGGAAGGAGTGGGTAAGAACCTCACATAACCCCGCTTTCCCCCCAAAGGCGGGGTATGTTGTTGAAGATTCCCCCAAGTCAACAAAAAATGACCGAACCGTAAAACATCCGCCTTTCTATAGGTAAGAAACATAAGGTGTTTTTGCTGAAAATCAGCGCTGTGTCAAATGTTCGTCGCACAGCACATGTTGAGCCAACCCATTCTGCGCCCAAGGTTTTTTTTAATCTTGGACAATTTAAATTTCTTTTGACTCTTTCAACTTACTTTATAATCTTCTCTCGTGTCGAATAAATATTTATTAAATTTTCACTTTCTATAAGATGAATGCGAACGAAGTCGAGGGCAATAGCGACATGCAACCCCGTATTGTTGGGACTACATAATATATAAATTATGTACTACCTATATATGTCATATAACATACGGGTCAAGGAAAATACGTAGCACACGCCGTAGCAATATATTAAGTTATTAAGTAAACCTCTACGAATGTTTAATTTGACCGCAGCCGTGAAACTCAGCCTCATATGAAACCAATCCCTGAATATTTCCCTTTATTAAATTCCTAACGCCTAATTCTTGCATACCGTTAAAAACATTTGACACTTTGTAGAAGTAATCTTAGTAAATATACTCATTTTTTTGCTGCCGTAACATTGAAATATGTTTGCGTGTTCGTCTTCTAAAATGTTACATCTAATCCTTCTTTACGGGTGCGAGGCGTGGACTTCGAAGAACGACCTTGGGAAACGTATTGAAGCGTTCGAGATGTGGGGTTTAAGACGCATGTTGGGTATTGGATGGACTTCAAAAGTAACAAATGAGGTTCTACGACGAGTGCAAACAATTGCAGACCATCAAGATAAGAAAAGTGTCCTATCTCGGTCACGTGCTTAGGTACGAGAGATATGACCTTTTTTATTTTTGTTAACGCGGGGGAATGCTTTTTACATACCATCCTGCGGAACCCTGGGTGGGATCGGAGGAATGTGTGAGACTCGATCTGGTCGACCCCTACCCACTAAACCTTCCGCGAATGCCATCAGCCGTTATGAGCGGGGTGCCCCGGATCTGTCAGCAACAGGGCGCACGAGAGAAATGACCTCCTTCAACTTATTTTAATAGGCAAAGTCGCGGGCAAAAGAAATGTTGGTCGTAGAAAGAAATCATGGCTGCAGAACATAGGAGAGTGGAACGGAATTGCGAGTGCCGCCCAACTGTTTCGCCTCGCAAGAGCCAAAAAGAGATAGTCGGAGAGGCACTTTTCTTAAAGTTCTTAGAAGACGAAGTAATCTTGAGTTACGAATGAAAGCGATGTGGTTGATTTTTGTGTGAAGTATTTTCTCAGCGATTTCTTATATTTATACCATGCTTCATATTGAAATAAAACTAATTTCAACCGACTTCAAAAAAGGAGGAGGTACCCAATTCTTATGTATATTTGTTACTTCGTAACTTTCGACTGGGTAAACCGATTTTGCGTAACTTTCGACTGGGTAAACCGATTTTGATGCTTTATATTTAAAGCTGTTGCTTCCCGTGGGACCACCATTTAATTTGCTTCAATTCTGTGAGTGGCGTCCACGATAAAACCATATGTCTTAAATTGGCATCATGTATGTGTACCACAAATGTGTGTATAACTTAATATCAGGCCAACCGATTGTGATGCTTCATGTTTTAATCCTATTTAGTAATCTTAATCTTTATCGTTTCCTTATTTCTGAGGATCGTGGTCACTAGAGCCCCTCATGTGAACAATCTGCCTCCATTAGTTTCGGTCTGAAGCAGCCCTCACTGCTAGAGATTTGGAGTGAAGATGGCACCTTTTACTTGGTCAGACCATCGTGTTGGCGACCGGCCTCTCGTATTGCCAACGACGACCAGCTTTTCAAGGTTGCTATAGGAGTAGAGGGGCTACGCCTTTCGTAATATAGATAATTTGGGAATACAAATAGGTTTTCCGCGCTTAATAGCGTTCAACGTTTGATTCGATTTGAAGTTGGTTTTTATTTGTTGTCGTAAATAAATTAGTAACGCTTCCATTCAAAATCAGTGAAAGTTAGAATAATTTGTTTTTCTTAACAATATTATATTACTAACATTGTAAATAACCATTCCAACTAACTTTAACAATATGCTATGAAATGGTTCACGTTAATAGTCGAATGGTGGATTCGAATCTACGACCTTTCGTTTCTTAGACCCTACAGAAAGGCTATAGACGCCTTTGCGCAATTTATATTCGGACTTTTATGGTAGACGGAAAAATCTTACACCGCCCTCATTTTTCCAGTTATTTTTACCCGCACTGAAACGAGGTTAAGCGGAGCTGCGTATTACGCACGAGAGAAATGTAAATATACCGATACTCAATAAGGTAAATTTTAAGTCACAGTATGCAGTGGCATATACAGAAGTCACTCTCCTCTTGTCATTAAATTGCGTATAACTTTTACATAGCTTAAGTTAAAAGTTAAAGTTACAAATCAATATATGTAAAGAAAAATATAATTTTCTTTTTAAAAAATTCTGTCAAATGTCATCATGTCAACGAGACATTTGAAATTATAAAATAATTCAAATAGAATAGGGATAAATATTGTAAATAAATATCATTAAATTTCGTTTCTTTTATAAAAGAGAAACTCGGCAGTATTTATTTATTAATTTAAATCCTATCTTTTAAAACGACATTTCTTGTCAAAAAATGGAAAAGCTAAAATTTACATTTCAAACAAAAGAAACATCAGACGTAAAGTCAAACTATATTTCTATAACCACAATTATCACACAAGATGATAAAGTTTTCCTAGTTCCCGAGAAATATCAAGCTGTATCATTTCACAAACATATACAAACGTCTAAGACTCGGGACAGTCAAAAACACATTAAAAAAAAGACATCAAACTAGAAGTGTCGATAAAATAATAGAAAGTATATCGCAAACATACTGTTGGGTGCAGGACCTAGTGTGGATTGGCAGATGTCAAATGTCTTATAAAATTTTCCTCACGATATCTTTCTTCACAGACGAGCGCGTGGTTAATCTTTATTTGTCAATAAACAAATTAATAAGTGCCGACAACGGGAATCGAACGCTTGCTAGTGTACTTGCATCTTCTGTTTTGTTAACGGAGAGGAAATCTTCTAAAAGATACTCCGCCTTCTGGGGAGAAGACGGCGGTTATGTGAGGTTTTTACCCACTAAAACCTCCCCGGTGCATGACGAGGGGCTCCGGGATCTCTAGAGGAACGCTGTGCTCAAGGAGAGCACGTCCCGGGGGGGGAGGGAGGCAGGTTACTCCCTCCCTCCATGTGCCCTCGCAGTGCAAGGCGACACGGGCCGGCCGATGTCGCCTTCTTCCCGGGTCCACCTTAGCGGACGCCAAAGGCCCCCACCGTTGTTGCCCAGAGGCCCCTTTTAGTCGCCTTCTACGACAGGCAGGGGATACCGTAGTCTTATTCTTGAGAGACCAGAAATACAGGGCTGAGTGTACTTGCATCTTGACTCAACCGCCCGGACACCGAGTTACCGTATTTTATATACAGGTTTGTATATAGCTAAATTAATTTTAATTTCTACGCGGTACACCGACGATATCCGAGTAGTACCACGCATGTAGTTCTATAGAACTGTTGCGATATTAACCACGCTTTCACATTTTATCCTATTAGTTCTATGTAGTACTGTGGTATAGTTTTCAACCCACAACAAAAGGATGAGGTTCCCAATTCGTATTTATTTTTTTATTTTTACTACCGCATAACTTTCGACTGGATGAACCGATTTTGATTTTTAGTTGAAAGCGGGTCCTTTCAGTGTGGTCCTATATAAATTTGGTCCAATCCTGACACTGGCATCTATGAGAAAACCATATAAGTCTTAAATTTTAATTAAGTTTTGCGCGAAAAATGGACGAACAAAACAATGTAATGCCAACCGATTAACCGTCCAAGCCGAGGTTACCCCTCACCGGGGGGACCCTTGTGTCGAGTTACTAGCGATAGAGGTTCAGGCTAAGCGACCTAAGAGCTATGCCACCTCTCAATACGGTGAAGCAGTCAAGGCCAGCTTCTCTGGCCAATTTGTGTAGTTCGACATTAAAAAAAGAAATAAAAAAGCCAACCGATTTCAATGATTCATATTTTATTGGAAAGGATGCACTTCATTGGTAGTTTGATGAGAGTTTTTTAGGTTCTGATTGGCTCAATTTTCTTAAAATAGCGACGATAATACAAAGAGCTCCTTCGCACGTACTAGCGTTTAAAATTTAATTCTATTTTCAATCGTTTTTTACTCGTAAATATATTTGTATATTAACTATCACTATAAAGTGTTATTTTAAAATACAAACTAAGGTAAATAATATTTCACTTTGGATACAATTTACGGCTCGGTACCCAGTCGACTATTTTTCTTGCAGATAAAAGAATTTTATGCATAAAACTTTAATTTTAAACTTCTCGAGTCTGATAGCACTTGAAATATGCATTATCTTATTTCAGATGTAATTTCATTTGCAATTGTTTAATGTAGCGTTTATATTTTTCGTTTAATGTTTTATTCTTGCATACTAATTGCGTAATTTTAGTAACATTTACACAAACGTTAAGTAAAAGCGTAAGATTTTTAGTGTCATCTAGTTTAGATAGATGTCGTTACTATTAATCATTGTTAATAAAATAAAAGTCTTAAGATCATTTTGTAAAGTAGTTTTTTGATTTTTATCGTTAAAAAATAATAAGAAATATATACTCGATTTATTTTGTTAGTATAAAACCTCGAATAGAACTTGAAGTTAATTTTTTATAGTAAGGAACTGCGTTCTTATGTGGTCTGAGTCCTACGACACCACACGGTTTTTTTTTTGCACGAACCTGCGCCGATTGGGCAGAGAAGCTGTCCGCGATAGTTTCATTGGATATGAGAGATGGCAGAGCTCTTAGATCGCTTAGCCTGAACCTCTATAAAGAGTATACTGTGTGTACAAATATATATAAATATACGTATATATATATATATATAGCTGCTTTTTAAATATATACATTTATGTATAATATATATATATATATAAACAAATTACATAATAAATAACATCAATATAGTGTTATATAAACGATTTGTCGTAGTTGATGTTGGCGTGGTTACGTTGAGACTCAGTTAAGAAGCATTTCAATTTATTTTTAAATCTAGGTAATGTTTTAGACGTCCTAATAGGCGGGGGGATGTTATTCCAACATTTTGACGCCGCATATCGAAAACTACCACGGAATGCAGTAGGTTTGTGGGTTTGTATACTTAACTGGTGCGATCGCTGCCGGTTGTTATAGCGGCTTGTCTCCGAAACCATAGTGAGTTTTGCACAAATAAGAAGGCCTTTCAAAGTTAACAACATTAAACAGGAGGCATGCGTCTCGACTTCATTTTTAAGATACAGTTCTTATTTAAAAAAGGTGTAATATGGCTTCCCGGGGGATCCTATAACAAAACCTGGCACAGGCATTCTGAGCTCTTTGTATTAGGCGTTGTATACGTGCAAATAGCCTCGGCCTACTAATGTTCTTGTTAACTATTCCAATTAACTTGAGCTTTAACATAAGATGGTTCACGTCAATAGTCTAATGGTGGCTTATTGGAAAAAATATTAAAATAAGTATTAAGAAATTTTGTGGTATATAGCAGATATAGATAGTACCATAGTGAAAAGTTGAAGCTAAAGCTGTCTGTTATTACTCCTTTATAGGAATATTAACTTATGTTCCTATTCCCAATTTTTACTCATCACGATTTTTTATGTTTGTTATATCTTTACCTATGTAGCAATTAACTGTGTGTTAAGTAAAATTCATACCGAATTCTCAAGCATTTCCAACGCGTCGTCCTTACCAAGTCACAATGTTTGCATTACAGTTACAAAGAAAAGAGCTCTGGTGTCGAAAAGCTATTTCTGGAATCCACCCTGTTAAATACACCTCCTCTTAACAAGTCGAGCGAGGGGGAACTTTGCTCAGTATTACATTGTTCTGAATTCCATAATCCCCCGGAATTAGCGTGCCGCTCATAAGAGCCCATATTTTATGCAAATTTGACTGTAAGGTTTTTGTTAAGAATTTCTTGCAGTTGTAAATGTGTTTTAAGTTTTTACGAACTATAACTTTTTTACGCACGCTTGACATGGGGGGTTAGCTGGTGAGTGCGTTACGAAAATCGTGATCGAGTGAGAAGTTGAAAGGGAGATAGGTATAAGTTTGTGAATAGAAAAAATAGAGCTTCGTTTCGTAAATCTGGCTTATTGCATGTATCACAATCTAGGAGCAAGAGAAAATAGTGCGTATATATCTGTTTACATATATATATATATATATAAATCTGTTGGTCACAGGACTTCTCCGTGAAGAGAAGGCATAGTGGCATAGTCCGCTGCGGCCCTAGTGCGGATTGGCAGACTTCACATGTCTTTTAAGTTTCTAGGACATGTAGGTTTCCTCACGACGTTTTCCTTCAACGCCGAGCGCGTGGTACCACGGCTCTTTGCTGTCACATATGGGACCTAATTAGCCTTGGCGAAAACTGACATCGAATGCTTTTTTTTTAAAAAAGAAAGCTAGCAATTTTTTTTTTAAATATTACTAACAATCTTGTTAACCATTCCAACTAAGCTTAAGCTTGTGCTAGGACATGGTTCACGGCAATAGTCGAATGGTGGATTCGAACTCACGACCTTACGATTCGCAGCCCGTACCCTAAACCATTAGGCTATTAACGCTTTTCTTTGTCCACCAAGGTAGTTAAAAGGACGTGAGAGCTTATTTTATTCTAAAATATACAAATTGTTTATTTAATTCAAAGAATGTAATGTTAACTACATAATCGTAAATATTGGAGAGGCTCGTACATTCGAAAATTAATAAGGCAAAACTGCTATAAATAAAGACAGTACCAATAAACAGCCATTGTTAACACTCAATGAATTTTATTAGCATCGTTTCGTGTGTAAACAAACGAATTCTTTTCTCAATAAATACCTGGACAATGTCGTTTTTAATGTACATGATGATTCAATGTCCAACGATAAGTGTTACATGACTAAGACAGCTTCAACAAAAATTAAAAAAAAAATGTAATTTTTTTAACCCTTATTGTGGCAAGAGTGTATTTTGAAAAGTAAAAAAAAAATCGTCATATGAATAGACATATTTTGGAAAACCAAGATGTACACTATTCTATAGAGTGCTACACGTACAGTGAGTTTTTTTTTTATGTAATAAGGCAAACGAGCAAGACGGGTCACCTGATGGTAAGTGATTCACCGCCGCCCACAATCACCAGCGGCGCCAGTGCGTTGCCTACCCTTCAGGTAAGAATATGCTCTTTTCTTGAAAAACCCAATGTCGCAGTTGTTGGGGAAGACCGCTGATGGCAACGAGTTCCAGATATTTACTGTGCGTGGCAGAAAACTGTTTTTAAAACGCATTGTAGTGGAACGCCAACCATCCAGATGGTGCGGATGATAGTTCCGACGATCGGTTGCGAAAATCAGCGGCTTCTATTAAATTGAACAACTCCTCGGAACACTCCCCATTATAGACTCTGTAAAGTATGCATAGGGAAGATCGATCCCTACGCAGTGCCAAAGGATCTAGCCGATCGGTAAGTTCAGGATCGTCGACAATCCGAGATGCCCTACGTTGGATTCGGTCAAATGGAGATAGCTGATAACCCGGAGCCCCGGCCCAAAGGTGGCAACAATACTCCATGTGAGGCCGCACCTGTGCCTTAAACAGTTTAAGGCGGTGAGCCGGCTTGAAGTACTGTTTGGCCCTGTTGAGTGAGTATCGCATTTTTAGTACATATATATATACTTCATACCACCAGTCTACTTCATACCATCATAGTCTTCCATGTATATGTAAACATGAAATGAAAGACTGCGTTTCTATAGAATATTTAGATAAACAACATTTAATGTTCTTATTCCATCTCTATCTCTTTTAAATAAATGTCACGACACTGACAATTGTGACATTAAGCATTTGAATTATTATAAAATACAATTAAAGAATAAATTTAAGTAAAGAGATTGTATATCTTTACTTTATTTATATTATGCTATACATTGCTATGTTAATACCATCTCACTGCACATTGATATATTTTGTTGCACAGAGTCTGTGTTTATCGAAGCTGCCTACAAATACGTAGAAGGTGTTTGACTCTATTATATTTATATATTATTGTCAATACTTCAAGCAGCTTTTTATTTGTTTTAATTTTAATAATATATATTTAACTAATTTTTTATAACATCATATTGGTATTATCTGTAACGGTGTTATAATTTTTGTTGATTTAAATAAATAAATTTAAAAAAAAGGTTTATGTTTATAAGCATTTTACTGAAAACTGTGAAAAATCGAAGTAATATAGCGACATGCTAGTTTTGGCGATGGATATTTTTAAATGGAAGCGCAGATAACTGCGCTAATGACACGTTTACATTCGCAGACCTTAGTCCATTTTAAACCGACTTCAAAAATAAAGGAGGCTATCGATTCGTGAAAACTGGTGCTTCCCAGGTGGTCTAATTCTGACATTGGCATCTATGAGAGAATCATATGTCTTAAGTATGTGTGCGACAAATGGACGTATAACTCAATATCACGCCAATCGATTTCGATGATTCATTTTTTATTGGAAAGGATGTACTCCAAGTATTTTGATAGGAGTCCGGTTAAAGTTAAAGTTACAGCTTTTGTATATATATTTCCCACTGTTGGGCACAGGCCTTCTCTGTAAAGAGAGTATAACGGCATAGTTCGCAACGCGGCCCTAGTGCGGATTGGCAGACTTCACATATCTTAGAAAAAATTTATAAGACATGTAGGTATGTTTTCCTTCGCTGCCGAGCGCGTCTTAAGTCAGCACATTGCTACAACAAATTTATTGGTGCCGACACCAGGGATCGGACTCGTGTTGCTAGCGTACTATGCAACTTGAGGAAATCGCTACTCAGAGGAGTCCGGTTAAGTTGATTAATTCCAATTCGTAATATTCTTACGATATTTTGGTAAATACAAAAAAGGTATCCGCGCCAAATAGCGTTTAATTTTTGACTTGAAGTCGGAAGTCTTGAAGTCGTTTTTTGTTTTTGCTCGTAAATATACTTGTGACTTAGTATGTAGTTTGATTAATATGAAAACTATGTACTAGAGACTTTGAAATATACGATAAAAAACGAATAAAACAGTAGGATACTGTCCAGGCAGATCAATGGAACATTGATTAAAAGCAAATAAAGAGTCGATTGAAATTTACGCACCAGAATCGCAGACAAACGTTATGGAGATCCTGTGTGTATTGGAATGGAAGCTTCGAGCATTGTGCGCTACTACAACGTTCCCTATATCAAACAGTTCGATTAATCGGATAGAGAGGACTCTTACATGTATGTATTTGTACATTTTAACCGACTTCCACTTTAAGCTCAAAGTCGCACAACGAGCTATAAAGAGAGCTATGCTCGGGGTATCCATAAGTCCATAGAAAAAAATGTAACCGACATAGCATACTGTAAGCAAGTTGAAGTGGCTATGAGAAGAGCACATAGCGCGTATAACAGGCCGATGGGGCTGGAAAGATCTCTGTTTTTTGAAAATTAGAGACCATGAACCGACAAGCGCAGCGTTGAATTTCCTTTTGGAAATCGTTAGGGGAGGCGTATGCCCAGCAGTAAAATATCTGAGGCTCGAATGATGATAAACCTCGTTTGGGTACGGTCTGCGAATCGTAAGATCGTAGGTTCGAATCCATTATTCGACTATTGACGTGAACGTATCTCCTAGCACAAGCTTAAGCTGATTTGGAATAGTTAATAAGAATGTTAGCAATATTTCTGAAAAAAAGAACTAAATATTGTTAGCTTTCTTTAAAAAAAATCGAGTATCAAGAAACTGGAAGAGAGGATGAGCCATCATAAGATGCAAAATGATGTATGGATATTGTGAGACACGAGGGTAGATAGTTAATTATTTTATCACACCAAAATAAATGTACAAAGGCGAACCTAATGCTATTTAGCGTTTTCTTCCAGCTAACCTTTGGTAGTTATAGCAGGCTATATGTAATACTGCTAAAGTTAGAGTTTTAAAATCTTATATACTCGCAGATAAATACATGCCCATTTACAAACATACGCTGGTAACACCTGTATTATTATAAGAATAGACGAAAAGATATGCCTCTCCACTACGTAGGGAACCTGGGGCTCCAGCTTTTTCAGACGAAGATCCAGAGGAAAGCCCAAGACAAGGTGGGAGGCTGTAGTGTCAAGAGACATGAGGGAGTGCAAGATTTACCAAGACGATGTCTGGAACTGAGCGAAGTGGGAAGCGAAAAGCGGGAAAGCTGACCTCACCACCATGTGAAACTAAGAGAGAGAGAGAGAGAGAAAAGAGACAGAAACACTACTGAAGGGTAAACCAAAAAGGGAATCTAATTCTATTTGTTTTCCGTTATTTGTTTTGCTGAAGGTCGTAACAGTCGTAATGCTTCAAGCTGTTGATAAGTCGCTTCCAATCTGTTCCATTGCTTGTTTCAAGACCATTTAAATTGAGAGTACCATTTAAACTTTGACACGCAATGTTTTTGCTTCCGTGATCTTTTACCGTCGGTCGAAGCGAATTATGGAAGTCGAATTACAGATTCGAATTAACGACTATTGCCGTATTGCGTGCGTAGAAATCATAAAGAATTCCTAAACGGTTAGAAGAAATATAAAAAAAATTCAATAATTTCAATTGTTAATACAAGCTATCCAATCTATATATTTTTTTAAGTGTTGTAACGTCCGGTTTTAAATGTATTGGTCGATAGCGCAATTATATGCGCTTCCAAAAAAAGATATCTGTTGACAAAACTAGCCTATAGTACTTAAAAATATCGTACAAGATTGGATTTTTACAATTTTTAGTAAAATTCTTCTAGAAAAAAAAATGACATGGATTTTTTCGAGGCTGTAAGTCGAATTATCAGTGCGCCGTACAAAACGGGGTCGGGATCCCGCGGCACAAGCCCCCTGATACTACGTGTCGCAATAATAAAAGAGATGACTTACCACCTCGATCTCCTGGTCTCCACTTGCAGGCTCCTGGTTCACTCTGTCAGGTCTAACTCAAGTCAATAAGTCAATGTCGAGTCTGAACACGCGAGCAATGCGCTGATGCAACCGTATTGCACTGCTCCCCGTAAGCAGGTTCAAATCAAATCAAATTAAGAACGTCGTTAACGACGCGCCGCGCACCGATAATCAACAGCGTCCCTGTACGCTAAATTAACTACACCGAAGGGATCTGCAACTGTTGGACGACTGGGAGATAGTGCCCTCTCCGCGCACGCCTGCGTCTGACAGGGTTTACCAATTTACCCACGTGTGCGGAGACAACAAAAAAAAATCGTCACACTGTCACCTGTGTCACAGATATGTATATATAAATATGACATACAATATAGTATATATGACAAAATGCCTTCTGGCATTAAGTCCGCCTTTTTGTACCCTCTTATTTTGTGCAAATAAAGATTAAATAAATAAATAAATATGATACCGCGAAATATGAATTTGTCGGTATTCAATATAGAACAACCAGATATACTGTATATATTTACTACAGTAAAGTTCAGATTGGTCGACATCTTAAAAGTATCTTCTCTAAAGCTACGCTGAACTATGAAAATATAAGTTTATATATAATTATTGAAATAAACCTAACACGCATTTCAATTCAAATCAATTCCGCACTGTACTAAAATAGTTTGGTTTATACGTTTATCGACAAATTGAAAATTTCGCCGCACAAACTGTTAAATTGAAGCAGAACTGCAATTTACGACGTACCGAATAATCCCAGTTTAATGAATGAATGAAAAGGGAACCACAAAATCCTGGGCTACGTGCTCGGAATAAGGACACGTCGAGATTTAATTTTACACCAATTTTTGTCGTTTTCGCCTCGCTTATTCGGTTATATTATGCCGTAGTTCTTAAGTTTCGTAGTATGCTAGCAACCCGAGTTTGAACCCCGGCCGCTATGAAAAGGTCGTTACGTCCCCAGCAGTCGCTCGTGCTGTTTTCATCAACAATTAATAATGCTTACGAGGCGGTCCCGTCCTCGGAATCGCCCACGCGAAATCACGCCATCGGGCCCACCTAGTGTTGCCGACGTGTCATAACAACCGACCCTTCGTGTTTAATTATGACCTAGCTTAAGACAGTCTGCTGTACACCTCCATTATACTTAAACGTGTTTAATTAAACGATTAAAATTAAATAGTGTTTTTTAAAAAGTCTGCCCGCTGTTCTCCAAACAAGTCTAGGTTTTGTTTGTTGATGTTGACACCTTTTATAATGCGACGGAAAAAAATCGATCCTGATTAAAACAATCATATGTTTAAAAAAAACAGCAATGAAACACACAGTCAAAGACAGTTGATGCACTGTTTTTGTCTTTGTGGTTCATTGCTGTTTTTTTTTTAAAATAAAGAATATATTTTTTATGAAACTATCGTTTCACTTAACTATACTAACTAATAAAACGTTTAAAAATATGCCTTTTTTAATTCAGAATCAATTATTTAGAATCAATTATTTAGAATCAATTATTTAGAATCAATTATTTAGAATCAATTATTTAGAATCAATTATTTAGAATCAATTATTTAGAATCAATTATTTAGAATCAATTATTTAGAATCAATTATTTAGAATCAATTATTTAGAATCAATTATTTAGAATCAATTATTTAGAATCAATTATTTAGAATCAATTATTTAGAATCAATTATTTAGAATCAATTATTTAGAATCAATTATTTAGAATCAATTTTTTCCGTCCCACCATTATGTAGTACTATCGTCTGTCTTCGTTTTTGGAAGCAGTCAACTAATACCCTGTATAAGCTGTAACTTTACATTTTTAACTTAAATTTTGAATAGCTCAGGTCATATTCACAAAATATCTGTCATATACTCTTTTAATACGTATATTTACTAAGGTTTCCAAAAGCTGCTATATAATTGCATAAATATGTGCACTTTAGCGCTAGTGAGAAACCACTGCGGCTTATAACACGCTAAGTTAAATATATATTTTCTTTATTGTAAAATTGTATTTATAAAAAATTAAAAAAAAAGGTTTATTTTTAAAAATTACGTTATGTCTCTATGACTAAGTCCGCCTGTGAACCTTAATTTTAGACAACAAAAAGTGTAAAAAAATAAATCAATTACTATATTCACATATACTGTACCGATTTAATTACGACTATTAATTTATTTAATAATTATAATTATTATTCCTATTGCTACTCATCTTTATTGTATGACAAACTTGAATTTAATTAATAATAAAAATGTGTTAGTTTTTATGAGTCATTTTTGTATGGCTGATTGCCGCAAATGCTACAATACTACATATCACTGCAACGATTTAATTGTCTTTCCCTTCCTTATCCGTAATCTATCCTGTCCAATCACGAACTAAGAAAAACGAAAGAAACCAATAAACTAAATTGTTATTTTTCTTTTCACTGGCATCTGGCATTGGCTACTTGTGGGAAGTGAATATGGGTTCATTTGATTCTTGTTCTCTCGGATTTCTAAACTTTTTCAATTAAGAGAAATAAATTGGGTTTGGATAAGAAAGTTAGCTAATTACTACGTGATGTTTGTGTGTTTATTTAACAAAAAAATAAATTAATCACGCCGTCACGCCAAGAGAGGTAGGCAGAGATTGTATGCATTTCTTTCGTCATGGTACCAGGCACATTTCTCAGACTTCTTGCATACACATTTTCGTGTTTTTTAAATACTTCTGACGTAGCCCTTCCTTAATATGTTGTACCGTCTTCAAAAAATGTCAATATTTTTTTTAATTTATTTATTATGCTATTATGGAGCGACGATCTTCGCAGGACGGCTGGCAGAAGCTGGATTAGAGTGGCCGAGGATCGCGGACGGTGGCATGCCTTTGGAGAGGCCTATGTCCAGCAGTGGACTGTGACAGGCTGATGATGATGATGATGATTTATTATGCTCTTTTAAAATGTACTTCAATTGAATAATTTGGTTTTATTAATAGAGTGCTACCTCTACAGTTACTATTTTTTTTTATAATGCCTGATTTTTGGATGTGGTGTTGGAGAATGCTCTGGTTCACGCGTCGTAGACGTTCCGCTGCATTGCTATTAGCTTCTCCGAAACCACTGCGTCCCTGCTTCTATGTTTTATATGTGTATGTTGTTTATTGTATGTTTTATATTTATATATATATAAATAAGCGTTTAACGCCTGCCGGTTTATGTTTATACTCGTAAATATACTGGTAAGTTACCGATATTATCGAATTGCGGATACATTAATGACTAACTTTTGTACTTTTGGGGTATTATCGTGTTGCGTGCTTAGAAGCAATAAACAATCCTTAAATGGTCTCATAAATTACTGTAGAAAATGGCTGACAGGTTAACGAGCTATTCAATGATTTAAAAAAAATAATCTCTCACGCTCTTTTAACACTAATGGCGAAGAAAGATCTCCCTCTCCTTCTTTAAAAGGCGGTATCGTCTAGCTGAGGTCGGTTATCATTAAGACTATTGTCTTTACAGCGGCACGAAACAAAAATCTTACACCCATATTGGACCATGTCCGGAGATTCTTAAGCAACGAAATACGTCTTCTTGCAGGTGGTCGGCTACCCTGCATTCCCTTGGATAAGTGACTCTGAATAAAATCCACAGACCCACTTTAAACCTTTCTTGAAGCTGAATTCTATCCATCCGAAGGAGAAAGAAGAGATCGCTTTTAGCGATAAGACCGCCCATTGCGCATGAAGCTATATCGTAATGTATCAAAATTATTTAGTTCTGTGATGTATTTATTCATTGTGGTGCAATAAAGTATATTCATTCGTTCGTTCAATTATACTGAATGACCGGGTTAGATATTAGAGTAAGGATGTCGGAGGACGATTAGAAATAAGAGGATACTGACTAGAGAAAGGCATATTTCTTGTGATCAAGGCATGTAGATCGGAGCTGGTGATGAAAAAGTACTCGTAAACTGACCAAGATTATTGTTGATGTATTTATTACAACGATGATCACTAAATCTACCGTATACCAAAGAAAAATTTAATCTATACAAATAAAAAAGAATCGCCGAAATGTATGTATGGCGCCCAAAACTTCCAAACTTCCGCAACAAATTGCATGATTCTTACATTTCTGTGTTTGTTTTTTTTTTACGGCAAGGTGTGTAAGTAAAATAAAACAAAAGATTTTTATTAAAATCATATTTTTTTGAAATTGTGTGAATGAATTCAGCTGTTGTTGTTACTGCTTCTTTCGCAACAGCAAAAGAGCGGTTTTTCAAATTGTATTTGTGGTAAGAGGTTTATCTTCGGCTTATTTATTGCTGTTATTGTATTATTGGAAATAATATATAATCGAAAAAGAACATTTGCGGACTCGGCAGTAATATATAAATGAAAAAATATAAATTTTATTAAACGAACGATTGCTTGTCTTCAGACCTATCTTGTCCAGGAATTCTCAGTTGTAATACCATATCAATGCATATAGGTGTATTCTATTGCAGTCAGTCGGTCGAAAGTGTTGATTAGCTTATAATTGCGAAGCGTCAATTGCCTAGTGGTTTAGGGTACGGCCTGCGAATCGTAAGGTCGTGGGTTCGAATCGACCATTCGACTATTGCCGTGAACCATGTCCTAGCACAAGCTTAAGCTTAGTTGGAATGGTTAACAAGATTGTAAGTAATATTTCTCAAAAAAAAATAAGAAATATTACTAGCTTTCTTTTAAAAAAAAAAAAAACAAAAAAAAATTACTGGCGTACCCATCCCGCTTCGCCGGGCTACATTTTGCTTTATTTTATTTAAACAATAAACTTACATCATTAAATATTTAATTTAAATCTCACAATATATTAAATAATTAATTTCTCTCCGTATTCCATTCTCTTCTTAAGCGGGTGAAGATCATTACCTATACCTATATACAATCAGTAAATACAAAATAATTCTTATAATAAAAAAAAATTAAAAAGCGTCAATAGCCTAATGGTTTAGGCCTGCAAATCGTAAGGTCGTGGGTTCGAATCCACCATTTGACTATTGCCGTGAACCATATCCTAGCACAATCTTAAGCTTAGTTGGAATGGTTAACAAGATTGTTAGCAATACTTCTGAAAAAAAAAATAATGCTAGCTTTCATTTAAAAAAAAAAAAATTCTTGTTATTTATACAAAAATATATCGGACTCAAGTTAATGTCAGAAATTAAAGTTTGGCTTGTTTAACAGTTCAAAAAGAGGAGTGCTTCGATCGTCGCCAAACTTTACAGGATTACTCGCCAGGTCAACCTGAATATTCTCTGAATGTTTTATTAAAATAGATCTAGCCGTTTCGGATCCTATAGGGAACAAACCCACACATTATCTCTTTTATTTATATAGATATATTAAATTATTATTCTTTTCTTGTAAGTGCATCAAATTGTTTCTCTTCTTTGCATTAATTTGTGTAATACTTTTTTCATTTATCTGTTACTATAAAAATGTTATAATTATGTTTTAAATAAATGAAATTTCTATTTAATTTTTGAAAGCTATGCTGTAAAAGGCTTTAAATTTCTTCTGCCCTCGTTTCAGGTGGCAAAATGAGGTAACGAGAGTGCTAGCGTATGAAAACACGCCATAAAATGTACACCATATTAAGTGATAATTTGTTGCTAAATGCGGTTAGCTTTGAACTTTGTAACATGCATGCGAAAAACAAATGAAAATTACACATTTTCGTAATTCAAATTTGGAATTATGTTCTTTAAATTTTAAGCTTTCAATGATACTAAAACCGGCCAGATACAAATAGTATAGCCAAAGTGATTTTATTACAAGTTCATACATAGTATAATGCGAATAGATTTTTTCCCCAATCTATACTAGCTCTTCTCTGTAAGAATATAAGACGATAGACCGCCATGTGGTTCACATGTCTTAGAAATTTTTCTAACACATATAGATTTTATCTCGTTGTTTTCCTTTACCGCCGAATGCGTAGTAATCAGCACTTAAAACTGCCTGCATCGGAGACCAAATTTGTTAGCGTACCATGCTTAAGGCGACCGTCTTGCAGCCGCATGATCGTTTTGTCCCCAGTTCCTTTAAGTTCCTAACTACTACAGCCCTATAGTCTTGGGCTGGTGAAATAAGACTACGGTATCCCCTGCCTGTCGTAGAAGGCGACTAAAAGGGGCCTCGGGTTCACTGAGCGATAAGGCCGTTGACGTTCGCCAAAGTGGACCCGAGAAGAAGGCGATATCAGCTGACCCGTATCGGCAAGCGTTCCTCTGGATATCCCGGAGCCCCTCACCATGTACCGAGGAAGGGCGCGGGGGGGGATATAGTGGGTAAAAACCTCACATAACTTTTGGAGGGAAGGTGGGGTGTTGAAGGTTTCCCCCCCCCCCCCGTCAAGAAAAGAAAAGAAAAGGTTTTTGAATACTAAGGAACTTTTTAAGATGTTCAATGAATTACAATAAAGACAAGTTTCGCATGGACAATGAAGTAATCGTCTCACTACTACTAGCGGAGTGGACTAATTAGGTTCTGCTATAATGTACTTTGGACGTTGAATCTACCGCAGGCCATTAGGATTATTGTGAGAAGCTTTTTGCAAGGCTTTAAATCTGCAGTTCGCTAATTAAGTTTGATGCTTTTGAACGAAGAAATAATTTTAATTCTTAGTAAAGCTACTTTAACTGATTTGATTGCGGTACCATTTTTATTTTTACTAGATGTACCCTCTATTCTATTATTTGTTTAGATAATTTTAGAATTTTTCTAAAATAACAGTAGCATAAGGTACTCCTTATTACATCAGCTACCTGTTTGTGAAAATCCTGTCAAAATTGGTCCAGCCGTTTGAGAGATTAGCCGAAAGACAGATAGATAAAAATTGTAAAAAATGTTATTTTGATATCTATACGGTATATACATTTATATGCATTGTTATTTTAATATTACAGACACTCGAATGTTATTCATTTGTATAGTTATCGTAGATAACAAGATAATGCAACCCTGTAGTTCTGGGCTCTCAAGAATAAGACTACGGTATCCCCTGCCTGTCGTAGAAGGCGACTAAATCGGGCCTCGGGTTCACTGGGCGAAAAGGATGGGGGCCTGAGTCGTCCACTTAGGTGGACCCGGGAAGAAGGCGACATCGGCTGGCCCGTGTCGCTTCCCCCCAGAAGACGGGGTATCTTTCTAAAGATTTCCTGCCAGTCAACAAAAAAGAAAAAAATACCTGTGGTTCTGGGCTTATAGAATAAGGATACGGGATCCACTGCCAGTCGTAGAAGGCGACTAAAAGGGGCCTCGGCAAGGTTGGGGGCCAGGTCGTCCGCCAAAGTGGACCTGGCCGGTATCGCTTTGCATTGCGAGAGTACAGGAAGGATACCTCAGCTCCTTTACATAACCGCCGCCTTCTCCCTAGAAGGTAATCTTTAGAAGTAAGGTATCTTTTTGAAGATTTCCTCCCCGTTGATAAAAAAAAGTTAAGAAACACCGCCGGTGACAGTTGATTCCACAAGTCAACCTGAGCGTGTCTGAGTTGTTGTGGCAAAAGTGAACACTTAATATCAGGTGAGCCGGTTCCTATAAAAAAACTACACATTAATTCGACGGCTACAATTCTTGTACCTACTGAAATCAAATATTTAAACCAAAGAATTAGAGTTTGTTGTCAACCGAGAATTTCCTCATAATGAACGTTTAAAAATACATAGAAAATTTCTTTTTAAAACAAGCCTCTTTTATAATAATGACGTAGAGAAATGAACCGTAGAATAATTATATAGTATTTAGGTCAACGTCATTTGAAAGTGAATGTTGGAAGACGCGACCCGCAAAGTAAAGATGTTCTTATATTTAGAAGAAACAAACACGAAGTTCCACTCGCAAGAATATATGTAATCTTTTGAAAATTTACATATAAAGTATAGCGTACATAATGTTATCTTTTAAAGTATCTGTTGTTATATCTTTTGAAATAAATTTGTTTTTCATAGATTAAACATGTTTTCAACCGACTTCAAAAAAGAGGTTCTCAATTCGTCTGCATGTTTTTTTAAGTTTGTTACCTCATAACTTTGGACTGAGTGATCCGATTTTGATAATTCTTTTTTCATTTGAAAGCTGGTGGTTCTCATGTGATGCCAATTATATTAGGTCAAATTCTGACCATGGCATCCATGAGAAAACCGTGAAAGTATTGCGCAATAAATAAAATGGACGAATAATTTAATATCACGTTAAGCTATTTAGATGATTCATTTTTTATTGGAAACTATAGTTTCAACGGTAGTTTGATGAGAGTTTGTTGGTTGTTACTTATTATATTTTCATGTTTTTATAGTGAAAGGGGCAAACGCGCATATTAGATAGAGCACTTAAGTGTTCACTGTTCCCCTTTTTTTGACGATTCTACACAGATTAGCCAGAGAAGCTGGCCTTTACTGCTTCACCGGATTGAGAGGGGCATAGCTCTTAGGTCGCTTAACCTGAACCTCTATCGCTAGTAACATACAAACCCTCGTGTGTTACTAGCAATAGGGTGAGGGATAACTTCGGCTTAGACGGTTGCTATGTCACGAATAATCAAACCGTCCTCCGTGAACATCCATAATGCTCATAACTTTCCACTTCTATATACGAGTATATATATTACACAGTACATATATATTTATAGAAATATTACTAACAATCTTGTTAACCATTCCAACTAAGCTTAAGCTTGTGCTTAGACATGGTTCACGGCAATAGTCGAATGGTGGATTCGAACCCACGACCTTACGATTCACAGGCCGTACCCTAAACCATTAGGCTATTGACGCTTAAATTCCTAGTTTAGGTGGCAGCGAACCATAACTTGTCTATTTTCAACGTCCCTAAGACTCTGTCCTTAAGAAAAACATGTCACAAACTTTACAAAACATTTAAAAATTCTAAATTCGATGTGACAAGTTTATAATTGAGTTACATTCGAGATAAAAGTTGATATTCTTTTCTATGTTTATTATCTTAAAAAGTCACGTCTTCAGTTACAACTTCTAAGATTGTTTGTGACGCTTTAGAATGAATTAGTTAAAGGACAATTTTAAAATATTATTATATAATTTATATAAATTATTTATTTTTATTAATATTTAGATATATTAGGTTGGGAAAATGTTTCTTCGTATTTTTTAAGAAAATTCGAAAGATATTTTAATATAGTTTATTTATATTTAACTAAAGTATATAGGTACCACTTTGTTTTATAACTTTTTGCCATCTTGTAGGTAGGGACATGATCCCATAGCTATAGAAATTTTGGGACTTCTGATCTAAATACCGCTACAAGTAGTTTTGGCAGTCCTCTCGTGATTTTAATCTGACACTGCCTAAAGCATTCTGAAAAGACCGAAACATGTGGAAATCTGAAGGTGGAAGGTCAGGACTATACGGCAGATGCATTTACACCTCCCAGCGAAACTCTCTTAATTGATGCTGAGTGGCTAAAGATGTGTGAAGTCTAGCATTATCATGATGAAAAACCACATCCATTCTGTTGCTTAATTCCGGCCGTTTTCTGCTTCTTGCTTTAATCTCATCAGTTGTTCGCAATAGAGTTCAGAATCGAAGGTACTGCCTGGTAGTAACAATTCATAATTAATGCCCTTCCAATCCTACCACACACACAGCATCACCCTGTTGCAAATTAACCCGGGTTTCTCCACAGTCTGTGAATCCTGACCGGCCTTTGACCACGACTTTTTTCGCACGTTCTTGGGTTCTTTTGGCTTTAAATCCGCCTATTTGTACCTTTTTATTGTGTGCAAATAAGGAATAAATAAATTAATAATGGTCTCGAAAATTGAATAGAGTTACAGCCTGTATATTTATGATATACATGTCCCACTGTTGGGCGCAGGCCTTCTCTATAAAGAGAGTATAAGGGCATAGTCCACCGCGCGGCCCTAGTGCGGATTGGCAGATTTCATATGACTTAGAATTTTTTTCTAAAACATGTAGGTTTCCTCACGATATTTCCTTCACCGCCGTGCACGTGGTAAATAAACACATAAAATTGCAACAACAAATTTATTGGGACCGAATTTGGGTTGCTAGTGTACTATGCAACTTGAGGCAACCGCCCGGACACAGAGCTACCACGGCTAAAAAAATTATAATCTGTAACAAATTCATTAAATGTTAAGGGATGTTAACAAAGTTGTCGCGGAGGTAATTACATTTTAAAAGATGTTAAAATATTGTTATTCCGAAATTAACATCTGCGAAAGATTTGTCAAACCATGTTTGTCAAGTCGTATTGCGTACTGTATAAGCAATTGTTCTTTGTTTAAATTTAACTTGGCTCTGATGAATTATTTATTTGATATAAGCCGCCTACACAACTTCAGCCAACAGAAATATATACAACTAAATTATCAACCTTTCTTTGATCACCAAATCTAACGATAATTGATAATTATTATTAATAATATGTATCTTTTTTTAAATAATGCCAGTAATATGTATTTCGTAAATCCTTCTTTGTTACTCCTATTTTTTGGGCAGGCGTCATCTCTTAGATGTTAGTAGCGTTGCTGGAGATTCTTCGACCTCTCTTCCTAGCGGCCACGCTTACAAAGTGGCACTTTTGGGAATGTGGCATTCGGGTGGAATGCCCGCCATTATTATTTTTACACGTGTTCTTTGTCTTCTAGTGTGCCGCCGGTAAATAAAATTATCACTGAATAATGAAGAATAGTGAAATTATATTTTATAAATTTGTTACATTAAAAATATACAATTTACAAAGTCTAGACAAAAGAGTGAAAGGAAAAACGTTGAAATGTGTCTTTTATAATAAATATTCTTATTCTAAATATGGAAATTGGCGAATGCCAGTCGCCACACCCTCAAAGTTAGTAAAGCTTTAGAATCGGCCCAGCCATGGTTGGGCCCTTTCGGACGCCCTCGGATCGGAATGCTAACGCGTAACATAGTAACCGCCCAAGATCACCGGGCGGACCGTCGTGTCGATTTACTAGCTATTCAAGTTCAGGCTAAGCAACCTACGAGCTATGCCACCTCTTAATCCGGTGAAGCAATGAGCAGCTTATTTGGCCAATGTGTGTAGTTCTTTACGTGGAAAAATTAAAAGAAAAAATTTACAAACGTAATTTTTTCATAAATATCTATGAAATTTTTGTAAACCATTCCAACTAAGCTTTAGCTTGAAGATGGTTATTTCAAAAGTCGAATGGTGCATTCGAATCTACTATTTCACGATTCGTAGAACGTTTTCTAAGCCATTAGGCAATTGACGCCTCATCACAAGTCATCACACCACTACTCAAGAAAAAATAACCTGTTAGATATTTTTAGTCAAAATATCAACACGTCACGATTTGACTCGCTAAATATTCATATTGCGATATCACCGTAGTAAATATTAATGATTGTATTACAAAGCGTTTCAAGCGTCAATAGCCTAATGGTTTAGGGTACAGCCTGCGAATCGCAAGGTCGTGGGTTCGAATCCACCATTCGACTATTGCCGTGAACCATGTCCTAGCACAAGCTTAAGCTTAGTTGGAATGGTTAACAAGATTGTTAGTAATATTTCAGAAAAAAAAATGAAATATTGCTAGCTTTCTTTTTAAAAAAAATATGAATTCGAAATAAACAAGTCATTAGTATACGAATTAAATTTTTATTTTTACATACCATGAAACACACGTCATACAATTTCTCTTAAATATTAATTTAGACCGTTTCTTCTTTACATTATATTACAAATAAACAATATGTTTTCATGTTAATATCAACAGTATAACTAGGGCTGTACAAAGAAAATAATTACAAATCATTTTACCAAAAAAATTAACAATTATACATTAGTTTTGAATACATATTAATTAATTATACATTAATGACAGGATATTAACCACGAGTAAGTTTAGGCTTAGCGATCGTTAGCCCTGTAATTCTGCGCTCTCAAGAATAAGACTACGGTATCCCCTGCCTGTCGTAGAAGGCGACTAAAAGGGGCCTCGGGTTCGGAGTCGTCCACCAAGGTGGACCCGGGAAGAAGGCGACATCGGCTGGCCCGTGCCGCCTTGCGCTGCGAGGGCACAGGGGGCGAGGGAGTAACCTCCCCTTCCGGGTCGTGCTCTCCTTGAGTACAGTGCAGTACTCCGGTGCGTTCCACGTTGAGATCCCGGAGCCCCTTGTCATGCACCGAGGAGGTTTTAGTGGGTAAGAACCCCACATAACCACCGCCTTCCCCCCAGAAGGCGGGGTATCTTTCTGAAGATTTCCTCCCCGTCAACAAAAAAAAAAAGGCTTAGCGATCGAAGAAATCTCTCAACTCTCTAGCAGTCAGCTTCTTTAAGAAACCAGGGTAGATTGCGTTTTGAGGAGTATGCTCAGGAACTACATGATCTAATACCCCCATCCCCGTTCCACCATCGGACTTCAAAATACACTGCAGAATTTTATTCTTTGTTGTGAACATCCCTCAAACCCGAACGAAGCGCCTTGCTTCATCTTTCATTGTTCGTACAGCAAGGGACTGGAACAGTTTTTTCTTGCGATTACAATGTTTTCAAGAGGAGACTGATTATGCATTTACTACGGTAGTGCGCTTTCCTATCCAGGACTACATTTCCACTTAACAGATGGGATCGTAGTCAAGTATAAAAAAAAGTTCATCATATATAACTAATGTTTTCCTTCATTAATGACGACGTTTTGAAATACATAATTAAACTTGTAAAAGTATAATACCGATTCACAGTTTTTAAAACTAGTTCCGCATTAAATTCGTCGTAGTGTTCATATATAAAATAATTAAAAAGAACTTCTAGGAAGAAGGAAAAAGTCATCTCTAAGGATCATCAGGGAACGGACTAGAATAAAAACAGTCGAAGCACTATACTGCTTAGCTATGGATAAGGAGAAGTTTCCTTCAGTGGAGAGGCACACGAAGAAGAAGAAAGCACTTTTGTAACTTAGTCCAAGTTGCATAGTACGCTGCATACTACAGCCCTGTAGTTCTGGGCTCTCAAGAATAAGACTACGGTATCCCCTGCCTGTCGTACAAGGCGACTAAAAGGGGCCTCGGGTTCACTGGGCGACAAGGGTGGGGGCCTGCGTCGTCCACCAAAGTGGACCCGGGAAGAAGGCGACATCGGCTGGCCCGTGTCGCCTTGCGCTGCGAGGGCACAGGGGGGAGGGAGTAACCTCCCCCCGGGACGTGCTCTCCTTGAGCACAGTGCAGAGGGGCTCCGGTGCGTTCCACGTTGAGATCCCGGAGCCCCTCGTCATGCACCGAGGAAAGGGCCACCGGGAGGTTTTAGTGGGTAAGAACCCCACATAACCGCCGCCTTCCCCCCAGAAGGCGGGGTATCTTTGTGAAGATTTCCTCCCCGTCAACAAAAAAAAAAAAAAAAGTTGCAAAGTACGCTAGCAACCCGGCTTCGATCCCAGGTGCCAATGAAATAGTTTGTTGCATTTTTAAGTGCTGACAAACCACGAGCTCAGCGGTGAGGGAAAACATCGAGAGGAAACCTCATCATCATCATTTCAGTCGTAAAACATCCATTGCTGGAGATAGCTGCCCCGCAGGATGTCAGTTTGCATCCCAGCTGGATGCAAGCTTACATCCTGCGGCCTTTATGAGGTCGTCAGACCACCTTGGGTGGACATCCTTCGCAGCACTTGCCGGTCCTTGTACTCCAATAGAGATCTTTTCGGCCCCATCTGTTCTACGCGCTATGTGCCCTGCGCTTTGCCACTTCAACTTGCTTAACCGGTGAGTTATGTCAATTACCTGAAGAAACCAATCCACACTAGGGCTGCGTGGCAGTTTATGGCCTTTAATCTCTGTTTACAGAGAAGCCCTGTGCACAACAGTGGGATATAATTAAGGTCATGAATGACTATAAATAATATAAAGGCTTTAACTTAACTTTAATATGGATTTATTTTTAAGAGTATTATACCGATTCACAGTTATTTGCCTTTTCCAAACTAGTTTCACATTTCATTCAACTTAATGTTCATAGCTTATAATAACAGTTGACGTATTGTTTTCATAGAAACAATGTAGTCGGGATGGAAATGGTATTACCACTCGCTATTTCACGCTCTGATAAAACTAAACTTGTTTCGAATTTCGTTTATAAAATTTCAATGTTTACATTTCATTCCGTAACGTTCAAACTGGCAAGTGCGTGAAATAGATGAACACGGGAATGAATTAATCAAGCTAAGTTGTAAATTTTATCAAGCACAAGTACACTCGTCAACAAAAATAAAAGGTCGGTTAAGAAAGTTTGAATATTTCGGAAGATAAAGAAAACAAACTGAAATAAATTGTGCATGATAGACACTATGTAATCTTGGAAATCGTGGTGCTTTTACCGATCGTGCCCACCCATTTTTGCAACATCAGGGCCACGGCCATTTTATTCATCAGACATCTTGTTTCCCTCGAGATATTTTCCGTCACCTTTCACGTAGTATATGATAATGATAAAAATATAAACAATTGAAGTTTTAAAACCCTTATTTAAAATGTTTATTAAATAATTGTCGATCCTTTATCGATAATATTTGCACTCATCCTTACTCTTATCGATATCTTAAATAAATATCGATACGTTATCATTAATTTATTTACATTTATCTCTCAGTTCCATCGAAAGAATTAAACAGCACAGTATTATTAGGAACGTAATACGTAATGTTAATTGTTTTAATTTTATTGATACAATTGATTTATGTACAGATATTATAAGTGCTTTCATTGTTCATTTTAGTAATATTTTTATGTATGTGCTACAGGTGACATCTTACGTTTAATGTACAAAACTACCACGTAATGTTTAAATATTTGTATAATATATAGTAGCAATAATCGGTACTGGCAGGTAATGACGCCAAATATATTTAAATACAAAGAAAACAATATGATCCATTAAACATTTGGTGGACTTAAGAGAATTCTGTTTACGCAAGGAGTGTCGTGCTATGACAACAAAATTGTGATCATAATTATAAACATCCCACTAAACAAATTTGAGCTGAATAATGTACGGAGAGAAATAACTGAAAAATGACTAGGAAGCTATGTATACCATTTTTTATATGGCGTTGGTTTATGACTAGAATAGAGAAAAGTATAATGCGGAGATATGGGCAAGTAGGGATGAGTGAGGAAAGATAGATGACAGAATTTTTGACACAAAAAGGAGTGGCAGCAGTTGATTGGTGACCAAGATCTACATTTAGATAATCTTGGGCACCGGCTCAAGGTGGCTATCCTTTAGATGTTTTACAGATTACATTTTGCACACTGCATTGCAGGAATTACACGAATTAATTCCCCCATCCCCATTCTACTTCCAGACGTTTAGATATTCGGCGGGGCTCCACCCTTTCATAGTCGATGTTCCGCACGTTCGAACGAAGCGATTTGAGTCATCGTTCATCGTGCGTACAGCAAAGGAGTGGAACAAGTTGCCGGCGTCAGTCTTTTCGTCCAAGTACGACGTGAGAGCCTTCAGGAGTAGAGTGAATAGACACTTACTAGCACGTACCACCTTTCGACTATATCGCCACTTAACATCAGGTGGGATCGTGGTCAAGCGCTTTATATTCCATAAAAAAAGTATCGTTGGGGCCGTCATAGGCCATAGTTTATCAGAATTTAGTAAAAGAGCCACTTTATCTTTTCTCAATTCATCCCCCATTTATGTGGATCTTGAATTATGAATCCTTTTTCGGTGTTCATCACTTGTCCCCAGACACTGCCGTCCATGGTCCGGTGGAGAGCATCATAGATGATTCCTGTTATTTGGTTCTAGAATATTTTTAGATTCTAGAATATTCTTCCCCTCCAAAGAGAGTTATGGCTTAGGGACTTCTACTTTGTCCAATGTGGATTGGTATTCTTGACTCTGTCATTTTAACATTCTGATTCGACGAGTCTAGAGATCATGTAATACTATTTGTAAAAACTAATGGACACTATATCTAAGTCGTTATATTTGATGATTAACGTATGGTTTTAGTTAATCTTAATGACAGTGAAATATAGTTCATTTAAAAATTACGAATAAAACAAACAACTTAACGGTGTATAGTAATAAAAACATACAGTAATACATAATATAATATATAAGATACGATTTTACGCAGACGAATTTTTCGGTAAAATTTAATGAACTTGTTCTGCACGTGTGAGATAATTGTAGTATAGTTGCTCCTTTGACTATCGAATGATTCGGTTCCGATGTTTAGATTATATGTCTGTCAAATGCAGTTGCCAGTTAATCTTTATTTATAACAGATTCGTTTTTCCGACACATATGGTAACCAGTTGTTAATATATATGCTATTAAAACCAAAGAGTATTAAATATGTAAAGCATTGTGAGAAGTCGTGTTGTTGACTCCACATAGTATAAGAGCAATGGTTGTTCTTCGGTGGCGTCGCTTAAGTGTTGTTAATGTTGTTCGTCGGTAACGCCTCTGTACATAAGCTGAGTACTCTCTTGTTATTTACGTTGTATTATATATTGTGTATTATTATGTACTGACCGACCGGATATCTTATTTTACTAAAATATATCTATTTAATAAATATATAACTTCGATTCTGACACACGCGTTTAAATTTTTAATTTTGCATTCTAAATCTGAATTTATTTTAAATTTGGAACCTAAGTCCAATGCCATTAAAACAGAATTGAAACTCATTTCATAAATGACAAATATGACAAAAAAAACGTGTGTGCTTTAGACCGTACGACTGAAATGAAACATGTGTACCTTCGCAAACTTTTACCTCCATTTCAACTTCCGTTCGCCTCACTTAATCACACTTTTTGTAACGCGACTTCTCCCCAAGCGTGCGTAAAGAAGTTTAACTTCAAAAATTAAACTAATTTGAAGACCTGCTTTGTAGTAGTCGGTTAAAAAGTTGACTTTCAATTGTTATTTCCGTTGTTAAATAAAATTAAAAATTCGACTGCGTATTACATAGTGCATAATGTCTATAGATTATTCAACTTGAGAGTTTTCCGTTATCTTTTTTACAAGATGGCGCGCGACCACAACGCGCCTGCTAGATGTCAGCTAAGGTATGCGCACAGTAGCGCCCCCATCGGATGTGATATGCCGGCAACGCCGCCACGCTGCATTGCGAGAGGATTTTCGCCTGTAAGGGAAGCTGGATTTGAATAATCTCACAATACACGGAGATTGAGTTCATTGAATATTTGATCAACATATAAACACATGAATATCGATATCGGTTAACTGCTACCGTGTATTCATATGCGTAATTTTACTAGAATTAGTTCATCAAGTTCAAATTATTGAAAGAAATCAGCTCAATGTAACAGCATAAAAAATAAATAGATGTCTTTCTGATACAGAATGATTATTACAGCGGTAAAACCCAAAATAACGGAAACTAAACTAATAATTATTATTATATTTGGATGAAAGAAATAACATTACAAATAGTTTATCTATACATAATTTATTCAATTATGATTACACAATTTCCTTCAAGTACTGGTGTACTACCATTTTTGTTAGTTAGTTTGGAGGAAATCTTCAAAAGGTACCCCGCCTTCGGGGAAAGCGGCGGTTATGTGGGGTTTTACCCACTAAAACCTCCCCGGTGGCCCTTTCCTCGGTGCATGACGAGGGGCTCCGGGATCTCCAGTAGAACGCATCGGAGCCCTCTGCACTGTGCTCAACGAGAGCACGTCCCGGGGGGACGTTACTCTCTCCCCCCTGTGCCCTCGCAGTGCAAGGCGACACGAGCCAGCCGATGTCGCCTTCTTCCAGGACCTTAGCGGACGAAGACAAAGGCCCCCACTCTTGTCGCCCGTGGACCCGAGGCCCCTTTTAGTCAGTCGCCTTCTACGACAGGCAGGGGATACCGTAGTCGTATTCTTGAGAGCCCAGAACTACAGGGCTGGTACACTACCTAGCTTATTATTGCCGGACCACCCGCATCGCCTTCTTTCCGGGTCCACTGTACCGGATGACAAAGGCCCCCACTCTTGTCGCCCGTGGACCCGAGGCCCCTTTACTATCTCCTTCTCAACTTTTACACCAGACAGGAGATACCGTTGTCTTATTTTATGAGCCTAGTACTATGGGTCGTTGGCTTCCTTCTGAGCCATGACGGCTTCGCAGAGGGAGACCAATGCCTTCCTCTTTCTTTTCCCCGCCAGCGCAGCCGCTACTGCAGCCGGTGGGGAGAGGTCTTGTGCGATCCTCTGGCCCGGAATCCATCGAAGCAACTCGAAGAAGATACCCCAATGTTATGTGGGATTTTACCCGCTACCCCTCCCCTTGTGCCTTAACAGTACGAGGCGACTCAGGCCACCCAATGTCGCCTTCTACGACAGGCAGGGGATACCGTTGTCTTTTTCTACGAGCCCAGAACTACAGGGCTCTGCTTTAAGCTAACAATATGCAGCCTCAAGTTTGCAGACTAATTTCCACACTGTAATATAATGAGTTTAATTACAAAAATAATAATTTTGTACAGTTAGGATAATACCTCTTAGTACATGAACGGAGACGGCTGATGCTGCGAAATCTGCCAGGGTGCAGGTATAGTTCCCGGAGTCTTTCCTGTTAGCGTTCGCGATGTAAAGCCTTGATAGAGCACCATTCGACGTGGTCTCCGTTTTCACGCTGTGGAAAATACTTTAGTTTTAATTATGACGTCAGAACCGCTGTCGAAACCGACGCAAAAGGATATGCAAGTGGATGTATTTTTTTTATTATCTTTGTTTTAATTTAAAAGGAAAAGCTAGCAATATTTTTTTTTCACAAAATATTACTAACATTAACATTAACTAAGCTTAAAAGCTTGTGCTAGGAGATGGTTCATGTCAATAGTCGAATGCTGGATTTGAACCTATGACCTTACGATTCGCAGACCGTACCCAAAACATTTAGGCTATTGACGCTTCAAAATTATGTTTATTTCAATATTGTATGGATGTGTAAGATGTATGAGTGTGCATGAAGATGTATGGGTGTACATGATGATATATGGATTTGCACGATGCGGGGCATAGTGCCAATGTAGTATATATATAATCGTAGTCAAGCACTTGCTTAGTAAATATAAAAAAAAATCCTTAAGTATAACTTACAATGAAAAATTAATGTATACTTTGAAATTTAACACAAAAAATTGTTATATCGCATTTTATATTCTTTTTATCATCATTAAAAATACAGACGAATTGTGAACTTCCTCTTTTTTGAAGTCAGTTGAAAGCAAAACAAGATGAAATAAACGTGAAAATATTTCGCTATACAGCCGCCTGCATTATCATGATTTGGTATCTTTGAGAAAAATAATTTAGGATTCATTTAACACACCTAATGATATAACCGTTATTTCGTTAGTAAAGCAAGTTAATTAACAACCTCTTCACAGATCCAGTGATCCGCACTTAAGACAAGTGTCCAATAAGCGTGTCTCTTTCCGGACATTTACCGCTCAGCACTTTCACTTCGAAATGCTTACCCTCGTCAAAAGCGAAAATACAACTTGCTTGGAGATCCAACTCATTATTTTGAATAGTTTGTAAGTCGTTACGGTTTGAGAGTGCAGATATAGTAATTAATTATTACATAGATATAGATTTTATCATCTTTTCTATACACTTAGATATAGACTTGTGGACAAGATGCAGGAGAGTAGACTGCGATGGCATAGGCACGTTAAGAGGTGACCTTCTGACTACGTATGGAACTTGATGCTATAAATTTCCCTTCCCGGTCGAAGATCCAGAGAAAGACCAAAATATATCGAGTGATATGAGGGAATGCAATATTTTTCCTATTTGATATCGAGGACAGAGCGGTAAGTGAAAATCCGGAAATCGGATGAGAGAAAGAGAGAATCTATCTCATTCAAAAACACAAAAACAAAGAATTTATCATATCATATTAAAATAATTAAAATCTGCAATAAACAATTCTATTTACGAGTAAAAAAAAATCGACTTCGAATCGAATCAAAAATTGAACGCTATTACGTACGGGCGCCCTTTTTTAATTCCGAATTATCGTAGGATTATAACGAAATCAAAGTTAATTTAACGTTACAAAACTGTCATGAAACTATTCTTAAAGTATTTTTTTTTTTTTATAATTTCTAAGCAAGTGCTTGACTACGATCCCACCTGATGTTAAGTGGAAATGCAGTCCTGGATGGTAAGGCGCACTAGCTTAGTAAATGCCTATTCACTCTACTCTTGAAAATACCCACGTTGTAATCGGAAGGAAAGACAGACGTGGGCAAACTATTCCAGTCCTTTGCTGTACGAAGAATGAAAGACGAAGCAAATCGCTTCGTTCGGGTTTGAGGGATGTTCACAACAAAAGGATGAAATCCCGCAGTGCGTCTAGAAGTCCGATGGTGGAAAGGAGATGGGGGAATTAGATCATGTAGTTCCTGAGCACACTCTCCAAAATGCAATCTGTAGAAAACCGAAAGGCTAGCTACCTTACGCCTGTGCTCAAGACTGAGCAGATTGGTTTCAGCTGTAAGTATATCCTTTCCATTAAAAAATGAATCATCAAAATCTGCTGGCTTGATATTGTGTTATTCGTCCATTTGTGGCACACATTAGTGATGCAAATTGTAGACTTTTATGGTTTTCTTATGGAATCCATTGTCAGAATTGGACCAAATTTTCGTTGGATAATAGAACTACACGAGAAGCACTAGCTTTTAAATTTAAAAAGAATCATCAAAATAGATTCACCCAGTCCAAAGTTATGCTGTAACAAACATAAAAAACAGACGAATACAGAACTTCATTTTAAAGTCGGTTGAAAAGTCTGCTCTCTTCTAAAAAGCCTAGAAATTTCTGGTGTTGTAAAAGTGCCTACGACCGAGATCACTTAAGATTAAGTAGTTTGGATACGATGAGCAGGATTTCACCTTTTGTCGGTTTAAACAAGCTGTTATAAATATTGGATTATGGCTAATTTCTGCTCCATTATTCATACGTGTACCAAATAAAATACCGTAGTGTAACGCAAACAAACGGGACGTCAATCAACATAATCTTGTGGTTACCCTTAATGCTGATTTTCAGCGCGGTTACGCAACAAACCTTTGTATATTTTGGTATTTTAATTCTTTTGCTATTTAAAATTTAAATTTTATAAAACAACCATAATAACGTCTAACGTAAAATAATCAATAATTTAAGCCTTAAGAAAAATTTAATCAAAGGAAATCCTTATAATATTTTATTTAGACTTACAAAAACAAGGTCATTATTTAAAGAGTGAGCTCATAATTCCTTTGAAGTAATTAGGAAAAGCTTTTTAGGGGCCATTATACTAAGAAAATTTTGAAGGGAAATAAATATAATTTTTTTCATTTTTTGGTATATTTTAAAATATATAAAATAAATATTATTAATAAAATAATACTTATAAAATTGATAATAATTGACAAATAAATACTAAATTGAGAAAAATAAATACACTATAGTCATACATATTTTTCAGTAACTTCTTTTCAACTACACTCGTGAGCAAAAATAAAGGGTCGCAATTAAGAAAAGGTCCGTTAAGAATGTTTGAATTTCTTTGATGATAAAGATTTATTATTTAAAAAAAAGTATTATCATTGTATCAGCATCTTGATAAGACAACATAGGAGATCATTCCGATCAAAGGCAATTTAATTTAATGAAAGCACAAGGCCTTAAATTCCAAGCTTAAATTGTCTCCAAGTTAATTACTTCAGGCCCTTGTAAATCTTTTCAGCGATTCAAACAAATAAGCGTTGTTATCACTCCATGAATTTTGTACGCTTAATTTGTTTGTGTAATTTAAAAGGAAACGACTAAGGGGACAACGTTTTAACGAGCACAAATCCGAACAGATACAACGTGCTGCGTACTGAATCATTGACCAAATTGTTTACCATAAAAAGTCCTGCCGGTATCTACTGTTTCAACCGACTACAAAAAAGTTAATTTAAAAAAAATTGCAATAATTTGTAGGTCTTGTGTCCAATAGTTCAACAACTAATACACTCGCTGTATTCAGAAAGCGTAACGTTTTACAAAGAATTATTTTAAGGTATCACGTCACAATTGCGCGTCCTCACAATCTTTATACAAAATTAATTAAAAGTCAGATTACGAACTAATAAAGTTAAATTATTGTTAACCTTTTTTGTTGACGGATCTTCAGAAAGATACCCCGCCTTCTGGGGGGAAGGCGGTGGTTATGTGGGGTTCTTACCATGATGCATGACGAGGGGCTCCGTTATCTCCAGTGGAACGCACCGGAGCCCCTCTGCACTGTGCTCAAAGAGAGCACGTCCCGGGGGGGAGGTTACTCTCTCCCCCCCTGTGCCCTCGCAGCGCAAGGCGACACGGGCCAGCCGATGTCGCCTACTTCCCGGGTCCACTTTGGTGGACGTCTCAGGCCCCCACCCTTGTCGCCCAGTGAACCCGAGGCCCCTTTTAGTCGCCTTGTACGACAGGCAGGGGATACCGTAGTCTTATTCTTGAGAGCCCAGAACTACAGGGCTGAAATTGTTAACAATGCTAAGTTAATGTGACGATCAACTAAATTATTAATTAAAGGCACAATAAGGTTCACGTAAATCACTAAGATATCATTGGAAACAGTTATTAAGCATAATAATAGCTGGGTGTCACGTGTTGCTAGCTAACAATATCGATATATATATAGAAGTAATGACGCTTCTTCAAGATCTTATATCAAATTCTCTCATGTTATAAATATAACCGTGAGCAAAAATAAAGGTTCGGTTACTGAAATAATGCATGATAGACAATTAAATATCCTTAATGCGAATTAATAAAAATATTATCAAAATCGATTCACGCAGGCGATAGTTCAGCGGTTATAAAAACAAATAGACTAGATAGAATGACGTACTACACACATTAGCCAGAGAAGCTGGCCTTGACTGCTTCACAGGGTTATAAAAATAATTATAATAAATTTATGTATTCATCTTTCACAAATTTACATTTACAGTTGACTTATACGTTTACAGTTTACGTAGTTCTTAAATTTGTGAAAGACTGGTGTCTGCACTAGGGTACCATGTAAGACAGATCACAGGCAGATTTTAACAAGAAGTTACGGATTTTTGCTTCCTTTAATATAAAAAAAAACGTTAAAACTGATGGCCATGGTAATGGTCTCATACCCTGTCACATCTGAGACTTAATAAGCTCGGTGGAAAGCGAAAAGATGCTTGTCTTCTATCCCGCTATCACTCTTAGAACGTGAGACCTTATTATTTTTTATATATACTAATGAACACCAAACGCAATTTGTGGTAAACTGTAAAACATATATATTCTCCAGTTGACATCGTTGAGAGTGAGAGAGAGACTTGAGTGACATGACCACAGTAAAACAGTGAGCGAACTTCTAGAAAATGGCTATAACTTATGAGCGATCTTCTCGAATATACCCACCTTACTCCACCCCGTTTCGTGTCATAGTTCAGCAATCTGGTGCCGTGCTTCCAATTAACTTGGCGTGTCGGTTGCGGTACTTCGCTCACCACACAACGAAGCTCTATGATTGAGCCTTCTTTGTAGAATTTGTCCTGAAGTGGTCTGCCACGTTCGTCTACTATCTCCACCTTTGGAACTGTAACAAGGATTCTTTTATAATGCCTGCTTCTTTTTAATGCTTTGGCTCTTCACCAAGCTAATAAGCTCCTGAGCTTATCACAGGGCGCAACCCTTTAGCATGTAATTATTTTGTACATAAAAAAGGTAATTTATTAAGAAAACAAGGATTCGACTGACTGAAGGCCTGTAACTACAGGAATTGGCAAACGTCAGAGCGGAATGTGTATTGCGACGACACGATATATGTTGCCCAACACATTTTATTCGCATGCGATCGTTTCGTGAGAGAATGAGAAAATACGAGTTAAAGATGAAGATAATGATGAAGCAGCTCGCACATTTGCAACCAGCTTTGGTCAATCGGTCGTCCCTGATGCTCCTACACGACAACGCGTCACCCCATACTGCACAACAGACAGTCTTCAAGCTGCAGTAGATGGGGTTGGAAAATCCCTCATCTACCGTACTCAACAGACCTTGAACCCACTGGACTAATTCTTCATAATTTGGACAACTTTTTAGCGGGAATAAATTCCTTAATAACCCTTACGGATTTTTTGGCCTCCCGTCCAGGTGATTTTTCATGAAGGGCACCAATTGACACCACTACGTTGTCAAAAATGCATCGTTTTTTATCTCAGAAATATTACTAATAATCTTGTTAACCATTCCAACTAAGCTTAAGCTTGTGCTAGGACATGGTTCACGGCAATAGTCCAATGGTGGATTCGAACCCACGACCTTACGATTCGCAGGCCGAACCCTAAAACATTAGGCTATTGACGCTTCAAAATTTTAAGATTACAATCAAGTGATGACTTTGAATAACAGAAATAAAAAAGTATGAAAAAAAATAAGTTTAACTCATTTCAAACAAAACGGTAATTCATGGTAACAGAACTATAAAGGACTTAAAATCAATACCACTAAAAGGACATCGCTATTCTTATCAACTCCTACTCGCTGTCACATTTTTCGTACGTAAATAAATTAAATAAGGCAAATTTCGGCTTCCGAAAAAGGTACAAGCTTTAATAAAATCACACGCCGAGAGTTCTTGAGAAATCTCGCGAAGTTTCGTGTTCCCGAATCATCATGCACATACAAACATGAAGCATGGCATGTTGGAATTGAATGAATGGCTCTTAACGAAAACAACAATGTGACAAATATGCAAGGTATAAGGTAAGTAATATGCAAGAAGAAAGGTAAAAATATAACTTATAAAACATGTCAGAGAAAGATTATTTTGTTCATATTTTATTTTGTGTTGTGTGTTTTATTATTAACTAAACAATAGATGCTTTATATTATGATTTTGTATGTGTGTTAGCGTCTCATGCCACTATTCTGCAAATCCATTAAAAATGCTTTCTTTTTTTTCTGATCGGATTCGGATTGAAAGAGGATGGAGTTTTTTTCATAGGGTATAAATAAGTGCTTAAACAAGATCCCACCTGATGTTAAGTGGTCATATAGTTTCGACTAAATCACCACTTAAAATCAGGTGGGATGGAATAGGCACTTACTAAATTCCCAGGGAGGGAGTCCGCCGCCTCTACGGAGGTCTCGTGCGATCCATGGCCCTCTACGGGGCGCCCGTGTGGTGTAACCGCTTCACGGGCGTCCGGCGCTGCAGAGCTAAGCTCCTTAGCCTGCAGCGCAAGATGGCCATTCGGATCGCACGAGGATACCGTACGGTATCATATGAGGCGGCCACTATCCTGGCTCGGTTCCCGCCGCTCGGCATTTTGGCGGAGCAGGACGCGCGTGTGTACACGCGCGTCCGCCGTCGACGGCGGGGCCGGGCCGCCCTGGATGCGGGAGAGGTGCGTCGGCAGGAGCACAGGCGGGCGATAGAGGTTTGGCGCGAGCGGCTCTCGGAGCGTCGTTGCTCGCGCCAACGCATCGTCTGTGCCTTCCTGCCGAACTTCGAAGCCTGGCTACGTAGAAGGAATGACGCGCACGTCACCTACCGCCTGACACAGGTACTCACCGGGCACGGGTGCTTCGGTGAGTACCTGAACAGGATAGGGCGCGAACCGACCGCGCAATGCCACCATTGTGGCTGTGACCGGGATTCCGCGCAGCACACGCTAGCCGTGTGCCCCGCGTGGGAGGCGGAGCGGCGGATCCTGGTCCAGCATATCGGGCAAGACCTCTCCCCGCCGGCGGCAGTAGCGGCTGCGCTGGCGGGGAGATCTAAATGGAAGGCGCTGGTCTCCTTCTGCGAGTCAGTAATGACCCAGAAGGAGACCGCAGAACGGGATCGGGAGAGGGCCGATCCCGTTCGGAGATGGCGCAGGCGGGCCGGTGGCAGACCGGCCCGCAGCCCTGTAGTTCTGGGCTCTCAAGAATAAGACTACGGTATCCCCTGCCTGTCGTACAAGGCGACTAAAAGGGGCCTCGGGTTCACTGGGCGACAAGGATGGGGGCCTGAGTCGTCCACCAAAGTGGACCCGGGAAGAAGGCGACATCGGCTGGCCCGTGTCGCCTTGCGCTGCGAGGGCACAGGGAGGGAGTAACCTCCCCGGGACGTGCTCTCCTTGAGCACAGTGCAATAGTCCAATGGTGGATTCGAACCCACGACCTTACGATTCGCAGGCCGTACCCTAAACCATTAGGCTATTGACGCTTCAAAATTTTAAGATTACAATCAAGTGATGACTTTGAATAACAAAAATAAAAAAGTATGAAAAAAAATAAGTTTAACTTATTTAAAACAAAACGGTAATTCATAGTAACAGAACTATAAAGGACTTAAAATCAATACCACTAAAAGGACATCGCTATCCTTATCTATTCCTACTCGCTGTCACATTTTTCGTACGTAAATAAATTAAATAAGGCAAATTTCGGCTTCCGAAAAAGGTACAAGCTTTAATAAAATCACACGCCGAGAGTTCTTGAGAAATCTCGCGAAGTTTCGTGTTCGCGAATCATCATGCACATACAAACATGAAGCATGGCATGTTGGAATTGAATGAATGGCTCTTAACGAAAACAACAATGTGACAAATATGCAAGGTATCAGGTAAGTAATATGCAAGAAGAAAGGTAAAAATTTAACTTATAAAACATATGAGAGAAAGATTATTTTGTTCATATTTTATTTTGTGTTGTGTGTTTATTATTAACTAAACTAAAGATGCTTTATATTATGATTTTGTATGTGTGTTAGCGTCTCATGCCACTATTCTGCAAATCGCTTGAAAATGCTTTCTTTTTTTTCTGATCGGATTCGGATTGAAAGAGGATGGAGTTTTTTTCATAGGGTATAAATAAGTGCTTCAAGATCCCACCTGATGTTAAGTAGTCATATAGTTTCGACTATATCACCACTTAAAATCAGGTGGGATGGAATATGCACTTACTAAATTAGCGCGTACCATCTTTCGAGATAGTACGCGCTAGTTTAGTAAGTGCCTATTCACTCCACTCTTGAAGGCTTCACGTCGTTGTTGGGCGGAAAGACTGACGCCGGCAACTTGTTCCACTCCTTTGCTGTACGTGTGAACGATGACTCAAATCCCTTCGTTCGGACGCGCAAAACATCGACTATGAAAGAGTGGAGACCTGCCAAGTGTCTAAACAGCCGAAATGTAGAATAGGAATGGGGGAATTAACTAGTGTAATTCCTAATCAAAATTAAGTGTACATTCTCCAAAATATAATATGCAAAACACCGAAATACTAGTCACCTTGCGAAGTGCTAAAGACTATTAAAATATAGATCTTGAGATGAGATAAGTTAGAGTTTAGATGTTGTTCCAACTACCAAATGTGATACCAAATGAAACAACATTTCCTATTTATCATTTAATACTGTTTTTCACTTTACTGTAAATAGATATAGATAGGAGGACAATAGCCTAATGACTGGTCATTCGCCTTATAATCATCGAAGGATGACTCGTCACTGTGAATTACTCTTTTCCGGTTGTTACATATATAAAATAACTTGCTTAAGATAGTACCGTAGTTGCAGGTCGTAGTAGTTGCAGGTACTCACCGGGCACGGGTGCTTCGGTGAGTACCTGAACAGGATAGGGCGCGAACCAACCGCGCAATGCCACCACTGTGGCTGTGACCGGGATTCCGCGCAGCACACGCTAGCCGTGTGCCCCGCGTGGGAGGCGGAACGACGGATCCTGGTCCAGCAGATCGGGCAAGACCTCTCCCCGCCGGCGGCAGTAGCGGCTGCGCTGGCGGGGAGATCTAAATGGAAGGCGCTGGTCTCCTTCTGCGAGTCAGTAATGACCCAGAAGGAGACCGCAGAACGGGATCGGGAGAGGGCCGATCCCGTTCGGAGATGGCGCAGGCGGGCCGGTGGCAGACCGGCCCGCAGCCCTGTAGTTCTGGGCTCTCAAGAATAAGACTACGGTATCCCCTGCCTGTCGTACAAGGCGACTAAAAGGGGCCTCGGGTTCACTGGGCGACAAGGATGGGGGCCTGAGTCGTCCACCAAAGTGGACCCGGGAAGAAGGCGACATCGGCTGGCCCGTGTCGCCTTGCGCTGCGAGGGCACAGCGGGGGAGGGAGTAACCTCCCGCCCCGGGACGTGCTCTCCTTGAGCACAGTGCAGAGGGGCTCCGGTGCGTTCCACTGGAGATCCCGGAGCCCCTCGTCATGCACCGAGGAAAGGGCCACCGGGGAGGTTTTAGTGGGTAAGAACCCCACATAACCACCGCCTTCCCCCCAGAAGGCGGGGTATCTTTCTGAATAAAGGCACTTACTAAATTAGCGCGTACCATCTTTCGAGATAGTACGCGCTAGTTTAGTAAGTGCCTATTCACTCCACTCTTGAAGGCTTCACGTCGTACTTGGGCGGAAAGACTGACGCCGGCAACTTGTTCCACTCCTTTGCTGTACGTGTGAACGATGATTCAAATACCTTCGTTCGGACGCGCGAAACATCGACTATGAAAGAGTGGAGGCCTGCCGAGTATCTAAACATTCGAAATGTAGAATGGAAATGGGGGAATTAACTAGTGTAATTACTAATCAAAATTAAGTGTACATTCTCCAAAATGTAATATGCAAAACACCGAAATACTAGTCACCTTGCGAAGTGCTGAAGACTATCGAAATATAGATCTTGAGATGAGATAAGTTAGAGTTTAGATGTTCAGCCCTGTAGTTCTGGGCTCTTAAGAATAAGACTACGGTATCCCTGCCTGTCGTACAAGGCGACTAAAAGGGGCCTCGGGTTCACTGGGCGACAATGGTGGGGGCCTGCGTCGTCCACCAAAGTGGACCCGGGAAGAAGGCGACATCGGCTGGCCCGTGTCGCCTTGCATTGCGAGGGCACAGGGTGGAGGAAGTAACCTCCACATCCGGGACGTGCTCTCCTTGAGCACAGTGCAGGGCTCCGGTGCGTTCCTCTGGAGATCCCGGAGCCCCTCGTCATGCACCTAGGAAAGGGCCACCGGGGAGGTTTTAGTGGGTAAGAACCCCACATAACCGCCGCCTTCCCCAGAAGGCGGGGTATCTTTTGAAGATTTCCTCCCCGTCAACAAAAAAAGAGTTTAGATGTTGTTCCAACTATCAAATGTTGAAACAACATTTCCCATTTATCAGTTAATACTGTTTTTCACTTTACTGTAAATAGATATAGATAGGAGGATATTAGCCTAATGACTGGTCATTCGCCTTATAATCATCGAAGGATGACTCGTCACTGTGAATTACTCTTTTCCGGTTGTTACATATATAAAATAACTTGCTTAAGATAGTACCCAGGTTACGGCGTTGGACCATCTGATTAACATTTCGAATCAAAGCAAACTCGGTGAAAAGTACAAAAATTTGCAATTTCTGTGAATCATTTGAGTCAAAATACAATCAAAATCTTTATTATACTAAATGGAATTACTTATGTTTTAATATACAAATATTATACATATTAAGTATGCACTAAGAATAATTTTATTTATACAGCAAAATATTTGAATAGTTTTCCCGCGTCTGTCTTTCTCTCCGATTACAATGACTGTTTTCAACAGTGGAATAGGCGATTTCTAAGTGTGCCTTACCATCCAGAGCTGAATTTCCACTTAACATCAAATAGGATGGAGGTCAAGTAGTTACGTAGAAAGTATAAAAAAATTGTACCGTTATCCTTTATCCAAGACAAATTAAACACAATATTAGTCAATATAGCAGATGTCGTTAACCGCTCTATAAAGACACACACACACAGGAACATGCTCAGTCACATATAAAAAATTCACATTTATTTTATTCTATGTCTATGTCTAACCTCTTTTAAAATTAAAACCTATTTAAAATTAAAAAAAATAAATCATAAAATGTAATTAAATTTGTTTGGAGGTGGGCGTTAATAACAGCTATGCAATATCGTTTTATTAATGTTGCTATTATCGTATACTAGAAATGTACTGTATGAAACTTTGTTATGGTTGTAAAGATTTTTTTTTAAAGTACTGAGTACAGACATTTCTGTGAATCTTGGCGCCTCTGACCGGGCCTACATCTGCAAAGATACTTAAAAGTTTTTCTCCGTATCTGAGTCGTTAAAAGGCGACCATCAAGTCCTCAATACAGCCTTTTTGCCTCACTTTGATGTGCTCGTAAAATGCCTGCATATAATTGCTTGTCATTTATGTACAGAACCCACACACAAAATAAAGTGAACCATTTTATATATTAACGTAGGCGATCATGTGTTTTGTTAATATATTAAAAATGAATCGTCGATACTTATTGCACCATAAGTAGATCATTCTTACTTTTTTGTGTTTGTCATTTTTAGGACAAGAAAAAAAAATTGTACAAATTTTTTTTTTATTAAAATCAGATTTGTAATTTTTGTAGGTTGTTCTCGTCGACTCCATGCCACTTTTAGTCATATAGCAAATCTCTAAATACAATTAGTCAGTTCCTTTTTATATCTTGACAAACAATTTACTAGGAATAATTTAAATGGCAAAACAAGTTTGTGGAGTCAGCTATATATGAATTCACCTGATATTTTGTTTTGATGAACCTAATTTAAGAGCTCCAGGCGGTTGGCTCTTGTTGCATAGTACGCTAGCAACCCGAGTTCGATTCCCGGTGCCGGCACCAATAAATTTGATGTTGCAATTTTATGTGCTGATTAACCACGCGTTCGGCGATGAAGGAAAACATCGTGAGGAAACCTACATGTCTTAGAAAAATTTTCTAAGGCATGTGAAGTCTACCAATCCGCACTAGGGCCGCGTGGTGGACTATGCCCTTATACTCTCTTTACAGAGAAGGCCTGTCCCAGCAGTGGGACATATATATTATATATATAAAGGCTGTAACTTTAATATAAGAGCTGATCGCAACCGTTTTAACTAAATGTAGAGTGACAGAGTTCTACCTCTATTAGGGCGCCTCGGCTCGCCTCGCCTTATTTGATTCGCATAAGCATTCGAGGAGGGCGAACCTCGACTTGACAGGTTCAGGAAGCTTAATAGTAAGCGTATACTGTGGAAGATTTACACAGCCCGATGATAATGAATATTATATATAGAGTAATATTTTTTAGTAACACTTTTCGAAAGTGCACGCGCTTTACGTTCTCATTAGTCTTTTACAACTTAGATATTATAATAAAATTACGTGAAGCAAAAGCCCTGCTAACAGTTAGCACCTGTTAATACAGTTTCCCTTACTTAAAGTTTAAAGCACGTAAGCAAAACATAGGTAGGATAATTGGAAATTTTACATGAAAACTTTTTGCTAAAACCAGCCAGTGCGTGCTAAATTTTTGTTTACGGCAAAAATCCCCGTCGCCTTGTTTACGAAAACCATAAAAACTCGTTTATTGCTCGTAAATTGAACTGAGTGATACTATAAAGTTTTATTTATCCTTTTTAAGAGGCGGGACCTTTATGGTCATTTGATATTTCACTCACCTGAACTTTTTAGAGAGTAATCATTAGAGGCGAGATTAACCGTTGCTACACATGCGTATGCAATTACACCGACTAATATGAAAATTGTATAATTGTCATTTCTGTGATGTATTTTGTTTTTAATTGTTACGCAGTAAAGTATATTCATTAATGCATTCATTCACATTGAAATGCAAATGCTTTTTATAATTTTTATGGGATATAAACTAGTACTTGACCACGATCCCACATGATGGTAGTGGCTGTGCAGTCCTGTAAAGCGCTCTATCTTAGTAATTGCCTGTTCAATCTACTCTTGAATACATCCATATTGTAACCGAAGGAAAAGACAGTCCTCGGCAGTCCTTTGCTGAAAAAACAAAACACAAAACAAAACACATCGGCAGGCCCGTGTCGCATTGCGCTGCGAGGGCACAGGGAGGGAGTAGGTTACGTTAGGTTAGGAGTAGGTCCCCGGGTCGTGCTCTCCTTGAGCGCAGTGCAGAGGGGCTCCGGTGCGTTCCACGTTGAGATCCCGGAGCCCTACGTCATGCACCGAGGAAAGGGCCACCGGGGAGGTTTTAGTGGGTTAGAATCCCACATAACCGCCGCCTTCCCCCCAGAAGGCGGGGTATCTTTCTGAAGATTTCCTCCCCTTTCACAAAAAAAAAGGTTTAGCCAGAGAGGCCTTTACTGCTTTACCGGATTGAGAGGTGGTATAGCTCTTAGGTCGCTTAGCCTGAACCTCTAAAGGGGGTAGCAATTCCAACGTACGCCTTTGAGACGGGTTAGACCAACTAAAGAGCAGAGGGGTTATGTTTGCTTTCCTTACGGATATCCCATAAACCTCGGTAGCGCTGACGATAGGGTTAAGTCAGTGCGAGTCCGACATAAGACGACGTCATCGTCTCTGTGAGGGCGTGTATACGTAGGCATTTCCCGACAAAAAACAATATCATCGAATACCGAAAATATTTTTTATTATCTGTGAATGGTCGAATAGCGATCCACAGCCTAAGCCACAATTTGTAAATTACTATAAAAAATAAACGTCGAACCTTTTTCCTTTGCCATGAAAACATTTAATTAGTAGAAGAAACAAAAATTGCCAACGAGGGAATTCGTAATTCCTTGTAACAAGTTCCAATGTAATTTAGTAGACACTAATTAACAGGAAAATGGGATTTTTATATATATATATATATTTTAAATCTTCAACTCAATTGGCAATTAGGAGCTTTCAAATGAAGATCTATGAAAATGTTATTCATTTATTAACACTAAGTATGTCTAATTAGACGAAAAACTAATGTGTTATGTGTCACAGTCTAATTTGATTATTATTTGTCTTTATAAACTTGCAGTCTACAAGATTTTTCTTTTATCCTATCCACAGGAAACTTTTAAAGATAACCTGAATAGAGAGACATATTCGATTGTACATATATGTATGTTACGTGCATGAATTTGTATGCATATTTATCTTAATATTTTGTTATGTCTCTGATAATCTTTTTCTTAATGATTGGAGTAATCAATATGTTTTTTCCTCTTATCAAGGGTTGACTTTTCAGCTATTCTACCGGAGCCACTCTGCACTGTGCTCTTTTGAGATTACGTCACGGGGGGAGTCCCCTCCTGTGTCCTCACAGTGCAAGGCGACACGGACCAGCCGATGTCGCCTTCTACCTGGCTCCACTTTGGCGGACGACAATGGCCCCCACCCATGTCGCCTAGTGATTCCAAAGTTTTTAGTCGCCATCTACGACAGGCAGGGGATACCGTAGTCTTATTCTACGCGCCCAGAACTATAAAGCGAAATGGAGACGCACTGTGGACGCCCTCTGCCCACAGCGGGGACTACACAAGTCACTTAAATGTAAAGTAATATATTTATGTGAATAGTGTTTCTCTTTATCCGTAACCACATTTCTTCAGTAAGGATCAGATAGAAGACGAAACATAGAGAATAATAAATCTTTAAAAAGGGGAATATCGGTGACGTCAGTAATATATCCGGCAAGCGCTCACTAAATCGTCAAAGTCATTTCTCGCATCTGTTCCCGTTTGATATGTTTCCCAAATGAATACTCTTCAACAGAATAAGAAAATTATTGTTTTTCGTCTGATGAAATGGAATACGTTATAAGAGTAGTATGCGCATCCTCCTCCTCCCCCTTGTGTCGTCTTCCCTGAGGGTAGTGACTTCCACGAATTATGTTGCGGTCTTGAGCGGTGTGTAATGCCTAGTGGACTCTCGTGTTGGCCCTGTAGGTCGACTTCCCTGTACTTTGCCTGTGTGAGTTTCCAGTGTATCGTTTTTCCTGGCTATGTGACCGAAGAATTCAAAAACCCTATGGAGACAGATCGTTGATAGCCTGACGGTGATTCCCAGTTCTTGGAGAATTGAAACGTTTGTGCGGTGGGCTGTCCAAGGTGCTCGTAACATTTTTCTCCAGTCCCACATCTCCAATGCGTCAATACGACATCTATCTGCCTTCTTGAGAGTCCAAGTTTCTGCACCGTAAATAAACTTTGAGAACACCAGAGACCTCACCAGATCAATCTTGGTTTTTAGTGAGATTGATCTATCGGTTCGGTTTAATCGAGTCATCGCTACCGTAACTTTTAGTTACGTTACGTTTGTTTGTTTTTCACAAAAGAAACTACTACTTAAACAATATTGAAAAAAAAAACAGAACGGGGAAACGTGTCTATCTACCCTGCTACGATTTAAAAGATGTAATATATTGTTTCCTTATTTTAATAGCGTCAAGATATTTAATTCTTAAATGTTCATTTCAGAAAAGAAGCTTCATTTCCAAGAGAACTGGCCGCAATAATGGAATGTTCAATTACGATTCAGAACTGTTCAATTTTCAATTAACAAAAGCGACTGTTTTATGTTGTAACAATTAAGTCTAATGAGCCTTACTTATTTGAATTTAAGCTTCAAGTAAGTTAAGTAATAAAGCAACTTGGAGAAAATAGATCTATGTATTATTAATGTATTGTATATTATTCTAAATGAACTACATTGTCTGTCACGTGGCCTCTAGATGTTCAATGGGTGTTTGCGAGGTGTCCCCCATTTTTTTATACACCCCTGAAACTTAAGGATCACAATTTAATTACTTTAATTAACTTAGAAAAAAACTCGATTCTCCCGAAGTGGCATATAAGTTAGTTTAGCTTAGATCGTCCCAATAGATTTTGTTAATAAAATAGCTACAGATCGAGTCGTGGTTCGGCCCTCTCGGGCGCCCTCGGATCGGACTACTAACGCGCAATAATGGTAATCGTCCAAGCCGAGGTTACCCCTCACCGGGGGGACCGTGTGTCGAGTTACTAGCAATAGAGGTTCAGGCTAAGCGATCTAAGAGCTATGCCACCTCTCAATCCGGTGAAGCAGTAAAGGCCAGCTTCTCTGTGCCAACTGTCTTAGTTCGTTCAAAAAAAAAAAATACTTTTGTACGAGGTGCCCGACAGTAATACTACCTTCTAGCAAAAAAGATTATAACAGACTAAGCAGTTTTGTATTAATTAATAAAGTGTTTGAGGTTTTTTTTTTTTTTTGCGCTTGACCATGATCCCACGTGGTGTTGAGTGGTGATATAGTCGAAATATGGTACGCGCTTGTTTAGTAAGTGCCTTGCCTATTCATTCTACTCTTGAAGGCTCCCACGTCGTACTGACTGAGGCTACTTATTCCACTCCTTTGCTCTACAAGCAAGGTTATAAATATATATATATTTTAATTTGCGTCGATGTCTTTATGTACAATGAAAATATATGTTTAAAAAATGTAACCAGATATATTGACGGAATAAACAAAACAATACATCTTGTGACAAGTAAAATAACAAGAAGCAACACGCTCGGATGGCACATAAGTCTTATTCATGTAGGCTATAAATATTTATAAAAATATTTATAGCCTACATGAGCTCGTAGAACTTCTTACTAGATTTACACGTCGCGATTAATATAAGTAAAATGCAAACAAACATACATCGACGCTGGAAAACAAAAACATAGTAACCCACAAAAATGAAATTGTTCACCAGAGCCGAAAGACATTTCAACTTTAAAAATAAAATTATACGTTTCGTGTTTGTGTACGTAGAGCTGTCGTTTTTAGACACAATATTTATTATATTTATACTGAATTTAATTATAATAATATTATTTACACAAACGCTTTTGTTTCTCCCTTAAAGGGGTTAGCAAATTTCTAGTACTACGGGCCATTGGCCAAGTGTTACTAGACGGGAATTAAAAATTTGCCAACCATGCGGCAGGTATTGAAGAGTACCGCCTTCTGCATTGTGATGTATGTGTTAGATGGTATATGGAGGGTTCGGATACTATGATGGAGATGCTTCGGAATAACACCAGTTGTGGAGAGTACAATTGGCACTATTAATGTTTTATCTACTTTCCATATCTTAGTCACTTCGTCTTTAAATCTGTGTATTTCGTTATTATTATTATTATTCATTTATTTAAATAAATAAATAAGACTCATCATTATTTTAAATAACTATTAAATAACAACCTTAGACTAAATTATAAGATTATAATAAAAAAATATTATTATAATTATTTGATTATAACAATAATATAAAAATATAATTATTATTATTTAGATTATAAATATTATTTAGATTATTATAATTAGATTATAAAAATATTTTAAATCAGAAAAACCTATTTTAGATATTTTTCATATAATTGTTACAAGTCATAAATCATTCGACGCGTCTTTTTTTTCTTATTCCAACAATGTAAAAAGTGAAAATGGCCATTCGTGTCACTTTTTTTTTAATGATAAAAACGGATTTATTGCAGGTCAACATTGATGGTAAAACGTAGATAATAGATATATGTAATGTAAACACAGATCATCCATTCGTAATTGTAAACTATATTTCAATGTTTTGTCGAATATATTTCGTAACAAGGGTGTTATTATAGAGGTGTTATTATAAACATAATATACTAACTAATAAAGAAATATTTACAATTTAATAGATATTACAATCTCGCAGTAGCCTACGCCTACGCAGGATGCTGGAATACTTTGGTCACATTGCCAGAAAAACACCAATAACCTAGAAAGGCTAGTTGTGACTGGTAAAATTGAGGGGACAAGACCGCGAGGTCGAAGCCCCACACGTTGGACTGACCAGATCCGCACCACTCTAGGCACGTCGGTTAGCGATGCTCTGCGCACGGCTGCAGATAGAGGAAAATGGCGACGGATCACTAAAACCAAACTGTTCCCGCGAGATGGTCACGACCCTCAGCATTGAGGAAACCGACGCGAGGAGGAGGAGGAGGACAATCTCGCAATCATTCAATCAACAATCGCACATTTCATATGTGCAGATATCGAAATGCATGAACATAACATACAACGCGTGGCATTTTACCGAGCAAATGCAATTTTAATTTCACGGACTTCAATAGTTTTTGCAATATTTTTTTTAGGTCATAAATAATCCCTTTTCTAGAACAATGCAAACTCTAAATACACGGTTTTTTTGTTTTCTAACCTTCAACACATAAAACACTCAACTTATTGTAATTCCAATAACTTATTTAATATAAAAATTAACAATTTCTATTTTAAAATGTAACATGTAATAAGAGGCTATGATTAAATTAACAATTAACGTAAAATTAAGCGATTTAATTTCTAAAGAACTTTCATCTTTCAAGCATTTCGCATTTAACATTCAAAGTCATTAAAATTTAAATAAATTTATCATTAATTAGAAGTATTTGAGGCAAGTTCATTATAATATGTCTTGGGAATAATTTTATGTTCAAAGCCGGTGGTTTCCAAGAAATTTGTTCACCTCTAGCTTGATAAGTTGGCAACATATCTCAGTATCTATGCATTCATCTCACCCGTTTTGTTACAGATCTCTTGTTATCATCTCTGTTCCACTATCGGACTTCAACACGCACTGATTTCAATCTTTTCAACCGACTTCATAAAAGGAGGCTCTCCTCTGTATGTTTTTAATGTTTATAACCTCTTAACTTTCCACTTGGTGAACTGACTTTAATGTTTGATTGTTGATGCTTTATTTAAAAGCTGGTGGTCTCAATCTAATTTGGTCCAATTCTGACAACAGCATACATGAGAAAACCATATGACTTAAATTTGCATTATGTTTGCGACAAATAGAGGAATAATTTACTATCACACCAACCGCTTTCGATTATACATTTTTTATTGGAAAGGATGCAATTCAAGTGTAGTTTGATAAGAGTTATAAGGTTGGTTTTATTAATTCTACGATTCGGAAATACACAAAGGACTTCCATTTTTTTTGTTCACGCGGGGGAATTTTTTTATAGACCATCCTCCGGTACCCTGGGTGGGCCCAGAGGGATGTGTGGGACTCGGCCTGGGCAGCCCCTACCCACTAAACCTTCCGCGAATGATATCAGCCGTTATAAGCAGGGTGCCCCGGATCTGTCAGAGAAAATGAGGAACGCTTCATGATTTTGCGTGTGATCCTTGCGCAGGGGCCATGCTAATCTTCTCTGTATCGTTCCAATTTTAGTTTATGTACTGCCGAAGCAAGTACTGGAACCGTTCAACACATAGTGTGAACAGCTTTTACAAAACAATTTATTAGTTCACCTGATGATAAGTGATCACCGCGACAAAGGGCTTTCATGCGTAATAGCGTTTAACGTTTGATTCGATTTGAAGTCGGTTTTTATTTTTTATTATTACTCGTAAATATAATTGTGTTGTGGACATCTCTCAAGCCAGAACGAAGCGCTGTCGTCATTATTCGTACAGCAAATCACTTTTCACTTTTCACGTTTGTCCACGTCTGTCTTCCCCTCCAAATACAACGTAGATTAGCTCGTAGCTTATCAAACCAGATGTAACAGAGTTGTCATTTTATCGTTAAAGTTTTGATACACACACGTAATTAAATTGAAGCGTCAATAGCCTAATGGTTTAGGGTACGGTCTGCGAATCGTAAGGTCGTAGGTTCAAATCCATCATTCGACTATTGACGTGAGCTATCCTAGCACAAGATTAAGCTAAGTTATAATGGTTACAGCCCTGTAGTTCTGGGCTCTCAAGAATAAGACTACGGTATCCCCTGCCTGTCGTAGAAGGCGACTAAAAGGGGCCTCGGGTTCACTGGGCGACAAGGGTGGGGGCCTGCGTCGTCCACCAAAGTGGACCCGGGAGGAAGGCGACATCGGTTGGCCCGTGTCGCCTTGCGCTGCGAGGGCACAGGGAGGGAGGGAGTAACCTCCCCCCGGGACGTGCTCTCCTTGAGCACAGTGCAGAGGGGCTCCGGTGCGTTTCACGTGAGGAAAGGGCCACCGGGGAGGTTTTAGTGGGTAAGATCCCCACATAACCGCCGCCTTCCCTCCAGAAAGCGGGGTATATCTTTGTGAAGATTTCCTTCCCGTCAAAAAAAAGTTATAATGGTTAACAAGAATGTTAGTAATATATCTAAACAAAAAAGAAATATTGTTACCTTTCTTTAATAAATATTGTGTAAAATAGACATTTATTTATTGGCATCACAATACAAAACACACCACAGACAGAATAAAACACACATTAATAGAATGAAAAATAGACAAAACACAGTTAAAGTTACACGGACAAATAATACAAAACATATGATGCCAATATCGGACACCGTCTCAGCATATGCTGTCGCAAGGATGCGACAGCGCTGATTTTCAGCGGTGCCCGGGACTACCTAAAGACGTGCGCGCGCAATACTACTTTTATATGGAATTTATACAGACAATAAGAGTATAATAAATATGATACATGAATAAAACAGTTATGAGATTAAAATATATTTATACAATAAAATAATAGATGAAAAAATTTCAAAAATAAATTATTAAGTCAAAAAAAATATTGGAAACAACAAGCCACCTATATCACGGGGATATTATCTTTTTATAACTTTAACATCAGGTGTTTTAAATTATTTTTAAATGCGTTTGCAGATTTACTGTCTCTTACGGGCGGTGGCAAGTTATTCCAACACTTGATGGCCAAGTATCTGAAACTGCCGCGAAACGCAGCAGATCGGTGTAGCGGAATTTGTAAAATGCAGTTTTTAGCTCTAATTAAACAGCTTGTATCTTCATTCCGCCATTTCAACTTTTCGTACAGATATTTAGGCTGTTCCGAGTTAATGATTCCAAACAGAAGTGTTGCAAAATGCAAGTCTTTTCTGAGGGTCATTCTTAACTTGTTGGAATTGTTTAAGCAATATGAGTTAGTAAAGTTTAATATGAGTACCATACATGTATATTTACGAGGAAAAACAAAAACCGACTTCAAATCGAATGAAAGTCTATTACGCGTGGACGGCCTTTTTCTTTCCGAATTATCGTAGGAATATTACGAAATAGAATTAATGAGAACCTAACCAAACGACTCTTAAAGTACATGCTTTTCAATAAAAAAAAAGAGAGTGATATCCATACATTTGTCCATTTGTCGCGTACATACTTAATTCAAATTTAAGTCTTAGATGTCTTCTCAGGTACAGCTGAGCTGTAGGCTACTATCGGGGTCCATAGGTGGTGGATAATAGAACGGCTTGGAGATATCCTAGCCAGCTGCTTTTGCAGTCCCAATCAGCGGCAAGGTGAGAGGACGCAATGGTGGCCTCTTAGGAAAGGGCTGCCTAGAAAATGCTGCATAGTATCCGAAGACGACCTTGTGACATGGCGTGTCATGTCGCCATTAAATAAGCACTCCTCTATAGAAGCAGCTGCATAGTAGTAATCCGACGAGTGGAGATCATGGAGACGGGAACAGTCTTTGGATATTTTTAGTTACTGGCGGAGATGACATTCATCGGTACGGCAGTAATACAGCGTGTGGATGGCAACGGATAACCACAACATATACATTTCCCAGGAAGATCATTATGGCTGAGTACAACAAAACAATGGCCTTCACTTGACGGCAGATCTTAAGTCAGGTCAGAGGGTGCGAAGAATCTCCGGGTCAGCCATGACGATTGCGACTTGGAATGTTTTCTCAAGGATGTGATTTTCAGAATTGGACCAAATTAAATTGGAACCACACAGGAAGTAGCAGCTTTTAAATAAAAAATAACCATCAAAATCGTTTCGTTCAGTCAAAAGTTATTAACAAACATAAAAACATACAGACCAAAAATAAAATCAAAAAAGAAAATGTAACAGAAAACATTTTAATTTCGAACTTGTTTATAAGGCCCGTAGTATCCTTTCATTTTATGGAATGTATTTGATCTTCGACAGCTTATTTATCTGTCCGATAAGAAAAATTCTAAAGAACGGACGTTAAATCGTGACCTGGGTGATCATAGATTGTATTGGTAACCATTCTGATCCAATAACTTAGGTTTATCCCCGACCAAATCACTAGTAATCGAGTCATTATGGAATTAAATAAATTATGACCTCAGGTTAAATGTATTTTGCCTCTGCAAAAATCTTATCACTTTCTTAACAGTAACTGGAAAAAGTTATCAGAGTCTTGTGAAATTTTATAGGCTCGATACTGTCGCTGGGGAAGATTTACGACATAACTCGGGTTTTATTGGACAATCCATGCCTGATGCTGCCAATAAAAATACGAAATCCTAGTTTGACTTTCATTTAAATTTTTTATAACAATGTGTTTGTTTTATATTATAGCTGACAGCACAAATGTTTTTTGCCATATAAATTGTTTCTATCAATATAATAACAACGATAAACAACACAACGATAAATCTCTTAACACAAACACAGTTTGATAAACCGTTTTTTCTTGAGCTAATGTCTTCCACCGTTACTTTTGAACGTAATGTTAAACATTTTGAAAGAAAAAAAGTTAAAAAACAAAATACCTATAATTAACGGTAAAATTAAATCTGTTTTATGTGTGTAGTAAATTAAATCTGTGTTTTGTGTTTATATATGTGTGTGTGTTGCTGTATGCACAATTTACAAACTATCAATTTATACTTACCTATTTTTCAATGTCGTCTTAAATTAATTATTTGCATCAGCCCTGCATGGGCTCTCAAGAATAAGACTACGGTATCCCCTGCCTGTCGTAGAAGGCGACTAAAAGGGGCCTCGGGTTCACTGGGCGACAAGGGTGGGGCCTTTGTCGTCCGCTAAAGTGGACCCGGGAAGAAGGCGACATCGGCTGGCCCGTGTAGCCTTGCACTGCGAGGGCACAGGGGGGGAGGGAGTAACCTCCCCGGGACGTGCTCTCCTTGAGCACAGTGCAGAGGGGCTCCGGTGCGTTCCACTGGAGATCCCGGAGCCCCTCGTCATGCACCGAGGAAAGGGCCACCGGGGAGGTTTTAGTGGGTAAAACCCTACATAACCGCCGCCTTCCCCAGAGGCGGGGTATCTTTTTGAAGATTTCCTCCCCGTTAACAAAAAAAAATATTTGCATAGGTTCTATCTAATAGGTATGGAGCTAGGACATCGAAAAGTTTTTGTGCAAAAGAACGTTTACTCGGGGCATAGGACATTTATTAAGGCGTGTTAGTGTGGCAGGCAATTTGCTTGTGGTATCTCCTTAACAATTGAAATATAAAAGATTTTCAAACCGATACAATATCATTGTTATCGTAAACGTATAGGAATTAAGGCAATGTTAATAAAATATAATCTAGTTAAATTATTCGCCCTACGTCAAAACCACTGGAATGTAATTACTTTTCATAAAACGAATTCATGAAACGCATTTAGACATTTTCTTCTTAACCACGTTTAACTTGATTTTAAAGGTCAAATAAATTAAGATTTTATGCTACGAAATAAATTCTATACTATTTACTGAGTTGTTGCTATAAATATATATCTAAGTTAAAATTTTATAATTAAAGTACCTTTTTTTTTGTTAACGCGGGGGAATCTTTTTACAGACCATCCTCCAGTACCCTGAGTGGGCCCGGAGGGATGTGTGGGACTCGGCCTGGGCAGCCACTAAACCTTCCGCGAATGCCATCAGCCGTTATGAGCGGGGTGCCCCGGATCTGTCAGCAACAGGACACCCCAACGACCGACCGGTCCCGGCAAAGACCGGACTTCATCCTCAAAGGGAACTTCTCCGGCACTCAAAGAAGTCCCGACGACGGTGAAGCATTCTGCGGCCAGATACCCATCCTGGCCCCGCTTCGGATTACGGGGACGGCAAGAGGAGGCGTCTGAAACGCCTCCTGCGCACCTACACGTCGCCTGCGGAGGGAGGGAGCCTCTGCGCTCCCCTCCCTGACCCGCTCGTCAGCCTCCTTCTGGGACATGTCCACCGTCTCGCAGAAGGCGACCGCCGTCCAAGACCTGTCTCACTCGAGACCATCGCAAGAGCGAGGCTCGGAAGTGACAGGTCTAGATAATTAAACTACCTGACCCACTGATGTTGTTTTGCCGTCAATATTATTTTTAGTGATTGTTGTGGTAGTCAAAATTTAAAAAATAACATTTTCCATCGGCCATAGATTATGCTTGTAATAGCAGAGGCAAACTGTCATTAATCAATTGATCAGTTATCGAGTGGGATTAAAAATGATTAAATTACTTAAATAACTAAAAACTGGGGTTGCTGATACAAGGGTGAAAATTTGGGGTTTGGTTGTATTTTTTTAATGCTACATATTAAAAACAAATAAACAAAAATCTTGACTTAAAAATAAATGTTAGTGGTGGACAACCCATATCACTTAGGGATATGAAAAATAGATAGATTCTCAGATCTACTGAAAATGTATATAACGTTTTATAATATCGGTCTACCCATTTTGGAGGAGTTGGTTAACTAACATCGTGACACGAGAATCTTATATATATTTAAATTGAATTGAAGTGAAGTGATTGAAAAATTAAAAAGGAAGCAATTTGTAAATGCAATTTGCGTCCTACATTTATATTAGCTATGTATTTTTTAATGACGAACTACACAGATTGGCCAGAGAAGCTGACCTTGACGGTTACACCGGATTGAGAGGCGGCTCTTAGGTCGCTTAGCGTGAACCTCTATCGCTAGTAACTCGAAACAAGGGTCCTAATAAGGGGTAACCTCGGCTTGGACGGTTACTATGTTACGCGTAAGCAGTCCGATCCGAGGACGCCCGAGAGCGCCGAACCACGACTCGGTCGGTAGCTATTTCACGAATAATCTAAGAGACATTCAAAAAGCGAAACTAACTTTGAGTGCCACTTCGGGAAAAACAGTGTATTCTATTTAATTTCATAAAGGATTATAACGTGTTGCCCTCGTGTTGTTTATAAATTTGACTAGGGTCACGCTTTTGTTGTCATAAAATATTTGTTTAAGAAAAGGGTTTTAACTTGAACTCGAGGTTGTGCGAGGGACAAGTTATGCAAACGGACAAATGGTATATAATTGTCAGTTCTTAAAATAAATGTACTTCTGGTTTAACGATCGCTATGATAATGTACTAATTATAGGGAGTGCTTTTCTGTATCAGATTATTCATTTGTTTTAGGAGAGAACGTGGAATTCGAATGTTCGGCATTGCTAATTTTATTTCAAGGTGGATATCAAATTTATTAAATTAATTCTTTCACAAATTTTCCTAAAAACGTTAGTCATTATCTCTTTTTTTTCTTGCCGGGGTAAATCGGGAAGGTGGAGTTATGTAGGGATAAGACTACGGTATCCCCTGCCTGTCGTAGAAGGTGACTTTTTTTTAATTTATTTACTTAATTTATTCGATATCATTTACATAAATTATTTTTCCAAACTGGCAGGGCAGTTTACTATCGAAAACTGCACCCATAAATTTATCCGCTATATACCCATAAAATACAATAAAAAGCATATACAATAAATACTAATACATGCTACTACATAATAAATATTGCTTTACATATAATATCTAATTTATTTGCAATATTCGGCAGCGTAAGTACTTAGTAGCTGCGTTTTGAATTTTTTAATTGTTGTTTTTTTGCAGGTAATCTTCTGCAAGTTCATACGAATTGTATATTCGCGGTACTAAGTTCCTTCGCGTCCGTTTCCCAAAGTAGTTTAGCGCGCTTGACTAAAAGGGGCCTTGGGTTCACTGGGCGACAAGGGAGGGTGGGGGCTTCTGTCGTCTGCTAAAATGGACCCGGGAAAAAGGCGACATTGCCCGTGTAGCCTTGCACTGCGAGGGCACAGAGGAGGAGGTATTAACGTCCCCACGTCCCTCCCGGGACGTGCACTCCTAGAGCACAGAGCCCGGAGCCCCTCACCATGCACCGGGGAAGGGCCACCGGGGGTTTTTAGTGTGTAACAACCTCACATAACCCCTAAAAAGCTGGATATCTTCTTGATGACCCCCCCACTCGTCAACAAAATAAAAAGGTATATCGTAAGTTGGCAACGCAATCTCTTTAGTATGTGTATGTTGGCAGCGCTAGCTCTTTTCACTTATTTAATAACAAAAAAAACACATCATCAACAGGTAAAAGGTTAGAAGTATATCGTAAGTCATAGTGTCAAACTTAAATGTCTGTGTGTAACTTGAAGTGAAGTTATCTTACTTCATTTAAACATATTTCCATAAATCTCTTAATATAAGATTTAAAATGACATTCATCAAGCCAGATCGTTTAACGGAAGTTAAGACAACTTGGCGAACTTTTCCTTTTACGAGTAGAATGGAAACTGTATCATTTCTTTTGAACATCCTCTCTAGCGCTTAATGGAGCGAAAATTTCCACTTGTCTGGATGTACACTTAATTTAGTAATCGACAACCATGTAATTAATTGTTAAAATATCTGTATGTGTGAATTTTGTATCGCTTTACCGGCCTAACTATTCAACCAACCATTATTAGATTTCGCATACAAGGGGTACAGAAAATACCGCGAGGCGCAACTAGTTTATTTATATTTTGATGAATCATGAATCCGATTTGGTTCCAGTTGTTTTGTTGACTCATCGCAATATGTTACTGAGCGATGATTTGTGAGTGTAGACGGGTGACCGCAGAATGATTAATTGTATTCAATCGGTGTTAAATAACACTGAACCTACAAATATCATCGTATAATCTTCCTTTCTTAACATATTTTATATGTTATATTTTATCATATTATTGACATATTTTAGCAAAACATCAAGAGTTCTAGAGGTAATTTAATAAAGACTTTTATTTTTCAGAGGTTCATTTCTAAAGGGCTTTTCCTCCAGCATAACACACGTATTCTAAACTGTGCACTGATTGTCTACAGGAGAGGAATCTCCTTTTTATCCTAAATTTCTAGTATAAGCATTTCTTTCGGACGGACTTGATTGCCGACGACCAATAAAAGTACTTTAGTTGCTAGCGAACTTGGATCATGCCAACCAATTTCGATGATTAATTTTTTATTGGAAAGGATGTACTTTATTACTAGTTTGAAGAGAGTTTGGTTAGATTTTGATTTATTATATTTCGTAATATTCCTACGATAATTCGTAACTACAAGGAGAGCGTCTACACGTAGTAGCGTTTAACGTTTCATTCGATTTGAAGTCGGTTTTTGTTTTTATTTGTAAAATATTTTCCGATCAAAATACACACATCGTTTTCATGCTTTAACGTGGTCGATTTGATTAATAAAAAAATATTGCAATTCACCAGAACTTACCAACAACAGTAAGATGAACTCTGCGCACCAGCGGTGGATGAGTGGAGATTTGACACTCGTAAAATCCTTCGTCCCTCTCACTCACATACTGTATCAGCAGACGCCAGTCGTTCGGTTGCTCAAACGCGAGGGAATATCTTGAATCGGCGGAGTACGTGTGACGACCGAAGGACAGGAGATGGATTTCTTCGCCGCGACGACGTACCCACGATATCTATAACAAGGATATAGATAAATAGGTATTACTTAAACGTATTTACACTATAAACCGTATTTCTCTGCGGGATAGATTTTAACACTTTATTGTGTAGAATACTTTTTATATACAATACTTTTTGGGCGCTACTAAATGCGATCTCGCAGCTTTTCTGCCTCCCTGCTGTCAGAGTGGTCGTAGCCATCATGATCCGGTGGGTTGGGCAGAAAACAGAACCCGTTGCACGACGTCAAGGGCACATTCGTGTAGCGGAGCACCCACCATACCCAGCATCTGATCTGTCCATCGCATTGTCAATCTGCCTCGTGGTCTAGACAATTGCACTTTGCTAAGATGCTCTAAAGTGTCGTTTCCACGTCGGCTTAAATACCCAAGAACTTAGGTATCCGCCTGCACAGTAGAGAAAATAGACGCCCATTGATAAGCTCTTCAAGAATGGAGCCATTTGTTCGGAATTTCGTTCACAAAATCGCGGGCATCTTTCTCCAACACCACACATCTCCTCTCAGCTTTGGACTCAGTGAAAAGGCAGGTTAAGAGGTTATTTGGTGATACAGCTGAAACCAATATTCTCAGTCTAGCCTTCCGGCTTACTACAGATTATATTTTGAATAAAGTGCTCAGGAATTACAAGATCTAATTCCACCATTGGATCTCAAGACAAACTGATGTATTCCATTCTTTTATTGAGGACATCCCTCAAACCCGAACGAAACATATGATTGGAACAGTCTACGATGATGAGCCAAGAATAATCTATAGTTTCACCAGTTTTTCAACGGAAACAATTCAAAATATGTATAGCTTTGCGAAAATTACAGCAGTAAAGTAATTTTCTAAAGGCAAAATTCATGTTATCATAGCATATCTTGACTTAACTCAGTCGAAATAATTTAGGAAAAAAATTATTACCATAATATTTAGAAACGATAATTCGAAATGACGAAAGTGTTCTAATGAAAATCAGAATCGAAATGTATTAATATAATGTTTTATTTCTTATTTATTCTTTATTTGCACACAATAAAAAAAGGTACAAATAGGCGGACTTAATGCCAGTAGGCATTCTCTGCCAGTCTACCTTGGGGATGTGTAGAGACAAAGTAACGGGAGCAAGCTATATGAGAAAATAATAAATAAAAGAAAACTATAATAAATGCATGCATATATAATATACATATATATATATATATATATATATGTATATATATATATAATTATAGATGGATAGGGACAGCAATTGTCAAACTATTCCTTGCTTAAGTAAAGCTTCCATAGTAAATGTTTGAAAGAAGATTTAGTTCCAGCTATACGTATATTTGTTGGCAGCGCATTCCAAAGTCTTATTGCGGTAAAGGTAAAAGATGTTTTAATGCTGAATCATTGAAGAAATGCATTGTGTTGTGGAATGCATGTTTAATTAGTTGATCTAAAAGTTCTCTTTAGTCGACGAAGCCGTTAGTAGTAGACCAGTCCGCCGGGAAGCTGCATAGCAAACTATGCGAAAATGAGTCCCCTAGAGACGGTCTTGTTGTGGGTAATCATGCAAAATGCACGTTGTTATAGTACTTTAATATTATAATTTAAGTATACACAACTTTGAGCATGAATAGAAGAACGATAGAACAGATTCAGATTCAGATTTTATAGGTAACTTAATAAATTATAAGTCAATTATTTACTACAAATTATTAAAAATTATTAGTATTACAAATTACATTAGATTATTGAATAGAAAAAAAAATAATGAAAAAATAGTACATCGAAGAAATAAAATGATTTTAATTTGTAATTTCATTTGTTAATTCCTCCACACTATAAAATGCCCTCTCAACCAGCCATGACTTCAACCTATTTTTAAACATTGCTAGACTGGGAGCTTCAGTTATATGCTTAGGAGTCGATTGTAGATCGCGGGCCTGTGACGTGTGTCATCTTGTCGTATCATATCGTGACCATCTCCGAGCTCTAATTAAATAGACTACAAGATAAAATGTTTACCGTTTTATCCCCTAAATCATGCACTCTGCAATGCAGATGGACTCTGCTACCCAGCTGAGCCGTCACATTGTTAGTGGAAAGGTCGTCTTCGAAGAATGGAAGCGGCTCAGTGGTCGTAGTAGACATTTCCTCCTCCGTATCTTCGTATACTTCCGTAAACACTTCATGCCAGAATGGGCCATTGACGATTTTTTTGTCACCCGTCTTGAAGTCTGCAAGAAAAGTTACGAACGTTGAAATCTTAATAAATTGTGAGCTAATCAAATGACCTAGTAAAAGATTAAGAATACTATATAGAAAATTTATTGCTTTATTATACTAGTCACCGGTTTCAGCATTGATAATTTATTTGTAAACATTATATGTTTCTAGTATATATATTTAAGAACTAGCTGTGCCCGCGACTTCGTTTGCGTGTAATTTAACAATTGATTTTATAGATAAGATATAGAAACTTGGTTAGACTGAAACGGAAAATATATTAAAATTAAATAATTAGCAATATTTTACAAGTACCAATACATACAAACTCACAATCATACAGCTTCATACTTATACACACGCACGGACACACACACACGATCACATACACGCAGTACAAATCTATATAATGGCTACAAATATTCCACCACATGTTAATATACTTGTCTAAATTAAAAATAACGACGAAATAGCTTATTATTGTGTTCTTATGTATTTATGTACACTCCTTTTGATTATGTAATGGGGTGAAGGGTAGATTACTTGAGACACAGGACTCGTCCTAGTTAGGTTTTAGGTTTCAGAAACTTTATTCTCACTATAGACATTAAAGGTCACTTACATGAGAACAATAAAATAACTAATACTATAAAATAATAAGTTCGCTTGCATATGAAAGAACTCCTAACGCATTCATTTGCTTTGGGACGATTAGCTGTCGTTAAGGAATTTAACAAGTTGCATTTTGAATGCGCTAAGTGTGTCTACCCTCTTGACGTGTGCTGGTATTTTGTTATACAGCTGTGCTCCTTCAAAACAAATTGATCTTTTACCGTAATTCGTTCTAACTTTTGGTATTACAAGAAAACTAGCGCGTCGGTTGCTGCGTTTTTTAGAATTTTTAGTAAAAGAGATGTTGGTATTAATTGTTTTATCTATAATTTTCCTAATGAGAATACATGTACTATATTTATATAATTGCTTGATATTCATTATTTTCGTCGCTTTGTAGAGATCAGAAGTCGGTGTTTTAGTTAAGTGTCAACCCACCATAATCTATCTGTTATTATGTCTCTTGTTTCATATGTTTGTATCTCTTGTTTATATATTTAATTTTATAATGTATCTCTTTATCTAATTATTACTTAATTTGACAATATAATAGGTATTTTACAAAATATTTACAAAAAATATAACTGTGCCAAACCGTCGTCGCTTGGCAGCGTGCTCAGAAGGCAGGTAGCATTACCACATTATATGGCAATGCTTAGCCTCTGTGCAAGGTATAAGCCGGCCCTCTGGTCACTAGATGTTTAGACCAACTTCTAAGCTATCATATTAAAAGGTGGTGTGCACTAGGACCCCACGGACCCAAAGTTTCTACTCCCATTTATCTTAAGTCACTACTATGGCTGGACTATGGCGAGGAATAAATGATTATTATTATTATTTAGTTTTAACATTTTTATTTCGTAAATCGTAGCTAAGTTATTCATCAGTTATCTGCCAGTGAAACTCCTTTCAAAATCGGTCCAGCTGTTCCAGAGGAACAAACAGACAGGCAAATATATAGACAAAGATTGTAAGAAATGTTATTCTGATATATTTACGGTATATATATTCATATATATGTACTAACATTTACATTCCAATTTTAATTCTTTGCATAGACGAATGATGAAAATTTCATATTTTTTTATATGGGGTATCGCTTGACCACGATCCCACCTGATGTTAAGAGGTGACATAGTCAACGGTAGGCGCTAGTTCTGTAAGTGCCTATTCAATCTACTCTTGAAGGCTCCCACATCGTACTTGGATGGAAAGACTGACTCCGGCAACTTGTACGCACGATGAACGATGACTCAAAATGCTTCGTTCGGACGCGCGGAACATCGACTATGAAAGTGTAGAGACTTGCGGAATGTCTAAACGTCTGAAGTCTAGAATGGAAGAATCTAGAATGGGGATGGGAGAATTAACTCGTTTACTTCCCAAACTTTCCAAAATGTAATCTGTAAAACACCGAAAGGAAAGCCACATTGCGCCGATGCTTAAAGTGGCAAGGCTTAGGTTTACGATTCAATTATATGCAAGGAAGGTAGGAATCGATCTTGTTTTAGACTAGGATTGAAGATCGAATGCATAGCTTTAGGCTATCACAGATATACGCGTAACAGCCTTTGTTAAAAATTTAATACATTTTATTTTAAATGTCTCTCAGAAGAGCAATCGTTTCTAACAAAATGAAATATTTAAACAAAATATCTGAGAAATGTCACAGAATACATAGCTACGTTGAAGTTGCTGTACTTCTTATAACGCAGAATTCCTTTATTGCTTTGAGATATTGGATTCTTGAAACTGATTCTCATAAATTAGTTTTCGTTTCATTTTTCTTTGTGTAATGTATTGAAATTGTTAAGATATTTATCAGAGCGTTCTTTGAATTTCCTTTATGCTTAATTCAGTTTATCAAGGCTTTTACAAATAATCCGAATTGAAAGCATGGCCGTGCTCTTAAGCTCTTAGAGAACAAGGAATCCTAATTTTTTATAGGAATCATAGCCGCGTATGGCATAGTCCCGCTCCGGGAGTATTTTTTTTTTACACGAACTAAGATTCAAAAAATATTACTTAAATGCATGTTCCATACAAAAAGCAGTTTCACTCTACAATGTGTACATTCAACAAAAATTAAAAATGGCGATCGGCAATTGAATATTTTTTTACTCCCGGAGCGGGATTTTGCCACTTGCTTTAAATGATCACGTTCACCTATCAACATCCACAGCACCAGAGGCAGCTGTGCTGTGCCGTCCGTTGAGAAAGGACGTGCATTCTTCTTTAATGTATCGGTTCAGAAACAGCACTGGTGACAACGTACTCCAAAAGATAGTACGTGAAGGAAACTCGAAGAACTCGAATATTATCGACACCATCTTAATAACGGTGTAGGTAATTCTGAGTATCATGATTAACCTAGCACATAAAAACGCTGAAGGGAAATCTCGTCTTGATCTACTCTAAAGACTCATAGCAAACAAAAAAAAAATTACGTGGGAGGAGATGTTTGTATTCACACGCTTTCCCAGCGTACAAGAGGACTCTACCGACCAACTACTCCCAAAAGGGTCGAATTACAGCTATCCGATGTATTAAACGAATTTACCTCCTTTGTTTGAAAATCGTTGGCACTGGGAAGAGCTCTAGTAGAACACCCAAATAACCTGAGCCTCTCGCGAACAGACAAACAGGCAGCGGGAAGCGACTTTGTTGTTACTATGTAAGGATTTTAGGAATTATTTCCTACGAAACAAACAAAATACAGCTATAATCATTCCACCGTGCCGATCAGAACTTAAAACAACTTCGAATCGCTTGGATCTTAAAAGCTTAAATAAACTTTTTCTTTGAGTACCCACTTCTTTGAAAGTTTCGAACAAAGACGAGTTTTTTTCAATAAACCTGCCTAAATGTACTTGGAGCCGAGGTAGTTCACGCGCTAACCGACTTCAAAAAAGGTTAGGTTCTGAATTCTGTTGCGGAATTTTAGTTAGTACCTGCCCATAGCTCTGTCAAAAATTCTTTCAAATTAGTTACACCAAAATTTGCTTTTACGTTCGTTCCTCACTTGCGCCTAGTTACTCTCTAAAGAGGTTTAGACTAAGCGACCTCTCAAAACTCGGCGAAACTGTAGAGGCTACTTGTCTGATCTGTGTAGTTCATACAGAAAACAGTTCTTGTCGTTGGGTGTAAAATGTGTATTTTTTAATTTTATTGCATAGAAGCTAGTGAAGTCAGTGACGGCGTTAGAGGATGCGTTATGAGCGCCCAGGGCGCCAATTGTCAGGGGGTAATCGGAGAGAATGGGATGCAAATAAAACGTTCAAATATAAAAAATGAGGATAATTATAAAACATATTACGAGCTATAATACTGTCTACTTCCACGTCGTTAGCTCTGAGTACAATTTGTTCATTTTCAGGTTTCGGCCGTAGAACATCCACTGTTAGACATAGGTCTCCCCGAACAATTTCCAAAGGTTCCGATGATAAGCGGCTTTGCATCGCCGTGTCCTGGTCATCAGACCACCTTGGATGGACCGTCCTCCGCTACGCTCGCTGGTCCGTGGTTTCCAATCCACACACAAAAGTAAATCTAATTTGGTGCAGTGGTTCCCAAGTCATGAGCGTACATACAAACATTCATATATAAATATAATATTTTTATATATAAAAATGATTTATACTGACAAAAAGCAAAAAATTACCGTTACTATCTCTCTGGCGTGTAATCTAAGTCAGCTAAAGCTAATGAGTTTCTATTCTTCATAAAATAATCACAAACAGAAATGTAACCAGATACAGCGAGTATAAGAAACAAAAAAGACATGTAGATGATAGGCAAGAGGGAAAAGTGGAATGATAATATAAATTGAATAATGATAATATTATTATGATGATGGATCCTGTATCTATCGTCAATAGCCTAATGGTTTAGGGTACGGCCTGCGAATCGTAAGGTCGTGGGTTCGAATCCACCATTCGACTATTGCCGTGAACCATGTCCTAGCACAAGCTTAAGCTTAGTTGGAATGGTTAACAAGATTGTTAGTAATATTTCTAAAAAAAAAGACCACTTCTAGTCTATTATTCTTTTGCGCTTCATATAATGAGAGAATTGCCAAATCTATGTAATAGAAGCGGTTGTAATTTGTTCGCTCTAAGAACATGCAAAATCTGGAATCGGTTACTCATGTATAGTTAAAAATATAATTATTACATAACAAACCGTGTACTCTTATAACACGGTATAGGCATAGATTTATTGACAGTTAATTTCAAAATTATTTATTGATCGAGAGGCAAATCGTAATAAATGACCCAGTCATTAACCAGCACGTGCTATACGAGCCTTGCGAAAACCATTTTAACTATCTTGTTCCCATAATTAATGTAACGTATATTATTCAAGATCATGTGATACTCTGTTTTTTAAAATATAAATTTTTATTATAAACAACACTTTTAGCCGACTTCAAATAAGTAATCAAACATTATTTTCTATACCAATGGTAGGGACAAGCGGCTTGGCTTTTTTAAATGGGCTATAAACTAGTAATATAAACTTCGGACTCGTCTTGCACGCTGCTTTGTATTCTACATTCTTCTGTATGGCGTCGAAGCTTCGACTGTGACCGAGGTCACGTGCAAAAAAGTTGAAGCTTTAGAAATGTGGGCTTACAGAAGAATGTTAAGGATATCCTGGAGAGAAGTACGCAACGAGGTAGTGCGCACGGATTGGAAAGAAGGTTGAAGTTCCTAACGCAATTAAGAGACGAAAGCTGGAATATCTAGGGCATATAATGCGCAATCCTAAATACGATCTGTTACAGCTCATAATCCAGGGAAAGATACAAAGGGTAAAGAAATCCGAGCAAGAGAAGAACATCTTGGCTTAAAAATCTTTTTTTTGTTGACGGGGAGGAAATCTTCACAAAGATACCCCGCCTTCTGGGGGGAAGGCGGCGGTTATGTGGGGATCTTACCCACTAAAACCTCCCCGGTGGCCCTTTCCTCGGTGCATGACGAGGGGGATCTCACGTGGAACGCACCGGAGCCCCTCTGCACTGTGCTCAAGGAGAGCACGTCCCGGGGAGAGGTTACTCCCTCCTCCCCTGTGCCCTCGCAGCGAAAGGCGACACGGGCCAGCCGATGTCGCCTTCTTCCCGGGTCCACTTTGGTGAACGACGCAGGCCCTCACCCTTGTCGCCCAGTGAACCCGAGGCCCCTTTTAGTCGCCTTGTACGACAGGCAGGGGATACCGTAGTCTTATTCTTGAGCGCCCAAAACTACAGGGCTGGAACTAATGCCCTCTACACTAAGCCGACGCACGTCACAGGGCAGAATTAGTAAAGCTTTACCGTTTACTCTCCGTGTTATGAGGCGTGGGATTAATTATTGAAAATATTGTTACCTGTTACTTGTGGTGCTATGACACAGAGCGTCCTCGTTAGGAAGGAACAGAATACAAGCAGACCAGCCGGCTTCATCTTGTCAGCCCCGGGAGTTTGGAGCCATAGAGTTCATCTGTTCAGACGCCTTTTCCCCTAAAAAGAAAAGAAAAACATTTTTAACACAATACAATAAGCAATGGAGTTTCTTCGGCCATTTCTTCTCCTAGCTAACGATTCCCGGAGTGGAATTTGAAGTTAGTGTAGCTTAGAATATTCCCTAGCTTCACCATTGAAAAGCAACCAACTGCCGAAGCCCTCTCGGACGTTCTCGGATCGGAATGCTTACTTGTAATAAAGTCCCACCCAAGCTGAGATTACCCTAAAGCTAAGCGACCTAAGCGCTATACGACCTCTCAATCTGGTGAAACAGTCAAAGTCTATTTCTCTGACGAATCACATATTCGTGTAGGTTTGTTTAAAAAAAATACAATATGCGATCAGTGTATGGAATGGAAAACGGCGGTACCATCTGAAACTAAAGTTAGAACTTTTATAAGCGTACTCATTGAAGCCCCTACGGAATATTAAGTGGAAAAAGATACAAAGGACAAGGGTCCAAATGGGACAGTTACAAATCGAATTTGAAGATAACCTTTGTTTTAAATTCTTGACGTTAAATATCGATAAAAATCGTGAAAAATTTTTAAACTTGTTTCTATTTACGGGCCTATTCTAAAAGGTTTTTAAAAGGATTAGCAGACCTGTAAGTCGTAAATACGGAGCTAAACGAAGCTCTAAAACAATGCTTACCAGGATTTCTATTATAAAATCTCTCTCATATGAGACCTAATCTTGGTGAAGGGCGTAAGCTTTCTCAGTCTACCCCGCTAGGTTTATAACGATGGGAGAGTTTTGTATATGTAATACAAATTTCATTATCAAACGGTGAATCACTATTTATTCGATATATCTACGTTTAAATTACTAAATGACTTATTACTATAAGATCAGAGCTAAAAGCCTGAATGGTCTGAATGACTGAATGATCAAAAAAAAAAGGACTGAATGGTCTAGGACTAGCCTGAATACCACAAAAACAGCATTGAAATTTTGTATTTTTTTACTGTTTTCTTTTTCAAATTTCAATCAAGTATATTTACGCCAAAAAAAAAAAACCGACATCATATCGAATCTAACGTTAAACGGTTAAAATTTTTCAATTCTTTTTCTATTTTTATTATCCGATATTAGACAATTTGGATTTACTCGTCCATTATTCGGGCATATACTTAATGCATATTTAAAACTTATCTAGTTTTCTCATGGATGCCCTTATCAGAACTGGGCTAAATTTAAATGGAACCTTCATAAAAGGATCTTCAAAAAATGGTTCTCAATTCGTCTTTTGTTTTTACGTTTGTTACCTCATAAATTTGGGTGAAACGATTTTGATGATTGATTTTTGCATTTGAAAGCTTCCCATTTAAAGTTGGTCCTGACAACGAGATTCATAAGAAAACCATATAAGTCTTAATTTTTTTTTGAAGGGGGAAATCTTCAACTAGACACCCCGCCTTCTGGGGGGAAGGTAGGTTATGTTGGGTTCTTACACACAGGCCAGCCGATGTCGCCTTTTTCCCGGGTCCACCTTGGCGGACGACAAAGGCCCCCACCCTTGTCGCCCGGTGAAACCGAGGTCCCTTTAGTCGCCTTCTACGACCGGCAGGGTCTTAAATTTGCACCAAGTATGTACGCCATAAATGGACGAATAACTTAATATCACACCAACCAATTTCGATGATTCATTTTTTATTGCAAAGCATGTACTTTGATGAATGTTAAATTGTGTTCAACTTAATTCTATTTCGTATTATTCCGACGATAATTCGCAAATACAAAGAAAGCATCCACGTATAATAGCGTTTAACATCTGATTCGATTTGAAGTCGGTTTTTGTTTTTGCTCGTAAATAAACATGTTTGTTAAATAATTCCAACACGTTAGTGCTTTATATATTACCTTAACCCTGTACATATTTCACATATTACGTATCAAGGTTGTTTAATATTATTTAACCCCAGCGGAGCTATAAAAGTCCACTGAGAAAGACTAATGTAACACACGTTGTGGTATCTAATCCTTTTGCGGCGTGAATGGTATCGTAAAGCGGACGTTTATATGAAATACTCTCACAGGTTAAAGGTAAGATAAAAGCACGTAGCGCCTTGGAATTACTAAACGAAAAATAAATTAATTCCCTATAAAAAATACGAATGTGCGTTAGACACACTACTGAAGTAAAACTTCTGTATCTCCATCTATATGTATATAAATATATATATGTAAAAAATAATCATATTTATTTTCCTTTATGAAACCTCCATAGTGGAGTCTATGGAGGTTTGTTGTGATTTCAATGAAAAAGATTTATCAGTGATGTCATTATTTAATTTATGTAATATAGTTTAGCAAAAACAAGAATAAACTTTTAATGTGGTTTCTTGAATTACAGAGCAACACAGAGTTGTTCTTTTTTTATTCATATTCATAGACATATTCTTTATTGGCACAAAAATGAAACACATCAAAAAGACAGAAAACAATAAAATAAAAAAAAATACAGTTGAAGAAAAAAAACGTAAAAATAGGACATAAGATATGATGCCAATATTGTACACCGTCTCAGCATATGCCGTCGCAAGGATGTGACAGCGCTGATTTTCAGCAGTGCACAAGACTACCCAAGGTCGTGCGAGCGCAATACTACTTTTAAATGGAATTTATACAGACAAAAAGAGTCCCAGCGCTAACGCTTCCCGAAGTGACATTTAAGTTAGTTTAGCTTAGATTGTCCCAATAGATTTTGTTAATAAAATAGCTACCGACCAAGTCGTGGTTCGGCCCTCTCGGGCGCCCTCGGATCGGACTGCTAAAGCGCAATAATGGTAACCGTCCAAGCCGAGGTTACCCCTCACCGGGGAGGCCCTTGTGTCGAGTTTCCACCTAATAGAGGTTCAGGCTAAGCGATCTAAGACCTATGCCACCTCTCAAGTGAAGCAGTAATGGCCAGCTTCTCTGTGCCAACTGTGTTAGTTCGACAAAAAAAAAGACAAAAAGAGTACAATAAATATGATACGTGTAGAAATAGTTATGAGATTAAAATAACTAAATCCCTCGTTATCTTTCCTTCTCCTTTCCCAATCACACTTTTCGTAACGCATTCATCGGCTTGTCTAAAGAAGATTTACATCAAAAATCATATAAGTGTCATAAAGGTATATCTAACTGTAATAAATAACTCGTACATATGCGAAACTTTTGGAAATTATAAGTTATAAGGATAAATATTTGGCCTCTACGAGAACTGGTATGCTTGGCCCCACTCCAAATAAGTAAACGGCGACAGGCTTAGATCCAGAGCGACGCCGGAAAACTAATGAGGCGATGACTTTCATTAATTTGACTCCGCCACTCGACTTATGAAAAATGTATATTAGAGAGAAGAATTCAATAAAAAAATAAGTGACCCTCACGCTCGAACTACTTGGAGGCTGAGTACTATAATATATCTATTGAAATATAAGATAAGATTTATTTATTTGCTGAAAACATGGTATTATTTGTTGTTACACATATCATTACAGACCGGCCGACATGTTTCGCTTATTATAATTTAGCATGCAAATTAAAATTTATTATAATTTTTAATGTCAGTAAATTGTGAAATATAAAATACTTAAGTCATCATTTCAGTCATAATTACTATTTTTGAACTGCTACTAACTATGAGAACAGACATTTTCAACAAAGAAATTCGGAAACACTATAGATATTTAAAGCATTAAGCCTCTTGTGAGATCGAATAAACCCTTTTGAATACTCATATCATTAAGATTACAAATTTAATAAGAAAAGATTATATTTACTTTTAATATGTACTATTGTTATTTAAGGATAATATAAAATCAATGTTGTTGCTTACCATCTCTTTAATCCAACTGTTGAAAATCTGAAACAATAGAATTACTATTCAATACTTCATTCATTATGAATTCAAAGCCTATAAATATAAAATATGTAATATACAATAAGCATTAGAACATCAGACTGGCCATTGGTTACTTTCTAGGCGCTCAGGTTTCTAAATACTAGATTTCGAACCATTCAATGCAACCACCAATAACATTTTTGACACAAAGTAAAATAATCATAATTAAAAGATATCCATTACGAATCATTCGTTTGTATAGCTTAGGGTTAAGCGATGATTGCCTCTGTCTTCCCCTAAACTGGACCCGGGAAGAAGGCGACATCGGTAGTCCCTGTCGCCTTGCACTGCGAGGACATAGGGGGGGAGGGATTAACTTCCCCCCCGGGACGTGCTCTCCTAAGAGCACAGTGCTCCGGTGCGTTCCTCTGGAGATCCCGGAAATGGTGCGGGGCACCATGCACCGAGGAAGGGCCACCGGGGGGGTTTTACTGGGTAGGCGAGGTATCTTCTTGAAGATTTCCTCCTTGTATTCCGTATTTCGATGATAAGATATTTGTTGATTTCAAATAGATATAGGATGCGATAGGATAACCAAAAAAAATTACTATAATATCAATTTTCGAAACTCCCGAATGTTTTGACTGCACCAGCTACACCGAACTAACAGTATAAAAGCAACGCATTTCTTCCTGCATAGTACCGCAATGCGTACAGAGTTTGTGGCGAACGTTGGAAAGCCGGTGAAATATATTATTCGTTATCACCCCTTCCCCGTTCCCTGTACCTAAGGATTGTACGTTCACCCGAGTAAACATGGAACACTATCGCCTCTTAATATAAGAGGGGCAAGTCTATCGTCCTGCATAATTGCCAATTTCGCCTCCACATATTATATATATTAGCCACCAAATTGTTCATCTAGTAGGTTATTATTTTAAATTTCCTTGTAATATGTGATAGTGTGGTGACTTAGCGTATGTCTTGCAATGTGTGCGGTCTACGTTCGAATCTCAATCGGCTAGTATAATAAGATTCTGCTTTTGATTCTTTTTTAAAAAATATTTTTGGTGTATAGCGATTAGCTCACCCACCGCTATTAAAGGTATTTAGTGCAGGATAGATCATATCATCGGTTCCTATGGCATCTTGCAAGTGTATATAGCTAGGAACCTGGTCTGATTAAGCGATATCTATCTCAAGCTAGAAATTCGAAAACTCGAAAATATAAGTAAAAAAAGTTACCTAAGTCGCACTCCTTATTACATCAGCCAGTGAAAGTCCCGTCTAAATCAGTCCAGCGGTTCTAGCGATTAGCCGAAACAAACAGACAGGCAAAAGTTGTAAAAAAGTGTTATTTTGGTATATGTATGTACTGTATACACTATTTCAATATTATACACCGACACTCCAATTTTATTTATATGTATAACTATTTTATTTTCCCACATTTTTGACTATTTGCGAAGTGTACTATAAGCTCTATTTAGACGTATCGTAACCACCGGGTATGCGTAAATACGTATGTACATATCTACGAGTAGATTTAGATGTAGTAATATTACAATAATTTTATATCGTTTTAGAGTATCATAAATGTACTACCAACCATTAAAAATCAATTCATTTTCACACTGTTCATAAAAATTAAAATGTTCATTCATTACATTCCTACATAATTAATAAATCTTAATTAAAGTTTAATAAATCGTGTGTCCCTGTGAGTTGTTTCAACTTCGTAGAATGTCATTATTGAAATGATACCGGTCTCTACGCATACTCATTAGCGGAGAGAGTTGAAGCGTAGCGCCTACGCGGTGATGCTACGCCGTAGAAGGAGATCAGACTTTGACATTTATTATTATTCCATATCTATTTTAAAGTTTTTTTTTGATATTTTATAATAAATACAATCCTCATTTCCTGTTTTTATTTTTTGTTTATAGGAACAATAATGGGTAAAGCGATATAATAGATACATATTTAGTTTTAATTATAGAAAAAATAAATCTGGTTATTAAATGTAATTGATATCTGTGTTTAAATAATCTTTAATAAAGCAATAAGTACGAACAATTATCTTTATTTGGTCCACTTAGAAACACTTAGGAATCAATTCTCAATGGAATTCAGAGAAAAAGCACACGCTTTCTTCAGCGGAATAAGCTACGTTGTATGAATAACAATACATTCTCAATGACCCCTAATGGGGGCCATATAGTCTAGACACGTAAATGTCGATGGTATTTGGGGTAAGCTCAAGTTTGACTATTTCTGAAACGTGATGACCGCAAATAGAAGATTTAGAAATAGTAGTGAAGATTTCTGTAAACTACGATGGCACTGGTAGTCACCATTAGGGGTCAAATATTAAAAACAAAACTATTTTATTCCCATATTCCTGTTTACATCATTGTAATTTTTTATATTTATTAGCATAGGGTAAATTTTTTTTAAAGATAGCTAGCAATATTTCTTTTTATTCTTTTAAGAAATATTACTGACATTCTTGTTAACCATTCCAACTAAGCTTAATTTTGTGCTAGGAGATCATACACGTCAATAGTCGAATGGTGGATTCGAACCTATGACCTTACGATTCGCAAACCGAACCAATTCGCACACAAACAAAACCAATAGGCTATTGACGCTTCAAATATTAGTTCATAAGTTATTAGTATAAGGTTGTTTGTTTTGGAATATGAATGAGTCCATAATATTAAAATAAATCTAATATTTTTTGTGCTTTAAATGTCTTGACGTGGCGTTTCAAGCCCCGATCAAAGAGGAGATACACAACTTCTTACCTTGCGTTCGGTGGTGAAGGAAAACATCATGAAGTGAGATTTTCTAAGGCATGTAGTCTGCCAATCCGTACTAGGGCCGCGTGGTGGAATATGGCCTTATACTCTCTTTACAGAAAACCTAAACTCACTTTGGCCTCTGCCCAAACGTGGAACATATACAAATAAAGGTTGTAACTATTTTATATAATAACCATTCATCGATTCGATTCATTTTAAATATCGATGTACCCACATTCTATTTTGTATTCGGTATTATTAATAATAACGAATCTACTCCTTTCTACTACTTATGTGAACCACTCAGTTCTACTATTAAGATTCTGATTTTTTAATAAATAAGACAGAATTTTAATATCCGAAACATACAACACTACAATAAATTCTGATTGTACATCTAACTGTGTATATGGCCTTTGTGTCATCCATCTGATCTAAAATCCAATGACAATGGTTCTCAATTGGGTCAATTTTGCATAAATTAACGATAATATCACTAACGTGCTCTACCTTAGTGTCTGTCAGTGGCTTTTAGGTCAAATTATCGGCGATACGTAGTGCTCTACGATCTATTTATATAGTGAATGACACACAGAACGTTGTAAGATTTTGATGAACGGATGTTGTTAATAAATATTATAACTCTAATTTTATAATATTATATTAGTTGTACAAATAAGTTTCCGTTATTTTGAGAAATATGGCGTAGCACGAGGTTTACGTTGGAATTCGGAGATGGTAACCGGCTTAAATTTTTTTTCCTTTTTTATGGGGTATAAACTAGTGCTTGTGTGTGCCACGATCCCACCTGATGTTAAGTGATGATACAGTTGAAAGATGGTACGCACTAGCTTAGTAAATGCCTATACACTCTACTATAATATATATATATATATATATATATATATAAAAGGGAAAGTGTGTATGTTTGTTTCCTATAGGCTCCGACTACCGATTTCAATGAAACTTTCAGGAAATCTTCAGATTGACCTGCCGAGTAATATAATAGTATTTAAGTTTGGTTACGATCGGAGCACTCCTCTTTTTAAATTGTCAAACAAGCCATACGTCGTAATTTTATTTCTGACATTAATTTGAATCTGTTTTGTTTTTGTAAAAATGATTTGTATTTCTTGATATGTACATAGGTGCAGGTAATCATCTTCACCCGCTCGAGAAGAGAATGAATACAGAGAGAAATAAATAATTCAATATAATGTGAGAGATAAATTAAATATTTAATGATGAAAGTTTATTGTTTAAATAAAATAAAGCAAAATCTAGCCCGGCGAAGCTGGGTACGCTAGTAATTTATAAGATTTACAGATACTAACCTTATTAAGGTTAGAATCTTCAAATCATATTTTTAAAGCCTTTCCTTTTATTTGATGTTCTTTATAAATTGAATCACATGTGATGTAATATCAATTTCTAGGAAAAGTGGCTTTCTACTTCACCTTTTTCATGTAATTCCCTTTTGTGAGTTGAAGGAAGGTGTTACATGGAGAGGTTAACTTGAAAACAACAGAAATATAATTAAACGTCGTCCATGTATCTTGAAAAAAGTCAAAAAAATATATCGTAATCTGGAAGCTCCAAAAGGAAGACGCTTCACATTTTATTTATTTCGCCACAGTCTCTGACATATCGTTTATCTTTTGGATTGGATTGCTAAATAATTTATATCTCTTCTGTAACAACATCTAGTTTTATCACTTTTGGAGTTTTATTTTCAATTGTATATTTCAAATGTGAGGGAATGAGAGTAAGCATTATCGAAACAAGATGACTAGGGCATTTTTTTTTCACTCACTTTTCGATCTGATTACTTATCGATGGTGCCATTCCTACTAAACACAGAATCCAAGTAAAAGTTACACACATATTTTTCATTATTTTTTAATGTTTGTTTTATTCTGTCTGTAATGTGTTTTTGTATTATGATGCCAATTAATAAATGTCTATGTCTATGTCTACGTCTAAATTAAGCAAACAGATAAGACAAAATTTATTTATATATATAAAACACGGTATCAATTGATGTTATAAATATCATTACAAACAGGCCGACATGTTTCACTTATTATAATTAAGCATGCAAATAAAATAAATTTACTGTCAAGATTTTGTGCAGATAGTATATCTATCTATAGTTAGATTTAGAAAAAATATATTAATTGAAAATCTCCTTTTCCAAATCGATTAAAAAAATGTTTAACCTATATTATATATGTATGTGTATTACCTTTAGGAGTTCTTTTTAAATTTTGGTCACTAAAATATTTTGTTTGAAACATAATTTTTTTTTAGAATATTAAATGAAATAAAAAAATAAAAAACGGTATAGAATTTAGCGTCACATTTAGTTAAATGTAACGCAAAAAGTCATTCAGCATCAACATATGCGTATTTGTAACGGAAGTGTTGGTGAGAAGCAGATATTGGAGCGAATAATGCGGTGGAGAGGAGAGGTGAGCGCAGGAGGTGAGGTGAGGAGAGGAGAGGAGAGGATAAAGGTTATTGTTTTGGTTGGCAGCACTTCACTTCGTTGTCAGTAAAGCAAAAAATAAAGTGTGCATAAAAATTAAGTGTGGTCTTTTCTTTAAATTATCAAAAAAACCTTTAGTCGTTATATATTATTATCAAAATATAACACTTTACAAATTGGAGAGCCATTCAATACCGCTCCTATATCGTATAAAAATACATGAAATAAAGCGGAAACCTATTACCCCTACAAGTTTAGGAAGCCATTTAATAGAACCCATATCACGATCCTGACAAGCAGTTTGGCAAACATTTGGAGCGTGGAGTAACAGCTGCGTTAAATTAGGTGGACAAACACATTGACTGTTCGACGAGTTAGGCCATTTAAAGCAGTTTTACTGCCGATTTGTTAAATCACTGCGACGGCTATGTGAACGGTATATTTGGCAAATGGCTATATGTGTCACAACATCAATTTGTTTCGGGGCTTACGTTGGAACCAATGTTTGATCGGCAGGGTCCAAGCACAATTATGTTTAATTTTTTTTTAACGATTTTAACCAGTCAGTCGTATTGGTCTTACTTAATGCGTTTTTTTATTTGAAAGCTTTCCGGGATTCCATTTAAGATACATTATCGGTGTAAGATCTGATTATGGAAATAATATCAACATTCGTTTGTGGCTTTTCAACCGACTTCAAAAAAGGAGTAGGTATTCAACTCGTCTTCATGTTTTAAATTTGGTCTCATCCTGACAAAGGCACCCATGAGAAAACCATTTAAGTCTTAAATTTACATTAAGTGCGAATAACTCAATATCACGCCAACCGATTTCGATCATTCATTGTTTATTGGACTACTTTAAAAATAGTTTGATGAGAATTTGATTATGTTCTGAATAATTCTATTTAGTATTATTCCTACGATAAATCTTTTAAACAAAGAGGGCGTCAGTGCGTGTTAGCGTTAAAGGTTTGATTTCGAGTCAAGTTCAAGAAAATAAATTATTATATTAATTAAAAAAAAAAATTAAATTGAGAACCTCTGCATTTGAAGTCAGTTGAAAAAGAACTACCTTGTCTACGTTTTTTGTTCTGTCTTTCGTGGAATATAGTCCCAGTACAAGTTGGTTGATGTACGTAGAACAGGCTACAATGGATCGTCTCAAACTCTAAAGTAAGTAAAACATTCTGAGAACAAGCCTTTGTAAAACAACGTGTGTTTTTTTCTATTGCGTTTTGTGTTGGGCTCCGCGACTGTAGACCCAATTACCGGTAACAACGGATGTCACATTTGTCCTCGGGCGTGACAATATACTAGCATCCTGTTTCTTTACCTAGGACAGTTATAATTGAACCTTTCGTTCTTATAATTTACATAAGCTCTTAAACCTAATAATATAACGTAACTCTGCCCCCCCCCCCACCCCTCAGATGGCGGAATATCTTGTGTGAAGATTTCCCCCCCGCCAACAAAAAAAAAGTTTCATTTTTAGGAGAAGTCGTTTTATCCATGATATTAATATACTCATTTTAATTACTTTACTTTATGTAATTTTTGTAATGTATTTTATTCCTCTCTTTGATTGTTTTTAACGCATTAAAACTAAAAAAACCGTATATATAATGTAAATCAACAGAGTCTTATCAAATACCTAATCACAAAGTATATTTCTCAAGCTGTAGATTTTTTATCAATATTATAAAATAGAAAATAGTAATTTATTAACCAAATCTTTATAGAAATACCGCGACAATTAGGGCATGCAAGTCTTGGCAATAACTTCTAATTCATATAAGGAATTAGAACATCGAGGTGGCTGCCAAGACGTTTGTACGTGGAAATTTAATAGCCGTAGTATTCCTGCAAATGCATCATTCTGACATTGAACATACATACAAATGTTTATCGAATAAATACATATATCTATATATTTAAATGGAGAGAACATTTTTATTGTCAGTTTTACTGTTAAAACTACAATAGTAACATGACAGTTATTTCATAAAATGCAGCGTTTATTTAATAAATTGTATTGTATTTTCTTTACTCCTCTGCCTTTAGGGGTAATAAAAAATTGAATAAGTCTTTCAATGTTAATAGATTAGGTCAGTAGCCCTGTAGTTCTAAGCTCGTAGAATAAGGCTACGGTATCCCTTGCCTATCGTAGAAGGCGACTAAAAGGGGTCTCGGGTTCACTGGGCGATAAGGGTGGGGGCCTTTGTCGTCCGCTAAACCCGGGAAGAAGGCGACATTGGCTGGCCCGTGTCGCCTAACACCGCGTCGGCACGGGTGGGGAGGGACTATCCTCCTTCCCCGGGATGTGCTTTTCGAAGAGCACAGTGCAGTGGGGGCCCCCCCGTGCGTTCCACTGGACATCTCGGAGCCCGTCACCATGCACCGAGGAAGAGCCGTTTTTTAGTGGGTTAGTACCCCACATAATCGCCTTCCCCGAATGAAGTTTCCCTCCCCGTCAACAAAAAAGTTTACACCAAAAAGAACATTTTCATCAGATAAACTTAACACGTAGACCCGGTATCGACAACTTGATAAGGGATGACGTTTCATCGAAACGCTCCAAATCACCGGCAATAATTTATAAATTATTTCTCCCAAGGGTTGTAATTGAATTATATTCAATTAATTTCCTTATTATTGTTTAATTTTACGCCGTATCCTGTAAAATTAATTTTATACTACGACTTTTATGTAAGAACAAAACAATTGCTACTGTGAACAAATGATCCTCAGCATATAATCATAGCCCAACATTTCATTAAATTTCATTATTTATAGTTTTAATATACGCTCTCTCTCTCTCTCACTTCAGATTATTCGACCATACAAATCATTTTTCATCACCGAACGACTAGGCGCGGCGAGCAGTTGCACCCTTACGTCGTAGACATCCCATCGATACGCACGAAGCGATTTGCCTCCACCTTCCTTGTGCGAACCGCTAAGGAGTGAAACTCTTTGCCGCGTTCAGTCTTTTCTCACGGGTACAATCTGGACACCTTTAAGTCCAATGTGAACAGACACCTTATAGCCTCGCGTGCTCCATCCTAGGCTTCATCATCGCCTTCCATCAGGCGAGATTGAGGCCAAACGTGAGCCTATTAAAAATAAAAAAATTACGAAGTGTCAAATTAGATAATATACAAAAGAATGACATGGAAATCGAACTAATTTGTAATAAAAACATTTTTTCTGTATGTTATGCTGTATGTAGGCTGAATGCTAACAATTTTTTTTTTCACAAATATAACTAACCTTCTTGTTAACCATTCCAGCTAAGCTTAGAGATGGTTCACTTCAATAGTCGAATGGTGGATTCGAATCAGATTACGATACGATTCGCAGATTTTACCCTAAACCATTAGGCTATTCATTCCTCATCTAGGATCATGTATTGCGTTCTGAAAATTACTTAATATAATTACTGCCTCACAATCAACGTATTACATAAAGGTTTCGCATCTCTTTTGGAACGTATCCAATGTCAGTTCGTGAGAAGGCAGTAATAATTTATTAAAATTGGTGAAAAGTTTGTGTAACCGTGTTTTAATTAAGCTCCAGGTGACGTATGTGAGGATTATGTTATTTTATAATTTTAAATAGTGTTTAAATTTGTTTTATAAATATAATTTATTTATAAATATATGTTTTTTATACTAATGAAGGCAAACGAGCTTACGCCTCACCTGATATTAAGTGATCCCGTGGCCCATGAACATCCACAGCACCAGACGATTTGCAGGTGCAAAGTGTATGGAGATGGGCTCAACACCTTTCTACTAATAACAGCTACGAATTAACAAACTTGAAGAAAAACAGATCGCGACTGTAGTCTCTGTTTACGCCGCCAAAAATATTTAAAGGAAGAGTCTATTTTATTATTCCTCACATGTTTAAATGGATGTGAAATTTAATTTGTTGTTTGAAAATTTGTAAAGTGATTGTTATACTTTTAATTTTGTAAAATATAGGGTATAAAAGAGTTGAATAAGCGAGTGTGGCAATTAAAGTCTAAAAAAAAATAGTGTTTTTAAGTTTATGGAAATTTATTTTTAAGTTTTTAGAATCTTTATCTTTTCATTATTTTTTTTTTTATTTTTGGACCTTACGTTATGTTTTACAACAAGTAAAATACACAAAATATTATACAAAATATAAAAACATTAAAAACCAAACCCAGTGTTCCTTCGGCAGCGAAGCAGGGCTCAAGCAACCGGTGGTTAGGACGACATGAGAGAAGATACCTCCTGACGATTCGTGCCGTGTCTAGCAGTACCGCCATCTGTATCTGACCTTTGACCCAGCCATCTAGTGAAAGTCTCTTAAGATTTTGATCGAGACTTTTCGCTATAAGACCGTTTGCAGAAACGACTATCGAGACAATGATCGTCGAATACACATTCCACGTCGCGGTCACCTCGTGAGCCAAGTCGACGTACGCAGTGATTTTTTTCCCTTTCGGCCTTCACGAGGTTCTCGTTATGTGGGATGGTAAAATCGACAAGCACCGCCTGTCGCGTTGATCGATAAGTTAGCACAACATGTCTGTGATGACAGATCGATCCCAATAGAGCGTTCTTTTATTATTATTTTTGACCTTACGTTATGTTTTGACAATACTTATATAACAAGTAAAATACACAAAATATTATACAAAATATAAAAACATTAAAACCAAACCCAGTGTTCCATCGGCAGCGAAGCAGGGCTCAAGCAACCGGTGGTTAGGACGACATGAGAGAAGATACCTCCTGACGATTCGTGCCGTGTCTAGCAGTACCGCCATCTGTATCTGACCTTTGACCCAGCCATCTAGTGAAAGTCTCTTAAGATTTTGATCGAGACTTTTCGCTATAAGGCCGTTTGCAGAAACGACTATCGAGACAATGATCGTCGAATACACATTCCACGTCGCGGTCACCTCGTGAGCCAAGTCGACGTACGCAGTGATTTTTTTCCCTTTCGACCTTCACGAGGTTCTCGTTATGTGGGAAGGTAATATCGACAAGCACCGCCTGTCGCGTTGATCGATAAGTCAGCACAACATGTCTGTGATGACAGATCGATCCCAATAGAGCGTTCTTTTTATTATTATTTTTATCATAATAAGTTCTAAATTCTTTATTTTAGTAAGCAAAACATGGCTTGTTCTTAATTTGTTACATAAATTTATACTATGTTTTTAGCACATAAATCTGAAGTGATCTGAGATTGTATTATTTTATTTTACTTTGCTTAACCAAGTCTCAAGATGTATCATATGAACGTCCCGGACTTTTTTATTGTAGCCGCATTCAAATTACTAAAATAAAGTTTCCTTTTACCCTCATCTCTTTGTTACTCTGTAATTGTGGAGTCCAGCGGACTAACTTCATCTCTCACAGAACTTTTACTTCATTGCATTCAACGGTGCCATTAAAATTTCAACAAAACTTGCTTTGAAACTCTTCGCGTTACAGAATTGAAAGTGGTTGTGAAATATGTGATTTTTTAAAGAATGCTAACATTTTTTTATATAAATATTACTCGTATATTTTTTTTAAATCTTAAGTTAAGGTTCTACAATATTGATTCAAAAGTTAAGTATGTAAAAAACATTAAAAAAACCAAACCCAGTGTTCCATCGGCAGCGAAGCAGGGCTCAAGCAACCGGTGGTTCCTAACCACATGAGAGAAGAAACCTCCTGACGATGCGTGCCGTGTCCAGCAGTAGCGCCATCTGTATCTGACCCTTGACCCAGCCTTGCAGCGAAAGTCCTGTGAGGTGTTGATCAAGACAGATACAAGGCGTTCGCAGAAACCACTATCGGGAAAATTATCGTCGAATTCACATCACACGTGATGGTCACCTCGTCAAGGTACTCGGTGATTGTTTTCCTTCACGGCCTTCGCGTTACTGTTTACCATATACTTAAGCTTGTGATAGGAGATGGTGTCGTCATTAGTTCAATGGTGGATTCGAACCTCCGACTATACGTTCAACAGAGCACATCTTAAACCATTAGGCTATTGAAACTTCTAATTGTCTTTTTCGTATTTTAATTTAAACAAATGAAAATAAATACTTAAATTATCAACATGTAATATTGTAATAAAAAAATGCTTTTAAAATCGTATGAATTTATATACCTATAAACGTTTTAAAAAAAATAATTGAGAACTTATTTTTTTTATAACGTCCTTTTAATCCGAGCGGGGTAGACAGAGACAGGGTGCTCAGGGGTGAGCTCATAACCATACTACTACTACTTACTACTTATTACCACCTCTGATTTTGTTTCGCAGGCCTTCAACTTATTTAATGCTATATTGCCCTTCTCGCCCTGTCCAAGTAACTTAAATCTAATTTATGAAATATGTTGGGATCTATGCATACTTACCGGGAATAAAACCTGCTTTGGAATAACTTTCGACGACTAATTACCTAGTACGTAATAACATAAGTTAAATAAGTATGTTGATGGTAAAAAATAAGTAACTAGTCGTTCTGTCGCGTAGCAAAGAGAATCGGAAGACGCACTACGTCGATTTGGCAAGGTCGTAGCACGTTGTTGTCAGTTACCTATCTAAGCTCATGCGGCAGCATCTATGCCGGCCTATTTCCAAACGTGTGAACGTTGCTAACTACAAAATCTTTGTACATGTAAGAATTAAACAACAGATTGATTTAAAACAAATCTACTGTGTGAACCGAATTGCAGAGTTCCCGACAAACTAAATTTCAAACAAAGGAATTCGCATGAAACATGAATATGCGAGCGCAGATTTAAATTTTCATCTTTTCAACGCCGGTTAAATGCATAAAGGATTAAATTAGTTATTTTCAACATTTTCAAAATTTCCTATAATTTTTCTGGAGTTTATTTTAGCGGTTGGGTCGGCTGACGTCAGAAGTCCTTGAAGCACTATTATGCTAAGATGTATGGAGAAGCGAGAAAGATGTGTTTGTACCGTGAAAACTCTGCCTAACCCTCTGAGTCGACAGCGTAAATGATTTTTTTATTCTATGTTATACACCAATGGTTTTTTTTAAATGATTTGATCAAAAATTAAAGTCAACCTTCGGTTTCAAAGACATCCCTAGAAGTATAAGAAGCAAGGAAACTTTAATGGTACAGTTTGGTTTTGGGTCGAGAAATCACCAAAGATATATAGAGAAAGCTAGCCAATTTCTTTCACAAAAAGGCGCTCTATTTGATCAAGTCGTTTTTCAACCAGTATATTTACGAAATTAAAACCTATTTCAAATCTGTCTTTCTTTTTCGTAAATACGAAAAGGAAATTCTTATAATCGTAGGAATATTACTAAATTGGATTAATGCGAACCTGACAAAACTCTCATCAAACTACCCTTGAAGTACCTTGCCAATCAAAAATGAATCGTCGAAATCGGTTGGCATGTTATTGAGTTATTCGTCCATTTGTCGCGCACATACTTAATGCAAATTTATTAACTCATTTGGTTTTCTCATGGATGCCACTGTCAGAATTGGACCAAATTGAAGTGGGAACATGCACTAGCTTTCATTAAAAAAAATCAAATCTCTCGGTCCATAGTTGTATGGTAACAAACAAAAATAAAAAAGAGACGGATTGAGAACCTCCGCCTTTATTCAAGTCGGTTGAAAAGAAGCTTACAATCTTCCAATTATGATAATTATATTAATAGGATATATCCTGATTAAAATAAGTCAGTATTGAATACGGGTAAAAACTACTATTGGTTTTTTTGATGAACCTATTGATTATTTATCGTTTATTTTATTTATAAATATTAATATATCATTAGGCACCCTTTTTTGTGACTAATCTATGCAAATCAACGGAAGAAGGTGGCTTTGACAGTATCAGCGGATTGAGAGGTGGCATAGCTTGAACTTCTATCCATAGCAACTCGACAAAAGAGTCCCTTTGACTTGGGCGGATAGTTTTACGCAAATTCATTCCGTTCCAAGGGCGCCCAAATAGATAGAACGAGTCGGTCGGTTGCTTTTCAACCAATGGTCGTATTGGTTTCTCAGTAAACTCCCGTTTATTTGTATTAATAATATAGAGTGAGCCAAGTATCGTAATTTACAAAAAAATAAAACTATCAGGCTTAAGCTATTTGTGTGATAATTGTTGACAAATTTAGATCGATACAATGATCTAATAACGTAAATAGTATGATATAAATTACATTTTATTACAGTAAATTGCCTACAAATTGACTGTGATTGCCGCAGAGGACGTCCACGATTCAATTAAACAAATTGCGTTATACCAACGACTGAAACTTGTTATAATTTCGAGGGTAGTTGAATGTGATATAGTAGATGCTTATAGAAATTACGCCGCAGAGATAAATAACAAATGAGAAGGGTTGGTGGATGAGACCGTAACATACCCAATTTACTTCATTATGACGCATATGGGACACAAGTTTTAGTGTGTTGCGTTGTTATACAAAACTCCTTCAAGGACATTCTTTAGCGAGTAGTGTACAATGAACATTATATGTTTCTTAGATACAGATTTTTTTGGAAAGAAATTCCTTACGGCGTTTCGAAAACAATGTGAGACTAAAATCGTAAGAAAAATATATAACGGAAGTGTTATAGTCATCTACACGGCGGCCGATAGCGTGACTATTAAACGTATAGTTTAACTCTCTGATCACAGGTGGCGCTTTAACCAATTGTTAACGTGTAATCAGAGTTTAATAAGTAGTCATTAATTATTTATGTAATTTTAAAAATTGCAGATCCTGAAACATTGAGCTATTGACGCTTCAAAAGAATCAGATTGTTCAATGAGTAATACGCTTTTATTTAATTATCTTTATGTTGAGAATCATCTAAGATGATCAGTTTTGAGGTCTCTACAGTTTTCAGCTCTTAGATCGCTTACTCTTTCGCGACTAATTAAATGGCAGGAACCCCCAAAGCATATAATATTACTACTATATAAATATTAATAACATTCTTTTTAACCATTCCAACTAAGCTTAAGCTTGTGCTAGGAGATGGTTCACGTATATAGTCAAATGGTGGATTAAATCCTGCGTCCTTACGATTCGCTGACCGTACCCTAAACCATTAGGCCATTGAATATTACCGCGAAAGAATTCTAATCCGAGAGAGCATAGCATAACGGTGGTATAGCTCTTAGGTTGCTTAGCCTGAATCTATCACTAATGAGCTGACGGTATATGAAAATACTTCATAGACAGCACGTATATTCATACACTATGTATTAAAGTTAATTTTGTTTAAGCTCGAGATTTTGTCGTCAATTTTATCATAATTTTAAATTTAATCAAAACAAAACAAGACTTCGTTCACGTCAATATACGAGTAATGGATTTGAATAACTGAGCTTATATTTCGCATAACCATACGAACAGAATATCTTGTAATGAAAAACAGTATTTTTGATAAACAAAATGTTAATCAGAAAAACAAATTAACACCTGTGAATATGAAATATGGAAACATTCCTTGGTTATGATATCTAAAACTACATTCCCCTTGTAAGGATGACAATGGTCAGAGATTTTGACTTGTTGAACATAATTCTTGTGCTGCTTTGTAGCTTCATGAAAATTTTACCTTACCTTTTTTATATATTTTCTAAGCAAGTGCTTGACTACGATCCCACCTGATGTTTGGAAATGCAGTTCTGGATGGTAAGGCGCACTAGCTTGGTAAATGCCTGTTCACTCTACTCTTAAAAATACCCACATTGTAATCGAAGGGAAATACAGACGCGGGCAAACTATTCCAGTTCTTTCCTGTCCGAAGAATGAAAGACGAAACAAAGCGCTTCGTTCGGGCTTGAGGGATGTTCACAACAAAAGGATGAAATCCTGCAGGGCGTCTAGGAGTCCGATGGTGGAACGGGGATGAGGGAATTAGTTCACGTAGTTCCAGAACACACTCTCTAAAATGCAATCTGTAGAAAACCGAAAGGCTAGCTACCTTACGCCTGTGCTCGAGACTGAGCAGATTGGTTTCAGCTGCGTCACCAAATAGCCTCTTAGCCCACCTCTCCACTGAGTCCAAAGCTGCGAGATGGCATTTATCAGCACCTGCCCAAATGTGACAGCAGTATTCTACACACGACCGGACTTGAGCTTTACAAACTAGGTAAAAAGAAATGCCTCTACTAGAAATTTAAGATAAAAAGGGCAGGACTCTCTCCGTAGACGTTCAGTGCACTGTTTAGATTTTTTTTTTGTGACGAACTACACAGATTGGCCAGAGAAGCTGGCCTTGACTGCTTCACCGGATTGAGAGGTGGCATAGCTCTTAGGTCGCTTAGCCTGAACCTCTATTGCTAGTAACTCGACACAAGGGTCCCCCCGGTGAGGGGTAACCTCGGCTTGGACGGTTACTATGTTACGCGTAAGCATGCCGATCCGAGGGCGCCCGAGAGGGCCGAACCACGACTCGGCACTGTTTAGGATAAGTGTGTTACGCTGGAGGAAACGCCCTTTTTAGTCTTTATTAAATTACCTCTTATACTCTTGATGAAAATCAGACAATAATAACTGTTGTGTGCGATGTTGAGTATGGTAGCTCACAATACCCTAAACAATAAACTGCTGTCGATGTTTATTGTGGAGTGCATGAATCTCGCCTTACTAGTGGGCGTTGGTAAGAGCGATTTAAATAAAATGTATGAGAATTAAACTAAATGAAGAGAAACTGATGAGCATTTTCCATTTACTCGTTTCAAAGTTGCAATCGCAGAGATAAGCGGCTTTACGTACGCCATTAGGCACCTCCGATAACTATATCTGGAATAACTTCCTCTACGCTTTCAAGCTTATTACCAACTGCGCAATTTTTTTACGTAAAATATTTTTCGAAGTCGAAGCTTAATTTAAGTTAAGAGCCATAGTAGCTCAAGGCACAGATGGTCGCCTGTAGTTGCGTAGTACGTTAGCGACCTGAATTCGATCCCGGGCACCAATTAAATTGTTTGTTGCGATTTTAAGTGTTGATTTACCACACTCTCGGTGTTAAACATCGTGAGGAATCCTACATGTGTTGAAAATATCTATACGAAAAGTTGAAATGGCGGAATGAAAATACTAGCTGTTTAATTAGAGCTAAAAACTGCATTTTACAAATTCCGCCACACCGATCTGCTGCTTTCCGCGGCAGTTTCAGATACTTGGCCACCAAGTGTTGGAATAACTTGTCACCGCCCATAAGAGACAGTACATCTGTAAACGCATTTAAAAATAGATTAAAACACCTGATGTTAAAGTTACAAAAAGATAATATCCCCGCGATATCGGTGGATTGTTGTTTCCAATATTTTCAATATTTCATTAAACATTTTAAACTTTAAACGTTTAATTATCATATTATTTATTTTATTTTATTTTTTGTCTTAATAATATATTTATTTATCATCTATTATTTTATTGTATAAAATATATTTTAATCTCTTAACTGTTTTATTCATGTATCCTATTTATTATACTCTTATTGTCTCTTTGAATTCCATATAAAAGTAGTAGTCCCGGGCACCGCTGAAAATCAGCGCTGTCGCATCCTTATGACAGCATATGCTGAGACGGTTTCTATTATTTGTCCGTGTAACTTTAACTGTGTTTTGTCCATTTTTCATTATTTTTTAATGTGTGTTTTATTCTGTCTGTGGTGTGTTTTTGTATTATGATGCTAATAATTCCAAAATATTCCAAAATATATGATGTCTGTTAATCCGCATTAAGGCCGCGTGGTGGATGATGCCCTTATACTTTCTTTATAGAGAAGACCTGTGCTTAACAATGGGACGTATACGAGTATTTATATATAAATATACAGCGTGTAACTTTAATTTAATTTTGATATTTACGCTGTTAATGAAAGCTCACGTACTCATAACTTGTACCGGGTTGAATTAACCGCTTTGTAAAATGTCATTTCAACACTTGATTTTAATTTGCAACTTTTCATTAAACGTTCTTATTCGCTAATTAACGAAAAACATTTCTCGCTGTCAACACAACGTGGAACTCCATACACTTAATTTACAATGCAATTACCAACGCCCGTATTTACCTATGACCCAACAAAAATAATTAAGTCTTAACAGAGAGGCAATAACAATATTAGCTTGTTTGACGCTCGGTTAATAAACGAATGACTGTGAATGTGGAAAAACAAATATGTTTTTACAGTGTAAATTACAACAGAGCAAACAGCGTTCCGCGGCAGTTTCAGATACTTGGCCACCAAGTGTTGGAATAACTTGCCACTGCCCGTAAGAGACAGTAAATCTGTAAACGCATTTAAAAATAAATTAAAACACCTGATGTTAAAGTTACAAAAGATAATATCCCTGCGATATCGGTGGCTTGTCGTTTCCAATATTTTTAATATTTCATTAAACAATTTAAACTTTAAACGTTTAATTATCATATTATTTATTTTATTTTATTTTTTGACTCAATAATATATTTATTTATCATCTATTATTTTATTGTATAAAATATATTTTAATCTCTTAACTGATTTATCCATGTATCATATTTATTATACTCTTATTGTCTGTATAAATTCCATATAAAAGTAGTATTGCGCGCGCACGTCTTTAGGTAGTCCCGGGCACCGCTGAAAATCAGCGCTGTCGCATCCGGTTTATCGGTTAATAAACGAATGACTGTGAATGTGGAAAAACAAATATGTTTTTACAGTGTAAATTACAACAGAGCAAACAGCGGTAGTCTTCCAGCATTAGGGTGCATCTTCACTGAAGTGGAACGAAAAACGAATGCGTTAATCAACCTGCACAGAGTGCGTAGCTCTGCTTTATGGATTCGAATGTTGAAAGTAAAATTTCTTACGTTACTTGCTCAAAAGCATTGAATTTTTAGTTACTAAGCAAGTACTTGACCACCTTTTAGTCGCCATTTACGACAGGCAGGGCAGGTATACCGCAGCCTTATTCTACGAGCCCAGAACTACAGGGCTGTACATTCTTGTTAATCTTTTTTTTTTTTTGTTGACGGCGAGGAAATCTTCACAAAGATACCCCGCCTTCTGGGGGAAGGCGGCGGTTATGTGGGGATCTTACCCACTAAAACCTCCCCGGTGACCCTTTCCTCGGTGCATGACGAGGGGCTCTGGGATCTCACGTGGAACGCACCGGAGCCCCTCTGCACTGTGCTCAAGGAGAGCACGTCCCGGGGGCAGGTTACTCCTTCCCCCCCTTTACGCTCGCAGCGCAAGGCAACACGGGCCAGCCGATGTCGCCTTCTTCCCGGGTCCACTTTGGTGGACGACGCAGGCCCCCACCCTTGTCGCCAAGTGAACCCGAGGCGCCTTTTAGTCGCCTTGTACGACAGGCAGGGGATACCGTAGTCTTATTCTTGAGAGCCCAGAACTACAGGGCTGGATTCTTGTATATCTATGCCAAATTAAGCTTGTAATACTCGACTGGTCGATTCAAACTCGTTCGAAGACCGTATACTAAACCATCGGACTATTGACGTTTATCAGCCTAAAACCATTATTATTCAATTTGTTAATCCTATAGTACTATAAAAATAGCAGTAACTTCGTAAACAGTTACATGTGCAATTGTAAGCTTTACCGGGATCATATAAAATTTATAATTTAAAAACAATTCCTTTAATAAAAATATACACTGTTTTCTCATCCTATATTAATACCCATAAATTTCCAAATAATTCTTTCGTACAATTGACTTTCGACTCTTCGCGGCTCAGCTTCTGACAAATTGAATTTCAAACACAAAGACCCCGCAGTACACGAGAAAATCTCGTGTGCGCGAAATTCTTTGCCACATCCGCGGATTTAATAACGAAGGATGAGAAAAAATAATAACCAATGTATTTTATATATTCCCGTTAGCATTTCTCGTTATGCTCTCTTTCTAATCAATTACAACATATAAGGCTGGCATTAAACGAAACGCTAAAGCCACCTTATAAAAAAAAAATATAATTTTATTACTCTATGGTTAATGATAGTGGCAAATATATATATTTATGTATTGTGTATGTAAGTTACTCCCTATGTGTTTGTATAATTACATATATATTATATTTATTTATATAACAAGTATTTTTTTTCTAAATTCAATATAGATATAATCACAGATCTTTCACGTTTCTAGAAACAAATATCTGTCCATCCAAAGGTAGTCTGAAAGAGATCGATCGTAGCGATCAGACCGACCATCGCGCACGCCATTGCATCGTGTATATTGGATATTTCAATATATAAATTTATTATTTCTGTGTAATGAAATCTAGTTGTGTTAAAGTGATATCATTATTTGCTTGAATATCTTCGAATAGCAAAATAATAACGCACTAGTTCATGTCAGAGTTAAGTTAAAAGTTAAAGTTACAGCCTTTATACATGTCCCACTGCTGGGCACAGGCCTTCTCTGTAAAGAGAGTATAAGGGCATAGTCCGCCACGCGGCCCTAATGCGGATTGGCAGACTTTACATGTCGTAGAAAAATTTTCTAAGGCATGTAGGTTTTCCTCACGATGTTTTCCTTCACCGCCGAGCGTGTGGTAAATCAGCACATAAAATAGCAACAACAAATTTATTGGTGCCGGCACCGGGGATCGAACTCGGGTTGCTAGCGTACTATGCAACTTGAGCCAACCGCACGGACACTGAGCTACCACGGCTCAAGTAATACATGTCAGAGTATGTATTTATTATTTGGGTATTTTGACATGTTTCTCTGTCTGGTTGGCGCTAATATATAAAATACTAGCGTACCCAGCCCGCTTTGCCGGACTAGATTTTGCTTTATTTTATTTAAACAATAAACTTACATGAGAAAAATTTTAATTTAACTCTAACAATATATTTAATTATTCATTTCTCTCCGTATTCATGCTCTTCTATTCTCTTCCCGAGCGGGTGAAGACCATTACCTATACCCATGTACATATCAGCAATATACTCCATTGTACTTTAATTTGGTTCATAATGACATAAATACACAACGCATGTGTCAATACAAGTTTGGGTTATAAAACAATACGACATCATTAAGTAAATAAAAGCTGTATTTCACAGTTCAAAAAGAGGAGTGCTCCGATCGTCACCAAACTTTACAGGATTACTCGCCAGGTCAATCTGAAGATTCCCTGAAAGTTTCATTGAAATCCAGTCCAGCCGTTTCGGAGACTATTTGGAACAAACCCACACACTTTCCCTTTTATACATATACAATATGTATATATAGATATATACAATTTACAAAACTTACACACCACTATATATTTTTAAATAAATTATATAATTTATGAAATAAAATTTACATACATTATACACATATTAAAATAAAAAAAATAAATTCAACTAGACGAGATTCCGTCAGAAGGGGAGACCAAACAGCCGAGGGTCGTGGAGAAGGAGAGAGAAATCGGCGAACAATACGCGCAGTGTGGCAATACCGCCTCTTGCATCTGGCTTTATTATTTATTTGTTTATTATTATAATTAATATGTATTTGATTTGATGATAATTTCATTTTGTCATTTAATTTTCGACTCACGATCGACTTGCGGTAAAATGGTTTATTTAAACGACCGTCTAGAGCACGTTTCTGCGAACTAATTTATTTCTCATTGAAATTCGCTAGTTGTGAAATAATTTCCAATATTTATGTGACATTTTCGCAATGTTATATAATTAGTCATTAGTTTGTGCTTGGGACTATTCACCGTAGTAGCTGTGTCCGGTCGCCTCAAGTTACATAGTAGACCAATGAATTTGCTTGTTTCAAATTGCAGTTTGAAGTGTGTTTAGGAACTAGATGATCTAATTCCCCCATCTCCGTTCCACCATTGGACTTCAAGATTTCATTATTTGTTGTGAACATCCCTCAAACCCGAATAAAGCAGCTCGGGCTTTGCTTCGTCTTTCATTGTTCGTACAGCAAGGGACTGGAATAGTTTGCCCGCGTCTGTCTTTCTTTCCTATTACAATATGGGTATTTTCAAGAGTAAAGTGAATAGACATTTACTAAGCTAGTGCGCCTTACCATCTAGGACTGCATTTCCACTTAACATCAGATGGGATCGTAGTCAAGCACTTGCTTTGAAAGTATAAAACCTTATATTGGACAGACGTACTTTAAATATATTAGGAAATTGGCAGCAATACGCTTTGACATCAAATCATTGCCGTGTTTCATACAAATTGAAGTTATTGCTGCGTACATAATTCTACAAACTGTGAGATACAAATCCTCTCACACTAATTAATTGCCGTTCATAGACATAGATCCGACATTGATTACATTAAACTATATAGATTAGATTAATTGAATTTGATATCCATCTAAATCGTGTCGTTGCTCAGATACCTAGTACCGTGTAGGAGAGAACCGTATAAATCACGCAAAGTTGGGAAGAGACTTGTCTATAAAGAGAATATAAGGGCATAGTCCTGCATGCAATCCTAGTGCGGATTCGTAGGCTACGCATGCCTTAGAAAAATTTCTAGGACATGCAGGTTACCTTCCACGAGTACATGGTACATGGACTTCTTAAGAGCACTTTATCAATTGTCTGTATTTTTTAATATTTGTGTACTTTAAGCTTCTATTAATAATCTATGCCAGTAAAACGTTATGTAAACTTGGATAATACAGTATTTTTCATAAATTTTATTTAAATTTTCCCGTCACATCGAGGCAACACTAAGTACTAAAATTCCAAGTTTACTTAAGATATCCTATTTTCGGTTAAGTTTATGTTTTTTAATTAAAAATAAATAAATTGATAAAAATATTCTATTTTATTTTAAGGATATTTAATTGTCTATCATGCACAATCTATTTTAGTTAGCTGGCGTTTATCTTCCGAGATAGTCAAACATTTTTAACCGATCCTTTATTTTTGCTCACGGCTATATATAGGATAGCATCAAAAGGAAGAAAGAAAAAGCTTCGTAACAAAATAGCGAGGAAACTCCAGTAAAATGGAAGTAAGGCGTGCTCGGTTAGCTGTCAAAGCAATCACAGCGGCTGTCATTTCCGGCGTCCTCACCGCGAGTAGATTAAAACCTACATCTCCGTGAAAAATAGACTAGTTGTCTTTAAATGAACAAGCTACTAAAGTCGTCTCATCAAAGTGCTTACCCACGTAAATGCTCAAGCTCGTAACCCAGCAGACACTTAATTTTAAATAGAGGAAAAAATAATTTGTTGTCAACCTCGGCAAAACTAAAGTTGAAAGAGGCGTTCTTCGGCCTTGTAATTAATGACAATTTCGCGTGATTAAGGAAATTGAACTTTGGCGCCATTTGAAAATCAGCATTAACTTAGTAATTGAATAAACACAATTTTATTTTTAAAGTCTCGGTAGCTGTGTGGTTAATTCAAATTTAGACGGCCCTCTCGGGCACCCTCGAATCGGAATGCTTACGCGTAAAATTTACTATGTTACGCGTAAGCATACCGTCCAAGCCGAGGTTACCCCTCACCTGAGGGACCCTTGTGTCGAGTTACTAGCAATAGAGGTTCAGGCTAAGCGACCTAAGAGCTGTGCCACCTCTCAATCCGGTGAAGCAGTCAAGGCCAGCCTCTCTGGCCAATCTGTGTAGTTAGTCATAAAAATCAAATTTAGACCTTGTATCAAGTTCCAAAATTGATAATGAAATTCTATAGTTAATTATTCTATACGATGAAGTAACGCTGGCTTACTATGAAGGCTATATGAAACAAGCTGAGAACCGGGCACATTTTATATACGGACACTCAAATGCAAATTACTTCATTTGTAATTTCCGCTGTCCGGGTTGGCCTGTATTCTGTGTACATTGGATGCGCAATTTCTGTGCATCGTGGTATAAAAATAATCTAATCTCACTCCAGCAGAACATTCTCAAAGCCCTACAAAATCGGTGAAGCCCCAGAAGCACTTTGAAATTACTATGTTGAAAGAACAGAGCGGCACTACTGTATTTAAGTGTAGTTTGGCAATTACAATAAACGTCATTTGTTTATAAATTCCATAAAAACCATTGGTACTGTTGTGGTGCCGTGATCACGTAGATGAGATGATTGAACGTTTTTAACCTGTGTTCTCTGGCTAAACGGGACCAGCACTGCCCGAAGTACAGCACGTTCGTAGCTCACGGATAGCTCATTCGATCATCTTTCATCTGTTCCTAATTGCGTTAGCAGCAAGCGGAAACCAGCTAAAAAAGAACTTATTAGTTGATTTTTTTCCCTAACTTTGTTGCTAGAATCAAACACTTCGAATTAAGCATATTAAGATTTAAACCCTCACAATTTTGTAATTAAAATTTGAATTCATCGTTCTGCATAGCACGGTGCATTTCAAAGCAAAATTATCTCTTTTGTTTGAAAATTAGCACTAAAACGTAGAAATGGAAAAGCGAGAAATTTATACCATATTGTTTGTGTAATTTAATGCATTTCAAAATATTTCCTGAATAAGTCGTAACACACTTCCAGAAGATATAAATATATGTTTCTTAACTTACTTAATCAGGTATTATTTATTTGAGATAATGGTATCTCAATATACTAGCGTAGAAGAGAGATAATATTTTTCTATCAGGGCCCACTATTTTGACACGCTTTAAACGGTTTCGAGCAAATAAAATAATTCGCTTTGAAGTTCGGTTTTGTGCAGCAATGAAATTCTCATTTTTAATAATTTTTTTTAAGAAGGGGGTAAAAGTTGACGACTCACACCTACTCATAGGGCTGCAGGTGCATTCCCAACTTATTATAAAGAGCTACGTGATCGAGGTTACAAACTTACTTTTTTTATAAATTCAAAATATTATATTTCAAATCTGGAATCCCACTTGAGTGAAAAGATATAGTATTGCTTAGTATATATGGAACAAGTTTAGAAGTAAATTGTTAAACTTACCAGTTAAGCGAGGTGTGAATTACATGGTAAGTTTAATACAGAACTCGTTCATAATTTTAGCACTAGTTAGTTTACCAAATGTCAAAAGTTTCACTTTAACGTGTGAGCTACGTAACTAATGCAGTTACCAACATAAGTAATTAGATTAAATGTAGTACTTTTTTAAATTTTATGTCATTTACTAAGAATTAACGTTTTCTGTAATCATTTTAAGTTTACAGTTTAATATATGTTAATTTTTACTGGAGAACCTTAACTTATTATTTATTTGAGATAATGGTATCTCAATATACTAGCGTAGAAGAGAGATAATATTTTTCTATCAGGGCCCACTATTTTGACACGCTTTAAACGGTTTCGAGCAAATAAAATAATTCGCTTTGAAGTTCGGTTTTGTGCAGCAATGAAATTCTCATTTTTAATAATTTTTTTTAAGAAGGGGGTAAAAGTTGACGACTCACACCTACTCATAGGGCTGCAGGTGCATTCCCAACTTATTATAAAGAGCTACGTGATCGAGGTTACAAACTTACTTTTTTTATAAATTCAAAATATTATATTTCAAATCTGGAATCCCACTTGAGTGAAAAGATATAGTATTGCTTAGTATATATGGAACAAGTTTAGAAGTAAATTGTTAAACTTACCAGTTTAGCGAGGTGTGAATTACATGGTTAATTTAATACAAAACTCGTTCATAATTTTAGCACTAGTTAGTTTACCAAATGTCAAAAGTTTCACTTTAACGTGTGAGCTACGTAACTAATGCAGTTACCAACATTAGTAATTAGATTAAGTGTAGTACATTTTTCAATTTTATGTCATTTACTAAGAATTAACGTTTTCTGTAATCATTTTAAGTTTAGAGTTTGATATATGTTAATTTTTTACTGGAGAACCTTAACTTTTTTATTTATTTATTTATTCAAACCAGGAAAACATAATTTATTCAAACCAGATTCATAAAAGTTTTAGAAAAAAAGTAAAAATATACAAAATTTAGGTAAGACAGGATTGGCAAATCGCTTCATAGTCCCACAGAAAAAACTTCACTAAATATACTTATAAAAAGCTTATGTGTGGAGGCATTACTGACATAAAATAGGTCGACATTATTATACTTCTTACAAAGAAGAAGAAAACGACAGTAACATACATATGTGATATAACTTTATGTGTTCACAGTCACTTATAAATACCTTTCCTTTTACAGAAAGCTAAGGTATATAGTAAATTCATTATCATATTGACGCGTCGTAGATATTGTTTTCACGTTCGTAGCCGAAGCGTAGCGTAGTTCGTAGACTAGAAGCTTTTAACATAATAATAATATTTGATTGGAAACAAATATAATAGTTATACAACTATAACATTAGTTGCAGTTGTACAAAATTAGACACTGCTATTAAAGCTACATTTCCAAATGTAATTTGATTCCAGATCAGAATAGAAAATTGTGTTTTTTGTATAAGAAAAGGAGGCAAACGAGCTTACGTCATCTAAGTGATCAGCGTAGAAGTATGATCAGCCCTTAAGAAAGAAACAAATAAATTTTGTATGTGTGTGTTTATATAGGGATAAATACTCGTAACCTTGGCACTACACATGCTGAGACGGTATCCAATGTTAGCATCGGCCACCGGGGAGGTTTTAGTGGGTAAAAACCCCACATATCCGCCGCCTTCCCCCCAGAAGGCGGGGTATCTTTTTGAAGATTTCCTCCCCGTTAACAAAAAAAAAAAAAGTTACATAGTACGCTAGTACTCTAGCAACCTGAGCTTGATCCCTGGTGCCGGCACCAATACATTTGTTGTCTCTCTTTCCAGAGAAGGTCTGCGCCCAACAGTGGGACATATATTATATATATAAAGGCTGTAACTTTAACTTTAGTTTTTTTTTAATATGTGTAATATTTTCTTTTTGTAAAGTGTTTGTATATTATGATGGCAATAAATAAAATGTCTATGTCCATGTTTAAACGCCACGGATGACACGCGATAAGTCGTTCCCGGGCAAGTGTCTTCATATCCGCGTATAAATAGATATCTCCACTTCACGTCGAAATTGTGAAAGGTTGAACCTATCGTGTTCGCTTTCTATTCATTCGCTCAACAACAGAAACCGCTTCAAAGACTGTACTACTATTGTCTCTACTGTCTATACGTATCCCCTTTGTCAAATTACAATTAAAATTGTATATAATTACGATCTTGAGTTAGGCGAATTTAACTGAGGTGTGAATCCCTTTCCTAACAGAAAAAGGGGGGAGGTTTTGAATTCGTCTTTATTTATTTTAAATTAATTTATTATATTTTAAATGTTTGTTTACTCTTAGTTGTTTAATTTACCGATATTTTTATTTGAAAGGATTTGCTTTTGATTAGCTCCTTTAATAATTTTGATGGAATAGGACCTTGGGTTCTGCCAGGGAACTCATGAGATTGTATGGAAGAATGCTTGTTGACTATGGTAGGTTTATGACAATCCTAGCTACGTACTCCACAATAATTGTGAATGTGGAAGACAAGAGAGAAAGGCGCTAGAACTAAGTATTATAACTACGAAAGAGACACCGCGGGTCCGCGTGTAGACGAGTTTAATTCTATTGAAAGGAAGTTTTTGTTTTTACTATTTAATATACTGATTTTTTTTTCTTTTTACATTTTAGTCACCAATATTCTACGAGATTCTAGAAGAATTTAGGCATGAAATAATTTAACATTTTTTTCACCTTTAAAAAGCAAGTTGTAAGAGAGAATTCATTTAATAGTCAAATGGTTGGTTTGTAACGTTGTTTCGCTGTACACCCCAATCCATTTTAAATTTTTGTCAAAATATAAGTTACTAATATTCATGTTAACGATCCCACTTAAGCTTGTGCTAGGACATGGTTTTCGTCGGCAATTGAATGATGGATTCGAACCTAAGAACTTACGTTTCCCGTACCCTAATATATATTTCGACGATTATTAAATAATGATCATATCCATTAGTCTATTGTTATACGAGTATAGTAAAATTATAAATTAACGAAACGTGGGATCTTATATCTAGAGGCATTGTACGGAAGCGATGTGCTACGCATGCATTGAAGTCATACTGTATTGTTATTAGCAGGGCGCAGCGTCTCATTATTTCATTCCGATCGTTCGTTTTAAGTTACGTAGCTTTATTTCGGAATTATATTTGAATACAAAAATAATCTACGTATACATATATTGTTACAAACCGCTTTCCGTTACATCCGCTCTAATAATTCAAAGGTAACACTTACACTAATTTTAGTTAACTTTAGACAGAGCTGAGCTAATTTTAAATAGCTATAAAAACTTGCAGTATAATAACCTTTTTATTGCACAGACATAAAGTTTTATTTCCTTCACTAAAAAGTTATTATAGATAGGGATAATCCTTAGCAAATGTTCTTTTATTACTACAAATTTGCTTTAACAAAAAATTTACTAAATTCATACTTTTAGAGCCTTGGCAGCTCAGTGTCCGGGCGGTTGCCTCAAGTTGCATAGTATGCTAGCAAGCCGAGTTCGATCCCAAAGCCGGCACCAATGTCTTTTTTGTTGCAATTTTATGTACTGAGTTACAACGCGTTCGGCGGTGAAGGAAAACATCGTTAGGAAATCTGATTTTTTTTATTTTTACAATTTTTTTTATACTTCATATGCTCGCGTTTAGCTTCTGTCTTGTTTGATGAAAGGCTAAGATGAAGCCTAGGAAGATGAAGCCATGGAACACGTGCGTTGATAAGGTGTCTGTTCACATTGGACTTAAAGGTGTTCAGATTGTACCCGTGAGGAAAGACTGAAACATAAGATATTGGTATTAAAGATCCACCAAAATGCATATGGGACCAAATATTCAATAAATGAATATATACTATGAATTTCATAAGTCATTTCAAACAAAACAAAATTATAAATCGGTTCATAAATGATGCGGCTACGAGCGCACAAAAGAGCGGAAAAAATACAATTGAGAACCACTCTTTTGAAGTTGGTTGAAAATGGTTGTAATGTACGTATTGAAGACCAAAGTGTATCCGCTTCATGAAGTGGAAATATTCAGTGCGCCGATAACGTACATGCTAATGATGACCGACGCAAAATGTTCGCAATATCACCGATATAAACGCTCTAATCCTCTTATTTATAGTATAAACACGATTAAGTCACGTGATTACCGTTAGATACTTTTCGTGTACGCAGGAAACGATTAAACTTGATGAAGTTTATCTACAGCTGTACAACCGGTGCGCTTGCCGTCGAAAATTCAAAGGTGTGAATAAAAGGCGTAATCTCGACCCCACTAAAAGCTTTCGCATAATCAGAAAATTTGCTGAATACGCTGCGAAGGGTGGTCTAACTTTCAATTGCACGATTCCTTTTTTTTTATTCAAAACTCTTTTGTTTTTTTTTATACTTTTCTAAGCAAGTGCTTAACCACGATACTACCTGATGTTAAGTAGAATTTTTTTGTTAGTTTAGTTTGGCAGTTGTATGTATTTGTGAATGCTGTGTTTTTCTATAATTAGTGAGGCAATCACAGAGTGTTTATGGGTATTTTAAATTAGTTTATTATAATTGTACTCACTGTTGGAAAACCTTATTCAATAATTTCAACACATTTTAATTCCGGAGTTGCTGGAAGTGTTCGTGTTTTATGAGGCCGCAATATTTTAATGTAATTTTATTTATATAAACCAAAATCTATACAATAATTTCAACACATTTTAATTCCGGAGTTGCTGGAAGTGTTCGTGTTTTATGAGGCCGCAATATTTTAATGTAATTTTATTTATATAAACCAAAATCTATACAATAATTTCAACACATTTTAATTCCGGAGTTGCTGGAAGTGTTCGTGTTTTATGAGGCCGCAATATTTTAATGTAATTTTATTTATATAAACCAAAATCTATACAATAATTTCAACACATTTTAATTCCGGAGTTGCTGGAAGTGTTCGTGTTTTATGAGGCCGCAATATTTTAATGTAATTTTATTTATATAAACCAAAATCTATACAATAATTTCAACACATTTTAATTCCGGAGTTGCTGGAAGTGTTCGTGTTTTATGAGGCCGCAATATTTTAATGTAATTTTATTTATATAAACCAAAATCTATACAATAATTTCAACACATTTTAATTCCGGAGTTGCTGGAAGTGTTCGTGTTTTATGAGGCCGCAATATTTTAATGTAATTTTATTTATATAAACCAAAATCTATACAATAATTTCAACACATTTTAATTCCGGAGTTGCTGGAAGTGTTCGTGTTTTATGAGGCCGCAATATTTTAATGTAATTTTATTTATATAAACCAAAATCTATACAATAATTTCAACACATTTTAATTCCGGAGTTGCTGGAAGTGTTCGTGTTTTATGAGGCCGCAATATTTTAATGTAATTTTATTTATATAAACCAAAATCTATACAATAATTTCAACACATTTTAATTCCGGAGTTGCTGGAAGTGTTCGTGTTTTATGAGGCCGCAATATTTTAATGTAATTTTATTTATATAAACCAAAATCTATACAATAATTTCAACACATTTTAATTCCGGAGTTGCTGGAAGTGTTCGTGTTTTATGAGGCCGCAATATTTTAATGTAATTTTATTTATATAAACCAAAATCTATACAATAATTTCAACACATTTTAATTCCGGAGTTGCTGGAAGTGTTCGTGTTTTATGAGGCCGCAATATTTTAATGTAATTTTATTTATATAAACCAAAATCTATACAATAATTTCAACACATTTTAATTCCGGAGTTGCTGGAAGTGTTCGTGTTTTATGAGGCCGCAATATTTTAATGTAATTTTATTTATATAAACCAAAATCTATACAATAATTTCAACACATTTTAATTCCGGAGTTGCTGGAAGTGTTCGTGTTTTATGAGGCCGCAATATTTTAATGTAATTTTATTTATATAAACCAAAATCTATACAATAATTTCAACACATTTTAATTCCGGAGTTGCTGGAAGTGTTCGTGTTTTATGAGGCCGCAATATTTTAATGTAATTTTATTTATATAAACCAAAATCTATACAATAATTTCAACACATTTTAATTCCGGAGTTGCTGGAAGTGTTCGTGTTTTATGAGGCCGCAATATTTTAATGTAATTTTATTTATATAAACCAAAATCTATACAATAATTTCAACACATTTTAATTCCGGAGTTGCTGGAAGTGTTCGTGTTTTATGAGGCCGCAATATTTTAATGTAATTTTATTTATATAAACCAAAATCTATACAATAATTTCAACACATTTTAATTCCGGAGTTGCTGGAAGTGTTCGTGTTTTATGAGGCCGCAATATTTTAATGTAATTTTATTTATATAAACCAAAATCTATACAATAATTTCAACACATTTTAATTCCGGAGTTGCTGGAAGTGTTCGTGTTTTATGAGGCCGCAATATTTTAATGTAATTTTATTTATATAAACCAAAATCTATACAATAATTTCAACACATTTTAATCCCGCAGTTGCTGGAAGTGTTCGTGTTTTATGAGGCCGCAATATTTTAATGTAATTTTATTTATATAAACCAAAATCTATACAATAATTTCAACACATTTTAATCCCGCAGTTGCTGGAAGTGTTCGTGTTTTATGAGGCCGCAATATTTTAATGTAATTTTATTTATATAAAACAAAATCTGTACAATAATTTCAACACAATTTCCTTTTACTCGATCGAGTGTAAACAATATATAATTTCGTATGCTGATAAATTTATTATATTTTTCAAATTGCCACAAATTGATGCTGATTTTTACACTAGATAAACAAAGATTATAGTTTTGCGGCAGTTTATTTGATAAAATATTTAAATATATGTAATAAGAATTAGCTTGGGTTACTCTATTCAATCACTTCACGATTTCTAAGGATCGTGACTCCTTTTTGGGCGACCTGTCACCTGCCAGGCACCCTCGTCCATGGCGCAAAGGGTATCACTGGTTTTTTTTTACACTTGTCTACGATCCCACCTGTTGTTAAGTGGAAACGCAGTCCTGGGTGGTAAGGCGCACTAGCTTAGTAAATGCCTGTTCACTCTGCTCTTGAAAATACCCACATTGTAATCGGAGGGAAAGACAGACGCGGGCAAACTATTCCAGTCCTTTGTTTGTACGAATAATGAAAGACGAAGCAAAGTGCTTCGTTCGGGTTTGAAGGGTTGATGGCTCTAGTTGATAGGAGATTTTATCCGTGTACCTCCTCGGACTATAGGGAATTTTACCTTCGACCTTTCCATATTTTCAGACTGTTGGCCTGTTTACATGCAATGTGGCCTAAAATTAATACACAGATAAAAAATTTCAGAAAATATTACTCTCATTCTTGTTAACCATTCCAACTAAGCTTAGACTTGTGCTAGGAGATGGTTCACGTCAATAGTCGAATGGTGGATCCGAACCTACGACCTTACGATTCACAGACCGTACCCAAAACCATTAGGCATTCGACGCTTTGGATTGGTACATCAGTTGCCAGGTTTTTTGATTTTAAAAAATCTATCCATTCTAAAGCTTGTAAATAGAGAGATATAATGCAAATTAGATAGGACCTAAAAGTTTGCGGGACAGAACCGATTCACAAATAGAACTTAATTCACCTTCTAAAACGGAAAGGGACTAAACCTTCTGCTTATGTCCACGGCCCCTTAAAAGCTTAAGGATTATCAGAATATTTGTTGAGTGAATCGTTTTATCGATTTATAAATACGTGTTTATCATATTATATTGAAATCCGCGCTCATAACACCCTTGTGTTTTTTTATACTTTCTATGCAAGTGCTTGACCATGATCCCACTTGATGTTGCTGCATGACATGCAGTCCTGGGTGGTACGGCGCACTAGCTTAGTAAATGCCTATTCACTCTGCTCTTGAAGAGACCCACATTGTAATCTGAAGGAAAGACAGACGCGGCAAACTATTCAATTCCTGTACGAATAATGAAAGACGAAGCAAAGCGCTTCGTTCGGGTTTGAGGGATGTTCATAACAAAAGCAGTGCATCTATTCAATTCAAAAAATCATTGGGACGAGCTCACTGGAAATCGAACTGGTGGCAATCATATCGTAAGAGTTTCATCAGAAAGAGGAACGGAATTGCGAGGTGCAGGTGTACCTGTTTCGCCTTGAGAGGGACAGAGGGAACCACCTCGGCCACTCGAGTTAATTGTAAGGTAATGTGAACCACTCAATATTGAACTATTTCTAGGAAAACGCCTAGGAGCATATTACAGTGACACACATTGTGTAGCTAACGTTCAAAATTCATCTCATAGTTTGTCATCAGGTTTCAAACTACGATTTATTACTTGTTCCAAAATTGAGAATTTAGTCGATAAATTTTCGCTATTACGGCCGGTGTGATAAATGCATATAGTAGATATTTTAAAAGTTATCCTCCAAGCCTCATTTTAACTTGTATGTAACCACTACCTACGTACTCGTAATTTGGTGAAAAATTATCACTTTCTTTATTTTAATAGCATTATACTCTTGATAATAATGTTTGAACTGTTATAACTATTTGATTTAAATCAAAGAAACAGTGAATTACTAATAGCTAATGATTATAACATATACTAACTAATAAAGAAATATTTACAAATTAAAAGATTTTACAAAATATTTACAAAAATATAACTGTGCCAAACCGTCATCGTTATAGCGTGCCCAGAAGGCTGGTAGCATTGCCACGTTGTATGGCAATGCTTAGCCTCTGTGCAAGGTATAAGCCAGCCCTCTGGTCACCAGATGTGTCGACCAACATCTTAGCTAACACATTAAAAGGTGATGTGCACTAGGACCCCACGGACCCAAAGTTTCTACCCCAAACGGCTCAAATATGAAACCCGTATCGAGGTTACTATATTTGCGCCATGAGATTTTCTGCAGTTGCAGCGGCCGCTCCAGCCTCAACAGAAGATCTGGAAGATGTGACGGCGCCAAAGTATCGACGCATGTGGCATCCCATACTAAAGGCCGTCCCATCTTCCAGGGTATAAGAGTCATACCGTCTGGTCTCTTACCATCACTACGCAGTAGTCCATTTGGCTCCAAAGTTGATGGAATATTAGCGGTGGTAAGAGCCCGACGGATGATGTCGTTGAGGTTGGAGTGCCGGGAAATGCGTCCTGCACTACGCTGGCATGATAGCCCGTGGTGTCCCAGCTGGTCGACCATTTCGCCACAGCGACACTATTTGATTATTTAATTTCTTTTAAGTTTCTATGTAAAACGTTTTTACGTTTTACTACTCTCCAAGTAAGCTGGTGAATGCATTACGAAAAGAATGATCGGGTGAGGCGAAGGGAAGTTGAGGAGATATACGTGAGAGAAGATAGAAAGAGCGAAAGGAGACTCGTTGCCTAAAGGCCCTAAGTTGTATGTTGTAAATATTCTTTTTATTATTATTATTTTTGCGATCATAACTCCGTTTGTGTCTTACATTCAAACGCTTAATTAGGAATCTAGATTATCTGATTTCGCAGCTCCTATCGGGTCACGTTAAATTTCTTTAAAGGCTATACGAGATGCGTTTATACGATGAGAGTGCGTGTGATTGTGGACAGGATGCAGAGGATCGTCACCACTACCAAATGGTCTAACACGTGCGCGTCCGGGTCCGGTCTACTACCGATCTGGTCTCCTCGGAGGGCAACTGCACAAGTTCAGGGAATTTGCGCACGTTTAGCACAAAAGAAGGACCATAAAAAAGTCGCCTGGCGGAGTCGAGGGATCCGTTATGGTGTGTCGTAGAGCCCCTTAAGATGATGACCCTTTTTAATTATTTATGAAAACTGGTGCTTCCCGTGCAGTCCCATTTCCATTTTGTCTAACTCTGACAAATGCATCCATGAGAAAACCATATAAGACTTAGACTTGCATTAACTATGTGCGCCACAAATAGATTTCGATGATTCATTTTTTATTCGAAAGGAAAACTTGCAGAGATTGATGAGAGTTTGGTTAGCTGCTGATTAATTCTATTTCGTAATATTCCTACGATAATTCGGAAACATAAAGAGGGCATCTGTGCGTAATAATGTTTAACGTTTGAATCGATTTGATTACATTAAGATTATTAGAAAAAGATAAAATAAATAAATTACAAAACTCTAACAATTTTCTTATCACGTTTTTGCCCTAGATTGAAGCCTTAAATTGACTCCGTATCTCAGGCGTAAGTACAAATTATAACTTACAAGTAAGATTGGGTAACATTTTGTTTCAATTAAATCCTGGGTACTAGGCGTTCGATTAACTAACAAAACGGTACGACTCTAATCTCTGTCAACATAATGGAGGACGTTAAATATATAAATATACTCGAAATCGGCACTCAAAAGCTTCTAGAACAAAATTGTCTTCGAGATAACGATATACGCAGCTTTTAAAAGTAAAAATTTGCAAACTTGTAATCTCGCCTCTAAAAGCTTTTGGAATTACCAGAACGCTCGTAGAACAAGATGGTTTATATTCTTTTAATTTAGAGTACTTTCGTTTTATCAAATGTAAAGATTTTATAAATATTGCTGAAGTGCTTTCTGCAATGATAAATTGTTAAGATGTGAAAGAGCATTTGAAAAGTGTCTTTTTCAATTTTTTTAGCAAAGTATTAATATTTTTTTAATGTATAAAAGGCTATTTGATTTTTTTAAAAAGAACGCTAGCAATATTTCTTTTTTTTTGCAACGATTATCAATATCAGAGCCGTCTATATATCGATCTATCTATGGACTTTTAAACTCCTTTAGCCAATATCCTCGAATTCGTTCCTCCGACCACAATTCTGAAATATTAGAATTCTGGTTTGCGTTGTTCTCCAACAGTAGTCACACAACTCTCTTTCAATGATTTTCGTTCTGTCTTCTATTTTTATTTTACATTTTTCTTAACATTTCTTACCACTACTTACGTTACTATTTAATAAACTAGACTGAAAGGGGTCTCGGGTTCACGTGTGATAAGGGTGGGAGCTCTTGTCGTCCGTCACTGGGCATTGCCTTGGCACTGCCAGTGTTGGTTCTTCGCATGTTTAAAGAAAATGCCGCAATCGCATTTTTAAAAAAAACCGATCTTGCTCCACTTTTTCAAAAATAGCATCCATTTTATTCGTAACAGGGCGACCAGAGCGAAGTGCATATTTTGCCATCAAAATTTCCTTATTGAAAACGCTTAAACCAAATTTGTGCTACTCTCACAGACACTGCACTGATTTTTACCTTTTTGTAGTAAAATTTTAAAATGTATCGAATTTCTTCATTAGATTCACTGATCTTGACAGTACAAAAAACAATTGAAAAATCACAAATTTTCCTAATTTGGATTTGGAATTATGTTCTTTAAAATTTAAACTTTCAATGATACCAAAACCAGTCAGATACAAATAGTATAGCCAAAGAGAATTTATTACGACTTCATACATACTATAATGCGAAAACACTTTTTCCCCAACTAATTATTTAAATTTATCGACTTAATTTTATAACTTAACTATATATATTAGTAAATAATGTATATATACAAATATATATCGATAAATATTTGTATAATTAACACACATTCACAGTAAATAATAGCACAATTGGGATAAAACATACGGTCTAAAAACCTACCTAGGTGTAGTTCCCCGAACTGTCGAATTATTCATGAGGGGCGTTCGATGCGGTCGCGGTTAGGATACCGAACATTTGAATCACTAGCAATTGAAACAAGAATACACATTGGTATATACTGTACACGAATTTATCAATGCGTATATATATGTCAACATCAAAATAAGAATCACTTATTTGTGGACCACAGGTATTGAATAGATAGTAAAGAAATAACTTGTCCAGCTACGTCCTACCCTGCGGACATACTAAATGAACACAATTAACAAGGGGCCTCGGGTTCACTGCGCGATAAGGGTGCCTTTATCATCCGCCAAGGTGGACTCGGGAAGAAGGCGACATCAGCTTGCACTACGAGGGCACAGGGGTGGAGGGAAGAACCTTACTCTCCCGGGAAGAGCTCTCCTTGAGCACAGCGCAGAGGGGCTCCGGTGCGTTCCTCTGGAGATCATCAGATAAAAACCGCACATAACCGCCGCCTTCCCCATAAGGCTGGGTATCTTTTGAAGATTTCCTTAATAAGGCGAGTCCGCCCGAGCAACTTACTGTCTACGAGCGAGATGAGCCGTATAAAATACAAATTCGATGGTTGTTAGAGTTTCCCGCTATCTGGCGGCTGAAAATATAATTACCATTATTAATGATACCTCTTACACAGGTGGCCTCAGAACGCCAGGCGCTTACAGCCTTCGCTACACTTTAATTAAAGGCTTTATTTATCCGCTGTAATACACTCGTTGTGAAATACGTAAGAGAAATCATTAACGATTTTAAGGATGCTTTAATTATGTCTAATATAATCGAGATAAAACAGAACTCGTCATCTTGCTTAACCCTTTGTGGCTCTTTAATTGTATATTAAACCTTTATATCCTCTCAATCCGGTGAAGCAGTAAAGGCCAACTTCTCTTGCCAACCTGTGCAGAAGTAGTTTTTTTGTTAACTGGGAGGAAATCTTCAAGAAGATACCCGCCTACTGCGGGGAAGGTGGCGGTTATGTGGGGTTTTTACCAACTAAAACCTCCCCGGTGGCCCTTTCCTTGGTGCATGACGAGGGGCTCCGGGATCTCCAGTGGAACGCTCCGGAGCTCCTCTGCACTGTGCTCAAGGAGAGCACGTCCCGGGGGGGAGGTTACTCCCTCCCTCCTCTGCCCTCGCAGTGCAAGGCGACACGGGCCAGCCGAAGTCGCCTTCCTTCCGGGTCCACATTAGCGGACGACAAAGGCCCTCACCCTTGTCGCCCAGTGAACCCCCCTTTTAGTCGCCGTCTACGACAGGCAGGGGATACCGTAGTCTTATACTTGAGAGCCCAGAACTACAGGGCTGGGGAGTTATTAATCTAGGCTATGTCATTTATTCGGCACGTAACTTGATATTGAAATAAAAAAAGCTTGCTTCGTGTCTACTTTCGTCGAGTTGTATTTCGACTGGATAAATAGATTTCTTGAGCAAATTTTTCGATCATTTCGTACGTGACAGATTCACATTTGAAGCACGATCTCACAGAATAATAGTGTGAAATATAGATATTTTTTTGCACAAGTGTCTACATACCTATTTGGTATAGATGTCTGAAGACCATACCTAAGGAGTCTGAATTTCCTGTGTCGTTGTTGGGTTTACTAATACTACTACCTACCCACTACCTCCCATGGCCCCACCAACCTCGCGGTTATATGGGCCGAAAAACGGGAGGGTACGCGTGGTCTGGCCGAGTGGCCCCACACGCATCTTCTTGACACGCTACAAGTTCTTTATCAGGGCCTTTCTCCACCATTCGGACCTCATCCCCTTAAGGGTCTCTACGGCACGCAACATAATGGCTCGCTCGACGGCGCAAGACGACTTTTTAACGGGTCCTTCGTTTATGCCAGGCGTGTGCAAATTCCCTGAACTTGAGGAAGTTGCCCTCCGAGGAGACCAGATCGCGGAAGACTAATACTAGTAGTAAAAAGTTATTTAAGTTTTTTTTTTAGAATACAGTCGCTAACCCTAAGCGTGGTGTCACGGTTGAATCAGGGCGACACGAAATTAAATCATTGTGAATTATTCTGATTTTGCTATATCTCCTAAGGTATTAATTTAATTTAAAATAAATTAATAATATTCATAATATGCTCAACAACAACAACAGCAACTAACGTAATTATAATAATAATAAGAAATAATACCGTATTAGTGTATTATTAGCTTATTGACTTTCTAATTACCGCTTTAAAATTGCCTAATTTTTAAAGTGTTAATAAATATAGTATGTTATCCTTACGAGAAAGACATATGCCATTATGGACTTTTCTATAGACCTATATAAGATATACAATTCCACCATACATTATTTTATTTATCTCAACGCCCGTCAACACAAGAGGTAGGCAAAGTTACTGAATTCCATTTATGTACTTCTTTACGCACGCTTGACTTGGGGTGAAGTGAATGCGTGTGTAGAGCGTTATGGAAACTGTGATCGGGCTAGGTGAACGGAAGTTGAGAGGGATTTGTTAGTGAAGATGGGAAGAGAAAAAAGTTTATTTTTGTATCTTAATGTAGAGGCAAGAGACAAAGATGTGAGCATTTATTTTCTTTCTCCCTTTCTCTCTTAGCCTCCAAATACCAACCACGTTAATTAATGATAATGAAAATAATGAATAAAACTAAAAAATCTATTCAAAAATATTTATTTATAGTAGGGTCGGCAACCCGCGGCTCGCGAGCCACATGCGGCTCTTTAATACTAACTTAATTTGTGCAAGTGCTATTTATTTTTGGTGAGAAAATAATTATGGCTCTTTAAACAGTTTGAACATTGCAAATTGTAATTTTTAACTCTTCCGACTTAAAAGGTTGACGGCCCCTGATTTATACAGTATATACATATAGATGGAAGTAAAGAAGTTATCCTTCAGTAGTGTGTTCCAAAGCTCGTCTTATCTTATTAGATTACTTAAGTAAATATGGTACGGATGAGTTGATTGTTTGATAAATCATTTTATACAAAAAATACTTATAAAATATTTTATTAAGTAAAAGTTTTTTTTTTATAATTTCTAAGCAAGTGCTAGAACTACGATCCCACCTGATGTTAAGTGGAAATGCAGTCCTGGATGGTAAGGCGCACTAGCTTAGTAAATGCCTATTCACTCTACTCTTGAAAATACCCACATTGTAATCGGAAGGAAAAACAGACTCGGGCAAACTATTCCAATCCTTTGCTGTACGAAGAATGAAAGACGAAACAAATCGCTTCGTTCGGGTTTGAGGGATATTCACAACAAAATGATGAAATCCCGCAGTGCGTCTAGAAGTCCGATGGTGGAAAGGGGTTGGGGGAATTAGATCATGTATAAATTGTTTAAAAAATTAAAATTGATTTAATTTACTATGTTATAAGAGTATTTGCTTACATAGCTAGCATTTAATTTTATTACCTTAGAATCACATTAAGCATTATTACTACAGACCAGCTTACTGCAAAAAGGTATAATTACTTCCACTTCCAAAGAAAGAATTGAGACTGAAAAAATAACCAGAAAAAGCGAAATTACTCGGTGGAGAGTGTATTATTATTTCCTTTGTGGGTACAGTAAATTTAAATCACGGATGCTAATAAAACGTCCTACACTCACGAATGTCGGAAATGAGTCGTTTCAAGAACAAATACGGAGCCAAAAGCATTTTGACACAGTTTTAGTCAAACCCGCACGTTCAATAATACATTTTAACCGTCCCCCATTGTTACATGGATTTCTATGCCCACTAATTTATCTTTACAAAAACAAATCCACATGTTAAAGTCTGTTAGTCTAGAATGTCGGTCACCAGTGATGGCACATGGTACAGAAACGTAGACCAAGTTTATGTGGGCTCTCACTATGGACCTCAAAAGAGTCATGATTTCAAGCGTGGGTCTTTAGTCTCCTTCGATACATCTCTTATTCTTCCGTGGCAACTCAATAGTGAAGGAAACATCGTGAGGAAACCTCAATGACCAATCCATGTGAAGCCTGCCGATCTGTAATAGGTTTTTTTTAATGACGAATTACACAGATTGCCTAGAGAGGATGGCCTTGACTGCTTCACCGGATTGAGAGGTGGCATAGCTCTTAGGTCGTTTAGCCTGAACCTCTATTGCTAGTAACTCGACACAAGGGTCCCCCCGGTGAGGGGTAATATCGGCTTGGACGGTAACTACGTTACGTGTAAACATTCCGATCAGAGGACGCCCGAGAGAGCCGCACCACTCGGTCGGTTGGTATTTCACGGATAATCTAAGAGTCATTCTAAAGCTCAACTAACTTTAAGTGCCACTTCGAGAGGCATTGACGCTGGGAGAAGAAGTGGCCGGAGAAACTCCAGCAACGCTCCTAAAATCTAAGGGGAAAAGTTTCTGTACTAGGTGCGTGCCCTGGTGGCTTTCTGTGATGGGCTAGAAAGAGGCACTTTAGATCTAGATTTCGGTGTAGGTAAGAAACCGAAAAACGGGAACTCATTAGTACAAGCCGACTGGGACTTGAACCACTGAGCCATTACTGCGTACTGCATTTGTATTCTAATTTAACATATTTCGTTGGTAGAATTGAAGTGTTTCATTTAATTTCAATGGGAGCACACAATCAGGGAAGTCTTAATTGATCGCAGTGCAATCTAGTTTCCGACTCAGAGCTAATTAAGTCACGAGCCGAGCAAAGCTCAAGAAAACCCGTTGGCATTCAACATCAAACGAGCCGACATAATCACGCAAACTCGTCTCGACTCATTAAAAATTCTATTTCAATTTGTGTACGGTTCCCCGAGGAGAATGTCTCACAGTCAAACCGTCTGTTATGAATCCCTTAATATCACAACTTACAACTGCGAATGCTTTTCATTAATAACACTTCCAAGTTTATTGAAAATAGTAATCTATATATATAAAAGAGAAAGTGTGGGTTTGACCCGTATAGGCTCCGAAACGGCTGAACTGGCGTGAACCATGTCCTAGCACAAGCTTAAGCTTAGTTGGAATGGTTAACAAGATTGTTAGTAATATTTCTGAAAAAAAATAATAAAAGAAATATTGCTAGCTTTCTTTTAAAAAAAAAACTTTTAGGGAATCTTCAGATTGACCTGGCGAGTAATCCTGTAAAGTTTAGCGACGATCGGAGCACTCCTCTTTTTGAACTGTCAAATACAGCTTTTATTTACTATCATGACATTGTATTGTTTTATAACCAAAATTTGTGACACATGCGCTATGTATATTTATGTCATTATGAATCATATTGAAGCACAAATAGTACAAGTATTCAAGGTACAGTCCTGTAGTTCTGGGCTCTCAAGAATAAGACTACGTTATCCCCTGCCTGTCGTAGAAGGCGACTAAAAGGGGCCTCGGGTTCACTGGGCGACAAGGCCTGAGTCGTCCACCAAAGTGGACCGGGGAAGAAGGCGACATCGGCTGGCCCGTGTCGCCTTGCGCTGCGAGGGCACAGGGGGGGAGGGAGTAACCTCCCCCCCGGGACGTGCTCTCCTTGAGCACAGTGCAGAGGGGCTCCGGTGCGTTCCACTGGAGATCCCGGAGCACCTCGTCATGCACCGAGGAAAGGGCCACCGGGGAGGTTTTAGTGGGTAAGAACCCCACATAACCGCCGCCTTCCCCCCAGAAGGTGGGGTATCTTTCTGAAGATTTCCTCCCCGTCAACAAAAAAAAAAAAAGTATTCAAGGTAAGTTATAGCACCGCGAATGTATCCGTTTACTGATGCTTTTTAATAGATTATTACTACGGAAAATTGTATTTTCCTTCACCAATCATGTTTTTCACAGAATCATAGTTATTAAAAAAGCCACCCAAAAGAGCAAAAAAGTAAACAAACCTCCAAATCGAAGAAGTTAAAGGAAAAAAGAGCAGATGAAATATTTGAAGAACGTGAGTTACTCGATTTGAGAGAAATCGTATTAGAATATATAAAAGAAGAAATATAGAAACTGAAGTAGAGCGTGAATCACGGCTTCAAGAAAAGCATGACAAAGAATCGTCAACGCGAGCTACGGAGAGAACTCAACGTACCCAAAGACTTGATGCCAACCGTATGTGTATATTTATGTCATTATAAACCATATTGAAGTACAATGCAGCCCTGTAGTTCTGGGCTCTCAAGAATAAGACTACGGTATCCCCTGCCTGTCGTATAAGGTGACTAAAAGGGGCCTCGGGTTCACTGGGCGACAAGGGTGGGAGCCTTTGTCGTCCGCTAAGGTGGACCCGGGAAGAAGGCGACATCGGCTGGCCCGTGTAGCCTTGCACTATGAGGGCACAGGGGGGAGGGAGAAACCTCCCCCCCAGGGACGTGCTCTCCTTGAGCACAGTGCAGAGGGGCTCCGGTGCGTTCCACTGGAGATCCCGGAGCTCCTCGTCATGCACCGAGGAGCTCCGGCCACCGGGGAGGCTTTAGTGGGTAAAAACCCCACATAACCGCCGCCTTCCCCAGAAGGCGGGGTATCTTTTTGAAGATTTCCTCCCCGTTAACAAAAAAAAATGGAATATATTGAAGTATAATAAATCTCTAAATGATAAGAACGATATTGTATTTACTGATATGTACATGGGTGTAGGTAATGATCTTCACCCGCTCGAGAAGAGAATAGAAGAGAATGTATACGGAGAGAAATGAATAAATTAATATGTTGTGAGAGTTAAATTAAATATTAAATGATGTAAGTTTATTGTTTAAATAAAATAAAGCAAAATCTAGCCCTGCGGGCTGGGTACGCCAGTGAAAATTAAACTAAACACACATATAGAGCGATCGATCATCGCGCCTGTGACGTTACAACAGCTAATGTCAAACTATTACAACTTCTCATCTACTTCAGTGTTACGGCTACACAAATAACTTCGTAGGAATTAACTACTTGAAAACAACTGAGTTAAACTCCCAATATTAGTAATACTGTTTGTTATAATTTTGTTAATTAATAAAGGATATTTATTATTATTAAAAAAATATATATCGGTCGTCTTTGGCCTGATCTATGGTCGACGGGGCCGAGGCTATCTTACCTAACACTAGGCTATCATCATTCACGGGGGTTCCACTGGAGATCCCGGAGCCCTTCCACACTGCAGTGAGAATTGCCACAGGGTTTTAGTGCGTTAAATCTCACATAGTAAAGGTGGCAGACCTTTCTTTGAAAAGGTATCTTCTCTCGATAAAAGGTATATTTACAAGCAAAAACAAAAACTGACTTCAAATCGAATCAAACATTAAAAGCTATTACGCACTGTTATAACCCTTAATAGTATAGACATAAGGTCCATTCAGCACCTTTCCAAACGACGCTTTTATTCCATTGTCAAGTTAGCACTTTGCTTGTAAAGTTTTTACATTATATTCGTGGCAGTCTAATTCAGAACCTCGAGGAGCTTAGTTCTCTTTTAAAATCAGGGATTCGAGAGTCAGAGTATATTATTACAAAATAAAAGTGGTGTGTACAACCAGGCAATTTTTTTTAAAAAGACATTTAGCGACGGCCTAGGATGCCTTCTTTGTTATTTCGAATTATTATATAGGCATATTAATTCGATCGAAGCGTCAATAGCCTAATGGTTTAGGGTACGTCCGTGAACCATGTCCTAACACAAGCTTAAGCTTAGTTGGAATGGTTAACAAGATTGTTAGAAATATTTCTGAAAAAAAAGAAATACTACTAAGCATTCTATTTAAAAAAAATACGATATAGATTTAATCGCAATCTAACCAAACTTTTCTGAAACTACTCTCAAAGTACATCCTTTCTATTAAAAGATGAATCATCGAAATCGTTTGGCATCATATTCTCGTCAATTCGTAGCGCAAATACTTAATGCAAGTATAACAATTATATGGTTTTCTCATGGATGCCATTGTTTTGGGACCATAGGAACCATCTTTCGAACAAAAAAATCATCAAAATCGTTTAACCCAGTTCAAAGTCCTCCTACTTTTTTGAGGTCAGTTGAAAAAGTCTATCATCGTTAGAAGAAAATCATAGAGGATAATTTTAATGTTTCGCAATTCCCCTGATTAAAAAAAAAAATGAACGTGAATAAAATTTAATCTAGCTGGTAATTTAAAAAGTTCAAGTGTCACTTATTAGTTCATTTTATTTTTAACCTAAACTAAGAGTTAATTAAAATCTGAAGCGATTAATTACATAGTTAAGTATTATAAGTTAACTAAAAACGACGGAAAGAAATATTATTTTATAAATAAATTAAGATATTTATTTCTCTTTTCCAGAACGGAGTAATTGTACTCTTATTTCTGTTTTCCACCGAAACGGTGTAATTGTTACTTAATACTTTCGACTGGTTGATCCAATTTTGATGTTTCTTGTTTATTTAAAAGCATAACATATAGACATAGACATTTATTTATTGGCATCACAATACAAAACACATCACAGACAGAATATAACACACCATAAAAAAGAGTGAAAAATAGACAAAACACAGTTAAAGTTACACGGGCAAATAAAACAAAACATATGACGCCAATATCGGACACCGTCTCAGCATATGCTGTCGCTAGGATCCGACAGCGCTGATTTTCAGCGGTGCCCGGGACTACCTTAAGTCGTGCGCGCGCAATACTACCTTTATATGGAATTTATACAGACAATAAGAGTATAATAAATATGATACATGAATAAAACAGTTAAGAGATTAAAATATATTTTATGCAATAAAATAATAGATGAATAAAAAAACAAAAATTAATATATTATTAAGTCAATAAATAAAATAAAATAAATAATATGATAATTAAACGTATAAAGTTTAAATTATACAATAAAATATATAATTTAAACTTTATACGTTTGTGGTTTCTGTGGTACAATATGGTCCCAATTGGAGCAAATTGTACCACAATTTGGTCTAATTCTGCCAATGGCATTCATAAGAAAACCATAAGCCTTAAATTAACATAATGTGCAGGACAAATGGACGAATAACTCAATATCACGCCAACCGATTTCGATGATTCATTTTTTATTGGATAACATGTATTTATTTCAAGTTGAATTTGATGAGAGTTTGGGTGGGTTCTGATTCATTCAATTTAGTAAGTCCTACGATAAGATGGAAATACAAATAGTGCATCTACGCGTACTACCGTATAACGTCTGATTCAATTTGAAGTCGGTTTTTGGAGTTTTCTTGTAATTAAATATCCTTTCCAATAAAAAATGAATTATCAAAATCCGTTGGCGTGATATTGTATTATTCGTCCATTTGTAGCGCACAAACTTGGTGAAAATTTAAGAGTTATATGGTTTTCTCATGGATTCCAATGACCAAACGCTTCCAGTGTGGTCCCATTTAATTTGAGTAACCAACATAAAATAAAAAAAATACAAAAGAATAAAGAACTTGAGATGTGTCACGATTATACGAAGTATAAGAGATCTCTGCCCATCTCTTCAGGTGATGGGCGTGAATGTTTAAATTTGTATACTACACGGATTCACAGACACTAGTTTCATGTTTGACGTTTTAATTACGTTAACCATTAGTGTGGACCGCAACGACAGGCAGATTCCAGCAACATTACGCTGTGACCTCGCTTAAAACATGATTGATTACAATTCTATGATGACAATGCGAATGTGGAATTATAACATCGTTGTAATTTAGGTAACGGAAAAAACATATTATGTAATCTAATAGCTTAGGGTTGACAGAAATTTGGTTATACCTAATCAATCAAAAGTTGTTGACATTGCTTCAAACAAAACGTAAGATAAAGTTTTTAAGTTGTACTTCTTTAGGGGCGTTATGAAAATAACTCCCATTATAGTGTCATTTTATCATGTGCGCACATAACTGTAACACCTGTGTTAGGTAACAATATTAGCCTCAGCCCTGTAGTTCTTAGCTCTCAAGAATAAGACTACGGTATCCTCTGCCTGTCGTAGAAGGCGACTAAAAGGGGCCTCGGGTTCATTGGTCAGAGGTAGACCCGGGAAGAAGGCGACATACAGAAGCGACGACAGAAGGCAGGGTATCTTTTTGAAGATTTCATCCCAGTTAACAAAAAAAGTAACAATATTATTCGTGCAACATTAGGTTTATTGGCATACTGTCCCTTTGTCTACGGCCCCAGCCAGCCATGCGTCTGTCTGTGGCCTAATCTATGGTCAAATTCGTAGTGGGATCGTGCATCGACACAGAGATAAAAATGGAGCTAGCGGAAGGCAGTTGTCTTCAATCAGTTAAACCGTTATTCTTCTGAAGTAAGTAGTGACGCCGTGAAGCGGCAGTGCGTGTGTCATTTCGTCTTTATCTACATTTATAAACATATCTATTTTGAAATACTTGACGTATGTGGTGCTAAAGTCGGATATGTGCGCCCAAGTATACGCAATAATATGCGACACGATAATAATATGCACTATGACGTACCGGAGCCCCTCAGTACTATGCTTGGCATAACATCCAATGGATGTTTCCAATAGAAAATATTAGCTGGCAACACATGGCACCCATCAATTGTTATGCATAATAACTACTTCCAATGATATCTTAGAGATTCACCTAAACCTTATTGTATCTTTAATTCATAATTAATAATTTAGTTGAACATCATATTAACTTGACATTGTAAACAATAATTTAACTTTATTAGTTTGTAATCTGACTTCTAATTAATCATGTATAAAGATTGTGAGAACGCTCAGTTGTGACGGTATTCGTTAAAATAATTCCTTGTACAACGTAACGCTGTCTCAAAAAGCGAGTCTAGTACACTTAGTCATTCTACAATTCAAATCAATTTGAAAAATCGAAATCTGTTGGCGTAAGATAAAATTATTCATCTATTTGTAGCATGGTTAACGCAAAGTTAAGACTTATATGGTTTCTCATGGGTGTTATTGTCTGAATTAAACCAACTTGTAACCATATGGAAGCATGGGCTTTCAAATAAAATAAGAATCATCAAAATCGGTTCTCCCATTCGAATGATGTGAGGCCACAAACATAACAAAACATGAGAACCTCCTTCTTTCTTAAAGTCGGTTGAAAAGTTGACTTTAATGTATCGTTTCTAGATAAAATTCAATTTAAAAGCATCGTTTAAAATGTTTGCTTTTTCCTTACAAGAAATATGAGTCTCGCGACTGAGAAAATGAATGGGAACGAAGATTGATTAAAATGGCTCCTACGGGACGTGACCGGAACGGTCCCGGGATGATGAGTAGCTACACTGAGATGAATTATCAGTTACGTAGTCTTCTCCTCCTATTTCATTTTACTAATACTTAATGTGAAACGCTTATTAGCCGACGTATCTAACTGTATTTTATTATTTTGTAATTTTCCTGTTTCTATAACCGTGAGCAAACATAAAGGGTCGGTTAAGAAAGTTTGAATATCTCGGAAGATAAAGACGCTACTTAACTGAAATAAATTGTGCATAGACAATTAAATATGCTTAAAATAAAACAGTGGCGACACGAAGGACCAAAATTTAAATAAAAATAAAATTTTATGAAAAGTACTATATTATCCAAGTTTACGTATCCTTTTTCGTTTAAGTTTATGCTTTTTAATGAAATATAAATAAATATTATATATTTGATATATAGGATATTTAATTGTCTATCATTCACAATTTATTTCAGTTAGCTAGCGTCTTTATCTTCCAAGATAGTATTAAAATTTTCTAACCGACCCTTTATTTTTGCTTACGAGTGTATATTTTCATGGGAACAAATTTTTTAAACTGTTGTAACGGAAGGAATGGTGAGGAGCGGATATGGGTGCGAATAACGCGGTGGAGGGGAGAGGTGGGAGCGCAGATGATGAGGCGAGGAGGGGAGAGGGGGCGAGGCGAGGAGAGGAGAGGAGGGGGTAGAATATAAAAGCGATGGTTTTGGTTGACGGAGTGCTCTTCGTTGTCAGTAAAACAATAAATAAGTATACATAAAAATTAAATGTGATCTTTTCTTTATATAACTAAATATAACATAGTTAGTCGTTATATATATAAATAGTGAGTCGTTATAATTCAGAAGTGGGATAGTTACCGCCGTCTACAAGAATGAAGCGCACAATTTGAAAATGGCGGTACAAGTATAAGAAAAAGAAAAGAAATCATCATGTGAGTACCGTTAATTCTTCTTCTTCGTCGTTGGATATTGATGACATAGTTACAAGAAAGATTAGCGATGTAATTAACCAATTGGAAAATATAAATAATTCGAAGGTAGATAGATTATTTCATACAGAGAAATTGATATCGGATTTGACCTTGAAAGTCGTGATGAATGTACAGAGTTATAGAAGATTGATCAATTAGGTGTTATTTACAATTGGTCTGATAAAGTTAAGTCATTCTACCTTCGATCTAAATTACAAGGTCAAGCTCGTACCTGATTTAACCGTTTAGACTCATATACATGGAACGATTGGAAACATATGCTTACAAAGGCTTTTCCTCGTCATTTCGATTACGCTGTTCTATGAGAAGAATTAATGAACCGGAAGAAACTCTTAAATGAAACAATGATATTTTCAAGAGAAGTTAGCTGTGTGTTGCAGATGTCAATTAAGTCAGAAAGCTGCTATTTCATTCATTATTAAAGGATTATTGCCACATGAATTACACGCTAAAGCCAAGCATTTCAGAACTCGAGCCCTGATGACTTATACATAGGCGATCAGGCGACCAGACAACAAGGACACTCTCTGCGACTTACAGGTATACGTCTAGGTCGATGGAAACAATGTCAAACAGTCGAAGCACACGCCAGCAACCTATTTGTTACCGATGCAATGAAATGTACTGGAGAATCATCCTCGAAACAAAATTCAAAGGACCAAGAAAAAAAATACAACTCTTAGAAAAATCTTCATGATGTATATATAAAAGCAGCAGCAGCATAGGCTTTCACAATGACTCCATGTGAGAGATACTGGCAGCGAACTAAACGTAATGACGAAGAGCGTTGTCGAAGTTGTTAATTTAAAAATGGAAACAAGCAGTTATAAATAATGAAAAAGTTGTAATGAATGTTTCGAAAAGAGGAGTGTAAAGGCGAACTTTACTGATTTAAATAACATAACACAATTGAGGAAGCGACATTTTTCAGAGTTTCAGATTTCATTTTTAGAGTAGCTGAGGATACAGAAGTGCCATTGGAAGCAGCCATATTAGTGCGTACGTGGCCGATGCTTTTACAGGTGACTTCACTACGAGACCCAGACAATATAGCCTAATGGAGTGGTATACGCTTTAAGCCGTGGAGTTCTACGCAACAGCATGGTTTTTTTGAAGATCGATAACATCGGAAATGAACCTATATTGTGGAAAAAGGATGAGACAATTACTGGAGCGGAGAGATGTCATCATAACAGAGGTGAGCAAAAATTTATAATTTGAGTAGAGGAGAGAAGAGTATAATGGTTGAGTCGTGAAGAGATAGACGTTGGAAAAATAGGCGACACATAAAAGTAATTTATTACAACTTATATTAAAGTATTCAGATTGTTTTTTTAGCTCTATTAAGGAAATTGGGGTTATAGGTAATGATATTAGAGAGTTATTATCTGAATCTGCTTCACCAATTAATTTAGTTCGAAAGAAAGATGTTGATTACCGTTAGTGTCGATTATAGGTCTTTAAAATCGATTTTTTTATTAAAGAACGTTTTTCTCTTGCACACATAGATGACCTGTTATCAAAATTGCTAACAAAAAAAATATTCGGATTTATATTATATTTAAATATTCGCTAGGCAGAAGAAGAAGATTTCGGGTTGCCATCATATTAGAATACATCCAGTTTCTTTTAACGAAACCGCTTTTGTAACACTTAATGTATTAGATTATTCTGAAACTAGTACGCATGACAGGAAGTGGCGAGATATTTTTCTTCCGGATGACATAGTATTATCTACAACCGCTGTCGAAAGGTATGGAGTTGTTTGAAAGATTATTCCGTAAATTGCAGAAAAAAAGGGTATAACTGCCATTCATTACAAAACCAAGAGAATAGAGATTAAAAATCGATGTTTACTTAGTAGAGTAACGTCATGCGAAGCACCCTTATATCATAGCTAAGAATTAAAAACATTAGCAGTCGTAGCATCCTTGAATCGATTTCGCGCTTATGTTTTAGGTAAATTAATTAAAGGTTACAGTTTGTTCAGAATTAGGTATGCCTTGCAAAAAGAGAGTTTATACAAGAATAACTTGTGGGTGTTAATAATTCGAAAATACGATATACAGATAAGAGAATATAGGCCTGGCGATCGAATGAAACTTATCGATGCTTTAAGTAGGAACCAACATCTACAATCGGTGGATAATTACGATCAATTTAATTTACTGCAGATATTGTGTGAATATTGGTATTTAACAACACAGTTACAAGGTGAAAGAATGAAAAACATATATATATATATATTAGTAAACAATTAAGAGAAGGCAATGTGTGTACGGTTAAACTTAATAATGATGGGTTATATCGGAACGTTAAATGGAGATAAACTAGTAGTTTCTTTTGCTCGCGGAAAGTAAATGCAGAAATTCGATTCGATGACAAAGGGTACATAGGCCTTAAGCGGCGTGGCGAGTTAATGAGGCAGACTAATGGTTTCCAAAAATGATTCGGTTCATTAAAAATATATATAGAAAGGGCAATTATAGCATACAAGTGGAGAGTTACATTCTATTCCGAAGCCATTGAAGCCGAGGGATCACTTAAAAGAGTTTAGCAAAACAAGAAAGGGCTACGTTAGCTGGCAACACATGAAACTGATGACTAGCAATTGTTATGTACAATAACTACATATCTTAGTGATTTACCTGAACCTTATTGTATCTGTAATTCGTTGTAATTGAGTTGGTCATTATATTCACTTGGCATTGTAAACAATAAATTGACTTATTAGTTCGTAAACTGACTTCTAATTAATTTGTGTAAGGCTTGTGAAGACGCGCCGTTGTGATGGTATTCGTTTAAATGATTCCTTGTACAACGTTACGCCGTCTGAAAAAAAAAGTGTGTGTGTGTGTGCGTGAGTATATTAGTTGCCGGGCTATTTCATTTCACAAGATCTACAAGTTATTACAGATATTAATGTGTAAGTATGATCGTCGATGGTTCACTAGGTTTATAATTGCACGACCTACAAGAACAATGGAGATGTTAGTTATTCTATTATCCTAAAAGAGTATATCTGATAGGAATTTGGCTTTTACTAGTCTGCTAAATCTTTAAGGAATTGCTAGTCAGTACAATTTCGTCATACGGTAAATGCGATAGCGTGCCGTGAGCCAATGGTCAATAAGAGGGATATAATACAACCTTGCTTGACGCTATGCGCACACGAAACAAAGACCGAGATATGGACCGAATGTTTACTACACGTGATGGGGAATAAACAATTTCAGTGGATGAAAACGTAGGTTATCATTCCCTTGAGATTCTATTAGTTGTCGGAATAGGTTTCTAGCGAAATTGTCACAGGAAGTGATCAACCTTCTGTATCGGTACAACAGAAAGAGAAATCGTTTCCCGTAGACTACACCAGCGCAGTGAGATTCAAGAAGATCTGGTCTTGTGGATACCGTCGCCTGCCAGTCGTGGGGTAACTAATGTTATTACAAAACTTTAAGCATTATATTCAGGACCTCATAATTGTACAAGGGGGTCACCTAATGGACTGTACGAAATTTGAAGTATAAATGGCTTGCGATATTATAAAACGTTACGGGGGGGAAGGAGATGATCAGCCGCTAGTTAACTCTTTAAGTACGTATCGTAGGGCCTAATGCTTATGAGACCAGGAGTAGCGAGGTTTTAGTAGATAGAGATAATTGATAGACTTAGTGGAAAGCTAATGCGTCTTTTGCGTCTTTTGCGTCAATTGCGGCGCAATTGTTTCAGGATGGCCGATTGTAACGGAAGGAATGGTGAGGAGCGGATATGGGAGCGAATAACGCGGTGGAGGGGAGAGGTGGGAGCGCAGATGATGAGGCGAGGAGGGGAGAGGGGGCGAGGCGAGGAGAGGAGAGGAGGGGGTAGAATATAAAAGCGATGGTTTTGGTTGACGGAGTGCTCTTCGTTGTCAGTAAAACAATAAATAAGTATACATAAAAATTAAATGTGATCTTTTCTTTATATAACTAAATATAACATAGTTAGTCGATATATATATAAATAGTGAGTCGTTATACTGTTATTTAAGCATTCCACAGGTTAGTTTTTATTTCGGAGTTATTATATTCGTGCAATAGTAAAACAGACAGTAATAAACCAACAGTTGGCTGGTGATTTAGTATTACACCGTCAGTACTAAAAAAATAGCATTACAATATCAGACTAATGGATGAATGGCCCGTATACTATGCTATAAAACTATGCTGATGATATTTTAACCACCTAATTGTTTCTAGAACTGCTTAGAATGAGATTTCTTGCCGACTCATTTCGATTTGTCAACTGCCCACTCGTAATTGCCTATTTAGTTATTTCACTGTTCAGTTTTACTAAATGGAGAATGGATCATTTTATTCTTTTTTCGACTCATTTTGTTTAATTTACAGCTAAGGCTGCATTTTGTAACTTTTAACTTACCTATCAAATACACTGTCGATTCAAAGTCGGCATTTATTTTAACTCGTAAAATATAAATTGTTAAAGAGAATTAAAACTATGTTTTCTTGATACCGGAAATACTTTCACGTCCTTTTAAATCTTGGGGTTAGACAGGTACAGCAATCGCTACTCAATTTTTCTTCGAATTGCATAAATTGCAACTATCATGTTCAAAATCCCAATGGAATACGAGTTTGGCAAGACTTATATGAGACAAGAATAAGCTTTATTGATGTATTGGCAAGCATTCCATTTAACGCTTATAATAGAAATGTTGGTCATGATTTCGTTTTGTTAAAGACGGACACTGGTGATTTGGATAGACGATAAATCTTAGGATTGATTACAATTGTCTTTTCGTATTTTCGGTAAATTTATTATTGCTATTACTTCTAAACTGATTTTAAAAACGGTATCATTTTTACTTTTATACACTGCAACATTTTATGAAACAACCGCTACGTGAACATCTGACTAAATAATAAAATTTAGTACACTGGCAATACTGGTGCTTTGTCTGTGGCCTCAACCTGATATTGTCCTGATCTGTGGAGTGCAGTCGTGACGACATCGAGTGGGAAATGGTGCTTCTAGCGCTTAACCCAGTTGTCTTCAAGCAGTTCGCAGATCTTCTGAAGTAATCTGTGATGCCGTAACGCTGACGTGGAGGCAACATGCGTGATCATTATTGTCATTCTCTTCCCAGATAAAAAATAAATAATAAATAAAATTTTATTTGGACAAAAGAAAAATAAATATAACATTACTGATCATTCGTAAACTGCTGCAGTTGTTGATAACTGTTTCGTAGCAGTTTACGTCCACGTCGAGACACAAACAATATAAATACAAATTAAACTTATAATTATGTAGATATTATTAGAAGACAAAAGATATAAATAAATTATTGTGTACGAGTGTGTGTGTGCATGTGCGTGTATGTATGTGTGTGTTTGAGTGTGTGTGTGTGTGCTTCATAAGCATCCAGAGATAATTGCTTCAGTGTCTGTCAAATGATTAATTAGTTGCATTTCTCATAATTTTATATAGTTATATTAAGTCATATTTAAAATGATACATAGCTCAATAAAGATATGATCACACAGGTCCCGCTCATATTGTATCCAAAATCTAGGCATACCTTCTCATTGGTTGCAAGTTGCAAACCTTTGCCCTTTACACGAAAGTCACCTCAGACCAATTCGATGCATATTCAGGTCGTGTATCGGCACTACTATTTATCTTTCCACTCCAGGCTAACTGTATCTCACTTTCGTAATCTTCCCTCAATCTACACAACATCACGAGAGGCTCTTTCAAGCCATACTTACCTTTATCAAACAGTTTGCAATCCAGTTATTCTATAATATGCTTTTAATTACATATTGCTTCCGAGAGGCATGGTAGGTCAGTGTCCGGGCGGTTTGTCAAGTTGCAGAGTACGCTAGCAACCCGAATTCGATCCCCGGTTCCAGAACCAAATTTGATGTTGCAATCTTATGTGCTGATTTACCGTGCGCTCGGTGGTGAAGGAAAACATCGTGAGGAAACCTATTTGTCTTAGAAAAAAATTCTAAGGCATGTGAAGTCTACTAATCCGAAGTAGGGCCGCGGTGACATACTCTCTTTAGAGAGAAGGCTTGCGCCCAACAGAAGGACATATATATTTTATAGATATTTATATATTAAGGCTGTAACCTTAACTTCAACTTTATATTGCTTCTATATGAGATTGTATTGCGATGGACTTTTGTTTAACCTAATAAAAACAGTAAAAAGTCATCAGTCAAATACGCGGTAGCACAGCTGCTTATCCTGTTAGGGTTAAATGGACGTGTGAGCGTATATATATAGTAAAATCTATTAATTATCAAATTCTTTAGGCCACAACGTAAAGGAAAATTTTATTCATAGTTTAATTTTAAAATTACAGTTTAAAACTACACCAGAAAATTTTTAACGTAAACTTGCCCGGATATTTCCGGAAACAAAACGGATCAAACAAAAAGTTTCCAAAAGCTTTACGCTGAATAGCCCCGATCGTGGCTTTTATTTTTATCAGTTGTTTTTTTTTACTTAAGACCATTTCTTTTTTCTTTTTACTGTCTTATTTCGCTTAAAATTCAGTTCGTGACATCGGAAAAGTATCTGACACGTGTATGCAATGTAAATACTTGAAGAATTCAAAATGTTGGGAGAATTTTCTCCATTTGCATAAGATGTTAAGTAAATGCCGTATATTTATGTTTTGTCCTTACTTCCGCCTATTCAATAAACACGATTGGTTTGACTTGAAAAAATAAAACTGCAAAATAAAAACATCAAAAAAAGTATAATAGACATATTCTTTATTGGCACAAAATAAACACATCAAAAAGAAAAAAAATACAAATAAAGGAAAAAAAAACGGACTAATAGTATATAAGATATGATGCCACTATTGGACACCGTCTCAGCATATGCCGTCGCAAGGATGCGATAGCGCTGATTTCCAGCGGTGCCCAGTGCCCAAAGTCGTGCGCGCCCAACAATACATTTACATGGAATTTATACAGACAACAATGGGTCTTATGAGTAACATATACTAAGGCTAATTTTTTGAAAATACATGAACTTCTATTACAAATTTGTTCTATTGATTCTATAGTTTTATATGTTTTTATCTAATTTGACAATTACCAATAATATATTGCATAATTTGAAGCGAGAAAAGACGGGTTATTTAGTATCAAATAAATTATTAGTAAGACACTTCTTTGATAATTTATTTGTCTTCTACGAAACTGCTACGACACTGCTACGCTTCTACTGGACTACAAACAATCACTCATTAAATTTACAGCCTTTGCGACTTACCTGGCTATTGATTATATTAACATTATACTTTTCAAAGTATAAAATTACACATTAACCAAGAAAACTTTATATAGTTACTACAGGCAAGAAATTTGATAACGCGCCTGTTTATTCTACAAACAGACTGAATCATAGAAAACATTTAACTCACTGAAATTTGAAATTTGGAAGCGGTTTGATTTAGTTGTAAACTATCTTAGTTGTTATTAGTTTTGAATATTAATTTTGATCGACTGAGATATCATATATTATGTTATATTCAATGAGACGTTTAGGAACTCAAGCGTCAATAGGAAGGTTTGGTTACGGTCTACAAATCGTAAGGTCGTATGTTCGAATGTGCCATTCGACTATTGACGTGAACTATCTCCTAGAACAAGCTTAAGCTTAGTTGGAATGGTTAACAAGAAATTAGTTATATTTCTAAAAAAAAATATTACTAGCTCTTTTAAAAAAAAACTTATTACTCTTAAGTTTGTGTTTAACTTCATTCCAATAAGCACTATATAATTGTTTTTAAGTAATGTTATGTATATTCGTTCCACTGTTGCCTTCTTCTCTGTAAAGAGAGGGAGAATAAGGGTCGCCATTCGGCCATAGTGCGGATTGACTTACTTCACATGCGTTAAAAGTTTTTCTAACACGTGATGATAACCTCTCGTGCAGCATTCGCCATTTTGACTATTTCAGCTTGAGTGGCAGCTCCTGTTTCTGCCCACAAAGAGCGCGTCGCTCTCTTGGAGTAAGCCTTTTTTTAACAATAGTTGGAAAATATTTGACTTATATTATTTTAAAAACATAACGTATTTATAGTTATGTTATGGACTCATTATTAAAATCTAAAAATATATAACTTAAATGGACAAGTTCCATGCAAAAGAATTTAAAATTGCAGTTTTACTAAGTTTTACAAGTAATTGGCAATGTAAAGTATTTACTAAGTTTCAAAATCAATTGCTATTTCAAAATGGCGGCCGCCATACAAGGATTTTGCCACTTAAAGGGTTATCCGCAATCCGATATGCAATCTTTGTCATATCAGGACCACTTATCCTGAAAATGATATTTGTATATTTCTTAAAACCATTAAGAGTCTTTAAACCTAAAAGTTTAAAAATATAAGACATTTCCTATCGATTAAAAAACCTTAAATTAAACTTTGATATTTTCTCCGTTTAAATAGACAGCGTCAAAGCCGGTAAATTTATCAACGTCGAAGGAAAATTGCCAATGTGCTAAATGACTGTTAGCAAACTTTCTCAACCATTTAAGGTACTTTTTATTTCTAAGGCATGAACACTTAGAAAGTCTTCATCTTTTATTTTCTTCGCTCTTAACGTAATAAATTATAACTAGATTTATCTGGCAAGAAAATTCTTAAGAATTTCTACGAGAGGGCGTTCGCGAATTTCATTTTTTAATTTCATTCGCTTCCCTTAAATCAATTTTACACTTCCATTTTATTAGAAATTATTTGGGTTTCATTGCAATAAGATCGAAAAGCGGTCGCGGAGAAACTAATAGCAATGCAGCGGGGCGTTTGCAACGCGTGAACTGGAGCGTTTTCCGGCCACCTTCAAATTCAGGCATATATAAAAAAAAAATAAAAAAAGGAAAATAGTAACTAACAATTAGAATGCTTTGGAAAAGCACAAAAGCTCGGACACGGGTCTGTGGTTGCGATTTAACAATAATAAAAAAAAATGAAATATAAATATGCATGCAATCGCTTCTGTTAGATTAAGGACAGTTTTAAATTTAAGAAATATTTCCAAATTCTGTATTCTAAGAGTTACATTAGTTTACAAGGAACCAGTCCTGTAGTTCTGGGCTCCTAAGAATAAGACTACGGTATCCCCTGCCTGTCGTAGAAGGCGACTAAAAGGGGCCTCGGGTTCACTGGCCGACATGGGTGAGGGCCTGAGTCGTCCACCAAGGTGGACCCGGGAAGAAGGCGACATCGGCTGGTCCGTGACGACTTGCGCTGCGAGGGCACAGAGGGGAGGAAGTAACCTCCCTCCCCGGGACGTGCTCTCTTTGAGCACAGTGCAGAGGGGCTCCGGTGCGTTCCACTGGAGATCCCGGAGACACCTTGTCATGTACAGAGGAAAAGGCCACCGGGGAGGTTTTAGTGGGAAGTAAGGAACCCACATAACCGTCGCCTTCCCCGCAGAAGGCGGGTATCTTTCTGAAGATTTCCTCCCCGTCAACAAAAAAAAAGGTTACAAGGAACCAGTCCTGTAGTTCTGGGCTCCTAAGAATAAGACTACGGTATCCCCTGCCTGTCGTAGAAGGCGACTAAAAGGGGCCTCGGGTTCACTGGCCGACATGGGTGAGGGCCTGAGTCGTCCACCAAGGTGGACCCGGGAAGAAGGCGACATCGGCTGGTCCGTGACGACTTGCGCTGCGAGGGCACAGAGGGAGGAAGTAACCTCCCTCTCCAGGACGTGCTCTCTTTGAGCGCAGTGCAGAGGGGCTCCGGTGTTACCTGAGATCCAGGAGACACCTTGTCATGCCACCAGGAAAAGATACCACCAGGGAGGTTTTGAGTAGAGATGAGAACCCACATAACCGTCACTTCCCCTGAAGGCGGTATTATCTCAATTTCCTCACAATCAACAAAAAAGGTTACAAGGAACTACGTAACAAGTATGTTTACATTTATTTATAAAAACCGAACTCCAAATCAATAATCATACATTAAACGCTATTACGCGCGGACGCTGTTTTTGGAATATTACGAAATCAAACTTAATCAGAATCGGCTCACTCTGTTGAAAGTTATGCGGTAACAAAAATAAAAACAGACGAATTATATTGAAAATCTCTTTAATCACTTTAATATAACTAATAAGTTACTTAAATAAGGTGATTTTGACATTTACGCAAATATTATTCATTAAATATGGCCACTGTAAAGCGTTCGAAAGTTCTGGAACTCAAAACGAGATTAAACTGTGATACAATTCGTAACAGTAGTTTTATTAAATATAGGAATAATTTGTGTTCAGCGCAGCTAATGTACGCTCATACAAATTTGTAATCAAACAGAGTAAAATCAAATTAAACATGCATCAGCGGAAGATAAGTTAAAATGATATCATTAATGAATGAATAATTTAAAGATGATGTAACGAAAATATATTGCTTTTCTTTTTTTTTATGCGTATAAACTAGCACTTGACCATGATCCCACCTGGTGTTAAGTGGTGATATAGCCGAAAGATGGTACGCGCTAGTTTAGTAAGTGCCTATTCACTCTACTTGAAAATACCCACATTGTAATCGGAAGGAAAGACAGACGCGGGCAAACTATTCCATTTGCATGCAAACGCTTCTGTTAGATTAAGGAGAGTTTTAAATTTAAGAAATATTTCCAAATTCTGTTAGATTAAGGAGAGTTTTAAATTTAAGAAATATTTCCAAATTCTGTTAGATTAAGGAGAGTTTTAAATTTAAGAAATATTTCCAAATTCTGTTAGATTAAGTAACATTAGGTTACAAGGAACTACGTAACAAGTATGTTTACATTTATTTATAAAAACCGAACTCCAAATCAATAATCATACATTAAACGCTATTACGCGCGGACGCTGTTTTTTGGAATATTAGGAAATCAAACTTAATCAGAATCGGCTCACTCTGTCGAAAGTTATGCGGTAACAAAAAATAAAAAACAGACGAATTAAGAACCTCCTCCTTTTGAAGACGGTTGAAAAAGCTCTCTTTTAATCACTTTAATATAACTAATATGGAATAAGGTTATTTTTCACATTTACGCAAATATTATTCATTAAATATGGCCACTGTAAAGCGTTCGAAAGTTCTGGAACTCAAAACGAGATTAAACTGTGATACAATTCGTAACAGTAGTTTTATTAAATATAGGAATAATTTGTGTTCAGCGCAGCTAATGTACGCTCATACAAATTTGTAATCAAACAGAGTAAAATCAAATTAAACATGCATCAGCGGAAGATAAGTTAAAATGATATCATTAATGAATGAATAATTTAAAGATGATGTAACGAAAATATATTGCTTTTCTTTTTTTTTATGCGTATAAACTAGCACTTGACCATGATCCCACCTGGTGTTAAGTGGTGATATAGCCGAAAGATGGTACGCGCTAGTTTAGTAAGTGCCTATTCACTCTACTCTTGAAGGCTCCCATGTCGTACTTGGATGGAAAGACTGACGCGGGCAACTTATTCTACTCCTTTACTATACTCACGATGAACGATGACTCAAATCGCTTCGTTCGGACGCGCGGGACATCGACTATAAAAGGGTGGAGACCCGCCGAGTGTCTAAACGTCCGAAGGTAGAATGGGGATGGGGGAATTAACACGTGTTCCTGTGCACACTCTCCAAAATGTAATCTGTGAAACATCGTAAGGCTTTATTGTTGATAAGAGTGTCAAGAACTTTAGATCGTATTATTTATTACTTCCTGGCTGGTTTTTTTAGTTATTTTTTAAATATACGGAAAAAAAAGAAATTAAAGTTATATTTATGGAAATTTGCAGAAAAAAGACACTGTAAAATGGAATCGAATTCTTCGGCTGTCGTGATTGCCCATCGGCGGCGATACTAATGACTTAATACGTTAATTAAAGCGTGAATAGCCTAAGATTAAGGTTACGAATTAATTTACGGTCCGCGAATCATAAGTTCGTGGGTTCGAATCGACCATTAGTCGATTGACGTGAACCATAATATTTGTGAAAACAAAATTGTCAGCATTCTTTTAAAAAGAAACTAGATGAAGCGAGATATTTCGCCACAATGCTTATATAAGGTTGTCAAATATCTCCTTTCCGCCTTTTTGTCTTTTGAATTTCGCGGCTATGTACAAAGCGCTACAGAGCTCGTATCTAGCAATATATATAAATATATAAATACATAATTTGAAAGGTCTTGACATAACCTACAAAACGACGCTATGCATAATTAGTTTGGATATTGCGTTCAACAGTTATAGACGTGTAAACATGGACTTCACTAACGCCGAAATTCGCGGCTTGGCCACTGTTTGGGACGATTCACCGGCCTTCGACCACGACCGTTTTCGCTTGATATTGTCGTATGTGATCCATTTTTCGTCGCCAGTAACCATCCGCTTCAAGAATGGGTCGAGTTCGTTCCGTTTCAGCAGCATATCGCAGGCATTGATTCGGTCCAGAAGGTTTTTGCGTCAAATCATGCGGCACCCAAACATCAAGCTTTTTGTATCCAGCCTTCTGCAGATGGTTTAAAATGGTTTGGTGACTAACTCCCATCTCCTGGGCGATGTCACGAGATGCCACATGCCGGTCTAACTCGATGTAGTCCATGATTTGATTTGTCGTCACAGGTCTTCCGCCGGCTGGCTTATCCATGGTGTCGTTTTCACCGGCTCTGAATCGTCGAAACCATTCCTCCGTGGTTCGAAGTGATAGAGTACCATCCCCAAAACCCCATTAATCTCACGGAACGTTTCTCTAGCGGATTTGCCTTTAACGAAGGAAAACTTTAAAATAGCGCGAATTTCGGCGTTAGTGAAGTCCATGTTTACGTCTATAACTGTTGAACGCAATATCCAAACTAATTATGCATAGCGTCGTTTTGTAGGTTATGTCAAGACCTTTCAAATTATGTATAGTATTGCTAGATACGAGCTCTGTAGCGCTTTGTACATAGCCGCGAAATTCAAAAGACAAAAAGGCGGAAGGGAGATATTTGACAACCTATTATTAATACAACAGAAAGTGTGTAGGTTTGTGACGTATAGGCTCCGAAATGGCTGGACCAATTCTAATTAAACTTTCAAGGAATCTTCAGATTGACCAGGCGAGTAATTGTTTATAACCCAAATTTGTATTGACACATGTGTTGTGTACATTTATGTCATTATGAACCATATTGAAGTAATTGGAGTATATTGCATGTACATGGGTGTTGGTAATGAAAGAGAAATGACTAATTTAATATATTGTGAGAGTTAAATTAAATATTTAATCATGTATTTAGTAAGTTTATTGTTTAAATAAAATAAACTAAAATCTAGCCCGGCGAAACGGGCTGGCTACACTAGTGTACTATATATTTATGTATTCTTTTATGTCTTATATTTCTATATTTCTAGAACGCTAATAAATTCGTAAAAAACTATTTTTCACATAACATCTTCATAATCCGGGATATTATTACTCATTGCGAGGAAACGTCTCTCGTGCCAGAAGCGTCTTTCGGTATAAAGTGCTTAGTTGTGTTGTATACGTGATTGGATTGCAAGTTGTCAGTTTTGTTACGTAGCTAGAAAACAACTTGGAAACATCGTGTCTCTGTTCCACTTTCCTATACATCTAAATTAATTATATATTTTATATATTAAAGGAGGAAGTTCACAATTCGTCTGTATGTTTTTTCATGTATTCTCGTAACTTTTGTCTGGGTGAACGGATTTTGATAATTATTTTGTATTAGAAAGCTGGCCTTTTTGTTAATGCGGGGAATCTGTTTATAGACCATCCTCAAGCATGCTGGGGCCAGGTTTCCTGATACGGAGACCGGAGACGCCTGAAACGTCTCCTGCGCACCCCGTCTCGTCGCCTGCGGAGGGAGGGAGCCTCAGCGCTCCCCTCCCTGACCCGCTCGTCAGCCTCCTTCTGGGACATGACCGTCTCACAGAAGGAGGCGACCGCTGACCAATGCACTCGCGATGGTCTCGAGCGACAGGTCTACTCCACCGATGGCAGATGCCAAGTCGTGACGCTGCGCTGCCCATCTCGGGCACACCTCCAAGGTGTGCTGGGCAGAGTCCACCGCAGCACCACAATCATGACATCGCTCATCAGCCTCCCGATGGGCCGTCCGACACAGGTAGTCCCCGAAGCAGCCATGCCCCGTGAACACCTGATTACAAAGCTGGCCTGACATAATGAAACTGGATGGCTGAATGAGAAAACCATATAAGTTTTAAATTTGCATTAAGTATGTGCGTGACAAATGGTCGAATAACTCAATATCACGTCAAACGATTTCGATGATTCGTTTTTTATTGGAAAGGATGTACTTCTATGGTTTTGTTGGGTTCTGATTAATAGTATTTATTCCGACCCTTAATTTTGCTCACTACCGTATATTTTATTTCATTAAGTATTTGGTATTACATGTAAAATGTCAAGGTACAGGTTCAAATAACATCAAACAAAATACCGTCTCACTCTACACGAAGCGCTCGAACTTTGAACTGACTCAATTTAATTTCAAACTTTCTTATTTGCTTCTCAGCCGTGTTCCCTCTCGAGACCTAATTTAGAAATACTGCTCACATGCAGTACATGTTTTTATGCCTTATTTGTCTTCGTAATCAGCTGAGCTTCTCTGCTTATTACGTATTTTATTAAGTTGTGTAACATGCTGCTTTGAATATTTTTTCAACCAACTTCAAAAAGGAGGCTCTCTATTCGTCTGTATGTTTTTTTTTGTATTTGTTTTCTTTTTTTTTCAATAAAGCGCAACCACAGCTTTGTGTCCGTACTCTTTTGTAATGTTCTTGTATTAGTTACTTTGGTTTTATTAACAAGAGTGCTAACTCTACAGTTACTACGTATTTTTTTTTGTTTTTATAATGCCTGATTTTTGAAGGTGGTGTTGAAGAATGCTCTGGTTCACGCGTCGTAGACGCCCCGTTGCATTGTTATTAGTTTCTCCGTGATCGTTGCGTCCCTGTTTCTCATGGCCATTTTTAAGTTGTAGTCTATTATTTTATCTTTTGATGCGATCGCTGTTGTGTTTGTTACCTTATAACTTTAGACTGCAGGAATAAATTTTGATCATTCTTCTTTTATTTGAAAGCCGTTGCTTCCAGTGTGCTTCCATTCTAATTTGGTTCAATTCTGATAATTGCATCTATGAGAAAACCATGATGTCTTGAAATTGCATTACGTGCTAGACTAATGGATTAATAATGTAATATCACGCTATCCGATTTCGATTATTATTTTTTATTGGAAAGGATGTCTTCTTCTATGGTATTTTTATGGTATTTTCTTATTTATGGTTCTTTATTATTATATCGTAATATTTCTACGATAATTCGGAAGTGCAAAGAGAGCATACGCACGTGAGTATTTGTAGTTGCTATAGAATAAATTATATCCAATTGGAAAAGTGTTATATTTGCGGTAAAGAAAACGTACGAAGAGTGCTTTCATTAACATGTATAGACAACAAAAATAGAGATAATAAGTTATTGAACGCGACTGTACCAAAGTAGGTAGAATAAAATAAAGGAATTTACGAAGCATCCGAGCACAGTGTGTACGCACAATAAATTCGGAGTCGTTTCACAGTTCGCTACACAACTTTCAGCTAACATTTCCCGCAGAAAATACTTACAGCGTGGTAGTGGAATCTTCTTTTATTTGTATGCAAAACGTCTAGAGCTTTTACGCTGAATTTTATTAAATTAAAGAAGTTTTTAGAAAAGCTAGTGCGCCTTACCATCCAGGACTGCATTTCCACTTGCATTGTACTTTTGAAAAAATAGAAAAAAAATAAGTAAAATAAATAATGAACTATATAATCATATTTCAAAATAAAATGCATTGATCGATTTACATTAGGACCAAAATTTGATATTATACTTTAGAATAAAGTTTGTATTTTGAATGAATGCGAAATAGCATTAGACTTTCTATAGAATGCCTTATATACAGTTCTAGGAAAATTGTGTAAGCATCTATGCCTTAAACGCTGGATATTATTTACAATGCTTAGGCTTAGACATTCAACAGAAGGTCGGATTTTAATATATCGCCGATAACATTTGGAACTATCCAAAATGTTGATAAGAAATCGATGTTTGGTATTTGTTAATTATCAGATTATCGAAATAATATAGACGAATAAAAATATTAAAAAGAAATTGAGCGCTAACGTAAGTAGTTAGAAAATCCGTAAAAATAGTTTTATTTCAATGTAGAAAATTGCGATAGATTTCTTAAATCGGACTAATTTCGGAATTTGATGATCATTGCGGATTTAAATTTAAGTATCGATATCCCATAACATTTTACCTTATCTAATCTTTCAGAAGGCTGTGAAAAATTTCATCTATACACATTTATATAATTGTAAATCTCATCTGTTCCCTAAGATCCGCCTTGTTACATTTTATCAGTGTTAACTGGCGTCGTTAAGATAAACATCAAGAAAAATATCCCTTTTTCCTTGTTTCTAGTTCCGTTCTGCTTAATTACAAATTTATTATATTACCTTAGGCTAGAGTATTATAGAAAATGAAGGCAGCCCACAGATTAGCGTAAGAGTTTTGAAAATATTACGTGTAACGTAAATAGGACTGTAAACGTTTGTATTTCTTTAAGAAAACTTTCCTTAACTCGCTTACGTCAGAGTGAACTCGATGCAAACATAACTGAATTTGTTTACCTTTTGGTTAGATTTTTGTTAAGACTATGTGTTACGTATCTCCGCTTATTTTTCCTTTTAATAATGAAAATAATATCCTAATGAAATGAGACTGTAATGAAAACCATGCAATCAACATACATGTGCAACTTTTATAATAAATTAATATTTCTTACAGATGTTTTATTCGCGATTTCTTAGATTTGGCAACAACCAGTTTGGCTTCTTACGAAGTTAAAACAGGATTAATACCTTTTTTTTTGTTAACGAGGAGGAAATCTTCAGAAAGATACCCCGCCTTCTGGGGGAAGGCGGCGGTTATGTGGGGTTTTTACCCACTAAAACCTCCCTGGTGGCCCTTCCTCGGTGCATGGTGAGGGGCTACGGGATCTCCAGTGGAACGCACCGGAGCCCCTCTGCACTGTGCTCAAGGAGAGCACTTCCTGGGGGAGAGTGCTCTCCTACAAACAATTGAAAACTCTAAGCACAATGTCGAAAAATAGCACTCCGGATATGTATGTTCTCAGTGTTTTATTAAAATTGTTGCTGAACTATTTTTTTTTTACTGGTTCCTAATGAGAGGGTAGGCACAGGCCTTCTCTGTAAAGAGCGTATATGGGTATAGTCCGCAAGGCAGCTTTACTGCGGATTGGCCGACTTCATACTTACAAAATTTTCTGACATATTTAGGTTTCCTGACAATATCCTCCTTCAACGCCGAGTGAATTGTAACTCAATACTTATAGATGTCAGAGCCGTGGTAGCTCAGTGTCCGGGCGGTTGGCTCAAGTTGCGTAGTACGCTAGCAACCCGAGTTCGATCCCCGGTGCCGGCACCAATAAATTTGTTGTTGCAATTTTATGTGCTGATTTACCACGCGCTCGGCGGTGAAGGAAAATATCGTGAGGAAACCTACATGTCTTAGAAAATTTTCTAAGGCATGTGAAGTCTGCCAATCCGCACTAGGGCCGCGTGGCGGACTGTGCCCTTATACTCTCTTTACGAAGAAGGCCTGTGCCCAGCAGTGGGACATATATAAAGGCTGTAACTTTACTTTTACTTATAGATGCAACTAGAATATTATTTTCATCTTGAGGCGACCGCCCGGACACTTTTATGACATTAAGCATCATTAAGCATACATAATTCAAGTAATTTTTCTTTGATTATGTTCTTTAATAATTAAACCATTTATTTCAACCGTGATGCACACCGACCGACATCTGCTTTTCACCCAAATAAGGTCCCAAAAGAAACAATTTGTTGTTTAAAATTTTATAAAATATTATTTGTTCGTAAGAAACGTAGGTAAGGAAAGTTATTGGCACTAGATGGCTAGTTCTTAAGCCCTCGACCGCAAATCGTAAGTTAAACGTTTAGCTGAATCCTAAGCGCTTTTATGCTGAAGTGAAATAATGTACAACAAAGAAAATGGGCCATACCTTAACAGCGTATAAGGTACGTTCCAAACAATAAGTTTCTTTGCTAAACGTACACAATACTTCATAAAGTATAAGGAAATTCTATGTCCGAACTTAATATCGTATATTTTATACGAAATTATTTCGAAAACCTACACAGAAGGTTACGTTATGTATGTAGGTACAAATATATTTTTATAATGTTTTTCGCAAGGTAGCGAGTATGAATTACATACCTTTTACCCATTGCGGGGTAGAAGCAGTAAACGCTGTTCGTAAGTAGTAGTTAGTAAGGTAAAGTTTTTATTTATAGAAAAGGGGCAAAAGAGTTTTTTTAGCACCTTAAGTGATCATCGCCCATGTACATCCACAACACGTTTCTAGAATGTTCCTGTGTAATATGGGTCCGAAAACAATGCTGTAAAAACTGCGGTAAAAAGCGTCAATAGTCTAATAGTAAAGGTTACGGGCTGCGCTGTGGTTCTGGGCTCTCAAGAATAAGACTACGGTATCCCCTGCCTGTCGTAGAAGGCGACTAAAAGGGGCCTCGGGTTCATTGGGCGACAAGGGTGGGGGCCTTTGTCGTCCGCCAAGGTGGACCCGGGAAGAAGGCGACATCGGCTGGCCCGTGTCGCCTTGCACTGCGAGGGCACAGGGGGGAGGGAGTAACCTCCCTCCCCGGGACGTGCTCTCTTTGAGCACAGTGCAGAGGGGCTCCGGTGCGTTCCACTGGAGATCCCGTCGCCCCTCGTCATGCACCGAGGAAGGGCCACCGGGGAGGTTTTAGTGGGTAAGAAACCTACATAACCGCCGCCTTCCCCCCAGAAGGCGGGGTATCTTTCTGAAGATTTCCTCCTCGTTAACAAAAAAAGGTTACGGGCTGCGAATCGTAAGGTCGTGGGTTCGAATCCGCCATTCGACTATTGACGTGGACCATCTCTTAACCCAATCCTAAGCTCATTTGGAATGGTTAATAAGAATGTTTTTTAAAACAAAAACTAACAAAAAAACATTAAAGGAACACGTACAGCTGTGGATCGCCAACCATCAAAATGGCGTCGATTGTATTTGGAATTGTGCCGTTTGATTCCGAACAGTTTCTCGGACTTACGTGTACACATTTTACAACTGACAATGACTTATGACTTGTAAAACAAAGAAAATTCCATTCACATACGACACACACAGTGTGAACTATGTACACATCAAAGTAAATTTTGTTTGGAAGCCATTAGGTACTTGTTAGACGAGTAAAGTAATGCGGGGCTAATGGGCTTCTCACGCGAACGAAGGGATTAGCTGTTGTTGAGAAAATTTCACTCTCGCATAAGCCAGCTTACGACATTCCGGTGTACACTTGTAATTTCATTACATTTTGTTGCTTTAATGTTAGTACTAACTAAAAGTTGTACAGTTAAGCTGCGACTAAAAGCTAACACGGACAATGGAAAGTGCTAGGCATTTCTCTGACGTATAGGATTCGTAACTAACGAGTTACGTCAGAGAGCAATATTTGGTTGTCACCTGGTTCTTGGTTGGGTTTAAAGCTAGCAGAGAGCTTGTGTTGCCTCTACTGAGACCAGGGAATAACGTACACGTACACAATATAAATATTGATTGTCGTGGTAGCTTAATGTCCGGATCAACTCACATTGCATTATACGCTAGCAATATCGATACCCGGTACCCGTCATGGTTTTTGCTGTTATATCATTAGGGAAATAACCAGCAACCTCATAGGATACATGGAAAATCGTTTACTTATGCACAGCAGCTGGGCTGCGTTATGTCGGGCTCTGTCTACAAGAGGCCCCTCCCTAGCGACAAAAACCTCTACAGGTGATTCGGCCTCCGCCATGGTGGAGCGAGATAGGGTCGCGTTAGTATTTCACCATCTCACCTCGGAGGGGTAGCCGTGCTGACAAAGCACTGGTGAAATTTGGTGGAGAGTTCCCCAATTCCCCGCCAGTGTCCCACTAACGTGGTCGAAGAAGGCGGGCGAACTGCCTTCTCTCTCTCTCTCTCTCTCTCTCTGAAAAGCTTGCCTTATCCAAGTTTTCCTTCTACGTCATAATCGGTTCATAGAAGGAGACCATTGACTGCCACGATCTTTCTCCGTCGAGCATTGCGTTCAGAACACTCGAAGACACACTATAAGCATGTGCCGCTGGGAAGCCTACACGGCACTTCCAGTGGGTGGGGCGCCGTGTCAAATGTGGTCATAACCACCTCCACCCCGGGATGTGCTCTACTAGAGCACGGTGCAGAGAGGCTCCAGTGCGTCCCACTGAAGATCCCGGAGCCGATGGCGAGGTCATGCACCGAGGAAGGGCCATTGGGGAGGTTTTAGTGGGTCAAACCCCGCATATCCGCCGCTTTCCTTTAAGAAGGCGGGCTACCTTTTTGAAGATTTCCTCCCCGTTAACAAAATACAAAAAAAAAAGGTATAAACAGCTGCGACCCAAAGGACACATGTACTCCTCAAGTTTCAAGTAATTGCCTACTAACTTCAGCACTACACTAAATCGATTCCAAATTAGTTACTAAACACAACTTCAATTCGTCATAAACTAAATAACTATCTCAATTATAAGATTAATCATCTAACTATCCTAATATATTAGTCACCATTATATATATTAATCCAGAGGGACTAAGTAATGTTTACTTAGACAGACAGATGTTTGTATAATAAATTTCGTCTATTTAACGAATTACTTAAGACAAGTAGTTTCTTACTGTAATAATATTACTCAATGTAATGTTTTATTTGCGATATTAGGTACTCTATAGAATTACATTAAACAAAAATCAACGAAAATAAACTTAAACGTTTTTACGGACGCCCTTTTTATATTTCCGAAGTACTATGGGAATATATATATGTAATCAAATTAAACAGAACCTAAACTAATCTATCATCAAATTACCCTTGATAAACATCGTTTACAATAAAAATGAATCGTTGAGATATCGACTTTTAATGTATTCACATGGATGCCAATTTCAGAATTAGACCTCACTGGAAGCACCAGCTTTTAGATAAAAAATCATCAAAGTTCATCCAGTCGTAAGTTATAAGATAACAAACATAAATAACATACGTATGGATTAATAACCTCCGCTATTTTTGAAGACGGTTCAAAAAAAATTCAAAGGAATTGTACATGATCTATTAATCGGTTATAAATAGACAGATATAGCTTTATTATACACAGAAACCAAACAAAAAAGCCCATAATATGTTTATAACGGTAGCTTGAGCTCTGCGTCGGTAGACAAAGTAAATGTATTTATTTATTTAATAAGATACACCAGCATTTTACAAGCGTACATTGTTGTAATAATCAAGTTTACAAACTAAGTCCTGTTGTGTATGCCAATTACAGGTGTACACAACATTCGCTATAAAGAAACTTAACGATTTAATAATTAATAGTTACAAATATATTTTAATAAATTATAATCGAAAAAAAAATCAGTAAAAAATTTATTAAATTAACCAAAATGCCAAGGTGCGGAAGACCTTACGTGAATTATCTTGTATAGTGTAAAAGCTGTATTTGAAAGTTCAAAAAGAGGAGTAGTCCGATCATCACGAAACCATACAGGATTACTCGCCAGGTCGATCTGAAGATTCCCTGAAAGTTCCATTGAAATCGGTCCAGCTGTTTCGGAGCCTATAAGGAACATACCCACACACTTTCTCTTTTATATACATAAAAGAAATTTTTCAAAAGAAATTTCACAAAGTCCTCTGCTTTCGTTGATAACTTCAATTTTCTTAATACCCAACAATGACGAGTCATATTAGCCCAGTTAATAATACGTAATAGAGAGAGGCCCGAATTTAATTTAAGGTACGTTTTCTTAGATATTGAGTAATGAGTTTGTTACAAGTTTAGACATAAAAATAATTCCACGTCTGATAAAGTCTGAAATATGTTAAAGCTGAACTCTGCGACAGATATTAAGACGGCAGAAAATCAGAAAATCCTTCTGCGTAGTGGATTATGTTACAGTGAAATTAGCTTTTCATCTAGATTCACCATTATAATAAATCTAGAAAATTTTGTTTCTAACATAAAATTACATTTTACGTGAATTTTGATATCTAATTTTTTATCAAAAAATTTTGCTCTGAAAATATTTAAGCTCAAAGAAACCAACTATGAAAATTGATTATTAGTTTTCAACCGACTTCAAGAAGGGAGGATGTTCTCAATTCGTCTGTGTTTATTCATTTCAAAGCTGGTGCTTTTTATGTGGCCCTATATCAATTAGGTTCAATTCTGACAATGGTACCGAAGAGGAAATCATATGGGTCTTAAATTCGCATTAGGTATGTGCACCACTGGACGAATAACGCCAACCAATTGACGATTCATTTTTTAGAGAGGATGTACTTTAAGAGTAGTGGTAATGAAGTTTTGGTTAGTTGCTGATAAATTTTTGTACTATTTCTATGATAGCATAGATTTCAAATAAAAAAAGAATCACCAAAATCGGTTCACCTAGTCGAAAGTTATGAGGTAACAAACATAAAAAAAATCATACAGACAAATTGATAACCTCCTCTTTAAAATAATTTAAAATAATATATATTTAAAGGAAATCTAGATGATCTGTTAATAGATAAATAAAGCTTTATTGTAAACAGAAAGCAAACAAGAAAAATACTGTAATAGGGTTATAACGGTTGCTTGAGTTCGGCGTCGGTAGACCTCTGGATTTATTATGTTTTATATATTTTTATGGCACTTTTTATAATAAAATTGAAATAGTGACCCTAATTTAAAAATAAATAAAGGAGATCTTAATTTTTATAAGTTAATATCTTTTCATTCTTCTTATCTTATCTCCGTTATCGTCGAAATGCACATATCCTTTCTCTTCTTTATAGCATCCTCTTCATTCCATCTACTCCAATTTACCTTAAAGAACGTTTTGAATTTATCCACCTATCCGATCCTCTATCCTTACGATCCTCTGAAACCTTTAAACTTAAAACCCCTACTCATTCCTCAAATTTTTATGGGAAGTCATTCACATTGCGGGAATAGACTGTGGAATGCCCTTCCAAATTCCATTCGGCTTGCTAAATCCCTACCTGCTTTTAAAAATTTGCTAGCGCAACATTATCAATCGATTTTGTCGGAACTGTGATATATGAATATATTATGTATTAGTATATTTAATGATAAATTATTTATGTATGTATATTTAGTGTAGGTTGTCAATTATATGTATAGATTTGTTATCTTATTTGTATTTCTAACGCCATCGTCCTGTTTTGTTCATATGTTTCCTGTCCATACACAGGTTGCCTGGAAGAGATCGCTCTCAGCGATAAGGTCGCCCATTGTACAACAAACTGTAAAACCTTACTTATGTAATGCCTTTTGTTTGATTTTGGTGTACAATAAAGTTATATCTATCTATCTATCTTATTATTAGCGAAACACACAACAAAACATTTCGAATAATTAAGTTTATCAAAAAATATATTATTCCTTTGATACGAATTAAATTTCACTCAGCTCCTTAAAGAGTTACCCGGTGAGAACGTAAATAAATTATAAAGTTTCCTCCTTGAAAATTCAAAAAGGAATAAACGAATTCCAGTGGCGTCCAGGCAGGGGAATTTATAAAAAAAAAGTAAGTGAAAATTGAAGTTTGAAACTTCCATCACAACCACGAAGCGGCTTAATTTAAAAAGAAAAAAAAAATTGTAGTGGATTTTAAAATATCGTATACACCAAAAGTTATATGACATATTCCTTTAGACGGCGAGATTAATTAATGAGAAATATGTGAATGACAGAGCAGATGGTTTAAAATGGTTTGGTGACTAAATCCCATCTTCTGGGCGATGTCACGAGATGCCACATGCCGGTCTAACTCGATGTAGTCCATGATTTGATCGGTATTTGTCGTCACAGGTCTTCCGCCGGCTGGCTTATCCATGGTGTCGTTTTCACCGGCTCTGAATCGTCGAAACCATTCCTCCGTGGTTCGAAGTGATAGAGTACCATCCCCAGAACACCATTAATCTCACGGAACGTTTCTCTAGCGGATTTGCCTTTAACGAAGGAAAACTTTAAAATAGCGCGAATTTCGGCGTTAGTGAACTTCATGTTTACACGTCTATAACTGTTGAACGCAATATCCAAACTAATTATGCATAGCGTCGTTTTGTAGGTTATGTCAAGACCTTTCAAATTATGTATAGTATTGCTAGATACGAGCTCTGTAGCGCTTTGTACATAGCCGCGAAATTCAAAAGACAAAAGGCGGAAGGGAGATATTTGACAACCTATTATTTGTATTTTTTATGTTTGTTACGACCTTATGATTTGCAAGTCGTACCCTATATCACTAAGACTATAGTCGTCCTCGTGATGTTTTTTGTTAATATAATACACATTTATTTTTATTAGCACCAATTTCAGTACAAACGTACCATAAATATAGTCCATCGCATTGCTCGGAACACATTGTATTGTGCAGCGAGTTTTTAAAACAACGAAAACATTTCATTACTCTTAAAATGGCTTAAAGAAGAAATGAAACTGCATTTCCTCCACCACGTCGTTTCCTATTTCATTCTGTTTATTTTAATTAAAAAAACAAACCTTTTGTAATAAAAAAAGTTTTTTTTTGTACGTCAGCTGTTTATAAATGTGTTCTAGATATATAGATATAGAATTAATTAACGACATGATTCTGGATGCATTAGAAGGTAGTGGTTCACGTAAATAGGATAGATGTATTATTATTTATCACCGCATGTCACTTTTTTTTGTTCACGCGGGGGAATCTTTTTATAGACCATCGTCCGGTACCCTGGGTGGGCCCGGAGGGATGTGTGGGACTCGGCCTGGGCAGCCCCTACCCACTAAACCTTCCGCGAATGCCATCAGCCGTTATGAGCGGGGTGCCCCGGATCTGTCAGCGACAGGACACCCCAACGACCGGCCGGTCCCGGCAAAGACCGGACTTCATCCTCAAAGGGGACTTCTCCGGCACTCAGAGACGTCCCGACGACGCCGAAGCATGCTGGGGCGAGGTACCCATCCTGGCCCCGCTTCGGATTACGGGGGCGGCAAGAGGAGGCGTTCGTAACGCCTCCTGCGCATCCCGATACGTCGCCTGCGGAGGGGGGAAGCTTCTGCGCTCCCCCCACTGACCCGCTCGTCAGCCTCCTTCTGGAATATGACCGTCTCACAGAAGGACGCCTGTTAAGGCCTATCAATAAGGTAGTATAAGGTCTTTACAGTAAATTGGAAATCTATACACATCTTATGTACACCTCAATGAATGTCAATAACTTTCACAGAAATTTAATATTACTAAAAATTATTGAAATTCTGATCTCGTGGGCTTTCTATCAAACAAAACAAATACTAGTGCCTTCTGGTCCACGATAAATAATTCAATAGCCGTAAGTGAACTCGATTAGCCAAAGCAACTATGGCGGCTTGCCAAAATTCTGCCAAAATCCTGTTTTCAAGCTTGTTTACACATTTATCTAACACAAATATACAATATAAAGCACACCGACACTGAGGCTCGGTGAAAAGACTTCAAGTTTCATAAATTCCCTTTTCCTCTTCCTCGCGTCGGTTTCCTCAATGCTGAGGGTCGTGACCATCTCGTGGGAACAGTCCGTTTTTGGTGATCCGTCGCCATTTTCCTCTGTCTACAGCCGTGCGCAGCGCTAACCGACGTGTCGATACTGGTGAGGATCTGGTCAGACAAGCGTGTCGGGCTTCAACCTCGCGGTTTGTTTTTCTGGCATTGTGACCAAAATATTCCATTACCCTGCGTAGGCAAATGGTGGACAGCCTAGATTTAATTTTAAGTTCGAAAATTCCCACGTTCTTTTAACTCTAACTGGGTATACAAAACCTCAATCGCTTTTGAACCAACATTAAAAAAAGTTGTCAATTTGTCTGTGTTTTTAAATGTTTCTACACTGTTTAAACTAAATCGAGCAAAGGATAACTTCTCCGTAACCGCAAAAAACGCGTATGAATAAATGCATTTACTTCCATACAAAAAAGGCGACATTTATAAGCACTGCCAATGGTGGCCCGCCTATGTCTTTGTAGTCTTTTAATGACTTTATTATACTTATTGATTATTTTAAAATGTCATTTTAAAATAAAATGAGAACGACTTTTTTTCATATTTACCATAAAACCTTAAAATTTGCATGGAAAGTCGTGATAAAATCATAACTTTCCGGAAAAATGCATCGGCATGAAAAATAGAGCAATAGCCTCTTCCGCCGGAAGTGGAAATAAACCGTCGATCTATTGCTTAAAAACTTCGTCTCTCGTGTCATTTTTGCAGCGTTCTTTCAACTGTGTTATAGATGGATTCTCTTTATTTCTCATGTTTCGCATTAAAATAGGTATAGTAAATTTCAGCCCTGTAGTTCTGGGCTCGTAGAATAAGGCTACGGTATCCCCTGCCTGTCGTAGATGGCGACTAAAAGGGGCCTTGGGTTCACTGGGCGACAAGGGTGGGGGGGCCTTTCTCGGCCGCGAAAGGGAACCCAAGATGAAGGCGTCATCAGCATCAGCTGCGAAGGAAAAAAGGGGAGGGATTAACCTCCCCACTCCGGGACGTGCGCCCCTAGAGCTCCAGTGCAGAGCGTCGTGAGTGCGTTCCACTGGAGATCCCAGAGCCCATCACCATGGACCGAGGAAGGGCCACCGGGGGTTTTAAGTAAGTACCCCACATAACTTGTAGAAGATTTCCCCAACGACAAAAAAAGGTACAATAACTTTAAGTAAAAACTAAACTTAACGTAAATGTGGGCAAGGGCGGACTAATCGATATGAGCGTATATCACTGGGACATAGCTAATGTAATAACGAGTAACTTAAGCTAATTTTATTTTAAAATCATCTAAAATTATCTATACAAATAAATACAATCGTGAAAATTGTGCATACAAGGAGTACACACATACTTTTTTATCGCGGGTAACACCGTAATCTTGAATTAATAGAATTTCAATTAATCGATGTCGACGAGAACAACATGCACACTAAAGTATAAAAATTTATTTGTAAAGAAACGCCTTTTGTCCCATGCGAGAAGAACAAAACGAGAGCTGTTTTGTTCTGTTTAAACTCGCCAACAGATATAGCCTTTATAAAACGAACATACACCCTTTGTTGTGCATGTGACTTTATGTTTTTTTTAATAAATAGCTTTATTTTAGCTGTTGCGACTTCGTTCATTTCATTTTTTATGTTATATTTTAGCTGCTATCTATGTACTGCTATGATTGTAAAGCACTAACAGTACATTTTCGAATATAGTCTGCTATTTCAAAATATCGAGCACATTTTTAAACCACACACGACCTCCTATCTAACACAGGTCGTGCAAATCAACACAGTTTGTCATTTTATTAAGGTTGAGTTGACTTTTTTTGTAACTACCTTATTTAAATTTCTAATTTTAATAGGCTCATCACAATACAATCAAACAAAAACAAATCAAACATTAAAACACTTTTGATGTAATCTTATAAATTGATGATAACGGGTGGCATTCACTAAAAATGTAACGTTACGATCGTGTCCCGCTGCGCTTGAGCCGAGAGTAACCGATCATTCACGATCGATGTACTGCGTGTCTGAATGTTTGTGATCAAGATCGCGGCGCGAGAGAGAGAAGGTAGCGCCGATAGTAATCGAGTGAGAGCGCGGAGAAATAAAATGACCGAACAAGTAAGAGATAAGAAATAAGAATAAAAAATGCGACCAGCTCTACTCGTGCGAAATAATGAAAATTAATTAATAATTGTGATTTAATAAATTTTATGTTAATTTTAATTTTTAAAATACATGTATATTGTTATTCCGTGCCAAGTGCTCATAATTTTGTGACAGCGTGTACTTTAGGAATAATTTGATGAAAGTTTGTTTTTTTTTATTTATTTCTAAGCAAGTGCTTGACTACGATCCCACCTGATGTTAAGTGGAAATGCAGTCCTGGGTGGTAAGGCGCACTAGCTTAGTAAATGCCTATTCACTCTACTCTTGAAAATACCTACATTGTAATCGGAAGGAAAGACGGACGCGGGCATACCAGTCCTTTGCTGTACGAAGAATGAAAGACGAAGCAAATCGCTTCGTTCGGGTTTAAGGGATGTTCACAACAAAAGGATGAAATCCCGCAGTGCGTCTATAAATCCGATGGTGGAAAGAGGATGGGGAATTAGATCACGTAGTTCCTGGGCACACTCTCCAAAATGCAATCTGTAGAAAACCGAAAGGCTACCTTACGCCTGTGCTCAAGACTGAGCAGATTGGTTTCAGCTGCGTCACCAAATAGCCTCTTAGCCCGCCTCTCTACAAAGCTACTCTCCAAAGCTGCGAGATGGCATTTAGCAGCGCCTGCCCAAATGTGACAGCAGTATTCTACACACGACCGGACTTGAGCTTTATAAAGTGTTATAAACTGTCCCGCAGAGAAGTACGGTTGTACTTTGACCAAGATTCTAGTTAAGTTCTGATTAATTTTATTTCATAATATTATATTCCTCAGATAATTCGTAAATACAAAGAGGGCATCCACGTGACGTTGCGTTAAACGTATGATTCGATTTGTTGTCGGCTTTTGTTTTTGCTCTCAAAAATACTTCTAAGTCTGTAATATACTACTATAATAAATAACGTTTGCATGAATATGTAATCACATTGTTCTTTTTTCTTATCTCCTCACAAAAATTGAGGCAAATGACTTTAGGGTTATGGCACACAATACAGTTAGGCATAACTTTTCATTACAACACAGTTAACAAGTATTTATTACGAGAATAAGTCTCAACTTTCTCCAGTTACTTCGTCAGCTCAGCCCTTTCTTTATCTTTTAATAATGTGTTATAATTATAGGTTTTGTGGAATGAAATAGTCCAATAACACTTGCTTTATTGAGACAGCGTAACGTTGTACAACGAATTATTTTAACGAATGCTGTGATAACTGCGCGTCCTCGCCATCTTCTTTTTATAAAAATTAATTATAAGTCATATTACAAACTAATTAACTTAAGTTATTGTTTACAATGGCAAGTTAATGTGATGAACAACTAAATTATTAATAATGAATTAAAGATACAATTGGGTTCACTAAGATATCATCGGAAGTGGTTATTATGCATAACAATCGCTGGGTGTCATGTGTTGCCAGCTAAAAAATGAAATAAAATATAAACCACCATACTAATACAACGTGACAGTGCTAAATTTGACTCTAAAAGCAATTTAATATAATTACAAGAATTTTTACGAAGTAAAAAATAAACAAAAATCTACTTCAAACGTTAAACGCTATCACGCGCAGATATCATCTTCTTATTTTCAAATTATCTTAGGTATAATCTATATATATAAAAGAGAAAGTGTGTGGATTTGTTCCCTATAGGCTCTGAAACGGTTGAACCTATTTCAATGAAACTTTCAGGAAATATTCAGATTGACCGGGCGAGTAACCGGTAAAGTTGGTGATCGGAGCACTCCTCTTTTTGAACTGTCAAACTTCTACTTCGTTTATGATATTGTATTTAATGGGTGTATTTACATGGGTGTAGGTAATGATCTTCACCCGCTCGAAAAGAGTACGGAGAGAGGTGAATAATTTAATTTATTGTGAGAGTTAAATTGTGTAATTTTATAGTTTAAATTACTGTTAAAATAAAGCAAAACCGTCTGGGTACGCTAGTACACAATAGAATTAAACAGAACCTAACCAAATTCTCATCAAACTACCGACGAAGTACATCCTTTCCAATAAAAATAAAACATCGAACTCAATAGGTGTGGTATTGATTTATTCGTCCATTTGTCGCGCACGTATTTAATGCAAATTTAACATTTAGGGTGTTAGTTCTAAATATATATCATTATTTTTTTAACGCTGTTGGTTTTTTCTAATATATAAATAATGTGAAAAATGGTTGACTCATCCCCATTAACTAGGCCCCAATTTTAGCAAGAGATTTTGTATTTAAGAAACCAAAAACTTGTAATCTCGTTAGTGTATCAGTTGAGATTTACCGACCTTTAGAAACGAGAGTGGTACACTAAGCTATAAGGTATATCAGACTCTATACTACATAATGCGACAGTTAACTAAATAGTAATATAACACACTTTATTACAGGAAAATGCAATATATTACATTGAAAGACTAGTCGTAGATCGTTAAAAGGGCTATTGTACCAGTTTAGCTTATAAAGTAATATATGTGTTTTAGTGTATTCTACCGTCTGAAGCGTCAATAGCCTAATGGTTTAGGGTACGGTCTACGAATCGCAACATTCGACTATTGACGTGAACCATCTCCTAGCACAAGCCTGAGTTTATTTGGAATGGTTAACAAAAATGTTAATAATATATGTCAAAAAAATTGTTAGCATTCTTTTAAAAAAAAACACCTATAAAATTTAAATTGCTTTGAATTTTCCAATCCCAATAAAGAGAATAAAAAAGAAAGAACTAGAAGATAAAATGCACAAGAACAACGGAGCACATTTTTATTCCAACACTGACGAGAAGCGCAAAAAGTGTAAATGTTGTTTTAACTAGGAAATAGAACGACTTTTGTTCCACGGAGTTAAAACAATCCCTATAGGCGACGGGAAATCGAAATGCTCTGGAACATTCTACAACTGTCGAATATCATTACAGCAACAGCATCTGTCGATGCAAACTTTGGTCACACATAAAAAACACGCTCTCATTTATACACACTCACACTCACGCAGATATATTCAGTATACATAAAATTATTTATAATTAGTCAGCAAGATTGAGTTGGGTTATCTACCTAATACAGGCTATTGGTAAGTCTAGCAGATTTATAATTTTATCTGTACCGAATTCTGAAAAAAAAATTGACCCAGTGACCAGGTGGTCGGTTCAAGTTCCATAGTACGCTATCGACCCGAGTTTGATCCCCGGTGCCGGCACCAATTAATTTGTTGTTGCAATCTTATGTGCTGATTTACCACCAGCACGACGGTGAAGGAAAACATCGTGAGGAAACCTACATGTCTTAGGAAATTTCCTAAGATTTGTGAAGTCTGCCAATCAGTACTAGGGCCGCGTGGCGGACTATGCCCTCATACTCTCTTTACAGAGAAGGCTAGTGCCCAACAGTGAGATATATATACAATATATAAGCAATTACTTTAAGCATTTATTATCCTGTGGAGTACCTATCTCCCCTTTAGGAGTACAATGCTAATCTGACTGATTTACTTTCCTCGTCGATATTCTTTCCTTCGTTTATGCCTTAACCAAAATAATGATCGAACATTATTTTATATACCGTTTGAAACATACATTAGCAAAAAACAAATTAGCAGTTGTAGATGCTTAAGTTATGTTTGAAGTAATCCTGATGATTAACCATTATATTAACAATTAAAGAAACAATACGGAATTCTACGAAATACTTGAAAATCTAACCAAACTCGTCTGAAACTACCCTTGAATTACATCTCCGAGATCAAATTGTGCAGAAGACTAGAAGATAATAATAATAATAATAATAACTTTATTAATATCACAAAAACAAACATGTTACATATACAGGAGCTCTGTTTCCTGAACTAGATACAGTGTACCTGTATCTCAGGAGACATTGCTTTTCAGAGTCACAAACAGTAAGTCCTGCGTACAATGACTTTTTAATATAAGTTAAGTAAATTATACGATAATTAATAATTAAAAATATATGAAAAAAAAAACAAAAATGTGTGCAAAAGGAAAAAAAAAGGGAAAGAACTACAGTCATAGTTGAGAAGTAATGCGAATGTATAGTGTGTGTGTGCGTTTGTGTGAGTGAGTGTGTGGTTATCATGAGGTTAATAATATATTTTCAATTTGGGTGTAGTCCTGATTCTGCAACCATTTTAATAACAATCCCTTGAACTTACGACTGTTAAGCCTTGTGAGATAATTAAGTCAGATCAGTGAGATAGTCAGATAGATAATTAAATATCTTTAAAATATATTAAAATATTCTTTATTAACTTACTTATATTTCATTAAAAAACATAAACTTAAACGTAAAAGGATATCTTACGTAAACTTGGATACTACAGTTTTTTTTTTTAATTTTAGTACTTAGTGTTGCCTCCGTGAGGTGTAAAAGATATTCAAATTTTCTTAACCAGCTCTTTATTTTTGCTCACGAGTGTATATTCGTCTATTTGTCGCGAGTAAATTTAATACGTAAATGATTGTCTCATAGATGCCATCATCGGAACGAAATATCAAGCAGCAGCTTTCAACGAATCTTCAAAATATGCTCAATCGAAAATGTTGAGTTAACATAACATAAAAGAATACGGACGAATTGAGAAACTTCTCGTTTTTTGAAGTTTGTTGATACGTCGGTATTTGAGTCGGTACGTGTGAGATAAATACGGCGGAAGCTTTTATCGCGCTGTATACTACAGCTCTGTTACTAAGTCTCTATTCCCATTCTCCATTAGTCTCTATTGGTGTAGTTACTGTAAATGGATTGGTTATCTATTGCGACAAATTGGTTCCCTTGGGTATATTGGGCGCAAATGGAAACTACCTAAATTCAGTTCCCCGAACGGTAGATAAAAGAAATGCATGGCGGATTTGATAAATATCAAACGGTACTGGACTTTTTGTACACGTCGAGTTGTAGGTATATCGTTAGGTACTCTAGTACACTAACTAGGTGATATCTGTAAATAAGTCGTTAGATACACCAGGTACACTTCCATGTGGTCAAACAGTTAGCCATGTTGATAAATGTTCAAAGATTCAGCTCCCGTAGTCCTGGTCTCGTAGAATAAGGCTACGGTATCCAATGCCTGTCGTAGAAGGCGATTAAAAGGGGCCTCGGGTTCACAGGCGATGAGGGTCTTTGTCGCCCGCTACAGTGGCCCAGGATAGAAGGCGACATCGGCTCGACCATGTCGCCTTGCACTGCGAGGGTGCTGGGGGAGGGATTAACTTCCTCCGGGACGTGGTCAAGGGTACAGTGTCGAGAAGCTCCGGTGCATTCCACTGGACACCCCGGAATTCCTCACCATGAGGCGGACTCCTCACCGGGAGGATTTTAGTAAATAAGAATATTACATAATTATGAACCTTTTGGAAGGCGGGATATCTTGTAGAAGATTATCTATCCCCCCGTCAAAAAACAATTTTCAAAGACTGATTGACGTTGTGTCTTTGAATGCAAATTTAAGGACCTAGATCCCACCAACCTAGTTATCTCATCAGAGCCTAAAGAGTAAAATTAACTCGTATTTCAATCTACACCATCACAATGGTTGGCATACTCTACTGTTCGTTTCATACATCGTACTGTGAGGAGGTTATGACGCTGATGGAGACTTCAGAGCGGGCAAGGGAGCCCCCCTGACAGAATTGCGACCCAGGGGAAAGTGAAAGCGGTTAGCCTCTCCAACTCTTTTATGAGAGCCAATGGCCAATTGGGGATCTTACCATCGACTAACTAATCGACCGCATGTCGCCCAATCAAACGAAGAAAGAAAGAAACTATTATTTGTTACAGATAATACAATAGATGATTAAAACTACATTATTTCAATTGACTGCACCGAAATGGCCATCCACTCAGCTATAAGTCACGAAGGTGGGATTTTCGCGAATGCTGGTTTTCACTGGGACCATGAATTTTAAGATAAATGACACAAGTGAAATATTGAGATTAATATTAATTATGGGGTTTTAGTCAGTATCGGCCACTTTTACGCTGAGCCTAAAATACCAGGTACAAATTAGGATTTCCTTTAAAAAAAAAGGTTTTCCACGTACTAAATCGGTCGTTTACCATTAAACAGCCGGTTACAAGATAAACTATGAGGCAAAAGTACGAAAACAATGATTTACGTAGCCTTAGTGGTTCAATAACAACCACAGCAGGTACCCTTAGCTAACAACTCGGCGGGAGTTTGTAGCTACAATGTTTCCCTGTCATTTATCTAGAGCCTTTGTTGTATCCTGCTGTGTGAGAATACATCTTTAAAAGACTTGTTGTGAAAGTAAGAATAAGTTTTATTTATTACCTTCGTCCTCAATAGCCTACAGCCGATATATAACATTTGTTTTGCAAATATAGTGATGCCTCGACATACGAGTTTAATTCGTAAGCATGCTCGCATTTCAAAGCAATATAAAAAGCAATTATGTATAAAAATACGGGGGAAACAAGTACGTGGACTAAGGTTTAGTCTGAGTTAGGAGACTGTTAGAGAAGTGTAGTGTAGTAACAGTGTAGAACATTTCGCATTTCTGTATTGTCTTTGGATACGTTTTCGGCCGATTTCTTTATGCGACATTAAAAGCCGTGGCTCGCTCTTCTCGCTGTTAAGAAAGCTAAAATTACAGTCTATTTATATGTCCCACTGTCTCACTCACGGGTACGGTCTGTGAATTATAAGGTCGTGGCTTCGAATCCAATATTCGACTATTGACGTGAAACATCTCCTAACACAAGTCTAAGCCTATCTGGAATAGTTAACAAGTTAGAATTATAGAATAAAAAAAAAAATTTCAAAGACATTTTTTTCACGATGTTTCCTTCACCGCCGAGCGCGTAGTAAATCAGCACATAAAATTTCAACAACCAATTTAATTGCCACCGGGTATTGAACTCGGGTTGTCGCTATTAATTTCCCAAAATCAACAAACACGACCCAGAACAATTAACGCAAGAATAATACAAGGCTTTGCACAGTATGACTTAATAAAGTTTTATGAATAAACTTATCGGCACTCGTAGCTACGAAGATCCTCGCTTAGTCCCCGCCGGAAGTCTATGTTACGTTTAAGTTTTTATCTCGATCGTCACTTTCAACACGGATTATGGAACGACGTAATTTGAAATGATATAAGTTAGACTATCTTTAAAAGTTGAGATATGACTCCGGGATTTGTCATTAAAAAGTGATCACGCATTACGTTGGTGTATACACATTTTTTAAAACATAACGAAATGCCTACTCATGTCCACCCTTGCAAAGACAGATATTATCGGTATAGATATAATAATAGGTTGTCAAATATCTCCCTTCCGCCTTTTTGTCTTTTGAATTTCGCGGCTATGTACAAAGCGCTACAGAGCTCGTATCTAGCAATAATATACATAATTTGAAAGGTCTTGACATGACCTACAAAACGACATAACCTACAAGACGCTATGCATAATTAGTTTGGATATTGCGTTGAACAGTTATAGACGTGTAAACATGTAGTTCACTAACGCCGAAATTCGCGCTATTTTAAAGTTTTCCTTCGTTAAAGGCAAATCCGCTAGAGAAACGTTCCGTGAGATTAATGGTGTTTTGGGGGATGGTACTCTATCACTTCGAACCACGGAGGAATGGTTTCGTCGATTCAGAGCCGGTGAAAACGACACCATGGATAAGCCAGGCGGCGGAAGACCTGTGACGACAAATACCGATCAAATCATGGACTACATCGAGTTAGACCGGCATATGGCATCTCGTGACATCGCCCAGGAGATGGCAGTTAGTCACCAAACCATTTTAAAGCATCTGCAGAAGGCTGGATACAAAAAAAAGCTTGATGTTTGGGTGCCGCATGACACAAAAGGCGGAAGGGAGATATTTGACAACCTATTATTATACGATTTAATTGCTTTAGCGTCGTCTTATCGATAAGAGCGATCACTTACAGACATCCTTTGTCGCTGTGTGATAACATCAAGTTTTAGTTCAATGTAGAAAAAAGAACAAAAATACATATGTCGGAGGCGTTAATAGATTAATCTACATTAAGTACAGCACATCGTACCAACGAGTCCATCCTGAAAGAATTTAAAATTAAAGCTAGGCTGTCCACCATATGCCTACGCAGGATGCGTACACGTACGTCACATTGCCAGAAAAAACAGCAATAACTTAGAAACGCTAGTTGTGACTGGTAAAATTGACGGGACAAGACCGCGAGGTCGAAGCCCGACACGTTGGACTGACCAGATCCGCACCACTCTCGGCACGTCGGTTAGCAATGCTCTGCGCACGGCTGCAGATAGAGGAAAATGGCGACGGATCACTAAAAACAAACTGTTCCCACAGGATGGTCACGACCCTCAGCATTGAGGAAACCGACGCGAGGAGGAGACATTGATATATATAAATTTAAAAAAATGTGATACCAGGTATGGGAAACCAGGTAGGAACAAAGATCCTTAGGGTTTTAAAGAAGCAATACAATGTGCAAAAAAAAATAGTGCCTAATTTTATTTTATTTTTTTGTTAATTTTGCCGATTGGTTTTTATTTAAGTACATAAAATGTTTAGGAAATTTAGTGATAATCACAAAATAAATAAAATAGTAAAATAAAAGAATTCAAACAATCAAAAATAGTAATTCAAATTATTAAGTGAAATAAAAAAAATATTTGTTTATTCGATAATATACAATTACATATATGTAATTAATTAATACATATTAATAATTTATTCAAGCGCCACCTATGATCAGAGAGTTCAACTACATGCTTAATAGTTACGCCATCGTTATATATTTTTCTTACGGTTATAGTCACATTGTCTTCATTCGGTCGCGCAGACAAGACAGCTTGTTGCAGGAAACTTCGTTCCAAAATCTCATTATTCTCCCGCCGAGATTCGAACTGGGATCTTAAATTCCAAGCATAATAACGTGAAATAAGACTAAATAAATTATAAACATAATATACAATAGTTTAATAATGACGCTATAAATAGGGCCACATTAATCTTGTATGTGTCACATGGTAATCCACTCCACTGTACTACGAGTAACACGTCGCGCGAGGGTAAGAACGATATTATAAATGTACAAAATTGAGGGCGGATTGTGTATTGATAAGAAAAATTATTTATACTCCATGTTAATTTAACAAAAGTATTAACCACATTTTTTCCCTCTAAGAGTAATTTTTACCCTAATTTGCTAATGAATGTGTGAAATGTGAGTAAAAAAGTGTATATTTTATATTTAACGATGAAACTTGAGGCGAGAAAGAGACCGGTCAATGAACTTTACTAAGAGTAATTTTTACTCTAATTTACTGTTGAAAGTATGTGATGTGACTAATAAAGTGTGTGTTGAACCGACTTCAAAAAAGGAGTTACTCAATTAGTCTGTATGGTCCAATTGTGAGATGGCAACCATGACAAAACCATTTATGTTACATTTACATTATGTATGTGCGCGACAAATGGGCGAATAATTTAATATCACGCCAACCGATTTCGATGATTCATTTTTAATTGGAAAGGATATACTTTAAGAGTAGTTCGACGAGAGTTTGGTTGGGTTCTGATTAATTCTATTTCGTAATATTCCTACGATAATTCGGAAATACGAAGAGGGTGTTCGTAGTAATGTTTGAATCAATTTGAAGTCAAGTTTTTATTTTGCAAATGTTTGTAAGCTGTTACTTAAAATACAATGCTGTAAAATATTTCAATGCTCATGCCAGTGTAACAAATATAACCAGGAACAGCCTTACTTATCTTGTATTCTGAAGCGTCGGGTAAGTAAGACGATTGTTTCAAAAGTTTTGTTCCAAGTTGTCGTATCGCGCTTAAACTAGACGACAAGAAAAGCTGAAAGATTATATATTTTTCTATTTTTTAAATAAAATGTTAAGAATGATTCAACAGGTCTTATATAAACGACCTTGTTAACTAAGTGGGGTAGATAAGTATAGAAAATACCTAACAATTTTTCACCCAACATATGAGACCTTTTTTTTGTGACGTACAGAAATTAGCCAAAGAAGCTGACTTTTACTGCTTCACCGAATTGAGAGGTGATGTAGCTCTTAGGTCGCTTAGCCTTAACCTCTATCGCTAGTAACTTGACACAAGGGTCCCCCCGGTGATGGGTAACCTCAGTTTGTTCGTTATTATGTTACGCGTAAACAGTCCGATCCGGTCTGTTGTTATTTTACGGATAGGCCTCATACGTGACAACCGGTATGCCTATTGTCATTAAGCCGGACAAAAATGTATTCTTATGTAAACGAATTAATTGTATTTGAAAACAAAAACCAAACGAATCGCACAAACTGTGTCGCTCTGTTTTAATTCCGACGTATCACATACTGTGATCATTATATGATTATTAGCTTCTGACAATTAAATGTTTTCTACATGCGGCTTTTTTCACCAATAGTGCGATAAACTTCAATAACCTAATGGTTTAGAGTACGGCTGCAAAGGTTATGGGTTCGAATCCACCATTTGGAATGGTTAACAATGATTGATGATAATAATATTTGCTAAAAAAAATTAATCTAAATTGATAAGAGAATTTTAAAGACAGCACGGTAAGAATAAAATACATAGTCATTAACTTGAAGGACAATGCACAGACGCGTCAATTTCTTTAACAGTCAAAGTTTTGCTATTATCTTTGTCCTAATTTATGACTCCAACTTCTCTGAATTTAATGACAGCTGCTGGCGAAATGACCCTCGTCCCAATTCCCATTAATGTGAACAAATTCGCTTCGTCGCTGACTGTAATCAATGTGGTTCCGCCGTAATGTTTCAATTTATGCATGCTGGCAGTGTGAACAGCATTATAACTAGACCACAGGTTGGCAGACTCGATAACCCAGTGACAGCTTTTCTAAACAGTAGTCCACTGACCATTTTCTGGATTAAAGGCCGTCTCTGGCCAACCTGTGTAGTTCGTCACAAAAAAAAGTCAACCAAACCCAAAGATTTGACTTCAATCTACCTTCTTGGAAAGCGAAGATGAAGACTATGAAGCCTAGTACACTTTACCTAGAAATTGTCTGTTCACGTCGGGGTCACCAATTTGGGTAATGTGGCATCAGAGCGGAATGCCACACCCATAATTACTTTTGTACGTGTTTTGACCTTCTAGTATAGTCCGCCGGTAAATAAAAATATCACAGAAATGTTGAGGAATATTGAAATTATATTTGATACGTTTGTTACATTGGAAATATATACATTCGGAAAAGTCTAGATAAAAAGTGTTATGAAAAATTATGACATATATCTTATATAAAAATTTTCTAATTCCAAATACAATTTGAATAATTTTGTCATCTAAAATCCTCTTTGGTAGATGGCGAACGCTAGTCGCCACAACCTTAAAGATGTCCGGATTATAATGTTCCGGAAAAACTGACCTCCGCAGAGAGTTCCACTCCTTAAATTGAAATTCGAGTGTCAGTTTGCAATATTAAAGTAAATGCTTCTTACTACATGCATATGATGCATGATTTCCGTTACGAGTAAAAACAAAAAGCGATTTCAAATCGAATCAAACATTAAACGTTATTACGCGCGGACGCCCTCTTTGCATTTTTCAATTATTATAGGTATATTACGAATCAAACTGAATCAGAGCGTAACCAAACTTTCATCAAACTACTCTTAAAGTACATCCTTTCTAATAAAAAATGAATCAACTAAATTTGTTGGCGTGATTTTGAGTTATTCGTCCATTTGTGACGGAAATACTTGATGCAAATTTACCACATATGGTTTTCTCATGGATCGCAATGTCAAATGGGACCACACGGGAAACATGAGCTTTCAAATAAAAAAAAGAATCATCGAAATTAGTTCACCCAGTCCGTGTCGTAAATTATGCGGTAACAAACATATAAAAAAAATATAGACGAATTGAGAACCGGGTAACACCACGGGGCGCAGCTAGTAATTTATATATTTAAAAGTGTATTGAATACTTCAGAAGTCGAACTAACTTTTCCTTTCAGACAAGTTTATAAGCCAGTTACTTATAAAAGACACTGAGTAAGTTTGACGCGGTGGTCCTCCATGCTATCAATTTACGTATAACGCTCTTTAAAAAGTTTTAATCAATCCTGAACAGTTCTCTACGGGAGCGAAAAGTTAGGTGAGTAGTTTCATTAAGATTTCAATCGATACATAACTCATATAATGCAATTTTGTCATAATACCTTCAAATACCGACGTGGACTCACCACCGTATAACACGTCACGAACTCCAAATACACGCACCACGCACCAACTACGAAAAAAAAAATATTACGTATGAAGGTTCTAAAATTAATAACATTACCGAAATATATAAGAGACACTAAATCAATACCCTTATTTAAAAAATATTGAATACGCTCCTTTTAACCCTATGCCACATCCAAAATTAACTATTCCTAGACCAATTCAGAAAAATATCTGCGCTTTTAAAGACTTACTTTTATTTGTTCTTTTTCTACCCTCATTGTTATTTATTCTTATAATTTATATGTTATAATAAGATAATATTTTTATCCTCGTCGGTTATGTTAATGTTATGTTGTCGGCTCATTAATATTTAAAATTAAGTGGCTACCGATTCAACGCGTAACCCACGCACTATCAACCTGTGAAATCAATTGGCACCAGCGGTTTTTTTAACCTATACAATTTGGGAACCTTCAAGATACGAGCCTACTACTATCTCTTAATAAAAATAATTCTTTATACTTATGAAAATTTAAGACTTTTATGGTTTAATCATGGACATTGGTAGACTTGGACCAAATATCAAATACAATTCAACAATATCAGTTCACCCAGTCGAAAGTTATGAAGTAACAAACATAAAAAAAAACATACACGAATTGAGAAACTCCTTCTTTTTTCAAGTCCGTTGAAAAAAGTTATGAATTCAAGCACTTACGTTGAATTTTGACCACCACAATAGCGTACGGCCGTGAAGCATTGTGCACGGGAAATTAATGTTTAGTCGAAGAAAGGAATAAAGTTTATAACGGCGGCCATTTAGTGATATAACAATATTTGCTTTGACATTGATAAATTTCGTCTCGCGATTTATTTTCTTGATGTCGAATTTTCTTACGGATTCGAAAAATATCAGTTTAACGGCTTCGTTTTATGTCTGTGTATCACTTATGGGACAACCATATGGTTGTTGTACGCATAGAATATTATATTTATGTATTATTGTGATTGTAATCTTATGTTTTTCTTATAATAATGGAGGCAAACAAGCTTGCAGCTCACCTGATCTTAAGTGATCACCGTCGCCCATGAACATCCACACCACCACAGAAGCTGCAGGTGCGTTGCCGGCCTTTGAGATAGGAGTAGGCTCGTTTCTTGAAGGCCCCCAAATCGTAATCGTTCGGAAACACCGCTGGTGACAGATGATTCCACAGGTTTACAGTGCGTGGAAGAAAGTTACGCGAGAAACGTACAGTCGTGGAACGTCAACCATCAAGACGGTGTTGATGGAATTTGGAATACTGCCGAGATGTGCGGTAATGGATATCGGTAGCTTGGATGATTCTGAACAATTCCTCAGAACACTGCCCGTGGTAAATACGATAGATAATGCAAAGAGCTCCGGCATCTCTTCGCAGAACCAGAGAGTCAAATCTATCGGAAAGAAGCTGAGCTCCCAGATTCAGAACGATTCTCTGACCAACTTTACGCTGTATACGGTCAAATGGAAGGAGTTGGTAGATAGGAGGAGGTATTGAGTATGGAATGGTTTAACGTATGTTTATATTTATATATATCATTGTGATTTTTCCATTTAATCACAGCCTTAAAACCTTTATAAAAAAAATCTGTCCATCCAAAGGTAGACAGTCTTTTCGATAGATAGATTTCGTTTTCGCTCGTAGTAATAAGTCCACCCATTGCGCAAGCAATTACATTGTGCATATTAAAATGTAAAATCTATTGTTTTTGTGTGTGCTTGCTAAATATTGTTCAATAAATTATATTAATTAATTCTGTAACTTCGAAATCAAAGTCTAAAAACGCGATAAAGATTGACCAATGTCGAGATTGAGATAGTTTCGTTAGTCGACCTACTTCTAGAGTTTGATTTCCATGAATGTAGAGGTTTTGCTTGACTGACGCAAACAAGGGCGCGCAACGAAGTTTGGCAAGCCGCCATCTTGTCTTTTGTTAATGTTATTTTATCGTTCAAGATGTTGATAAATATCCTACATTACTTCTGTGATAATAAAGATCAAATTCTATTATGTGATTTTAAAGAATGCTAACAATTTTTTTTTACAATTACCCCTAACATTCTTGATAACCGTTCTAAATAAGCTTTATTACACAGATGACTGTGACGACGCTACAGGAAGACTGGTGACAAGGGCAACGGCCGCATCATAAGAGAAAATAATAGAGTACAATCTAAAAATGGCCATACGAAACAGAGACGCAGCGATCACGGAGAAACTAATAACAATGCAACGGGGTGTCTACGACGCGTGAACCAGAACATTCTCCCACTTTCATAGGCATAAACAATTTTAGTGACTGTAGAGGTAGCACTCTTATTAATAAAACAGAGTAAACAATTAAAGTACATTAGAAAAAAGCACTAGCAAAAGTCTGTGGTTACGCTTTATTAAAAAAAAACTAAGCTTAAGATTGTGCTAAGAGATGGTTCGCGTCAATAGTCGAATGTTGGATTCTAACTTACGATGTTGTTTCGCTGATTGTACCCAAAACCATTTTGCGATTGACGCTTCAATTATTATATTTAATTAATAAAGTATTACATTTACTATTAAGTATAGGGTAAACATACCTTTTGATATTCTGACCTTAATAATAGACTATTTGTGTGTAGCGTTAGAACTATTTCCACAAAATAGTTGAACGTACGAGTACATTCAGTACATGTTTCCCAAACGCTTTAAATACATTCTATATGAAATTGTTAGTTAATTAGAAACTCTAACAACACCACGGGATTTGACAATGTATTAAAAGTTATAAAATGGAACGTCTCTCGTACTTAATTCGAATGCTGTTGTAATATTCTCGACGTGAATGTTGTTTTTACCAATCTGTCGTACGGTTTGGTACAGTCATTTGTTTTTGACTCAGAGTCATTATTCAACCTTCAAGTCAACAAAATAGTCAGAGACAAATATGACATTGTAATTCAGAGGTTCCCAACCTCGTGCCCAAACGATTTGTATAGCACAGACATTTTATTTCTTATGTAATAATTACTTTGAAATGACTGGCAATAATACTGAATAATTTATAAGTGAAAAAAAATTACAAAGACGCTAATCCAGTAAAAAGCTAAGTACACAAAGTTAAAGGGGTCATTTGATAACAAAAAAAACCAATGGAATTATGTTTTACCGTCAAAAACTAAGCCATTGGGCCAGAGGTTCCTCGTGACCGCGGGCACCTTGGTGCAAGTTTTGTAAATACATTTTTTTTTTATAATTTCTAAGCAAGTGCTTGACTACGATCCCATCTGATGTTAAGTGGAAATGCAGTCCTGTATGGTAAGGCGCACTAGCTTAGTAAATGCCTATTCACTATACTCTTGAAAATACCCACATTGTAATCGGAAGGAAAGACAGACGCGGGTTAACTATTCCAGTCCTTTGCTGTACGAAGAATGAAAGACGAAGCAAATCGCTTTGTCTGGGTGTATGTAATTTGAATAATAATTTTATTATTTTCAAACATTTTATATATTTATTAAATATATTATGAATATAAGAAAATAAATGACGGGGAAAATGAGAAGTTATGGAAGGAGTTGGTCGATTAAAAATAGATGGTGCCCGCCACTCGACCGATATTTTAAAATGTGGTCTAGACAAAAACGTTGAGCATCCCTGCTGTAATTTATATTGTAAATTGTAATTTATAACTGACAATGGCATCCGTGTGTGTCTAGGTCTTTAGGTAGTCCCGGGCACCGCTGAAAATCAGCGCTGTCGCATCCTTGCGACAGTATATGCTGAGACGGTGTCCGATATTGGCATCAAATGTTTTGTATTATTTGTCCGTGTAACTTTAACTGTGTGTTGTCTATTTTTCATTTTTTTTAATGTGTGTTAAATTCTGTCTGTTATGTGTTTTTGTATAGTGATGCCAATAAATAAATGTCTATATCTATGTCTAAATGATTCAAGAGTAGTTTGATGGAAATTTAGTTAAGTACCAATTAATTTGTTTTCGTAATTTTCCTACGATAATTCGGAAATACAAATATGGGGACCGGCCGTAATAGCGTTTGCTTCGATTTGATATAGGTTTTTGTTTATGCTCGTAAATAATACATGTTTTTAATTTACTAATAAAAAGTCGATTGTCGCAAAGAACATCCATTTCTTTATAGTAGTATAAGTTTTCAATTGAGTGACAAAGCCGGCTTCACCTTACGGCATCGGAACTCCGAGCGCAATGGAATTCTATCGCATACTTAGAATTCTAATGAGAAAAGTTTAAAAAGGTACCCCTGCTTACAGCTTCTTTTCGCTTAACTTGAAAATACATTTTACTGGAAATAATTGAAAGGAATTAAACGGTAAGTGGATAAATACTTGACGGAAATTCCGTTCGAACTTCCAAGTTTCAATTATTGATCGGACAGTACCGCACATAAAGGGAGACCAAGATAATAGGAAACACTCTATTTATTTGTTAATTTATTGCCGCCATTTTGATATTTTGTATATGACAAATACTTTCGTTGCCAATGCCATGCGACAATGAGTAAAACTGCAATTTTTTTTAATTTTTGTATGGAACATATGCATTCAAGTCATATTTTTTGAATGATAAGTCTAAAAATAAATGATGTCAAGTTTTTGAAATATCTAAAAATCTTATTTTCCAAATTTTGTGAAAAAAAAGGTTCACTCCCGGAGCGGGAGTATGACACAAGAACTATTTCTTTTCTTCTTTTTTTAACCATTAGGCTATTGACGCAGGAAAGGGAGCTTTCTACTTAAGCAGAAATAATCAAAATAGCGACTGCCGAACGAGGGGATAAACTAGGCGAAAAAGTTGATAAAAAATAGAATGACGTCAGACCTTATTTTTAATTTATAAGCCCGCTTCGCTGGATTTGTGTTTATGTGGGAATGATTCACTTCGCTCCGTTTTCATTCTCCTCTCTACCCATGTACATATCAGCAGCATCAGTAAATGGATATATTCGCGGCGCTAAAACTTACCTTGAATACATCAAAAGTTTTGTCTTTAATATACTTCAGTATACTTTATCATACTTAATAAATAAATATAATACAAATTTGTGTTATAACACAATAAAATTTCATCATAGTTTATAGTCATAGTTTGACAGTACAAAAACAGTAGTGCTCCGATCGTCACATATATTACAGGTTTAGTCACCAGGTCAATCTGAAGATTCCTTGAAGGTTTCATTGAAATCGGTCCAGCCGTTTCGGAGCCTATAGGGCACAAACCCACACACTTTCTGTTTTATATATATATGTAGATTAACTAATAATAATCAATCGTCCACTTAACATAATAATGCCCTCGGAAATATATAATTGTAGAGATAAATTTCAACTCCATTCAAATGGTATATCGATTAAAACTGGATTTTATTTGCAGCTGAAAAGATGCATTATTCGCAATGGATTGCGAATGTCGCATTCAAGATGTTCTGCTTTACCATTCAACTCTTTGAATCTATACGTTCCATTCTTTTTTCGAAATGCTGCGGTGCGAAATTTCCGACTTTTTTTTTATTAAGTCATAATGTTAGCTTACTGAAAAGGTGTAATAGAAACGGAATTGGATACAGTATTGCTAGGTTTCATTAACTTCAGCCCTGTAGTTCCGGGCTCTCAAGAATAAGACTACGGTATCCCCTGCCTGTCGTAGAAGGCGACTAAAAGGGGCCTCGGGTTCACTGGGCGACAAGGGTGGGGCCTGAGTCGTCCACCAAGGTGGACACGGGAAGAAGGCGACATCGGCTGGCCCGTGTCGCCTTGCGCTGCGAGGGCTCTCCTTGAGCACAGTGCAGAGGGGCTCCGGTGCGTTCCACGTTGAGATCCTCGATCCCCCTCGTCATGCACCAAGGAAAGGGCCACCGGGGAGGTTTTAGCGGGTAAAAACCCCGCATAACCGCTGCCTTCCCCCCAGAAGGCGGGGTTTCTTTCTGAAGATTTCCTCCCCGTCAACAAAAAAAAAAGTTTCCTTAACTTTAATGTCATTGGATTTCTGACTCATTGCGATACTGAATTAAGGCCCTTTTCTTCTTTTAATGCAAGTGGTTGACCACGATCCCACCTGATGAACGATTATATTAACAATTAAAAACCAATTTCAAATCAAATCAAACGTTAACATTTAAAACAGTACCTAACCAAACATCCATAAAACTACTCTCGGAGTACATCCTTTCCAATAAAAAATGAATCATCGAAATCGGTTGGAGTGATGTTGATATTCGAACATAGCTGTGGCGCATATACTTGAAGCAAATTTAAAACTTTAATGATTTTCTCATGGATTCCATCGTCAGAATTGGACCACAGGGGAAACACCAGCTTTCAAATAAAAAATTAATCATCAAAATCGGTTCACCCAGTCGAAAGTTATGCGGTAAAAACAAAAAAAAACGACGAATTGAGAACCTCTTCCTTTTCGAAGTCTGTTGAAAAGTGTGGGTTTCGCATATTATGAATTCAGTTTCCGTAAATAATAATATTTCATTTTATTTATGACTAATAATAGTGTTATAATCTAAAAAACTGTAATGGTTTTTTAGGTTATAGCACGTGACATTCAAATTACAGGCTACGAAACTCACGTTTGCACGCTATTTGCTTTGGAATTATCCATAAAAGCAATGTTGTGTTTAGTTTATGATTACAGGCGACGTTTTTCTATACTAGTACATTACCATAAAATTATACTTAAATATCAATTATAATTAAATTAGAAATTCTTTAGTTAAATATACTTAGATATTTAATTTTTTTTTTTTTAAATAAGAAAGCTAGTAATATTTCTTTTTTTTTTTTTGAGAAATATTACTAACAATCTTATTAACCATTCCAACTAAGCTTAAGCTTGTGCTAGGACATGATACACGGCAATAGTCGAATGGTGAATTCGAACCCACGATCTACGATTTGCAGGCCGTACCCTAAACCATTAGGCTATTGACGCTTCAAAAATGCTGACATCCACTAGTAAAAGTAAGTATCTAATGTAATTTGTAATACTAATAATTTGTAGTAGATAATTGACTTGTAATTTATTATATTACCAATAAAATCTCAATCTGAATCTAACTTTATAAATCTTAAATTAGAATTTAGTATGTGCCCGAAAAATGAACAAATAAGTCAATATTACGCCAATCGATTTCAATGATTCATTTTTATTGGAAAGTATGTACTTCAACAGTAGTTTGATGAGAACTTAGTTCGGTTCTGATTAATTCTATTTCGTAATATCCCTATTTTATTTGAAGTCGGTTATTTTGGTTAAATATGTGTGGAGGGTGCTGCGGGGCTGGGTTCATCACCCAGAAGTGCTGGCCGCGCTACAGTTGCGGACGCCTGACAATTACGCGTGCATGCGCCGTTGTCCACCATTGTTCCTACTGCCTATCTCCAGGACTAACTTGTGCAGGAACTCTCCACTGTCGCGCGCGGTTGGGTTTGTAAATACCATCTCACTGCACATTGATATATTTTCTGGTCTGGGTTTCTCGAAGCTGCCTACAAATGCGTGGAAGGTGTTTGACTCTATATTTATATTATTATTGTCAATACATAAAGCAGCTTTTTATTTGCTTTAATTATAATAAAATATTTTTAACTAAGTTTTAATAACATCATATTGGTATTATCTGTAACGGTGTTATAATTTTTGTTGATTTAAATAAATAAATAAATAAATTTTAATAATAACTAGTAAACATATTTAAAATGCTTAAGAACAACCAGGTTTACAACTCATGCTGATAGCTCTCTAATCCAGTCACCAATCTTACTGACAGAGCTGTCTAAGCTCAGTGAAGTTGAAGGTCTTTGAGGTTGAGGCAGAGTTTGAGGAAGTACCTCAACTAAGAACATCGATGTGGCGTAGCGATGTTTAAGGACGTCCACTGAAAAATCGGAGTTATTTTTATTGTCCACTGGAGATTAGAGACGATAACGAAATGAATAGAAAGAATCTAAGCCATCGTCAATCAAAATGAACATTGATATACGTAAAGCGATAAAACATTCAGTAAAGATTACGATAAAATTCGATTCAGAAAGTTCGTTCCTGTATAACATTACATACGCGTAACCGATTTTAGAAAAAGAGGCCGATAGTTTTCTCAATGCTAAAGCTTTATTTAATGTTGTTTTTCTAAGTTGTTATCTCTCACAATGCCGTTCACGCGCCTAGAGCCATTTTTCAAGCGCGAAGAGACGACACCCAGACTGTCATCGAGACAGTGACAAATATATTTTTCTTTCCCTTTTACTATCTTCTCTTTGAATATTTTTTCTCCGTTATCTTTGTGCATCAAACACCAAATTGCTATATGAATTACTCTCTCAGAAAGAGACAGTACTTAACAGTTAAAATGAAAATTTAGTATCTAAGATGACTATTAAACTTTGTGAAAGTTAGCAGAGTACTAGAGTTGAAATTGTCGTTTGGTAAATAGTCTTTGACTAAATTAAAATGAAATTCCAGATATTTCTCTACGAATGACATTTAAAATTGACGTTATACTTATTTTAATGAGTGAAGGGAAAGTACGTTACGGATTTTATGTTAGTTATGTTACGGAAGTAAACGATGATTCCATTGCGATAGATCGAGCATAAATTTAACGTTTGATATAATTTAGAAATATATATGTATATATATAGAATTTCATTCTAAGCTTACATAGATTTCCTCACTATATTTTCCTTCGTTGCCGTGCTAAATCAGCACATAAAATTGCAATAACAAATTTAATGGTGTCGACACCGGGGATCGAACTCAGGTTGTAACGTACTATGTAACTTGAGGCAACCGCCCGGACACTGAGCTATCACGGCTCGGTATAGTAGGCTGCTCCTAAAATGTATATACATATATATGTAACGTTTGAAAGAGTGCTTGTTGATTGATAGAAGATTGGTGTATGACAATCCTACATTATGTATGTGCCCGAGTGCTAATTACGACAGTGAGGGGAATGTGGAAGAAGAAAGAGAATATGAACAAACAGGACTTCGTATTATAATAATAATAATACTAATGTAATACACATAATTTATTAACGACCCACTCCGAGAAAATTGCAAAATATACAGACCTTTCCATAGAGATCAAAACACAGTGGCAAGTCAGTCATGTCCGAACAATTCCAATAGTGCTATCTACTACAGGTGTAATACCAAAAACCCTCCATACAAACTTAAAATTACTTGACATTAATCCATCCACATACTTGTAGTTACAAAAAGCCGTGATCCTCAATACATGCCGTCTCACACGTAAATTCCTTAATTCTGACCCTATCTAATTTTATATAATTCTATTACAAGTACTTGGCTTCGGCCCGTACCTACATTTTCATTCTCGAAAAAGAGGAGATACAACAATGTTGTAAACACCATAATACTAATAATAATAAAATATTTATTTTCAGATAACTTACTCCATAGAATTTGTTAACAAAATAACTTAATAACTATGTTAGTACATACAATTTAAATTAAAACTAACATTTAAAAACTAATGCGCTGTCCGTCAGGGACAAGCCAAAAAGGTGCTTTATGAGCCGCGAGTCATACCGCTCTGCAACAGTTTGCATGATGACGTTGGAACTGTCCCTCATTCTGCAGAGCAAGGAGGCCGCTTTTTTCCTGATGATGGCACAAAATCCATCAGTAGTGCCTTGGCGAACATTTTGGATGCACTGCAGAACTTGGGCAGCCCCATGAGCATCCTAAAGCCATTATTATATTGGACCCGTAAGGCGTATTATAACTGACTTCAAATTGAATCAAAAATTAAACGCGAGGACGTATTTCCGAAGTATCGTAAGGATATTACGAAAGAAAATTAAACGGAAACTAACAAAAGTTTTATCGAACTACTCATAAAGTACTACTTTTTAATTAAAAATGAAGCATCGAAATCGATTAGCTTGATATAGAATTATTCCTCAATTTGTCGCGTACATACTTTTCAAATTTAAGACTTACATGGTTTTCTCATGGACACCAATGTAAGAATTGGACCAAATTTGGAAAGCACCAGCTTTTTAACCAAAATCTGGTGCAAAAACAGTCATTAAATCGGTTCATCCAATCGAAAGATATGCAAACAAACATAAAAAATACAGACGAATTGAGAACCTGGAGGAAGTTCTTAATTCGTCTGTATTTTTTTTCGTTTTTGAAGTCGGTTGAAAAAGTGCGTTCGCTCATTGTAGTGTTTAATGTCAGTGGTTTTTTTACTCGTAAATATGGTCTCACCTTTGATATTTTAAAACATTTATTGTGTATTATATTTGACATTTCAAATATCGATTTAATATATTCATAGAAATGAAACGTATTCACCTGTAACAAATAGACCCTTTTAAAAATAAGTCGAGGTTAACGAATAATAAATCACATAATTACAACCCTAAGCTTGAAATAACACGCATCGTTCTTGTACATTCGTCACACACCGTCGAATTGTCAATAGCCCAATGCAGGGTTTCCCAACCTTTTTGTTCCCTGGAGCACATTCTAAAATATCGGTCGAGTGGCGGGCACCACCTATTTTTAATCGACCAACTCCTTCCATAACTTCTCATTTTCCCATCATAAATAATAATTATTATTATTATAGCCGAAAGGGCAAAAATCACAAAGTACCTCGACTTGGCTCACGAGGTGACCGCCTTGTGGGATGTGGACTCGACGATCATTGTCCCTATAGTCGTTTCTGCAAACGGTCTCATAGCGAAAAATCTCGATCAACATCTTAAGACTTTCGCTAGATGGCTGGGTCAAGGGTCAGGTACAGAAGGCAGTACTCCTGGACACGGCACGCATCGTCAGGAGGTTTGTCTCTGTGTCGCCCTTACCTCCGGTTGCTTGGGCTCTGCTTCATTGCCGGTGGCACACACAAGGTTAAGTTTTTATATTTTGTATGATATTTTAGTGTATTTTACCTTTTATATAAATATTACAGAAACTTCACCTAAGGCTTCAAAATAAATAAAAAAATAATAATTATTATTATTTTTTATTTATTTTTATCAAATTGTATACACCCAGAGAAATGTATTTATAAAAAGTAGTTTGTGTTTAAGAAAAATCAGTCTGTGTCGAATATTGGCGAGCACATACGAATCGTTCGGCACCATGGAGCCTGCGGGCTCGAGGTTGGGAACCTCTGGCCTAATGGTTTAGTTTACCGTCAAAACATTCCATTGGTTTTTCTATATCAAATGAACCCTTTAACCTTGCGTACTTTGATGCTTTATTTGCTCAGCGTCTTTGTAACCTTTTTCCACTTATAAATAATTCAGTATTATTGCAAGTCAGTTCAAAGTAATAATTACAAAATAAATAAAAACATAATTAACCAACTTACAGTTTTCTTGCACTGAAAATGAAATATAATTACAAATCCATTTAAACCTTTAAATAAACAAATTTCTATGCATCGACAGTTAGTCTGGTATTTCGCTCTTCGCGATAAGACCGCCCATTGCACATACAATTATATCATGATTTATCGATATGTAAAGTTTATTATTACATTGATGTATGTGCATACGAGTACTATCGGTTGTGCAAGTACCTTTATTCATTCATTAATTCATCTGTCCTTCAATTCATTCATTTAAATTCATAGAACGCAAGTCGTCGTTACGTACTATTTTGGCAATTTTCTGATATGTCGTGGTTTCAAATCCACCATCTCAACTGTTGACGTGAACGCTTGAAGAAAAAGCTTGACTTTATTTTTAATGGTTAATGATAAAATAAGTAAAGGGCCTTGTTTCGCTATTGGCTGTACCCTGGGTTAAGTTTTTATAAAGTTATATATATTATTGTCATTTAAATGTATTTAACTTTTTATAATAGTATTGTAAAAACCTAAGCAAGATTTAATAAGTATATTTACGAGTTAAATCAAAAACCAACTTCAAATCTAATCTAACGTTAATCGACGCCCTCTTTTTGTTTCCGATCTTAAGAATAGTACGAAATAGAATTAATTAGAACCTAACCAAACTCTCTCTAAAAGTACCTTTCAAATACATCCTTTCCATTAAAAAATATTATATATATATATCAATTTATAGCCTTAAACTTAGTAAGCAACATGTGGGTGCTTTTGTTAATGTTGCTGTCTGACCCGACCTCAGAGGGAGCGAGGAAGCTGGCGGCTATAGCCATGCAACATTGATGTCCTTCTTTCTCGCTTCATACGATCGATGCGTGTGTTACCAAGGATAGGGTATGATGGGGCCGACATCCCCAAAAGAGCAAAAGTCCCTATAAAAAAAATCATCGCTATCGGTTGGCGTGATATTGAGTTATTCTTCATTTCATTCATTTAATTTAAGACTTACATGGTTTTCTCATGGATGCCACTGACAAAATTAGACCTAATTGGAATGATACCACACCGGAATCACCAACTTTCAAATAAAAAAATCTTCAAAATCGGTTCACCCAAACGAAAGTTATGAGCTAACATGTATAAAATAAAAATATACAGACGAATTGAGAACCTCCTCCTTTTATGGAGTTGGTTGAAAAGTAATAAAGTAGATTAGTAACATTTGTGACATAGTCAGCATAGTTGCCTCCGATGCCAGAGAACTGTTCCTGGAATACTGTGAGCTAGTTATGTTCTTAGTCGCAAAAGCTAACGGCTCAATAGTAGCATGAAGAGGAACGAAGAAATATCCTTAAAGGAGGAAAATATATATATATATATTTATTTTAAAAAGGGACCAACGTTGTTGCAAAAATTTTAGCAACAGGCTCATAGGGCCCTAAATAGGGTCAAAAAAAAACATTTGTGACAAAATAGCAACATTTAGAGGTTTAGGCTAAGCGACCTAAGAGCTATGCTACCTCTCAATTCGGTGAAGCAGTCAAGGCCAACCTCTCTGGCCAATTGTCTTAGTTCGTCCAAAAAAAAAATAGTAACACTCTTTTAATAAATATCTTTAGTACTGATGACTTAAATTCTGCATTAGATTGCAAGCTCGAGTTTCTTTTTCCAAGATTTCGAATTTCCCAGAACTAATTACTTTGCTAGCAGCCCTGTACGTTACGTTACGTTACGAACGCCTCCTCTTGCCGCCCCCGTAATCCAAAGCGGGGCCAGGATAGGTACCTGGCCCCAGCATGCTTCGGCGTCGTCGGGACTTCTCTGAGTGCCAGAGAAGTCCCCTTTGAGGATGAAGTCCGGTCTTTGCCGGGACCGGCCGGTCGTTGGGGTGTCCTGTCGCTGACAGATCCGGGGCACCCCACTCATAACGGCTGATGGCATTCGCGGAAGGTTTAGTGGGTAGGGGCTGCCCAGGCCGAGTCCCACACATCCCTCCGGGCCCACCCAGGGTACCGGAGGATGGTCTATAAAAAGATTCCCCCGCGTGAACAAAAAAAAAAAAAAAACCCTGTAATTAGCAGCTAACAGCATTAACAGCTTCTAATCGTTTTGAATTTTTTTTAAATGAGCGCGCATCACTGTGACAAAAATCATCTAAGTGCTCCACTATAATTGAGCTTAACTAGCTTAGTTATTAATATTTAAAACAAAATTTATTTATTTAATATTTCAAATTTAAACTCAACTTTATTGACTGTGTTGACTATCATTTTCCAGTCTACGTATTATTTTACTGTAATCATTTTAATGCAATTAAAAACTTTTTTTAATGATGCCCTGAAAGTATAACTGTCACACGTGTACATACACGTGTGAGATAATTGTAGTATAGTTGCTCCTTTGACTATCGAATGATTCGGTTCCGATGTTTAGATTATATGTCTGTCAAATGCAGTTGCCAGTTACTCTTTATTTATAACAGTTACATTTCATTCGACACATATATTATATATGTGTTAAAATACGAATAATTAGTTATTAATGTATGTGCTATTACAACCAAAGAGTATTAAATATGTAAATCATTGTGAGAAGTCGTGTTGTTGACTCCACATAGTATAACAGCAATGGTACAGTTCAAAGAGTCTCTTAGAGTTGTTCTTCGGTGGCGTCGCTTAAGTGTTGTTAGTGTCATTCGTCGGTAGTGCCTCTGTATATAAGTTAAGTACTACTGTTATTTACCTTGTAATATATTATACATGTACTATGAGTAAGGTGATATACCTATATTTATGGTGATGTTGTTAATATGTTATTTATTAACTAAAATATAAGCGCGTTACAACGTTTATTAACCAAAATAAAGCGCGTCCGAACGAAGCGATTTGAGTCATCGTTCATCGTGCGTACGGCAAAGGAGTGGAATAAGTTGCCGGCGTCAGTCTTTCCGTCCAATTACGACGTGGGAGCCTTCAAGAGTAGATTGAATAGGCACTTACTAAACTAGCGCGTACTATCTTTCGACTATATCACCACTTAACACCAGGTGGGATCATGGTCAAGCGCTAGTTTAAACGCATTAAAAAAAATCTGATGTATGTGTTACAAGGAATATGAAAGTATCAAAGTTAAATAAAACGATAATACTGATAATAAATATATTATTAACTGCTCCTGATTCTAACACACGCATATATTTTTAATTTACAGTATTAAGTGTGAATTTATATGTACTACTTTAGTATTTTTCGGTAAAAATACATCGATAACATTATGATTATTACGTAACCATTTTATTTTATATTCTATTTTATGTTTCCACAAATTTCTTCAAGGGTGAATGAGAAAAGAAACTTAAATTCGAAACTTTCCCTTTGAAAAGTTAAGCTGCAAAGTGAATTCAAATGGAGTACCATTAAAGAGTTAAAGGAAGTTTGTGAATTCGAATTTAATGTTATATATACATAAATATTGAAATTTTTCATCCAGTGGTTGAACAGGCCTACAATTACCACTATTACTATAAAAATGGACGAGGACTGAATGGTGAGCATCCAGACAAACCTGGGATAGGTTTTTGGGATGCGCTTTATAGTGTAAATTTTATTTGTAAAAGGTATAAAATAAATAAATAAAAAAAAAAAAAATTTTTGTTTTTTTTTTTTTTTTAAAGAAAGCTAGCAATATTTCTGTTTTTTTTTCAGAAATATTACTAACAATCTTGTTAACCATTCCAACTAAGCTTAAGCTTGTGCTAGGACATGGTTCACGGCAATAGTCGAATGGGGTGGATTCGAACCCACGACCTTAGGATTCGCCGGCCGTACCCTAAACCATTAGGCTATTGACGCTTATACTTTTTAGTCTCATTTTAATGCAAATTAATGGTACCTATAAGATGACAAAATCAGACAGCGAAAGCTGTCTCTGGCTACACCGCTAGGATTAAAAGTTTGGGAGAGCTTATATATTAAAGATATTTAAAAAATAAAATTAATCAGACCCTAACGAAACATTTATCAGACTACTGTTTTTTTTTTATGATTCTTACTATGTTTGTTCACCAGCGTGTTTGGCTGTGGGGTATTTTTACTATTACACTAATTACTTACTTATAATTTACCTACTTTATATAAAAACTATTTTCTGATTTCTTTATTTCTACTTTTTACATTTCCTTAGAGCCGTGGTAGCTCAGTGTCCGGGCGGTTGGCTCAAGTTGCATAGTACGCTAGCAACCCGAGTTCGATCCCCGGTGCCGGCACCAATAAATTTGCCGTTGCAATTTTATGTGCTGATTAACCACGCGCTCGGCGGTGAAGGAAAACATCGTGAGGAAACCTACATGTCTTAGAAATTTTTCTAAGGCATGTGAAGTCTACCAATCCGCACTAGGGCCGCGTGGTGGACTATGCTCTTATACTCTCTTTACAGAGAAGGCCTGTGCCCAGCAGTGGGACATATATATTATATATATAAAGGCTGTAACTTTAACATTTCCTTAATGTTTCTAATATTTCTACTATTTATTTCTATATTTATTTTCTTAATTATCTATTTATTTGTTTTATTTCTATTAATCACTTTTATTACAGTTATCAAACTTCTGTTAGACTCCATCCTTTCCAATAAAAAATGAATCATCGAAATCAGTTGGTGTACCTCCGAATCATAGAATAATAACAGGTTAGGCAATAGTAGGAATAGAATAGAAATTCACGCATCATTTCGCTTCTCATAACGTGCTCGGGAATTGTATTTGTAACATGCAATAGACATTTAATTTCATGTCCCGTATCAATAACGTAAATTAAATTGTACTACTAGTATATATACTAGTATAGTTAAATATAAATCAGGGTATATAATAGTTAGGTTACAGCCTATATCAGGTCTGTAGTTCTGGGCTCTCAAGAATAAGACTACGGTATCCCCTGCCTGTCGTAGAAGGCAACTAAAAGGGACCTCGGGTTCACTGGGCGACAAGAGTGGGGGCCTTAGTCGTCCGCCAAGGTGGACCCAGGAAGAAGGCGACATGACGTGCTCACCTTGAGCATAGTGCAGAGGGGCTCCGGTGCGGTATACTGGAGATCCCGGAGCCCTCATCATGCACCGAGGAAGGGCCACCGGGGAGGTTTTAGTGGGTAAAAACCCCACATAACCGCCGCCTTCCCCGCAGAAAGCGGGGTATCTTTTTGAAGATTTCCTCCCCGTTAACAAAAAAAAGGTTACAGCTTATATTTACATGGCCCTCTGTTAGGCACAGGCCTTTTAAGGTATAAAGGAATACCCTCCCAGGCGCCCTTAGTGCGGGTTGGCAGACTTTACATGTGTTAGAAAATTGTCTAAGACGTTGACATAGACATTTTCCCAAAAAACCCATTACAGACAAAATATAACACACATATAAAAAGAAAAGGAACAAAATACAATTAAAGGAAGCAACGGACAAAAAGACATGATGCCAACATTTGACACCGCCTCTCTATGTGCTGTCAAGGCATTATCCTGAGCACCGCTGAAAATCAGAGCTATTATTAACCAATATGGTGCTCAAACTATACTACCTATATTCATGGCATAACGATGTTTTCCTTCACCGCCAAGTGCGTGGTAAATCGACACTTAAAATTGGAACAAATAAATTCAAAGGTGCCGGCACCGAGGATCGAATTTGGGTTGCTAGCGTACTGTGCAACTTAAAGCGACGGCCCGGACACTGAGCTACCATGGCTCGGCGTCACTACCGCTGCAGATATGTGTTAAGACAAATATCATATACATAATGACCATTCAAGTACGATGTGTGGGTATTTTAAGAATTTATAAAAATTAAAATGAACCTACCGTCAATTAATAAACTTAATCCACAAATGGCACTCATCACATTTTCCTACTGATTGAATTATTCATATTAATTTCTTATAAACTTATATATGTACAAAATCACTGTATTTTTTATGAAGTAAATAAATATTTATTATATTAATTGTTTTGTTAAATGAATAAATAAAAAAAACACTTGGTGCACATCACGAATAAAATGTCAAATATCTCGAGCACAAAATAATAAGACATTTATACATAAAGATAAAGAAACACTTCACAGTGTCAGTTTCAGCTTCACTACGAGTAATTGCATCAGAAAACCACCGAATGGTTTAACTACTAGATGACAACTGAAACAAGCTAAGGGCGCCATTCTCTACTCGATGTCGTCACGATTCCACTCCCGATCCGAACATAGATCAGGCCATAGACAAAGGCATGGCTGAGGTCATAGTCAAGGCATCAATATTTCAATTAAAATTAATATGTGCATTTTACGAAAGGTACAATTATATTTTTATTTTCATAGAAGAAATAACATTGAATATAACTTTTGAGAAAGAAGGGTAGACATAGATTCAAAAAATAGTTTGGAAGCGCATTTGGAATCTCCGTATTAGTCAGCGGTGTAACATAAGACTGCAATTATCATACAGCTTCTAATCTTTTTGAAGTTATACTTCTTAATGCGCATTATTAATAAATAATGAGAGTGAATTTTTAAGATGAGCGCGCATCACTGCGACGCCAATCATCTAAGTGCTTCGAGCACTTAATTAACATAATTAAGTTAACATAATTGAGTTAAACTAGCTTAATTATTATTATTTAATACAAAAATTTATCGTTTTTCAGTCTTTTTGTTATTTCTGTAGTTAATTATTTTAATGCAATTGAAACAATTTTTGATAATGACAAGTTTAACTTCTGACGCGCGTACATAAGTACACGCATCCATTTTTAATTTACAGTTTTAAGTGTGAAATTATATATATACCATATACCATTTTGAAATCGATTAATAACGCTGTTTTCGAGTCAAGGGATTATGTGGTTCATATATATACTACATGATCATACATAGTAAAAGTATATGGATCTGAAATCGGAACGGTCTATACTGTTTCGTTACGCATGTGAGGGTTGTTTAACTGTTCAAGTACAGTCGCGTACAATATTATTCTTTTGTACAAATTACGTAAATAAAGCGTTTATGTTTGTACTTTTTATATTGGAATATTCACTATTACACACAAAAATAAATTAATAAAATAAAAACAAACTATAACAGTAAAAAAAAAACTCCAAATTAACAGAAAACAATTGTGAATTAATACACGACTGTACACCAGGAGCGAGCGGGGTGTGGTATCGGTGCGCGGTGCAGAGTACGACCGGAGAGCCAATAAGCGCTCGCGCATGTCCTCCCGCGCCCCTTCACTCTCCTGTGATACCATATTTTTGACTTCTGCGCATTAACGGTCAATGCTAGAGTTATTTGCCGCTAACTATACCAAGCGTATACGCTAAATAATCGTTATTGAGCGTAAACGCTTGGTATAGTTACGACGTTACGATAATCGATTGGTCGACGACGAATCGATTAAATATCTAATCCATTAAATATCATATATCGTCTATTAAATAGAAAAATGACATTTTTATATATACCAATGACGATATGGTAATGGAAATTATGTATTATGCTTTGTCAACATGTATTACAGCAATAAATCATCAATTTTGCTGTAAAATTATGATACTTCAAATGAATGATTCTTGTATCGTTCCCACTTTGGGTATAATAAAGTAGTTAAGCTGGGTGTTTTTATGTTTTTATTTGAAATTTCAAAGTGATATTTTTTTTTAAATTTAATCAATGTGAGCCTTAAACGTATTTGTAATATTGTTTTCCTTGCAAAGGTATCAATTATTAATGGCAGAAATTTCGATCAGAATGTAGAAATTTAGATATGAAAGTAAATTTAAATAAAAACGGGAGATGTGAATTTTAAAGTACCACGGTATTTCGTTTGACAGCTAATGTAACAGAGGCGAAGGAGAAATTAACAAAAGCGTAAAAGAAAAATTCTAAGCGCAGAGTGAACTCCATTACAACTTGTAACAATGTTCCCTTAATATTAATGAATTTCACACTTCTTTACGGTTTACACAGGATTTTGTGTACCACAGTGTTTAATCAAGTAACTAGTGATTCTAGTAGAACTTGCCGTGTAACTCAATTCTTTGCCAAATCAAATCATTTTGTTCCAGATAGATTTTGTAAAAAAAATTATTTCTTACAGACCACTGAAAGTGAAATTGCTACGTGTTTGCCGTTGGAAATCTAAAAGGAAATTATAGTATGTTTTTTTATTTTCAGGTCGGCCGTTGTTCTTCTCAAGTACGGTACAATTATTATTTATGGGTACACACAAGCTGTTATAAACACGGCCGAGTACGCCGAGTATTTACCTGATTCTTTGAGAAAATTGATTTTCAATGAATTTTTCTTTCCTCAATTTATTTCTTTTGACTTTTCTATTTGTACAATAGCTGTATTAAATAATTTAATAAATATCCGATGTACTTATTATTTGTTAATAACAAAAAAATATGGGTAAAGGAGCAAACCTTTGGATGTAATATTCTTTCTTGTAAATCTTACCCTTTTTTTCCTTTTGCACACATTTTTGTTTTTTCATATATTTTTAATTATGAATTATCGTATTATTTCTTTACTTATATTAAAAACATATTGTACGCAGGACTTACTGTTTGTGACTCTGGAAGGCACTGTCTCCTGAGATACAGGTACACTGTACCTAGTTCAGGAGACAGAGCTCCTGTATATGTAACATGTTTGTTTTTGCGATATTAATAAAGTTATTATTTATTTCGATACCTTAACTTAAGTTTTTATAATATTTCTATAAAAAGTAAAATACAGAAAAATATCATACAAAATACAAAAACATTATAAAAACCTTTTTTTTTTTGTTGACGGGGAGGAAATCTTCAGAAAGACCCCACCTTCTGGGGGAAAGGCGGCGGTTATATGGGGTTCTTACCCACTAAAACCGCCCCGGTGGCCCTTTCCTCGGTGCATGATGGCTCCGGGATCTCCAGTGGAACGCACCGGAGCCCCTCTGCACTGTGCCCAAGGAGAGGTTACTCCTCGCAGCGCAAGGCGACACGGGCCAGCCGATGTTGCCTTCTTCCCGGGTCCACTTAGGTGGACGACTCAGGCCCCCACCCTTGTCGCCCAGTGAACCCGAGGCCACTTTTAGTCGCCTTGTACGACAGGCAGAGGATACCGTAGCCTTATTCTTGAGAGCCCAGAACTACAGGGCTGACGTTGTTTTCAACTTAGCGTGAGCTGGAAATCGTAGAGTAATAATAATTATTAACATGTTTTCAAAGTTGCTGCAAATTCTATTCGCAAAAGCTCTTGTAATTAAAAAACTATAAAAAGTATGACCTCTTTTTTTTTCTTTTTAGGTTTGTACATTTTATATAAAGCTTTAAGCTCGCAGAAAAGTATTTTATCGTTCTCAATATGTAGCGGTAATAATAATAGAGGTACGTTTTTTTTTCGTTTTCTCTTCTTGACGCTTGTAACAGATTGCATGTAGATGATGCATTTTATTATCGCACAAGGGTTTTAGTTCTTTACGTAACGAATGTGTAATTTTTAACCGACATAAAAAAGAGGTTTCCTCACGATGTTTTCCTTCACCGCCGAGCGCGTGGTAAATCAGTACATAAAATTGCAACAACAAATTTATTGGTACCGGCACCGGGATCGAACTCGGGTTGCTAGCGTACTACGCAACTTGAGCCAACCGCACGGACACTGAGCTACCACTAACCTATATGTCTTAGAAAATTTTTCTACGGCATGTGAAGTCTGCCAATCCGCATTAGGGCCGCGTGGTGGACTATGCCCTTATACTCTCTTTACAGAGAAGACCTGCAGTGGGACATATATATTATATATAAAGGCTGTAACTTTTAAAAAAGAGGTGGCTCTCAATTCGTTTCATCTTAAGTCAAATGTCTGTTTCTTATGAAAAACTTATGACAGTGAAAAATATTTTAAATAATAAATAAGAAATGAATGGTCCTTTGTTAGTTGCTAATCTCTATCAACCCTGTTAAATGGTAGAAGTGTTCAAGAGTTTACTGTGGCTAGATACTCGATTAATCTATACAATGTATATATATAAAAGAGAAAGTGTGTGGGTTTGTTCCTTATAGGCTCCGAAATGGCTGGACCTATTTCAGTGAATCTTTCAGAGAATCTTCAGATTGACCTAGCGAGTAATCCTGTCAAGTTTGGTGATGATTGTAGTACTCCTCTTTTTGAACTGACAAATACAGCTTTTATTTACTATGATGATATTCTATTGTTTTATAACCCAAATTTGTAATGCCACTTGCGTTGTGTAAATTTATGTCATTATGAACCATATTGAAGTATAATGAATCCCTAAATGATAAGAATGATATTGTATTTACTAATAAGTACATGGGTGTAAGTGATCTTCACCCGCTGGAGAAGAGAATGAATACGGAGAGAAATGAATTGTTTAATATATTGTGTAAATTAAATATTTAATGATGTAAGTTTATTGTTAAAATAAGATAAAGCTAAATCTAGCCCGGGGAAGCGGGCTGGGTACGCTAGTTAATCTATATTTGACATATACAGGCATGTTAATACTTGTTTGTGCCAAAAAAGGTTTCATAATCTTAACATAATATTTACGAAGAAGAATTACGATGGGAACTTTTTTCATTAGTTTACGATTTTTCGTTGTTACAGGCTCAACAAACTCCGGCATCTGTTTCCGTCCTGTCCCTCTCTGTCGTGTCGATATCAAATTGCTTTTTGACTGTTTACGTAATTTAATAAAATTCTTTATAGAAAGCAATTAAGTATATTTTCCCCAAATGAAATTTCAACACTGTCAGAATATTCAAATTAACCTTTTTTATAAGCTTCCTACAAACAAAAAATAAGAAAAAACTTTTTGGTAAAACAAACTTTTCTATAATACAAGTTAGTACTGATACATGATATACTAAACGAAGTCAAAATATCTAGGCATAAAAAATACTTTGAACCACTCATAAAAAACTATTAAAAAAGTATTGTTACAAGGTCAAAATAACGGACGGCTTATACAAAATGTTTTACTATATAAACAAAACAGAACAAAAACTCTTTGGTAAAAAACTTTTTCATAAAACAAGTTACGACTGACATATGATATACTCTAGACGAACAATCCCTATGGAGATATTATTGAAGCGCAGAACACTGAAAGCCTTTTTAGAGAAAAAGTTATATAAAAAACACCTGTCCTATCTTAACTTAACGGCAACAAAAATACTGTAATAAGAATTTGAAGGGGATATTTCTATTTTAGTAAATGAAACACCTTGTATTGCCAGCTTTCGTCAAAACTACCGGCTATTTCACATACTATTGGGAAGCTGGCCTTGACTGCTTCACCGGATTGAGAGGTGGCATAGCTCTTAGATCGCTTAGCCTGAACCTCTATCGCTAGTAACTCGACAAAGGACGTTTACTATGTTACGCGTAAGCATTCCAATCCGAGTTGTTATTTCACGGATAATCTAAGGGACATTTAAAAGCTAAACTAACTTTGTGTGCAACTTCTGGAACCGTGATGACATACCAAATACAACATATAACATGTTGAAAAGAAAATTCAAGGCTTAAATTAATAATAAATAATAAATTAGTGGGAGAAAAAGTGTTTTCGCATTATAGTATGTATGAACTTGTAATGAAATCTCTTTAGCTGTACTATTTGTATCTGGCTGGTTTTAGTATTTTTGATTGTTTACATTTTAAAGAACATAATTCCAAATTCAAATTAGGAAAATGTATGATTTTCATTTGTTTTTCGTACTGTTAAAATGAGTAAATGTATTGAAGAAATTCGATAAATGCACGTCGCTGTGGTCGCCCTATTACGGATAAAATAGATGGCATTTTTGAAAAAATACAGTAGTTACGAACGTAGCTGAAGAACTGGGAATTGACGACAAAAAAGTTTTGGCACATTTGAAAAAAAATGGGTACACCAAAAAGCTCTGCGCGGACTGCCAAAACCACTTGTCGCGGTATTTTGATCAGAAGTCCCAAATTGTCTATAGCAATGGGAATATGTACCCCTACCTACAAGATGGCGAAAAGTTATCAAAGAAAATGGTACCTACATACTTTAGTCAAATATAGATAAACTTTATTAAAATATGTTTTGAATTTTCTTAAAAATTTCAAAGGAACATTTTTCCCAACCTATTATATTATTTTTATATATTATAGTATATGGACATTATACATTACACATACACATCTGTAACAAATATTTATCAAAAATAAACAAGCTCTCACTCCCTTTAACCCTACCGTAAGGGCCTATGAGGAATTATGTTTTTGTCTCTATATTCTAACACTTTTTTTAGTCAACATAAGTTTAAATCATCATATCATTTTTATCGAGAACGAAACGGACATCGTGAACTTTTCTATTTTCAAACATATCTATTTATGAACCGACTTAAAAAGGAGGCCATTGTCAATTAGTCTGTATGTTTTTTTTTTATTTTTATAATTTTTTTTTTTATTTGAAAGCTTGTGCTTCCAGTGTGAGCCCATTAAAATTTGGTCCAGTACTGGTCAATGTCGCGCCATCCGATTTCGATGATTCATTGTTATTGGAAAGGATGTACTTAAAGGGTACTTAGAATTTGGTTAGGTTCTGATTAATGATATATCGTAATATTACCACTCTATTTAAAATCGGTTTATGTTTTTACTCGTAAATATACGTGTAACACGTTCCATTTCAATACCAGTTATAAAGTTATCACATTTGACTCGTCGTCGTAACGGTAAGGAAGAGATTAAAAAGATATTGGACAGTATGAAATTAATTTCAATCATAACCGAAATTTCGAAGCGTACTCAGCTCTTTCCATTCTATATTAAATTCCTTTACAATTGAAACTTTTTATGAGAATATTTGCATGTTCACTTTTATTCGACCTGCAATCAAACTATTACAAACGGAGCGTATATTTCGACTTTATTTTAGTATAACCCACCACCTCCCATGGCCCCACCAACCTCGCGGTTATATGGGCCGAAACGCGGGAGGGTACGCGTGGTCTGGCCGTGTGGCCCCACATGCACCTTCTTGACTCCCTACAAGTTCTTTATCAGGGCCTTTCTCCACCATTCGGAGCTCAACCCCTTAAGGGGCTCTACGGCACGCAACATAAGAGCTCGCTCTATTTTAGTATAGCATGAAATATTCATGTTTATGGATAAATACTGTAGTTTCTAGTATATAGCATTTAATTCTATGTCTATGCCGATCGCTAACAGCCGGGTGGAAAATTCTCAGGAGTTTGTATGAAAAAGAAAGTCACAGACACGCTCAAACCGTTTTAGAAATGAATTTCTAAGTTTTCTGGAATTAAGTATATTTGTATTTATTTAACCGATTCATCGTGAGCCGTGGTAGCTCAGTGACCGGGTGCTCGCCTCATGATACGTAGTGCGCTACGAACCCGAGTTCGATCCCCGGTGCCGGCACCAATAAATTTTGTTGTTGCAATTTTATGTGCTGCTTTACCACGTGCTCGGCGGTGAAGGAAAACATCGTGAGGAAACCTACACGTCTTACAAAACTTTTCTAAGACTTGTGAAGCCAATCCGCACTATGGCCGCGTGAGGTCTATGCCCTTATACTCTCTTTAAAGAGAAGGCCTGTGCCCAGCAGTGAGAAATATATAAAAGCTGTAAATTTTACTTTGAACGACTTCATAAAGGAGGTTATTGGTTTCAGCCCTGTAGTTCTGGGCTCTCAAGAATAAGACTACGGTATCCCCTGCCTGTCGTACAAGGCGACTAAAAGGGGCCTCGGGTTCACTGGGCGACAAGGGTGGGGGCCTGAGTCGTCCACCAAAGTGGACCCGGGAAGAAGGCGACATCGGCAGGCCCGTGTTGCCTTGCGCTGCGAGGGCACAGGGGAGGGAGTAACCTCCTCCCCGGGACGTGCTCTCCTTGAGCACAGTGCAGAGGGGCTCCGGTGCGTTCCACTGGAGATCCCGGAGCCCCTCGTCATGCACCGAGGAAAGGGCCACCGGGGAGTTTTTAGTGGGTAAGAACCCCACATAACCGCCGCCTTCCCCAGAAGGCGGGTATCTTTCTAAAGATTTCCTCTTCGTCAAAAAAAGGTTATTGGTTTAGTTATAATTTGCGTGTTTTGTATATTTGATAGTTTTCCGAATTTCCGGTGTGTTATTTATAATTTAAAATGTGTATGTATGTGTAAACGTGAAAATAGAGAGTGAGCCGTTGAGATGTGTAGCGCTTAATCAGACTAGGCTACGAGCAGAGAAAACCGGTCGTAAGGTCACACCAACAATTTAAGACATATGGTAATCCTGTTCTAATCAATTTATAAATACCTAATGCACCACAAGTTCAAACAGGAGGCGATAAAGCCCAAAAACTAAATAACTTTTTATTACATTCCACGTGGACAAAGTCGCGGGCATAGCTAATTCCTAATAGGTTCGATGAACGCGGTTGCTTTTTTTATCACAAAATAGTATGCCATTACCCAGTATAATCAATTACAAGCATGAGTAAGCACGCATAACTTTGTACATTATCGTACTCTCTCTTCGTCGGAGGCACGTTTATTGCGATGAATAATATTCTACGCCCCAGCTTAAAGGGTCATGTAAAAGGTGCTAACGTAAATATGAGAGAATTTAGGTCATATTATACATAGTAAGAGCCGTGGTAGCTCAGTGTCCGCGCGGTTGGCTCCAGTTGAATAATATGAAATATTCATGTTTATGGATAAATACTATCGTTTCTAGTATTTAGCAATTGAATTCTATGTCTATGCCGATCGCTAACAGCCGGGTGGAAAATTCTCAGTGAGTTTGTATGAATAAGACAGCCACAGACACGCTCAAACCGTTTTAGAAATGAATTTCTAAGTTGTCTGGAATTAAGTATATTTGTATTTATTTAACCGATTCATCGTGAGCCGTGGTAGCTCAGTGACCGGGTGGTCACCTCAAGTTGCGTAGTGCGCTAGCAACCCGAGTCCAATCTCCGGTGCCGGCACCAATAAATTTGTTGTTGCAATTTTATGTGCCGATTGACCACGCGCTCGGCGGTGAAGGAAAACATCGTGAGGATACCTACATGTCTTAGAAACTTTGTCCAAGGCACGTGAAGTCTGCCAATCCGCACTAGAGCCACGTGACAGACTATGCCCTTATACTCTCTTTAAAGAGAAGGCCTGTGCCCAGCAGTGAGAAATATATAAAAGCTGTAACTTTAACTTTGAACGACTACATAAAGGTGGATAGAGGAGCCCTGTAGTTCTGGGCTCTCAAGAATAAGACTACGGTATCCCCTGCCTGTCGTACAAGGCGACTAAAAGGGGCCTTGGGTTCACTGGGCGACAAGGGTGGGGGCCTGAGTCGTCCACCAAAGTGGACCCGGGAAGAAGGCGACATCGGCAGGCCCGTGTTGCCTTGCGCTGCGAGGGCACAGGGGGGGAGGGAATAACCTCCCCCCCCCCCGGGACGTGCTCTCCTTGAGCACAGTGCAGAGGGGCTCCGGTGCGTTCCACTGGAGATCCCGGAGCCCCTCGTCATGCACCGAGGAAAGGGCCACCGGGGAGTTTTAGTGGGTAAGAACCCACATAACCGCCGCCTTCCCCAGAAGGCGGGGTATCTTTCTAAAGATTTCCTCTTCGTCAAAAAAAAAAGGTTATTGGTTTAGTTATAATTTGCGTGTTTTGTATATTTGATAGTTTTCCGAATTTCCGGTGTGTTATTTATAATTTAAAATGTGTATGTATGTGTAAACGTGAAAATAGAGAGTGAGCCTTTGAGATGTGTAGCGCTTAATCAGACCAGGCTACGAGCAGAGAAACCGGTCGTAAGGTCACACCAACAATTTAAGACATATGGTAATCCTGTTCTAATCAATTTATAAATACCTAATGCACCACAAGTTCAAACAGGAGGCGATAAAACCCAAAAACTAAATACTTTTTTATTACATTCCACGTGGACAAAGTCGCGGGCATAGCTAATTCTAATAGGTTCAGGGTTCGATGAACGCGGTTGCTTTTTATCACAAAATAGTATGCCATTACCCAGTATAATCAATTACAAGCATGAGTAAGCACGCATAACTTTGTACATTATCGTACTCTCTCTTCGTCGGAGGCACGTTTATTGCGATGAATAATATTCTACGCCCCAGCTTAAAGGGTCATGTAAAAGGTGCTAACGTAAATATGAGAGAATTTAGGTCATATTATACATAGTAAGAGCCGTGGTAGCTCAGTGTCCGCGCGGTTGGCTCCAGTTGAAAAATATTCATGTTTATGGATACAAATACTATTGTTTCTAGTATTTAGCAATTGAATTCTATGTCTATGCCGATCGCTAACAGCCGGGTGGAAAATTCTCAGTGAGTTTGTATGAATAAGACAGTCACAGACATCTTCAAACTGTTTAGAAATTAATTTCTAAGTTGTCTGGAATTAAGTATATTTGTATTTATTTAACCGATTCATCGTGAGCCGTGGTAGCTCAGTGACCGGGTGGTCACCTCAAGTTGCGTAGTGCGCTAGCAACCCGAGTCCAATCTCCGGTGCCGGCACCAATAAATTTGTTGTTGCAATTTTATGTGCCGATTGACCACGCGCTCGGCGGTGAAGGAAAACATCGTGAGGATACCTACATGTCTTAGAAACTTTGTCCAAGGCACGTGAAGTCTGCCAATCCGCACTAGGGCCACGTGACAGACTATGCCCTTATATTCTGTTTACAAAGAAATTGAAATTTCTGTTTGTTATATTAAAATAACCGATTTGTACTATATGGTTAATATTTGGTATATGTAACATATAGTAAATATTAACAACATTACGGTATATCATTTTAAACATTTTCCTCTGTCTGTCCCGGCTAATCTCTGGAAAAGCTGGACTAATTTTGACGTGACTTTCACTGACAGATAACTAAACTTAGATTAGATTAGCTGGTAACACCACAGGGCGCAGTTAGCTACATAAGCGAATATGTACGCTTTATTTTGATCAAATTTCAATGTAACCGCATGCGGATTGCCAGACTTTTTTTATTGGAGATCTTAAGTGGGTATGGGTATGGGTTGCCAAACTATTATATTATAGCAATATTTCAATGAAGAAGCATTTTTATATGCGAGTTTATAATATTTAGGACTTACTAGAGCTACTTAGATACTAAAGATCCAATGCTAATAAAATAAACATGTCTCCTAATTATTTTGTAAGACAATTTTCTTTAGTATTGCTCTAATTGTACAGAAAAACTGAGAGACTCTTCCTATTTTGAAGTCGGTTTAATACAAAACTGAAAAAGTCAAATATATAAGGCTGTCGACACACAGAAAAAAAACTTATCACTTTAGATTTGCACGTGTTATGTTTACATCTAACATATAATGATATTTAGTTGGTAGTACGTAAAATTTGAAAATTTTATGAAAACACTTAATTGTTGTAAAAGCATGGCTCACGTAGTCACTACGTAAAATAGTTCGCTTATATTCTGTATAGATTGCAGTTTATTAATTCACCACCTTCAGAACAGTTTGGAACTTCTTTTTTCACGGGTCGTCTCCGGTGGCCCTCTTCGGTGTATGGCGACGGGCTCCTTAGACCAGAGCCCCTCTGCACTGTGCTCTGAAACACGTCCCGGGGAGGTTAATCCCTCCCCACAACTCTCGCGATGCTATGGCGACACGGAGCCACCGGTGTCAGCGTCTTGCCATGTGCACTGTAGCGGACGATAAAGGCCTCGACCCCCTTTTAGTCGCCTTTTCCGACATGCAGGGATACCAAAGCCTTTTTCTATAAGCCCATGACTACGGGGCTGTAGTATTGGAAGCTTGGACTTAACTAAATCCAGTAAAAGTATTTTTTAACTCCGCTATGTAGTGAAATAATTTTTAACCAGCAAATAAATTAATAATCTACAAATGGCATACTCGTAGATGACCTATATGCTGTTAGGAATCTCCGCTGCAAACTTATTAAGTTAATGAAAGGAAAATACAAGACTTATTTCACGACAAGTTCCAATTTTATTTATGGAAATTTATATAAGTGCTTCCCCTAAGAACCACAACGTCATTTTAATGAAAGCTTAAGCTTGTTGGTATTTATAAAATGACAAGCATGCTTACTCATTAACGTTTTTATTTATACTTCAAGCCTTCATTCAGCTTCTGCCCCTTTGATAATTGAAGCAAGTGATTAGATGAACTAAACACATAATATACAAATAAATTACAAACAAAATATAACACACTTTAAGCAAATACGAGTAGAAACAGAAACCGACTTCAACTCGAATCAAACGTTAATACGCTATTACGCGCGGACAACCTTTTTGTAGGGATATTACGAAATCGAACTCAGAACCTAACCAAACTTTCATCAAACTAGTCTTATATCATCCTTTTCAATAATAATTCCAATACGTTGGCGTGATATTGTATATATGTATATAGAACGTCGTGTGTAGAATACTGCTGTCACATTTGGGCAGGCGCTGCTAAATGCCATCTTGCAGCTTTGGACTCGGTGGAGAGGCGGGCTAAGAGGCTATTTGGTGACGCAGCTGAAACCAATCTGCTCAGTCTTGAGCACAGGCGTAAGGTAGCTAGCCTTTCGGTTTTCTACAGATTGCATTTTGGAGAGTGTGCTCAGGAACTACATGATGTAATTCCCCCATCCCCTTTCCACCATCGGACTTCTAGACGCACTGCGGGATTTCATCCTTTTGTTGTGAAAACCTCAAACCCGAACGAAGCGATTTGCTTCGTCTTTCATTCTTCGTACAGCAAAGGACTGGAATAGTTTGCCCGCATCTGTCTTTCCTTCCGATTACAACGTGGGTATTTTCAAGAGTAGAGTGAATAGGCATTTACTAAGCTAGTGCGCCTTACCATCCAGGACTGCATTTCCACTTAACATCAGGTAGGATCGTAGTCAAGCACTTGCTTAGAAATTTAAAAAAAAATATATATATATATATACGTTGATATTCATCCATTTGCGGCGCATGTACTTGATGAACAATTAAGACATAAGGTTTACTCATTGATCCAATTGTCAGAATTGAATTAAATTTGACCAGAACCTCAGTAGGAACAGCTTTCAATTACAAAAGGAATCATTAAAATCGGATCACCCAGTCGAAAGTTATGCGGTAAGAAACGTAAAAATATATTGATAAATTGAGAACTCCTTTTGAAGTCGGTTGAAAAGAAAGAAAAATAAACAAAACACAATTAAAGGAACGATTCCTATCATCATTGGACACCGTCTCAGTACGTGCTGTCGTAAAGCTGCGGCAGCCTATATGTTAATAATATTTAATGATTAACTGCCAATAGCCTAATGGGCACAGGCTATTTCTGTAAAAAGAGTATGGTGGCATAGTCAACGCGACCCTAGTGCTAATTAGCAGTCTTCACATGTCTTATATTACTGTCTCACACATGTAGGTCTCTTTACAATGTTTTCTTTAACCGCCGACGTTAGCTTACCGCCTGGTAAGTCAGCATTCAAAATTACCACGAACAAATTCATTGGAGTCAGCACCGGGGATCGAACTCGGTGACTATGCAACTTGAGACAACCGCCCGGACATACAGCTACGTTCCACGCTCGTCTCTATATAGAGTTAAGGGAATGTAATATCACCCAAGAAGTTACGATATTGCCGGTAAGGCTAAATTATTTTCTAACTATCCACCTATATTAAAATTATGAAGCGACGTTATTGTTTTATAATTAGGGCAATGTTTAACAAGCCTCTATCCTTTATTTAGGATTTGGACGGATCAGGTGCGGGGTATGGTGGGTACTTCCCTCCACGAATGTGCCCGATTGACGGCCAGCAGGCGAAGGTGGCGAGACGTCGTGCGGCGGGTGCTGTCTTCTGCCCAACCCACTGGATCGTGATGGCCAAGACCACACTGACAAGAGTGAGGCGACCAAGACGAATCATTTTTATTAGAGAGAAGAGTGTTATGTTTTTTAACCGACTTCAAAAAAGAGGTTTTCATTTATTCTGTATTTTTTTTGTTACCTTATAACTTACGACTGGGTGAACGGATTTTGATGATTCTTTATATATTTTAAAGCTGGTGCTTGTCGTGTGGTCCAATTCTGACAATAGCATCAATGAGAAAATATAAGTGTTTATTAAACTTTGAGTATGACATGTAGGAATAACTCAATATCAGGAAAATCGATTTCGTCGATTATTTTTTTATTCGAAAGGAACTATTTTACGAGTAGTTCGATGTGTTTGGGTAGGTTCTGATTAATTCTATTTCCTATTCAATTTGAAGTCGGATTTTGTTTTTTCTCTTTAATACACTTGTTAACAAATTGTGTACAGTTAGTGTTCAGTATAGTTGAATACCGAACAATTCATATTTCGCGGTAAATCTGTCACACGGATGACGGTGCGACGATATTTTTTATTTTTGTTTTCTCCGCACACATGGGTACGTAGTGATTTGAACAGTGGGAGCAGTGCAATACGAGTGTATCAGTGTATTGCTTGCATATTCAGACTCGAAATTACTGACTCGACTTAGACCTGACAGAGTGAACGTTTGTACAGCTAATACTTAGCCTACAAATAGCTTCTATGAACCTAACATTATGAATTGAACACATTTCCGTAAGGTACCGTCGCGCGGTTAGCATCTTTCTTTTGTTGACGGGGGGAAATCTTGAACAAGATACCTCGCCTTCTGGGGGCTTCTTACCCACTAAAACCCCCCCCGGTAGCCCTTTCTCGGTGCATGGTGACGGGCTTCGGGATCTCCAATGGAACGCACCGCAGCCCCTATGCACTGTTCTCTTCGGGAACACATCCCGAGGGGGTTAATCCCTTACCCTCTGTGCCCTCGGAGTGTAAGGCACAGTCTTCCAGCGTTCACCCTTGTCGCGAAGTCAGTGAAGCCTCCCTTTTAGTCGCTTTCTACGACAGGCCGGGGATCCCGTAGTCTTATTCTCCGAGCCCAGATCTACAGGGCTGATTGTTAGACTCTAGGCTATCACTGCACCCTACAGCAAAATAAAAGTACTGTTGGGTAATATGAAAAATGTTGGGTAGTAGGAAAATATATTAGGAAAATGTTTCTGACACGCGGCCTATAAAAACGGAGATCTTGCCGGCCTCAGGGCACTTGCGGTCCAGGCGTTGTCTCGGTGAGATCTTTCCGATATTATTTTACGTTGTAAATTTGTGTCGGCTCGCTGCCCGACTTTAATTTTGTTATTTACTTTTGTACTGAACCAATTATATTGAAAAGAATACGTCCTACGAGTTTCTTGTCGGTTCTTCTCGTAGTAGAGTATTTTCGAACCGACGGTAGCTTCAGTAAATTTCATTTGAATTAAATAAAAGTTACGATAACCTGACGTCGAGGATTTTATTTTTTAGTTTATATACTAGTAGTTTACAACATCAGAAGTGGGATTCGTACTTTTTAGGGCCCATTTCGGCTTGGCTTAATTTTCTTTAGTTTGATGTGTGCTCTGTTTTCTTTGATGGTGAGTTTTTCACTCTATTTTTCTTGAGATTTTGTGATGTTAAATTTCCTGATATGAGGAAAAGAGTACATTAGGCGCGCTGTTTGGGGTTTGAGCCCTTAAGCCTGGAGTAATAGTGTCTTGGAGTGCATCGGACACTTTACCCTAGACTCGGGACCTAGAATAATCATTTGTCTTGGAGTGCATCGGACAGATTATTCTAGGGGGATTCTGGACCCGGGATAACATTTGTCTTGGAGTGCATCGGACATGTTATCCCGGGGAGGGACCTCGAGCTTGAGACAACGGTTTATCTTGGAGTGCATCGGATACGTTGTCTTCAGGTCGGGTCGCTCGACTGAATTAAGTGTCTCCAATTGGTTTATCCTGGGGGAATTCTGGACCCGGGATAACATTTGTCTTGGAGTGCATCGGACATGTTATCCCGGGGAGGGACCTCGAGCTTGAGACAACGGTTTATCTTGGAGTGCATCGGATACGTTGTCTTGAGGTCGGTCGCTTGACTGAATTAAGTGTCTTCTATTGGTTTATCCTGGGGGGATTCTGGACCCGGGATAACATTTGTCTTGGAGTGCATCGGACATGTTATCCCGGGGAGGGACCTCGGGCTTGGGACAACGGTTTATCTTGGAGTGCATCGGATACGTTGTCTTGAGGAAACCGGGTACCTTGGGCGAAGTATAAGTCAGGGTCAGGTACGGCCGAGCCCTGATAAGGTCAAAGCATTGACAGACGCACCTGAGCCAACGACTGTTAGGCAGTTGGGGTATCGAGCAACAAGTTGCGCGTGGTTGCATTGTGTGTTGACCGACGAGCCGGTACTTGCAATTTGTTGGCCTTCTTTGCCGATTGAGGTCCACACAGATGCGGGTTCGATCGGTTATGGAGCAGTCTTGCTGCAGGTTCACGAGGGTGGCTACAAGAGAGTGGTAGCCTACTTTTCTAAGCTCACCCAAGGTGTGGAGAGTAAATATTACTCTTACGAGCTTGAAACTCGCAGTGGTTAAGGCTTTGCAGCACTTTAGGGCATTATCTTGTTGGTGTGCACTTCACCGTGGTCACGGATTGTAACGCGTTGAAAACTTACGCAACGTAAGAAAGACTTGTTACCTAGAGTGATCCGGTGGTGGGTATATCTTCAGGATTTTGATTTCGGGTTAGATTATCGAAAGGGTACTCTGATGTCACACGCCGATTATCTCAGTCGGAACCCTGTCAATGTGTGTACAGTTCAGAAGCCTCGGAACTGGGCGCAGATTGCTCAGGCTGCTGATGAGGAGACGCGTGGCCTCATTCAGAAATTGACTGACGGACAATTAGATGCAATCGCTACGTCGTTAAAAACGACATCTTTATGTGAAACATTCACCTACTGATGAACCCTCCCGGCTTTTCCGACCCGAAAGGTCATCGTCTCAGTTTGCTGAGAGTTTTCATGATGAGCATGATCACTCGGGAGTTGACAAAACTGTTGACCTCATATTGAAACACTTCTGGTTTCCGGGTTGCGAGCATTTGTTCGCAAATACATTTCTCACTGTAGTTGAATCCTGTTTTCAATTTTAAACTATTTGATAAAGTTTGTTTTGTTACACAAACTTATTTGCTCTTAATGTGATCTTTTTGAGCATAATACATTATTTTGAGCAAACCTCATGTCGATGTTGGTATCTGTGTGTCTGCTTGCGGTCACGGACTCAGAGCTAGAACAGAAGGAGTCCACCTCAACCACAGTCGACCCATATAACGAAGAGCTGTCGCCGGTAGTACCAGCGAACGAACAGTCGGCGAGCACCGAGCCGCAACCTGGTACATCTGGGATACAGACACTCGCCGAGCAGCGTGATCCGGTGACCGTCGGACCACAGCCTTGTGCCGGGGCATCTATGCCCTTGTTAGATATTTAAGTAGATTTGAGTTAAGGGAGCCCGAGGACGGACTCCTGGCAGGAAGGCCGTGTTGGGTAATATGAAAAATGTTGGGTAGTAGGAAAATATATTAGGAAAATGTTTCTGACACGCGGCCTATAAAAACGGAGATCTTGCCGACCTCAGGGCACTTGCGGTCCAGGCGTCGTCTTGGTGAGATCTTTCCGATATTATTTTACGTTGTAAATTTGTGTCGGCTCGCTGCCCGACTTTAATTTTGTTATTTACTTTTGTACTGAACCAATTATATTGAAAAGAATACGTCCTACGAGTTTCTTGTCGGTTCTTCTCGTAGTAGAGTATTTTCGAACCGACGGTAGCTTCAGTAAATTTCATTTGAATTAAATAAAAGTTACGATAACCTGACGTCGAGGATTTTATTTTTAGTTTATATACTAGTAGTTTACAACAGTACTTTATCTATAAAGATTAAGTATCAAGAGATAAACGAAGTGTTAGTTGGCACAAAAGTGTCAGAATAAACATAACAAAACAGAACAAATATTTGTTATATTAAATGTGTTCTTATCTATGTTGACGCAGCCTTAAGTTATCCTAAAAGTAAAATTTGCTAACTCGAAGACAATGCGCCAGAACAACGGGCCTTGAGTTATGAAGTTAATCAGTTAGAAACTTAAGTCTGTTCTGGTAATTATTTTTATGAGTTAATGAAATCTAAGTCAGAACAAATCTTTAACTTTCGCCAGATTAAGAGATAATACATAACTTAGTTTGAGACGTTTTTATTTATTATCACCACTTTTTGAAGTATAACTTCTTTACGCACGCTTAACTTGGGGAGTAGGCTGGTGAATGCGTGACGAGAGCGTTACGTAAATTGTGATCGAGCAAGACGAACAGAAATTAAGAGGGAGATATGAATAATGAAGATAGAAAGAGAGAAAGTTTTTTTTCTTTATTTTTTAGGGACTTTTGACCCTGGGCATGTTAGCCCCATCATGCCCTAACCTTGGTACACACACATTGATCGAATGAAGCGAGAAAGAAAGTCATCAATGGCCATAGCCACCAGCTTCCTCGCTCCATCTGAGGTCGGGTCATACAACCACATTATTCTTATATTAATCTATTAATGTCTTTCTTTCCGTTTCATGTTTAGCACATTCCCCCATTAACAGAAAGAAAATTACTGTAGAGGGAAGAGAGAGAGAGGTGCGACAACATATTCTTTCCCTCTTTCTCTCATAGCCATTTACGTTTCGTATACCTAAGACACAGTGCAGGTCTATTGTCTGTAACGTCTGGCTTAGGATCTTTACGGACCTCTGTCTACCTGAATATACCCGTCATGAGTTTTTTAATCGACCCGACGACCTTTCTTCGAATCGGCACTTGGACAGTCGAGCTTGGCGATAATTTTAATAGAAAATTCCTACTTGTGAATTCTCGTCGTTCCTTTGGTACCATTGTTCGTAACATTCTTACTTTCAAAGTTCCTTTCTTCCTTTATTTCTCGACGATATTTTTTATTTTGTTTTCTCCGCACACATGGGTACGTAGTGATTTGAACAGTGGGAGCAGTGCAATACGAGTGTATCAGTGTATTGCTTGCATATTCAGACTCGAAATTACTGACTCGACTTAGACCTGACAGAGTGAACGTTTGTACAGCTAATACTTAGCCTACAAATAGCTTCTATGAACCTAACATTATGAATTGAACACATTTCCGTAAGGTACCGTCGCGCGGTTAGCATCTTTCTTTTGTTGACGGGGGGAAATCTTGAACAAGATACCTCGCCTTCTGGGGGCTTCTTACCCACTAAAACCCCCCCGGTAGCCCTTTCTCGGTGCATGGTGACGGGCTTCGGGATATCCAATGGAACGCACCGCAGCCCCTATGCACTGTTCTCTTCGGGAACACATCCCGAGGGGGTTAATCCCTTACCCTCTGTGCCCTCGGAGTGTAAGGCACAGTCTTCCAGAGTTCACTTCAGCGGACTATAAAGGCCCCACCCTTGTCGCGAAGTCAGTTAACCTCTCTTTTGTCGCCTTCTACGACAGGCAGGGGATACCGTAGTCTTATTCTACGAGCCCAGATCTACAGGGCTGATTGTTAGACTCTAGGCTGTCACTGCACCCTACAGCAAAATAAAAAGTACTTTATCTATAAAGATTAAGTATCAAGAGATAAACGAAGTGTTAGTTGGCACAAAAGTGTCAGAATAAACATAACAAAACAGAACAAATATTTGTTATACTAAATGTGTTCTTATCTATGTTGACGCAGCCTTAAGTTATCCTAAAAGTAAAATTTGCTAACTCGAGGACAATGCGCCAGAACAACGGGCCTTGAGTTATGAAGTTAATCAGTTAGAAACTTAAGTCTGTTCTGGTAATTATTTTTATGAGTTAATGAAATCGAAGTCAGAACAAATCTTTAACTTTCGCCAGATTAAGAGATAATACATAACTTACTTTGAGACGTTTTTGTTTATTTTCACCACTTTTTGAAGTATAACTTCTTTACGCACGCTTAACTTGGGGAGTAGGCTGGTGAATGCGTGACAAGAGCGTTACGTAAATTGTGATCGAGCAAGACGAACAGAAATTGAGAGGGAGATATGAATAATGAAGATAGAAAGAGAGAAAGTTTTTTTTCTTTATTTTTTAGGGACTTTTGACCCTGAGCATGTTAGCCCCATCATGCCCAAACCTTGGTACACACACATCGATCGCATGAAGCGAGAAAGAAAGTCATCAATGTTGCATGTTGCATGGCCATAGCCACCAGCTTCCTCGCTCCATCTTAGGTCGGGTCAGACATTATTCTTTTATTAATCTATTAATGTCTTTCTTTATAATTTTCTTTCCCTCTCTCATAGCCAATTACGTTTCGTATATCTAAGACACAGTGCAGGTCTATTGTCTGTAACGTCTGGCTTAGGATCTTTACGGACCTCTGTCTACCTGAATATACCCGTCATGAGTTTTTAATCGACCCGACGACCTTTCTTCGAATCGGCACTTGGACAGTCGAGCTTGGCGATAATTTTAATAGAAAATTCCTACTTGTGAATTCTCGTCGTTCCTTTGGTACCATTGTTCGTAACATTCTTACTTTCAAAGTTCCTTTCTTCCTTTATTTCTCGAAGATAAAAGTTTAAATCTAGTTTGCTTGGGAATGTAACCGATAGACAAAGAATAGTGTTCAATCGTTTCTTTTTTACTAAAGTTCCTAATTCTCTTTATGAGATATGTTTTAGGACGAAGTTTATTAACGCTTGCGGAAATTGTGACTAGATAGAATTTACCACGTAACAGAGAGCATTATGCCACTTCTATTCTATTCACGTTCTGTCTGTATCAATTCTTAACTTATGTTTTTTTTACTGACTTCAAAAAGGAGAAAGTGCTTAATTATTTTCCACTTCCGACTGGTTGAACTAATTTTGATGATTGTCTTTTTATTTAAAAGCTTGTGTGTCAGTTTTAGTATGTGAAAATTATAAGTCTTAAATTTGTATTAAGTTCTAGCGTAACCAGCCCGCTTAGCCGGGCTAGATTTTGCTTTATTTTATTTAAACAATAAACTTTCAATATACCATTATACGTCAATATGGTTCATAATGACATAAATATACACAACGCAAGTGTCAATACATATTTGGGTTATAAAACAATAGAATATCATCATAGTAAATAAAAGCTGTATTTGACAGTTCAAAAAGAGGAGTGCTCCGATCGTCACCAAACTTTACAGGATTATTCGCCAGGTCAATCTGAAAATTCCTAAAAGTTTCATCTTCGGTTCAGCCGTTTCGGAGCCTAATACGGATAAAACACACACACTTTCTTTTATTTATATAAATGTGCGCAACAAATGGACGAAAAACTCAATTTCACGCAAACCGATTGAGATGATTCATTTTTTTTGGAAAGGATATACATTCATACATAGGATATAGATTCAGGTTAGTTTGGTGAGAGTTGTTTGAGTTCTGATTAATTCTATTTCGTGATATTCCTGTTATAAGTTGAGTTTAAGAAATAAAAATAGAGTGTACATACGTAATTACGGTTAACGATTTCTTCGATTTGAAGTCGTTTTTTGTTTTATTCGTAAATATACTTCTTGTTTACCAACTTTTCAACCACTATTTACTGTTTTCTCAGTACTCACGATAAAAAGATCGCAACCTTCATTGGAAACTGACGTTATATTTCGCGTAAAATGTCCAATAATAAAAACCCCCCTTTAATATTAATAATGTACGAACTAACAAACAAACAACCATTTTTATTTTCCCACAATAATTTCAATAACAACTTACTTAAATTACAATTATGGGCGGGGGACTGGTGTCCAAACTAGGAACGAGCCTGTGTCACTGATGGGTCACTCTAGCCCCACGGATTTTAACAAAACTTTTAAAACTATTGGAGAGAGAAGGAGAAGATAGATATATAATACAATGTAAAATAATAATAATTATACCGTCTGCTTCATTTGTCTTTCACAATCCTAATACCAGACATAATAAAACACAGACAGAGATAGAATAAAAGGACAGACAGAGATAAAAGGAAAAAATCTATACATTCAGTGTTAATAAGAGAAAGCCTACGGTAAACAGTCTAAAGGACGATGTTTAAAATAGTATCATCAAATTTGTACTCGAAACCTTAATGAAAGAAATTCAGAACAAAAGACCTCGCAGACGGCGGCCCTGGATAGATTTAATTAAGATAATGAATGAATCATTATATTAAGAGAGGAGATTATAAGTCGTAATAAACTATGCGAAAAATATACATATGTATTGTTAGCGACAGTTGGTACTACTGAATATTATAATCTATAAAGTTAATGGACTGACTAATATAAAAGTACTTTAGTTTACTCAACTAAAGTACTTTTATCGGTTGTCGGCAACCGAGGCCGTTTCCGCTTCCGGCTTTGAAAGAGATGCATATACTAGAAATTTAGGATAAAAAGGAGAGGACTCTCTCTGTAGGCAATCAGTGTACAGTTTAGAACAAGTGAGTTATGCTGGAGGAAATACCCTTTACAAGTGAATCTCTGAAACAAAGTAAGTCTTTAATAAATTACCTCTAACGTTTTTGATATATTGCTGTTAATTATATGATAAAATATAAAATATGTTGTGTGCGATGTTAAGCAAGGTAGCTCACAGTATTCAAGACAATCGGCTTTGTTCACCACGACAAAATCTAGTTAAATTTACAGCCTACGGAAAATACCTTTTAAAGATTTATATGCATTTGTGTGAATTCCGATTACAATGTGGGTATTTTCAAGAGTAGAGTGAATAGGCATTTACTAAGCTAGTGCGCCCTACCATCCAGGACTGCATTTCCACTTAACATCAGGTGGGATCGTTGTCAAGCGCTTAGAAATTATAAAAAAAAAGAATTGAGAAGTGAATGAGCGGTTGAGAAAAACGTTATTCTCTTATTACTGTAAAGTTATTGTATTATATATTTTTTTATTAGTCTGTATAAATGCCATGAAAAGGTAGTAGTTCTGGGCAACGCTAAAATCAGTGCTGTCGCATCCGCGCGTCAGTACATACAAAGTAACTAATTTGATATGCATAAATGTCTATCGTAATAACAAATCAAAAAGGTATTGAAATATTTAAAGTAACAGCCTATCCCACTGTTGGGCACATACTTTTTTCCTAATCAGAGTCTAATAATAATAGAAGTTAGACCCTACAGCCCTCGCAGTGCAGGGCGACACAGACCAAGTCCACTTTTCTTCCCGGGTCCACTTTAGCAGACGACAGAGGCCCCGACCCTTATCGCCCAGTGAACCCGAGGCCAATTTTAGTCGCCTTCTACGACAGGCAGGGAATACTGTAGCCTTATTCTACGAGCCCAGAACTGCAGGGCTGACACAACCTTAACCTCTAGTTAACATAAATAGATTAATTAGAACATTGGTATATATTTCTAAACAACATATAAATGTAATATTTTAGTGTAAAGGACAATTATGAACGGGCTCTTTTAGAATGAATTTACAATGATAATGGATTAAAGATTTTTTCAACTATTCAGTCACTTCTTAATTCACACAATTGCGTATAAATTACATGGCGCAAGAATCTTTAAAATAAATTTTCAGTGTCTGGTAAAATCTTAGCAAGCAATTCGCTCAAAACTTCGTGAATTGTAGGTTTTAGTAAGTTTAAAATATATGTACAGAAAATGGAGTAGAAAATTCCACAGCTTCTAACTCAGTTTATTACGAAGCGAGCAACTGATGGGTCCCCTGGGCTTGATCCAACTGCGTTATGCAGGTGGGGAGATTTGTATTTTAAATAGAAACTCTTTTATTTTCAAATTTTTCTATGAAATTCTTCACATTGATATATTTTCATGTAATTTAGTGAAACTGATTGTTTTAAGCTTATGGCAATGGTTGTAGAATTAATAAATAATGTTCGGAGGTCTCATCCAAAATCACTAGGACAACGGATTCAACAGTCCTTCTCCCCCTAATCAAATAGAGTATGAAAAGACGGGAGATAGTAGAAGGATCAATAGCCTAATGATGTGTGATCTGCGATTCGTAGGGTCTTAGGTTCAAGCCAGATTCGACCATTTCTATAAGCAACCTAAATCCAGCAAAGTTTGTTAGGAATGGTTAATGAGAATAAAAAAATATGAATATTACTAATATTCTTACTAAAAATTCCCCAGCTCAATCTTGTATTATGACAAGGTGCGCGTCAATAGTCGAATGGCGGATTTGAAACGGTGGCGTTTCTTTTCGCAGACCGTATCCTAAACCATTAGCCAGTTGACGCTTTATATACGAGTACGAAATTATAAAATATTATATACGATATTCAAGCATCGCTGGTGATAATGTAAAAATTGAAACCATTTCCAAAATACAATTTTTCGTTTAATTATTGTCTTCTTATTTATATTACTGCTAAAATCTAGCTTACATATAGTATATGGCTATTTCCGCCTTATTCGGTAACGATTTCTTAGGGAGACGTGGGTTCTCAAATCTACAAATCGTTCCTAGTTGTAAAGCAAGAAATGAGTTATAAATGCCTAGAAAATTACTTCCTACTTTGAAATCGGAGAGATAGACAGATGTGGGCAATCTATTGCTCCTTTTCTGTACGAATAATGAAAGACGAAGCAAGGTCTAAACTAAAAGGACGGAATCCACAAGTGCTTCGTGAAGACTGATTTTAGAATGGGGATGGTATGATTATCGTTATTAGTTGTTATCCAATCATTATTAACCATTCTTGCAATAGCTATAGCACTATTTAACCGGTAACTAGTAATTTATATGAACAATAAATAAAAATTGGAAATTACATCAAAATATTTGTGTTTTACTCTGTGACTGAAGTCATGAACACAAGAATAATATTTGTACAAGGCAACGTCAAACGTCTCATTCTCATCTCATATTCAAACAATCTTTCTTTCAACAATGGTGTCAAAATATTGACATTCGGGTGTACGAATCTGGTGTAAGTCGAACAAATACTGAGATCGTTCGGGAGCTGCAAATAATCCTATATCTCTCTTAATGTTATAGTAGGGTGAGCTTTCTAAGAGCTTGTGGTTTCATTATAAAATAACCGTAATAATTGCGTTTCTTGGAACAAAAGACACAATTATAAACAATTTATTGATACATACATTAACACACTTTGCTCTGAGATTTTGTATGGGTAGCAAGTACTGGCATCCTAGGTAAATTATGTAACTCGAAATTATAAAAAATTAAGTTCTATCCGTCTTCGCACAAAAGTCTTTCTCTTTCCTTTAAAGCTACCTGCGCAATAGTCTTAGAAAATTTCTTAATCTTTTCCCGCTAAATAAACAAAATCTGTAAAAACATACTATCAAATTGATTAGTTAAAGTTACAGACTTCACATATATAAATATATATAAATATTATACTTTATATATATAACTATATACTTCATATATATATAATATATACATATATATATATATATATGTCCCACAGTTAGGAGCAGGCCTTTTCTGTAATGAGAGTATAACAGCATAGTCCACCAGGCCGTCCTAGTGCGGATTGGCAAACTTTGTGTCATGTCTTAGAAAAATGTTCAAAGACATGAAGGTTTCCTTACGATGTTTTCCTTCACCGCCGAGCGTGTGGTAAATCAAATTGCAATTAAATTTCCCCGTTGATCGAACTCGGGTTGTCAGCGTACTATGCAACTTGATACAACCGCCTGGACAGTGAGCTACCACGACTAATACTAAAATATATTAATTTTTAGCAGATTTTGTATCTTTAATTTATTTAATAACAAACTTGTGTACACACACATACACGCAAATACGATCAACTATATTTACTTTCTCCAATACTTCTCTAGTCATTCGTAAAGATTTAAGAAGTGCAGGTCTGATGACCGAAGGTAGAATGAGGTGGGGGAATTAACTTGTTTAATTCCTGTGCACACTCTCCAAAACATAATCTGTAAAACACCGAAAGGCTGGCCACCTTGCGCCGGTGCTCAAGACTATCTAGGTGTATATCTGGGTCACCTATCAACTTATTTGGTTTTCTCATGGATCCCATTTTCAGAATTAAATACAAAAAGAACAAATAAAAAAAGAATCATCGAAATCAGTCCACCCAGTCGAAAGTCGTGGGGTAACGAACATAAAAAAAAAACAGAAAACAAATTGAGCAACTCCTTCTTTTTAAGTCGGTTGAAAAGTATTGATATCTCGTAATAAAGTAGGCAAAGTCCCCACCAAACGAACACATAACACACACCAAAAGTTTGATTAAGTAATTTTTGCATCTAATCACGCGGAAAACAAAACTTATTGGTACAAACTCGTTGAGATTCGAACCCCGAACGTCAAATCGTAAGTCGTATGATCACTAAGCCACCATTTCTTTCATATCTTTGCATACAATTCATAAGCTTTTAAAACTGATAACACGCTTTATATTGCTATGGCCGATAAGGTCTAAGCAAATGTATATCACCCTTTATTTAAAATTTCTTCTTTACTGTTCTCTTATTTATCCGTTTCCTATTGCCGAACCGATCAACAAACAAACCGCTTTTCATGAGCGGTTTGTTTGTTGACGCCAGTTCATATAATCAAATTATTATCCCTTGACCCGTGTAGGTAGGTATATTCAAATCAGTTGATTGAGACAAACAGACCTCTCTCATATCTTTAAGGTCCATTTTTTCCATTTCTTTCATATCTTTGCATACAATTCATAAGCTTTTAAAACTGATAACACGCTTTATATTGCTATGGCCGATAAGGTCTAAGCAAATGTATATCACCCTTTTATTTAAAATTTCTTCTTTACTGTTCTCTTATTTATCCGTTTCCTATTGCCGAACTGTCGTTTTTTATTACATTGCAAATGAAGACGCAAAACGTCTCGGAGAAGTTTGTAGTATATAATTTATTATTTTATTTCGTTTTAAAAACAACAAGTTTCCAATTACTTAGGGAACTTGGCACTACGACTTTCAATCCCCTGGTCAAAAATTCCGAGAAAGACCCAAAGACAAGATAGGTTTAGTCGCCATAGAGAATGCTAGCCGAATTTCTACATTTCTCACACTTCAATTTTCTCTGCTTATGGATGTAATTTGTAGCGGTCAAAGTCTAGAATCGTTCTTGGATCCAGTTAGAACGCATTTGGGTTGCTACCAAAATGTCTTTTAACTAAATTGCGTCGCTTAATTGTTTCGTGGTGTTGTTTGAATGTTCAACACCATTAATTTTTTTTAGATTAAAGATACCTTTGTACATATAAATACATATTCCAATTCAATAAATTGCCGTCATGGGCTTAATATATGTTATCAGAGCGGCGGTTATAGAACTTCAAAGTCATAAATTTGAACCCAAAACGCCGCAAAATAAAAAAAAATCACGACCTACATTGTCCTTGCTGTTGGCACGGGCTCAAAATTGTGTTGTTAAAGTCACCCTGGCTTCAACTCAAATATTATTGCACCGTTAGGGGTTATAGAGTTTAATGAACTATTAAAAGTGAATCTAAGAATGGCCGAGTTAATGTACGACGGTGAATTTTATGTGTTGCACGAACATTGCCATCATCATAGTATGAAATTAATATAATCTCTTCTTCAAAAAGAGTAAAGTGGAGGTGTTTAAACTTCCTATTTTGCTACTCGTGTTGAACTCTGCTTTGTATTCTTCATTCTTCTGTATGGCGTCAAAGCTTCGACTCTTACTGAGGCCATGTGCAAAATATTTAAAGCTTTGGGTGTGGGCTTACAGAAGAATGTTAATGATATTCTGAGAGACAAAGTACGCAACGAAGTAGTGCTGCAAAGAATTGGACAGAAGGTTGAAAATTTTTAACGCAATTTAGAGATGAAAGCTGGAATACCTAGGGCATAAAATGCGCAATACCAAATACGATTTGTTGCAGCTCATAATCCAGGCAAAGATACAAGGGAAAAGTAATCCGGGAAGGAGAAGAACATCTTGGATTAAAAATCTACGTCAAATGCACACGTTGTTTATTTCGTGCTGCTATGTCGTCTAAATCGACATGATGGTCGCCAACCTTCGACAGAAGATGGCACCAAGAGAAGAAGATTTTCCTTGTGAGTGTAATAAGATTTATACGATCTTCGACAGTAAATTTAGTTTGGAGAATAAAGAAAATTTTAAAATAAGATATGTAAGTTTACAATTTAACAGATGTATACATCTGAATAAAAACATAACCAAAACTATTATATATATAACTTTAAATACAGATCTAGATGTAAATGGATAGGGATATAAAAAAGAATCCACTGTATTATTTGTAAAAGGTGCAGATATATATGTTGACAAGATGTTCTCTGATAAAAAATTCCATAAATTGCGAATCTATTCGAAAATGTGCATCCACTTTATATTGACTACCCGATTAGCACTTGAAACTCCGGGCATAGACAATTCTCGAATAATAAACAGCGCTGGTCGGAATCGAGATTCAATCAAGATCACGTCGTTCCAACTGAAAATTAGTTACCTATTCAATAACCAGTAGGGTTATTGAACCGGTAATTCAGTATAAGCATTGTTACCAACCTTGTGGCTGAGTAACATACGATCCGATGGTCGGGAGATTGGATCCCAGACGGCTTGTAATGATGATCTTCTCTTTTTTTAAACCGACTTAAAAAAAGAGTACGTTCTCAACACGTCTGCATCTATTCTATGTTTGTTTCCTCAGAACTATCGACTGGGTGAACCGATTGGGATTTTTTGAAGCTGCTGCTTCTTATGTAGTCCCATTTCAATTTCTTTCTTTTATTCTTATTAAATTATATAAAAATCAATTTTAAGGAAAAAAATATCTGAAGGGTATAGCGGATATCCTCCTCCTCCTCGCTTCGGTTTCCTCAATGCTGAGGGTCGTGACCATCTCGTGGGAACAGTTTGTTTTTAGTGATCCGTCGCCATTTTCCTCTATCTGCAGCCGTGCGCAGAGCATCGCTAACCGACATGCCGAGAGTGGTGCGGATCTGGTCAGTCCAACGTGTCGGGCTTCGACCTCTCGGTCTTGTCCCTTCAATTTTACCAGTCACAACTAGCCTTATTTATTATTGCTGTTTTTCTGATTGCGAATATCCAGTATTGAATAAATAAACACAGATTTATACCACTTAGAGACAAACTTTAAATTTAAAAATACCCAAACAGAAAGTATTGTATAGAAATTTACATCATAATAATAATTGTTTACTGCAGCGAACGGCTGGTGATATTGAACAATAGAAACTGCACAAAAGCTTCTACGTATTTATACTGCCTACCTAACAAACACGTTAACTAAATACAAGCATAATAGTACCAAAACGTACGCAAATACGTTTTATAATTGTCAGACAAAGTATCTCTTGAACCACAAATATAGGTACATGAAATCATTCGTTCCTATGCTTGTGTAAAAGAACTAACAAGTAACTAACGAGCAAACACAAAAACCGATTTCAAATCAAACGTTAAACGTAAAACTAAAGGGTCCGTTAAGAAAGTTTTAATATCTCGGAAGATAAAGACGCTAGCTAACTGAAATAAAGTGTGCCTGATAGACAATTAAATATCCGCAGACGAATTATCGTTGGAATATTACGAAATAAAATTGATTAGAACCTAGCCAAACTACCTTGAAATACACATAGAAATATTCTGGCATCATTCGAATACATCATCAGCCTGTCACAGTCCACTGCTGGACATAGGCATTGCACCGTCCACGATCCTCGGCCACTCTCATCCAGCTTCTGCCTGCCGTCCTGCGAAGATCGTCGCTCCACCTTGTCTTAGGGCGTCCCACTCCGCGGTCTCCACTCGAGAACTCGTTTCGCCCAACGGTTATCCGTTCTACGGCAAATATGGCCGGCCCATTGCCACTTCAATTTGCTAATCCGGTGAAGACGGGTAGGACGCACTGATTGAAGACCTTGGTCTTTAGACTTTAGACTTTTTTCATTCATTCGAATACATTACAAACAAAATATGAAACACATTAAAAAGAAAAAAATACAGTCAAAGAAAGAAAGAGCAAACAGGATGTAGGACATGATGCCAACACTGGACACCGTCTTAGCATGTACTGTCGCAAGGATGCGACAGAGCTGATTTTCAGCGGTGCTCAGGACTACACAAAGTCGTGAGCGCACAATACTACCTTTACATGGCATTCCTCCCCAATACAAAATAATCATGAAAATCGATTGGCGTGATATTGAGTTATCCGTCCATTTGTAGCGCACATAAGGAAAATTTAAGACTTATATGGCTTTCTCATCCATCCTATTGTAAGAATTGGACCAAATTTAAATGGGACCATACGGGAAGTACTAGCTTTCAAAAGAATTATTATTAATTATTATAAATTAAATTATTATTATGCAAACATAAAAAAAACGAAATGAAATAATAACTTATTTATTTCACTCTGGGTTGAGTCTTCTTTGAAGAGAGTATTAGGATCAATCACGCGGACCTAGTGCAGATTTTCAGACTCCACTTCAAATGACGTCATTAGTGGTGACACCGGGGATCGAAGTCGTGTTGCTAGGTTGCTATGCAACATGAGGCGAGATACGGTTATGAAATTTCACCAATCCCAACGCGGTGAACTTTCCGATCCAAGGGTGCTCAAGATGACCGAACCACGATTCAATCGGTAGATTTTATCGGGAAACTACGACGAGACGTTCAACTTAAACCCTTACTGTGGACGAGACAGCAATACAAAGAACTTTATGCAACCGAAATTGGCGCTCATAGATCAACGAAAACTATCGAAGACACTCGTAATTTCATGGAAACATTTCTCATATAAAAATTATCTCACTAAAATTATATCCGAAATAGATCATTGACACTGTAGTCGGTTTCTTGTTTAGGCGTCGTTTTGTCTCAGGGAGTAAGTGGTACTCAAAAGCCCTTGGAACAAAGCCAACGGGACACGTCTGTGGAGTACCCTGCAGCTAAATTGATGGGCTGTGGCATCCTCATGTCAAATGTTATTGTTAGTTTAGTGTGTCTGAGATAAAACGCACATTCAATGTATTTATACAATTAGTTGTTCACATTTTAACCACCGTGTTGGGACCTAAGTTTATTGATGCCAATGATTTAAGAAGATAAATGATATAACAATAGTAAGATAGAAAAATAAATCATTTATTGCACCAAAATACATGGCAACAAGGCTAACTTAATGCTATTTAGCATTTTCTTTAGATAACCTTTGGTATTTAAGAAGGCAAGCAGCAGACAAGCAGGCGATGGGCAGTGACGCTAGAAATAGCGATTAAAAAAATCTTATATAGTCAAATGTATATACACTTATACGTCCATACAATATAATATACATATATATAGTATAAGAGAACGGATAATATACTCGTATATACCAGATTTTGTCATTTATATTAGAAGAATTGATAGGGTACGACTTACGATCGGACGGTCAAAGGTTCGAGTCCCGTTTGGTAAATTACCATGTAAAATAAACATTTATTAGTATTTTACTCGATGTATGGCAATACACTTACCCCATTTAACATAAGGGACCTAACAAGATTGGTCAAAAATGGATAACGATAACTATTTCGGTCTACCACACTAGGGTTTGAAGGCTATTTAGTTTAGTTTGGGTAGGATATAATTAATTTATAATAGAATATTTGGTAAAATTTCAACAAACGATTCTTTAATTGCATTGATAGCTTGATGGCTAAGAGCTTGCCTTTATGGTCTTATGGTAGTGATGTCGATTTCTATCCGGTTTGTATCAATGAATTTCCGTTTGTCGTTTTTATACACACTAGAAATTACCTGTTGAAATCGGTACCGGACGTTTGACCTAATGTCAAAAGTGGAACCTAAAAAATTTCTATTGCAAATAACATTTATTACTTTTACAGTGTGTTAGCTTAATACATAAATATAGTCGGGAGCAAAAATAAAGGGTCGGTTAATGAAAATATTATGTCCATGTGGCAACACTAAGTACTAAAATTTAAATAAAAATAAAATTTAATGAAAAAATACTGTATTATCCAAATTTACGTAAGATATCCTTTTTCGTTTAAGTTTATGTTTTTAATGAAATATAAATAAATAAATTTTAAAAAAAATATTTTAATAATTTAATTGTCTATCATGCACAATTTATTTCAGCTAGCGTTTTTATCTTCCGAGATATTCAAACTTTCTTAACCGACCCTCTATTTTTGGTCACGAGTGTATAAAACAGTTTTTAATTTAAGCTTAGTCGCAGTGATCTCCTTTTGCAAAACAGACCTTTAAACGTGGGAAAATTACTACACCGCCAATCGCAGGTATTGTTTAAGGACTCCAAATCATTATGGCGTTAAGAGCAAACCATACTCTTTAAAATCGACCATAAACCATAACAAGACGTGATAGCTTTTTAAAATTATTATTGGCTCCGTTTTCCATCGTTTCATTAAATTTGTCTTCGTTAGAAAATTGTAGACCGCAAGAAAATTTATAAGCTCCTCAATTTCTGGCAACCGCGTCTAGCTTTTAGTAATACAATTATTAATCCCCGAGAAAATAGCGTTGGCAGAATTGCAAGCTCAATCATCAAAGAGCGTTTGAAATTTGTCTTACAATAGCTTAGTTTTAAGTAAATATTTTATTTTTAAATAAGCCTTCACGCCGTAATCCTAATTTTAAAGGTCACTAACGCATTTTCTACTCTTCGGCTGCAGTTTTTATAAGTGGGCAAAGGCATAGCATCTGAGAGCATCAGGTGCAGCAAGCTCGTTTACCCTTTTGACAAAAAAAAATATTTAACTCATTTTTTTTATCTTATCGGAAGTGCATCTTTGGATTAATGATTTACGTGAGCAGATGAGAAACAATAGTAATTCAAATTATTAAGTCCAGTAAAAAATTGTCTATTTGTATGACAATCTTAAATTACACAAATAATTAATTAATACTTATTAATAATACGATAACGCGCCACCTGCAATCAGAGAGTCGAACTACATGCTTAATAAATAGACACTTATAAGCAATGGGCGGCATTATCGATAAAAGGCGGTTCCAGGCAATTTTGGATGGAGAGAAATAATAAAAAGAAGCGGCTAATAATATATCTCATATATACTAACATGTAAAACAAGTAAAATATACATATTTAAATATATATATATATATATATAGGGTCGAAATAAAGGATCGGTTAAGAAAGTTTGAATATCTCAGAAGATAAAGACGCCTAGCTAACTGAAATATTTTATATATATTTCATTAAAAACATAAACGTAAACGAAAAAGGATATCTTACGTAATCTTGGATACAGTATTTATCATAAAATTTTATTTTTATTAAAATTTTAGTACGTAGTGTTGTTTAAATGTGGCATAATTGTCATATATCATGCACAATTTATTTAACATGAAGCAAGCGTCTTTATCTTCTGAGATATTCAAACTTTTCAACCGACCCTTTATTTTTGCTCACGGCTATATTATTGTGATTGACGATAATTCTAATTAATAAGATCTCACCTCCTTAACACCTCTAAACATTCGCGTAGTAGAGAGAAATAGAAAACTCTCTCTTGATACCTTAATCACGAATTTCAAAAATCAAAAAAATTTAAAAAATTTTTGACGTACTACACAGATTGGCCACAAAAGCTGACCTTGACTGCTTCACCGGATTGAGAGGTGGCATAGCTCTTAGATCGCTTAGCCTAAACCTCTATCGCTAGTAACTCGTCATAAGGGTTCCCCCGGTGGGGGGTAACCTCGGCTTGGACGGTTACTATGTTAATGTAAAATCCCATTGATAACAGATTTCACCGAGTAAATATTTCGATATACTCGTATCTATACAATTTAATGGGTAAATGTTTTTTGTAAAAGGCAGATATACCATAACATACATGGTCTTTCGAAGAAGATTTTAGTATATAATATATAATTGATTACTCAACTGGAACACATTACATACATTGTTTTGGTTTAAAATTAAAATTTTCAATAAAAATTCGTCCGATTGACATATAATATTGTTAATTTATTAAATTTGTTATTCGTAAAATTGTTTTTAAAAAAGCGATTTTTAAAAAAGGTTTTTGTTTTAATAAATAATAACTTGTCTCCAACTTCAATTTTTTTATAAGTCCTCCTCCTTGCGTCGTTTTCCTCATTGCTGAGGGTCGTGACCTCCACGAATTATGTGGCGGACGATCGCTTTCCACCTGCTGCGGTCTTTGGCGGTGTGAAATGCCTCGTGGACTCTCCTGTTTGTGTTGGTGCTAATTTGGTCTGTCCAACGCATAGGGCTCCTCCCTCTTGGTCGTTTTCCCTGTACTTTGCCTGTGACCAGGAGTGTTTCCAAGGTGTCGGTTTTCCTGGCTAGGCTAGACCGAAGAATTCGAAAACCCTACGGAGACAGACCATTGACAATTTGACAGTGACACCCACTTCCCGGAGAATTGACGCACATAATTTTTTATAGGTACTAAAAGTTATTATAGTATTCTATTATACCGTTGATAGTTGACGGTTTACGTGCCCTCAGGGACAAACACTCCAACAAATACCAAACCCCACACTAACTTTGGAACTCAATTATCCGTAAACATCTTTACATACGCAAGCGGTTGAACTGAAAACGTTTTGGTAATTCAACTTGAGTCTTTCGGAGAGCTTTTTTTTTGTTAAAGTTAAAGTTACAGCCTTTATATATTTAGTATATATATGTCCCACTGCTGGGCACAGGCCTTCTCTGTAAAGAGAGTATAAGGGCATAGTCCACCACGCGGCCCTAATGCGGATTGGCAGACTTCACATGTCGTAGAAAAATTTTCTAAGGCATGTAGGTTTCCTCACGATGTTTTCCTTCACCGCTGAGCGCGTGGTTAATCAGCACATAAAATTGCAACAACAAATTTATTGGTGCCGGCACCGGGGATCGAACTCGAGTTTCAAAAAGATACTCCGCCTTCTGGGCGGAAGGCGGCGGTTATGGGGGGTTTTTACCCACAAAACCTCCCCGGTGGCCCTTTCCTCGGTGCATGACGAGGGGCTCCGGGATCTCCAGTAGAACGCACCGGAGCCCCTCTGCACTGTGCTCAAGGAGAGCACGTCCCGGGGGGGGAGGTTACCCCTCCCCCCCATGGCACTCGCAGTGCAAGTCTCCACGAGCCAGCCGACGTCGCCTTCTTCCCGGGTCGGGTTAGCGGACGACAAAGGCCACCACCCTTGTCGCCCAGTGAACCCGAGGCCCCTTTTAGTCGCCTTCTATGACAGGCAGGGGATACCGTAGTCTTATTCTTGAGAGCCCAGAACTACAGGACTGAAACGAATCCAGGAACAATGAGCACTTGACACGGACTAACAATATACATGTATTTCAAAATTAAAATGAATCTACAATTTATTCTTCTTCTTACTTTTCTTCTAATTTATCTCCAGTGGAACGCACCGGAGCCCCTCTGCACTGTCAAGGAGACTGCACTCAAGGAGAGCACGTCCTGGGGAGGCTAACCTTCCACCCCTGTGCCCTCGCAGTGTAAGAAGACACGGGCCAGCTGATGTAGCCTTCTTCCTGGTCCACTTTGGCGGATGACAAAGGCCCCACCCTTGTTGTCCAGTGAACCCGAGGCCCCTTTTAGTCGCCTTCTACGACAGGCAGGGGATACCGTAGTCTTATTCTTGAGAGCCCAGAACTACTGGGCTGAAACGAATCCTAGAACAATGAGCACTTGACACGGAACAACAATATACATGTATTACAAAATTAAAATGACTCTACAATTTATTCTTCTTTCTTACTTTTCTTCTAATTTATCTCCAGTGGAACGCACCGGAGCCCCTCTGCACTGTCAAGGAGACTGCACTCAAGGAGAGCACGTCCCGGGGGGAGGCTAACCCTTCCACCCCTGTGCCCTCGCAGTGTAAGAAGACACGGGCCAGCCGATGTAGCCTTCTTCCCGGGTCCACTTTGGCGGATGACAAAGGCCCCCACCCTTGTTGTCCAGTGAACCCAAGGCCCCTTTTAGTCACCTACTAAGACCGACAGGGGATACCGTAATCTTATTCTATGAGCCCAGAACTACAGGCTGATCGGAGAAAATTGCTTCAAGTTGCCATTACATCAATCTTTCCCTCCGCAATAGCTATCGAAATAATAAAGAAATAAATAAATCTATATTAGTCACCATAGAAAATGTTTAAACAAAGAAATATGAAGTCCCTGACTCCTGAGCTAAGTTCTATTGGACCTGTGTTTCAGGGGTCAGTGTTTTCTCCTATTAGAAAAGCACAATAAAATACAATAAAATACGAGCAAAACAAATGATAACATTATTTTATAAATGTGTGTGTGTGTGTGTGTTGGTGTGTGTATGTGTAAATTTGTGTTTGTGTATGTCCCTCAGCTTTATATTATACTAATTTTATTAAATTAGGAGGCGTTCAGTCTGAATATAATTCAACTCTAGTAAAAAATTTTAAGACTTTATTTAACCTATTATACAAGGAAGTGGCTCTGAAGCGCTGCTGTTGACGTGCAGTGGTTGTTCTACATAATATATAATTGTCGTATTTTATAATAATCATTATTGTAACGTTTATTTTGCCAATCTCTAAAATTTAACGACGTCCGACCATTCGAATCCCAACTTAAGTAAACACCCATTTAACTAACCCAAATACGCTCCAACTAAATTGCGTCGCTGAATTTTACTCTTGGAAATATCCCACTAGAGAATTATGGTAATTTAATCCGTTCATACTATAAACGGGTAGCTTGATGTATGCGCACGTAAATTACAAGAATTGGAACAAAAAAACAAATATATTTACAACGAAATACGAGTACATAAGCCAACTTCAAACCGAATCTATGTACATTTCCTCACCCCTTAGATTTTCTTCGGCCACTTCTTCTCCCAACGCCAACGCTTCCCGAAGTGGTACTCAAAATTAGCTTTTGATGTCCCTTAGGTTATTCGTGAAATAGAAGCATACGGATTTGGCCCTCTCGGGCGCCCTCAGTTCGGAATGCTTACGCGTAACATAGTGACCGTAAAAGCCGAGGTTAGCCCACACCGGAGGGGACCCTTGTGTCGAGTTACTAGAAAGAGCGAGCGATAGAGGTTCAGGCTAAGTACGTAAGAGCTATGCCACCTCTCAATCCGATGAAGCAGTCACCTCCTCCTCGCGTCGGTTTCCTCAATGTCAGTCCAACGTGTCGGGCTTCGACCTCGCGGTCTTGTCCCGTCAATTTTACCAGTCACAACTAGCCTTTCTAAGTTATTGCTGTTTTTTCTGGCAACGTATTCCAGCATCCTGCGTAGGCATATGGTGGACAGCCTAGCTTTGATTTTAAATTCTTTCAGTAGTGAAGCAGTCAAGGCCAGATTATTTGGCCATTCTATGTAGTTCGTCATAAAAAAAAATTATGTACATTAAAATGTTTGTTAAAGTTACAACCTATATTCCTAGATATATAGGCTATATAACCAATCATGTGTATACTTATACGTATACTTATATGTGCATACTTACCGACTTCAAAATAGGAGGAGGTTCTCAATTCGTCAGTACGTTTTTGTCATCACCATCACAGCTTAGTAACGCAAAATATTACAAGTATATTTAGAAGCAAAAGCAAAAATCGACTTCAAATCGAATCAAACATTGAAAACTATTACGCACCGACGCCATTTTTTATTTCCGAATTATCATAGGTACTACGAAATAGAATTAATCTGAATCTAACTAAACTTGAAGTACATCCTTTAAAATAAAAAATGAATCATCTAAATCGGATCACACTGTTGACTTTGTCAGACTAAATTGGACAACACGGTAAGCACCAGCTTTCAAATCCAAAAGAACCATAAAATTCGCTCAGGCGAAAGTTATGAGGTGACAAGCATATAAAGAATATACAGACAAATTGATAACCTCCTCCTTTTTAAAGTCGGTTGAAAATCACGCACACTACATACGAATACGCGCACTCGAATTACCCACACTAACATGGTGTCAAATTTGATCCATCTTTCATAATGCTATTGGACATAAATTCATTCCACCCTCAACAAGGTCGAATGTGATCAATCATTTCTAGGTGTGAATATGTTATGAAGACTCAAGGGCTAGAAGATTCATTCTCAACGAATATATCAGGTATTTTAATAACGAGATTTCATATCGAAGCCATAGAATTTATATGAAAATATTAAAGGTCTTCTTTTTAATATGTAACTGATATTTGATAAAGATTTTAGCTAGAGAATATTGTAATACGAAATACAAGATATACGTCGTACGTCTTACGTTTTTTATATTCTACCTCTTTTGTTGCGGTTGAGAAACCCAATAAGAGTATATTTTAATGTGAGTAGCATGCGGCAATGCAACACATAATTTTTTTACCTCAAGATTGAGACCCACATCGATAATTTTTTTTTATTTTTTTATTTTTAATTAATAATAAAAAATAATTGATAATAAAATCGTTTCACCCAGTCAAAAGTTCTGCGGTAACAAACATAAAAAATACAGACGAATTGATAATCCCTCTCGAAGTCGGTTGAAAACAATTGGCACTGTCGTTAAAATACCATCATCTCTCAGAATACTTCTGTTGTCTGTGTCCATGAGCGGCAGTGATCGCGGTAAAGTTGTTGTTTTTTTTTTTAAATTCCCGTCCATACATTTTATTCGTCAACTTCCTTGGTATGCGATATAGTGACACAATTAATTTGCCTTGAAAATGAAATTACTTTACTGGTAGTCTCGTAACTAACGCTACCGTACTGCACCATCTGAACTGATCCATAAAGAAATTAATAAAATAATTTGCCACGTAATGAATATACGCTGTTCGTATAAACTACACTTAGGTCAGGCTTTAGACAGTTCAGCCCTGTAGTTCTGGGCTCTTAAGAATAAGACTACGGTATCCCCTGCCTGTCGTAGAAGGCGACTAAAAGGGGCCTCGGGTTCACTGGGCGACAAGGGTGGGGGCCTTTGTCGTCCGCTAAGGTGGACCCGGGAAGAAGGCGACATCAGCTGGCCCGTGTAGCCTTGCACTATGAGGGCTCAGGGGGAGAGGGAGTAACCTCCCCGCCCCCCCGGGACGTGCTCTCCTTGAGCACAGTGCAGAGGGGTTCCGGTGCGTTCCACTGGAGATCCCGGAGCCCCTCGTCATGCACCGAGGAAAGGGCTACCGGGGAGGTTTTAGTGGGTAAAAACCCCACATAACTGCCGCCTTCCCCCTAGAAGGCGGGGTATCTTTTTGAAGATTCCTCCCCGTTAACAAAAAAAAAAGGCTTTAGACAGTTAACTTAGATATATATATATTTATAGTTGCATGCGGCAATGTACATGTAATGCAGCACATAATAACAGTAGTGAAACTTTAGTGGCAAATTCCAAATTCCATCAACTCCATCTTAATGGGTGTTCCACAACAAAAAAAATCTTAATTATTCATTATTATTCAAGCAACAATTAAGCAACTAAATAAAACTGGCCAAATTAGGTTTTTTTTTATTTATTTTTAAGTGCCAACAGAGAAATTTTACAAACTAGGTATATGAATAAAAACATAAAACCATTTAAAGGTCGCCGCAGCTAATACTAAATTGGTAAGCAGACAGGATGACCATATTTAAAAACTTATGGTCAGTTAACAATACAATAACAAAATGCAAAACAATAAAAAGTATTGGTGAAAGAAGGAATATAAAAGAAGGAAGAAGATATATATACATATCTCCCTAAATAAAATGTTGATCTACAAGTGCGTGAATGTGCGCGTAAGTGTGTGTGTATTCTTCCACGCACTTCCGCCTTGGGACTCTTTCTCAGCCAACTGCTTTCTCATAGGCGGTAATCTGACCTTCAGGTTCTTATTTCACCGGATTGATGTATATTTCTTAGATCACTTAGCCTGAACCTCTTTTTGTAGCAATAAATGTGAAAGCAGGTAGTGAAACCTGTCTCTGTTTACTATCTTAGGGTTTTAAGGATGTGAGAGCTTAAATATTTATTATAGCGAGTAGAAATACTATCTCTCTGCTCCATTTTAGTTTAAAATCTGTTAGAAGTGATAAAATAATTGATAATACTATATAGACCACAGGATTTTCTCTATGACCATTAATAATAAAAATATATCATTTCCCGCCGACGTGGCTGTCTATGAGAGTGGCTGCGAGTGAAGTTTGAGGCCATAAATCTGTAAGTGAGGGTCGTACAATAAAAAAAATATTCGAGCGATGTCCTCCACACTACTATACCATACGTGTATGGCAATATAAAGCACCATTGCTTTGAAGTGTTTAATATTGAACTAGAAAATGGAGCACTCGTTCTAGTAGCGCTGGACTTTCATAAGATACTCTATATTGAAATTCTGAAACTTGGCATACTGGTATTTAAAAATGAAAGAAAGAATTTCAATTTTCAACTTTAGTAGAGCTGCGTAGCTAATTTCGTTGTCGCTACAGAAAGTCACATAAATGATTTAACAAAATATGATATTCAAAATCGTAGTACTCGTAGCATAGTAGCATTAATGTTTCGTAGGCCATAGTCTAGTCGTAGTAGGTTCGTCAGCATTTGCTGTTAACATTTTAACAGTTATCTTTGGCTTTCTTTATAAATAAACAGCCAATAGTATTAGTGCCAAAGCGGGCATTTTTGCATTTTACCTTTACAAACGGTACGAATAGGAAAATCGTATAAAATCGCAGAATACCCACAGGACGTAATGTATTCCTCGAGGTTGAGACCCCCGACAAAAGCCTTAACCACCATCAAGGTTGTTTCGGAATGGTTAAAAATAACGGTAATTATTTTTCTATTATAAGTGTGATTTTTTTTTATTATTCTTAATAAGGACTAATGAAGAGCTTACTATAGAAATTACCCTATAAAGTTATGGACTAGTGGCTAAGCGGTTTGACTTAAGATCTGATGGTCGCGTGTCTATGTCTATCTATCACCGAATCGGTTTCTATTCCTGTCGGCGATAGATAGTAAGATGGGTCTTTATTGCTCCAATTTTACAAAAATTGCAAGCAATTAAAATAACAACAAAGCTTAATCTAAAAGTGGCCTTATCGCTATGAGACATCTTTCCGGGAAACCCTCTAGGGCAGGAAAGGTCAAAGAAATAAGTAGGGTAACAAGAATCAAATCCTTTAAATAACAACAATACATATAAAATATTTTTTACTATACAAAATTACCTTATGCATAAATTATTTAAGGAAAAAAATCAATTTAGCTATAAATAGTAATTTGTTGTATTGTTTAGTACAAAAAACACACTTGCTAAAAAGTTGTGCCTAGCGGAATAATCTTGGCAAGAAGCAGGAAGCTTTCTCTGTCTACCCAGCTAAGGTTAAAAGCACGTGAAAGATTTTTTCTTATGACAAGAACAAGTAAAAAAAGGCCTTCTATTTTTGCATAAAAATATATTTACAACTAAAAACAAACACCGACTACAATGTTATTGCTAACGTATTACACATAACTGCATCACATAGAAATGAATGAATTAATTTGATACATACTGAATATACGATGTTCGTATAAACTACACTTAGGTCAGGCTTTAAACAGTTAACTAAGATTTATATCGGGTTAGACTTAATGTGTCTTAATGGTGAAATGCACAGCTAGTATCACTAATTAAAAATTCGGAAGTGTATTTGTTTGAATTTCTAAAAGAAAAGGAACAAATCTTGGGAGTATTTAAATATTAATAATAAAAATTTGCAACCCATATCTTGAGAAGCCCTGACTATTGGCACAATAGAAGCGATGCCCCACTGGAGTGTTCAACAAAGCGCTCGGCCCATTCAGCACTTGTTCTCACTTAATCGGCTCGGCTCCTTTCACAAAGGAACGTTTTAATGCGACTATTGTTTAATTTTTAACTTTGGACGAGTTGAGAAATACTCATGGAAAAACAATGGTAGAATTTAGGGTTGGTACAACCAATGGATTATCCGTGAAATAGCTACCGACCGAGTCGTGGTTCGGCCCTCTCGGGCGCCCTCGGATCGGAATGCTTACGCGTAACATAGTAACCGTCCAAGCCGAGTTACTAGCGATAGAGGTTCAGGCTAAGCGACCTAAGAGCTATGCCACCTCTCAATCCGGTGAAGCAGTCAAGGCCAGCTTCTCTGGCCAATCTGTGTAATTCGTCATTTAAAAAAAAAGGTACAACCAAACAGTATACCAGAGTATTATAATCAAAAACCGAATTGAAAGAGAATCAAACGTTATACTACATGTGGACGCCTTCTTTGAGGTTACGAATTTATCAGAGCCTAGCCAGATTCTCAACAAACTACTTTTGAAGTACATTCTTTTGAATAAACAATGAATCATCGAAATCGGTTGGCGTGATATTGAGTTCACTCGTCCATTTGTTTTGCACATATATGATGCAAATTTAAGACTTATTTTCTTATGGATGCCACAGAATTGGACCAAATTAAAAAGTTTTTCAGATGAAAAAATAATCAATAAAAATCGGTTCATCCAGTCCGAAGTTCAAGATGAAATGAGAACCTGTTCCTGTTTTGTAGTCGGTTGAATATACTGGGTGGTCTAAAAAGCAACGACTGAACTCCACGTGCGACAGTCGTCATTTTGATTATTTCCGCTTGAGTGGCAAGCTCCCGTTCCTGCCTGCCAAAACAAACGGCGCATGTGACAGTCGCGCTTCGAGAGTAAGACGTTTTTTAACATGAGTTGTAAAGTATGTGACTTTGAATATTGTTTCATTTTATAAACATAGACATAATGTGTTTATCTTATTACTCATTATTATTAAAATGCAAATAGAAGAGTGAATAGGCACTTACTAAACTAGCGCGTACCATCTTTAGACTATATCACCACTTAACATCAGGCGGGAATCGTGGTCAAGCACTAGTTTATAACCCATAAAAAAAATACAAACACAGGTTCCATACAAAAAAATTGCAGTTTTACTCTACAATGAGTCCCCTAAATAATTAGTAACGAAAATAATTTGTCACATACACCAAAATTTCAAAATGGCGACCACCATTTAAATATATATTTTTTTTACTCCCGGATGGGAATTTTGCCTCTTGACGATTAATAAAGATGAAAGATACTCTTTTTCCTAATTATTTACTAATTTTTAAGTGCATGCTTTTAACCCTATTAGGGTAGACAGAGACATATTGTGCTGTCCGCATTTCAGAAAGCTTATTAGGTACCATATGCTACAGGAGTGCGCCCATTGCCATATATATATATCATCCTATGTCCCCTAGATGGGGCAGAGAGCTTCCACAGTGATCCTCCATCGCGTTCCATCTTGGGCTTCACGCTTTATCTCGCTCCATATCTTCCCGATGTTCTTCGCCTCGTCTGCAACCATGCGGCGCCAGGTCTGTTTAGGACGGCCGCGCTTGCGCTTTCCTCCCGGATTCCAATTCTGTGGTTTAGGTTAGACCTACAGAAATTCTCTTGTTACTGCTAGTGTTTCCAAGATGTTAATCGAGTCAGATAGGCCAGGATTGTACTAGGTAGAAGTCTGTCTACTCTGTCTACCGCTCTGGGTAACGGCAGTGAATGCTTATGCTTGCATACATTATACCAACATCCCTCGCCCTTATTCCTTCCTTTATGAAATAATAGCGCAAAGTTCCGCCTCTAAAATTAAAAAAGAAAAATATGTGTATTGTGAAATTTTAAAACGAAGAAACCACATTTGTAGCTCAGTAGAAAGATGACCTGATTTCTAAATGAAGATTCTTTTTAAACCAAATCACAAAGGCAATCGAGTTTATTTACTGCTTTTCTTATCTTTCTGAAAAGCGAGATGAAAATGGTGAGATTATAGTTGAATGGATGGACTGAGACTATGAAAATAGCTGGAATGGCTTACAATATGGTCTATATTGGCCAAGAGGTCAAGTGACGGCCAACTTATCGTGACTATGAAATAGTTTTTAATTTGATTCAAAGCTCGTCGTATGTATTTTATGTTTGTTACCTCATACCTTTCGACTGGCTAGACCGATTTCGATGATTAATTTTTTATTGGAAAAGATTTTACAGTAGTTTGATGAGAGTTTAGTTATGTTGCCCTTAATTCTATTTCGTTATATTTCTACGATAATAAGGAATCCGTTATGCACGATTCAACCAATCTAGGCCATGCTTTTAGTTGACAAATTTGTTAGTAAACATCTTGATATTGCAGTAACATATTACCTATTGGTTTATGTCACTAGTTGCTTATTAATGGATCAATTAACTGGTTGATATTCACGTCATGGCTATTGTTTGTTGCTATATTAAATATATTTACTTATGACACTGTATTGTTAAAGATTTTTACATACCATATATGTCGAAGGGTTAGCCATTTACTATATTATTTTACTATTATATTGGGTATTGAAATCTCACCGACCCTAAACTACGGACGATTCATCGAGTCTAAGGCTAAGATAGCTGCAAAAACTTGGGATCTTGGTCAAAGTGCAACCGTACTTCTCTGCGGGACAGCTTTTAACACTTTATAAAGCTCAAGTCCGGTCGTGTGTAGAATACTGCTGTCACACTTGGGCAGGCGCTGCTAAAAGCCATCTTTGGTGTCCGTGGAAAGGCGGCTAAAGAGGCTATTTGGTGACGCAGCTGATACCAATCTGCTCAGTCTTGTGCACAGGCGTAAGGTAGCTAAGCTTTCGGTTTTCTACAGATTGCATTTTGAAGAGTGTGCACAGGAACTACATGATCTAATTCCCCCATCCCCTTTCCACCATCGGACTTCTAGATGCACTGCGGGATTTCATACTTTGTTGTGAACATCCCTTAAACCCGAAAGAAGCGATTTGCTTCGTCTTTCATTCTTCGTACAGCAAAGGACTGGAATAGTTTGCCCGCGTCTGTCTTTCCTTCCGATTACAATGTGGGTATTTTCAAGAGTAGAGTGAATAGGCATTTACTAAGCTAGTGCGCCTTACCATCCAGGACTGCATTTCTACTTAACATCAGGTGGGATCGTAGTCAAGCACTTGCTTAGAAATTATAAAAAAAATATATATATCCTAAGCACAAAACATACGCACTAAGCGAAGTCTACAGCGGTATATACTCAGCTGCACCGCGCTTGAGATCCCTGCAACTGAAGCGGTTCACGGACTTGACAATCCCAAAAACCGTCGAGAAAACCCTCTACTTGGTACACACCCAAGCCGAGAAAGAGAATTTGAAGAGCGAGGGCTACAGCAACGGAGACGGATCGAGGATCCTAACCATACATGAGACACACACGAGGCACATACGAGGCAGTAGTGATTGCGCGCACATCAACACAGTGTCCCCCATGCAGTCGTGGCAATAGCTCGTCACACGATCAGCTGCACTTACTACACAGACAGCAGCAATGACGCCATAGCCCAGTTCATTCAAAGGGCTACGAATGCCACCAACGAGAGACTGGAAGACTACAAAATCGCGATGGCGTTTCGGAACAGGGACCCGAAAGCGATAGACCACGCCAATCAAGTAAAGGCGTTGGCGACATTTGCGAAGGCGAAGTGTTGAAGCTTTAAGCAAACTCTTTTATAAACTTAGCAAATGTAACAAAAAAAAATCCAAATAAAAAAGGCACGGACGATCAGTCCGTGGAAAAGCAGGTAAAATAAAAAAAAATAAAAAAAAAGCACAAAACATAGAATTTTTGAACTAATACTATTTTTTTGTCCAGAAAAGAAAGCTTCTGGTTAGAATATGGGGAAAGTGTGAATGGGGAGGGACGAAACATTTTATGATGCAAAAAATGCAGAAAAGAAAAGCAGCGCCCGATGGTATGGTACTGATACTGACTGGATAGAAAAACCAACGAATTTTTTTTGGATTCGTTTATTTTAGTAATAGTTTCAGTTACTGTTTAACCTGTTAAGGTTAAATGATCTATTTTATACCGATATTATTTGTACCTTCTCGTTATCCCAAATGAAATTAATAAACATGTATGCCAAGATGAACAGACGTTAAAGAAGTGAGAAAATTATAATCAGTACTCTCTGCCCACCTCTGTCAAAGATGTGAGTACTTTATTTATTTATTTATTGAGCTTCATATCTGAGTACCTTTAACATGCACTAATTAAACTTATAATAAACTTCTATTATAAATTCTTACATCATCACCGGTTGAGGATAATGTTTTAAAGCCGTTGAAATTTTTAAACATGATAAAAAGCTTGCTCTATTGAAAATAAAAAAATTGAAAGCCTCGAGGCAACACTGAGCATTGTCATATAAAGTGGTTCATTAAAGTTGAACGCTTTGACAAAGCTTCTTAGTGGATATCTGACCTCGACATCGCATGACGAGGATTGTGTCATAAATAATGAGCATAATTTTTAGCGGAATTACTGCAGTGCACTATGTATTAATCCAATGGCAGTGTTTAATTATAGTCCAACCTGATAAAGGAAATAAATACTACAGATACACTAGACATAGACATTTTATTTATTGGCATCATAATACAAAAACACATCACAGACAGAATATAACACATTAAAAAAAATACAGTTAAAGTTACAAGGACAAATAGTACATAACATACGAGTATGATGCCAATATCGGACACCGTCTCAGCATATGCTGTCGCAAGGATGCGACAGCGTTGATTTTCAGAGTGAAAACAAAAACCGACTACAAATCCAATCAGACGCCTCCTAAGAAATAGAATAAATGACAGATTTTTTTTTGTTGACGGGGAAATCATCAACAAGATTCCCCGTCTACTGAGGGGGGGCGGTTATGTAGGGTTTTTACAACTAACCCCCCCCCCCCTGGCCCTTCCTCGGTGCATGGTGCTCCGGGATCTCCAAATGAACGCATCGGAGCCCCTCTGCACTGTGCTCTTAGGAGAGCACGTTCCGGGGGGGAGGTCGAGTCGATGACGGCTTCTTCCCGGGTCAACCTTAGCGGACGACCAAGGCCCCCCCTTGTTCCCCAGTGAACCCGAGGCCCCTTTTAGTTGCCTCTTGCGACAGGCAGGGGATACCGTAGTCTACTACAGGGCTGAATCATAACTTAACCAAACTCTCATCAAACTACCCTTTACAATAAAAGTACAATCATCGATATCAGTTAGCGTGATTTTGAGTTATACGTCCATTTGCTACGCACCTACTTAATGCAAATTTAAGAATTATTTGGTTTTCTCATGTACGCCATTGTCAGAATTGGACCATATTGAAAAGAAATCACATGGAAAGCATCATAAAAAGCTTTCGAAACAAAAAAGATTCATCAAAATCGGTTCACCCATTCGCATGTTATGTGCAACAAACATAAAAAAATCATACAGACGAATTGAGAGCGTCCTTCGTTTTGAAGTCGGTTAAAAAGCGCATCCAGCAATTCATACTAAGCTAACTCATAACACTTTTATGAGTTTTGTGAGCTTAGTACTTTACAGTGATGAGTTGCAGCGTGAAAAAACGTAATAACTTTTGTATTAATTACCTATGATTCTTATTTCAATTTCAGTACGTAATAGTTACTTTACTCATGACAATTTTCCACATTTATTTATCCTTTATTTTTATATTTTGATTTAGTTTTGAATTTAGCACAGTTCTCGTAATTCGAGATATCGTTAAATTATTGGTGTCTATGAAGTCCCATGCTGTCTGTAAATTAAACTCGGAAGTTAGACCGACGTAAGACTTTTGCAGCGAATTGCTTGAAAAAATTGTCTAAAAACAAAGGGCGTAAAGTCGCTTATTTGGGTCATGTTAGTCATAGATTCGATATTTTACAACTCATAGTGAAGGCCCCCACCCTTGCCGCCCAGTGATTCCGAAGCCCCTTTAGTCGCCTTCTACGACAGGCAGGGGATACCGTAGTCTTATTCTTGAGAGCCCACAACTACAGGGCGGTCATACCTGGATGACCTAACTCTTTATAATAAGTTAGCAACACACAATAATTTTAGTAGGTTTGTTTTTGAGCCAAAAAGAAATTGCTTTATAATTTTCTATTAAAGACACCCTTATTCTCGATGAAAATTATCAAGGTAGAATACTATAGGTGTTTCATCATCAGATAATAAGCTAAAGAATATGTCCTACTTATTGCCACTCCAGAGTCATCATATCAATATCAGAAAGGAATGGCTTATCCATTCCGATGACTATTAACGAACATTTTTATGACTTCTCCAATGCCCTGAATAACTTGTCGTTTTTAATTAATTTTCTAGTCCAATGTTGTTAAGAAATATAAATATTTATATTGAAAAATATTGTATATAAGATATTTACAATATTTTAATATTTATTTAAAATTTATTTTCACAAAACTGTACGAAAAGTGGGACTTAATGGCAAACGGCATTCTCTGCTAGTCTTTGGAGTTGTGTAGAAATAAAATAACGGGTGCGAGCTAAGAATAACAGTATATAATAGTTTGGGGAAAAAGTCTTTTCGCGTTATATTATGTATGAACTTGTAATAAAATCTCTTTGTCTATACTATTTGTATCTGGCCGTCCAAGGTCTATATCGGACAAAATATAGCGCAGTTCGAAACTTGTGAGAAAACTGTGTGTGTGGTCTATTGCGATTAACTGATAGACTAATATCGGCCGACGGACTGTTAATGTGTGGGGACCTTTACGACAGAGTAAAATTTGGAGGACGACGAGTCTTTCATCTGATCGGACCACATCTGGTGAACGGCTGCAAGATCTTTTACCACCGGTGTTCCCAACTACGATCAGTTTTTCTACATTTTCGTCGCCTCTGCGCATTGTGTGTCCGAAATACTCCAAGATTCATTGTCGGCATATGGTAGACAAACGAGTCTTAATTTGTAATTGGCTTAGAATCGATGCATTTGTGCGTTTCGATTATAAAATTTAAAAAAAAACCTGAACTTATTTTCGATTCAACAGTTGGAATGAGTTGAGAATGAGATAATTTCTTAATTAACAGATTGTTCTCAGGTCATCCCCGCTTAGGAAAAATGTTCACGCCGATTATCTTAATCCCTAGTAAAGCAAGATTCGCAGATTAAATTCAAGGCAGAGCTACTAAAGCCTTAATGAGATAAGAAGCTCATTTGCCTACGTCGCGAAATGAGGGAAGCTTAACCTACATTGTCATCCTGTGACGTAGAGCACAAAATATCCATTCAAGCGCAGGACTCGCCCCAGTTTACTGAGTCATATCCTCGTACACTGGACGTTTCTAATTCAAACAAACTGACCTTCCTGGCTTCTATTATATCGCATGAGAATATTGAAAACATGAAAATACATAGACATAGACATTTATTTATTGGCATCACAATACAAAAACACATCACAGACAGAATTTAACACACATTAAAAAAGAATGAAAAATAGACAAAACACAGTTAAAGTTACACGGACAAATAATACAAAACATATGATGCCAATATCGGACACCGTCTCAGCATATGCTGTCGCAAGGATGCGACAGCGCTGATTTTCAGCGGTGCCCGGGACTACCTAAAGACCTAAAGACGTGCGCGCGCTATACTACTTTTATATGGAATTTATACAGACAATAAGAGTATAATAAATATGATACATGAATAAAACAGTTATGAGATTAAAATATATTTTATACAATAAAATAATAGATAAAAAAAATCATAAATAAATATATTATTAAGTCAAAAATAAACTAAAATAAATAATATGATAATTAAACGTATAAAGTTTAAATTATATAATGAAATATTGAAAATATTGGAAACAACAAGCCACCGATATCACGGGGATATTATCTTTTTGTAACTTTAACATCAGGTGTTTTAATTTATTTTTAAATGCGCTTACAGATTTACTGTCTCTTATCGGCGCATGCTTTTCTAACCGACTACAAAAAAAGAGGAGTTTTTCAATTCGTCTATATGGTATTTGTGCATTCGTAAGGTTAAATTATTAATTTCAATAAATACGTGTTTTTATACTACAGCCGTGAGTAAAAAATAAAGGGTCGGTTAGGAAATTTCGAAAATCTCGGAAGATAAAGACGCTAACTAACTGAAATAAATTGTGCATGATAGACAGTTAAATATCCTTAAAATAAAATAAAATATTTTATTTTATATATATTTATACATATTTCATTAAAAAACACAAACTTAAATGAAAAAGGATATCTTATGTAAACTTGTCTATCTATGAAATTTTAATCTCACCAATGAGCCTCCGGAGATGAAAGTCGATAATGATGAATTGAAATCCAAGGGGAAGGAAATTCATCTCAAATTACGTAGCAGCCTCCAACGTAAGTGCTGTGATAATATTCATTCATTTACGTCACTTTGGAAAGCTAAAAAGTAGTAATAGCCTGGTAACTAAGCGCTTGTTTTTTAACAGAATCACAATAACCCATGAACACCCACCACAGCGGGTCGTCGTAAATCGTAAAGGTTCGGAAACACTGCTGGTGACAGTTAATTCCACAAGTTGACAGTACATGGAAGAACGTTACGCGAAAAACGGTACGGTCGTAGAAGGCTAACCATCAAGATGGTGTAGATAGAATTTGAAATTTGGAATGGAAATCGGTAACTGTGATGATTCCTAACAATTAGGGGTTCAAATCTCAGCTGATTTGTATCAATGATTTTCTATTTTTCGACCCTTTACGCATAAAAAACACATAAAATCTTTGGAACCTAATCCAAACTAAATAGTTTGGTGAAAGCCAGCAATTATTTCTCAGTCTCTGGCCACCTATAAATGTCAATATATTACGTAAGTTCCCAAGGATTCAGAATACAATCAGCCAAGGGTAAGCCAAGGCATCAGCAGGTAGCCTTGGGTCACCCATTACCCGGATGTCAGCACGGGGGGCAAATGCTCCCCCAGTCGTGGGTAGTGCTTCTGCGGAATTTAAGGTCTTTTAAAACTTGCAATTCAATAACAATCGGGCGTTCACAGATCTCAGAAAAAGCGATCTTACAGTCAGTCATAACGACCTCCTTTGTAAACTACGATAATCTAAGAACACATAAAATAGTGTGGAAGGTTAAATATCCCTTTTACGATATTAATTTGGTTGAATATTTGCAAAAGCAACTTTATTATTGCGCTCGTTAAAACAATATTGTAATAACTGACGATGTATTTTGAAGTTTATTTATTTCAATTATCTACGTGAATTTTTGATGTTATACTTCTTTATATATGTTTGTGTAAATAGGCTAAAGTTAATTTTAAGCATGTGATGAAGTTTCGCGTCCAGATGTAAAACAAAAAGTTATCGAAGACTGGCGATCCGCGCTCTCTTCACTTCAGCTTATTTTGCTTTATAATAATATAACAAATATTACATTAGTCAATCGGATGGAACGAATTTGTAATAGAAGATTATTATTTTTAAACTAAAAAAAGATCCAGAGTAATCAATAATGTATTAAATACTAAAACCTTAAACCAAAACACTTATGTATATTCTTTCTCTATCCCTTCTGTAGTTTCTGCAGTTAGAGAAGACAAAATAATCTTCTATTCGTATAAGCGTAGATATATTAATGAAACGTCATTATAAAATTACGGTATAATTCTGTATTCCACTTCAAGACGCACATCTGGATATAATTTTTATGATGTAAACATTCCACAAAGCCGAACGAAGCGCTTTGCTTTGTCTTTCATTATTCGTAGCACAGGACTGGTGTAGTTTTACCGAGTTCCCCCTACCAGAATGAACTACGCTAAGCTATTAATACTCCCCCTCCACCCCGCCCACGCCCTATAATCCCTTTGTCGCCCCGTGAACCCGAGGCCTCCTTTTGTCGGCTTCTACGACAGGCAGGTGATACCGTAGCCTTATTCTACGAGCCCAGAACTACAGAGTTGAAACTGCTACGCTACCTGAAGAGGGGATGTCGGCCTCTTCGACGATTACTCTATTTTTTTTATACTTTCTAAGCAATTACGATGTGATTACGATCCACGGGCGCCCGAGAGCCTGTACCATGACTCGGGCAGTGGTTTTTATCAGAAAAGTATCAAAACATTGAATGATTTTTTTAAACATTTACTATATATCTATATAGAAAATGTTTAAATTATTTTACTATATATATATTTACTATATATATAGTAAATATTTAAAATCGTACGTGTGAACAAGGAGTAAGATTCACTTGAATTTTACGTCAATATAGAGGTTTGGTATTCAATTACTTGACTGTTGTGTTTACATCGTTTACAAAACAGATAAAGTAAATAATACTTTTTTCGATGGGAAGGAAAAAGCGCACAACAAAATATTCCAATTTTATTTCTCCACGTTCCAACCTTTCTTCACTCAATCATAAGATTACAACAAAGTGATTTACAAAAATGGTATTGATGTATTTTGGATATCTAATCTGCTCATATTTTCGCCCTTTCATTTCTCGGGGTCAAGCCTGTAAAAGGTTAAGCAATTCGACCTATTTCGAAAAAAAAATAAAGGAATAAGTAATAGAAGGTCAATAGCCTAACAGAATCGGGTATTGTTGTTTCGTATCCACCACACGATTATCGATGTGAATCGTCTCCTAGCTTAACTGTATGAAAAACTGACATAGCCATACCTAATATCACTTTCTTAAGACTATAGGAGAACTTAAGTTAAATATAGTTTTGTAAATAGGTTTAAGAAAATTTTTAAAACTAACTACATGGTTAATAAATATTTAAGCGTCAATAGCCAAATGGGTTCGAATCCACCATTCGACTATTGCCGTGAACCATGTCTTTTTTTTTTGTTAACGGGGAGGAAAGAAAAGAGGTTACTCCCTCCCCCCCTGTGCCCTCACAGTGCAAGGCTACACGGGCCAGCCGATGTCGCCTTCTTCCCGGAGCCACCTTAGCGGACGACAAAGGCCCCCGCCCAGTGAACCCGAGGCCCCTTTTAGTCGCCTTATACGACAAGCAGGGGATACCGTAGTCTTATTCTTGAGAGCCCAGAACTACAGGGCTGGTGAACCATGTCCTAGCACAAGCTTAGTTGGAATGGTTAACAAGATTGTTAGTAATATTTCTGAAAAAAAAAAGAAATATTGCTAGCTTTCTTTAAAAAAAAAACTACAGAGAAATAATCTTTGTGATACTAGGGCAGCTTGTTATACAGCTGAGCTCGTACTTAACTGTACATTTTTTTACCTTATGATGTTTTAATAATAGGTCTTGTGTGGTATTGTGTGATTTTTTTGTTAAATGTTATTTGAGTATATATGTTATTAGTTAATATTTTCCTAGATAGCTTAATAAATTTATAGTTCAGTTGTAATATTTGTATCTGTATACCATCATTCTGTGTTGTTCATATATGTTTTACCCATAATAATTAGGTCTAAAGATCCAGTCGCCCATTGTACAATGAATTATAAAATTTACCACAGTTCTGTAATATGTTTCTTCGTTGATTTAAGTGAGCAATAAAATTATATCTTCTACAATTCAAACTTCAATATAAGACTGAGATAATTTTACCGTTTAATGACATATTTTGATAAACTGAAATTGTCACTATGGCGGCCGTGCACTATTGTAAATGTCCCTTCGAGATAAAGGCAATCACTCATACAGCCTATCATGTTTCCGTTGGAATGAATGATTAATATGATTTGCTTAACATGCAGTCTTGTACACACAAACACACACACGCATTCACACTCGATCAAACTGAATTACATATGAATACTAAATTTGTATTTAATTGTTTAGAGATGGGCGTTAATAGCTGCGACACAGTTCTTACTACTGCGGCTATTATTGAACTAGTTTGTACATGTTTGAATTTTGGTCGGAAATAAAAATTATTATTATCATTATGTTGTCAAATATCTCCCTTCCGCCTTTTGTGTCATGCGGCACCCAAACATCAAGATTTTTTTTGTATCCAGCCTTCTGCAAATGGTTTAAAATGGTTTGGTGACTAACTCCCATCTCCTGGGCGATGTCACGAGATGCCACATGCCGGTCTAACTCGATGTAGTCCATGATTTGATCGGTATTTGTCGTCACAGGTCTTCCGCCGGCTGGCTTATCCATGGTGTCGTTTTCACCGGCTCTGAATCGTCGAAACCATTCCTCCGTGGTTCGAAGTGATAGAGTACCATCCCCCAAAACACCATTAATCTCACGGAACGTTTCTCTAGCGGATTTGCCTTTAACGAAGGAAAACTTTAAAATAACGCGAATTTCGGCGTTAGTGAAGTCCATGTTTACACGTCTATAACTGTTGAACGCAATATCCAAACTAATTATGCATAGCGTCGTTTTGTAGGTTATGTCAAGACCTTTCAAATTATGTATAGTATTGCTAGATACGAGCTCTGTAGCGCTTTGTACATAGCCGCGAAATTCAAAAGACAAAAAGGCGGAAGGGAGATATTTAAAGATATATAGAGATTTTTATAGATAGTTCATTTAAAACTGTCCAGCTCGCTAGGGCTAAAAGGATGTGACGTCTTTTTTTAATTTTAAATACGTAGTCACTTATTTTAAAGTTTTATGTACAAGATGAAGGCTAATGCCAGCTATTTTCCAACCAAATTTTGTGTTCTGCAATTTTGATATCCCAGAAAATATCTGAACCAATAAGCAATTAATTCAATTGAATTAACGAACAGCTAATAATAATCATTTGAAAATATCATATACTGCACATTGATTGCCTTTGGAATATCTACTGTTAAGCAATCCAGCCAGCAGCAAGTGAACATAATTTGGTAATTGTTTGGATAATGAAGCTCTGCACTTAAACATAGGATAACTGTATTTAAGAAGCTACTTTTGGTAATATAATATATATCTTGTTTTCAAGTATTCTTTCACCACTCTTATTGTTCTATCTTTAGCGTATAGAACGGTGTAAATCAAAGCCCAAAAATTCTTTAAAATAAGTATATTGTCAAAACTATGTTAATAGTATCGCGGTAGTTTGGCAAGTGACTCAGTATCGGTATTGTACCGGTATAGCACTTGTTACACCACATAACGCCTACAATAAATAAACGGTGATCGGCGCGCGCGGTGCGGAATTGCATTACTTTTCCGGCAGGAGCCTGAACACTTATAGATAAGATGAGATGATTAGATGATAGATTATAGATGTAATCTAATTTTCAGACGGATAAAAAAAATACCCGAAGATTAACAAACAGAAATTAAAATAATTCCACCGTGCCAAAAGTTCTAGCTCCAAAGCAAAAATTTGAAAGAACAACAGTTTAAAAAAGAAAATTATGGTTTGGCGCCACGCCAGACTGATAGAAAAACGGTTGCGGGGTGACAACTTGTCAGAAATGTCCTTTGAGTTCGTATTAAAAGAATGAACAGAATTAAAAAAAAAACTGTTGTACACTCGCAATAGTGATAGTCTAATGGTAAGATTTTATTTTTAATCGGCTAACATTTTTTTTTCCAAATATTACTAACATTGTTGTTAACTATTCTAGAATCTCATCCAGCGTATATCAATAAGGTTCCTTTTTTGAATAAATATACCTTATTGCACAACACTAAACAAGTAAATAACAGTAAGATAAAATTTTTAATTTTGATATTGTAAGATGTAATTGCGTGCGCCTTTTTTAAGTATAAAAAAACAACACAAATTTGGGCTATCTGTCTGTCTGTGAAATAAAGTCTGACCACTGATAGAACATCATGTGAGTAGTAAAAAACGGACATCAATTGCATCTTGGCCTACCACCCTAAAAAGGGGGTTGGGAAGAATGAAAGACTTGTCTTGTTCCAAAAAAAGAGCGAGCTTTTTTAAAAAAATCCAATACCTTGGATAAACGTACAAAAAAAATAGTTTTTAACCGACTTAAAAAAATAGGGGTTTATTAATAAGCACCTCAATTTTCCTCGCCTTTGTGTGCCTGTTTTTTTATGTGAATTGTGATACACTCCTTCATTGATGAATGATTTTAAATTTGTTTAAGTAGTTACAGTTCGATGTTAATTTTGTTGGTATTGAATCTTGGGTTTCGAAGATATACGAGTCTACTGGAAGAAATAAGAGAAAGTAGGAGCCAGAACTTCGTAACATAACTCTGATACTTAAGTAGAAAAAAGAGTGTTCGTGCACAGTAGCCTCTAATCCGCCAATAACTATTAGACGTGGTTTTCATTTTTACTTATCAATAGCCTAATGGTTTAGGTTACGGTTTGCGAATCGTAAAGTTGTAAGTTCTAATCCAGCATCTGACTATTAACCCTTATTGTGGCAAGAGTGTTTTTACGGCTACGACTGGTCCTGCGGAGCCGTCTCCTCCCAGGATGGGTGTCATCTGCTATGCAGATGACACCCTCGTATATTCCCGGGGAAAGGCGTATAAGGAGGCGGCGCGGCTGGCCGAGGTCGGAGTAGGCCTCGTGGTCAGCCGCATAAAGAGGTTAGGGCTTCGGGTAAAACTGGAGAAGACCGAAGCCCTCCTCTTCCGCAGGACTGACGTAAAGGACCCTCCGGTGCCACCCTCCTCATAGGAGGAGAAAGAGTGAGGGTGAGTTCCCAGATGAAGTACCTGGGACTCACCTCGATGAGGATGGACCTCGGACCCCACTTTGAACAGTTGGGGCCGAAGGTCCTGAGGACGGCAGCCGCGCTGGGAAGTCTCCTCCCGAACCTCGGAGGACCCAGCGCGGTGTGCAGGAGGCTGTACTCTGGGGTCTGTCGGAGTATGGCCACGTACGGTGCTCCCCATCTGGGCGGGTGACCTGTCTCGCGGCAATCGCGCACAGCTGCGCAGCGCGCAGCGGATTGCCGCGATCAGGGTCATCCGGGGTACCGTGCGGTCTCGTGGGCGGCAGCTACTGCGCTTGCCGGCGATCCGCCGTGGGAGCTCGTGGCGGGGGTTCTAGCCGAGGTGTCCGACTATGTCTCGGATAGGAGGGCCCTCGGAGAGAACCCTCTGCCAGAAGAGGTCCGGCGGATCCGTCGGTTAGGTGAGGTAGCACTCTGCCGGAGGTGGGAGGAGGACCTGGCGCATCACCCGTACGGAACACGTACAACGGGTGCTCTGCGCCCGGTCCTGGAGCGGTGGATGCGCAGAAAGCGCAAACCTTCACCTTCCGTCTGACGCAGGTGTTCACGGGGCATGGCTGCTTCTGGGACTACCTGTGTCGGACGGCCCGACGGGAGGCTGATGAGCGGTGCCATGATTGTGGCGCTGCGGTGGATTCTGCCCAGCACACCCTGGAGGTGTGCCCGAGATGGGCAGCGCAGCGTTGCGACTTGGCATCCGCCATCGGTGGAGTAGACCTGTCGCTTCCGAGCCTCGCACTTGCGATGGTACGGAGCGACAGGTCTTGTCGGCGGTCGCCTCCTTCTGCGAGACAGTCATGTCCCAGAAGGAGGTCGACGAGCGGGTCAGGAGGGGAGCCGTGGGCTCCCTCCCTCCGCAGGCGACGAGTCGGGGTGCGCAGGAGGCGTTTCAAACGCCTCCTCTCGCTGCCCCCGTAATCCGAAGCGGGGCCAGGATGGGAACCTGGCCCCAGCATGCTTCGGCGTCGTCGGGACTTCTCTGAGTGCCGGAGGAGTCCCCCTCGAGGGTGAAGTCCGGTCTTGCCGAGACCGGCCGGTCGTTGGGGTGTCCTGTCGCTGACAGATCCGGGGCACCCCGCTCATAACGGCTGAATTAATTCAATTGAAAGAAGCTAATAATAATCATTTGAAAATATCATATACTGCACATTGATTGCCTTGGAATATCTACTGTTTAGCAATCCAGTCCATAGAAAGTTAACATAAAAGATAAGATGAGATGATTAGATGATAGATTATAGATGTAATCTAGTTTTCAGACGGATAAAGAAAAATCACTGAGGATTAACAAACAGAAATTAAAATAATTCCATCATGCCAAAAGTTCTAGCTCCAAAGCAAAAATTTGAAAGAACAACAGTTTAAAAAAGAAAATTATGGTTTGGCGCCACGCCAGACTGATAGAAAAACGCTTGCGGGGTGACAACTTGTCAGAAATGTCCTTTGAGTTCGTATTAAAAGAATGAACAGAATTAAAAAAAAAACTGTTGTACACTCGCAATAGTGATAGTCTAATGGTAGGATTTTATTTAAAAAATACCAACATTTTTTTCCAAATATTACTAACATTGTTGCTAACTATTCATGAATCTCATCCAGCGTATATCAATAAGGTTCCTTTTTGAATAAACATACCTTATTGCACAACACCAAACAAGTAAATAACAGTAAGATAAAATTTTAAATATTGATATTGTAAGATGTAATTGCGTGCGCCTTTTTAAGTATAAAAAAAAAACAAGACAAATTTGGGCTATCTGTCTGTCTGTGAAATAAAGTCTGACCATCTATCACTTATAGAACATCATGTGAATAGTAAAAACGGATATCAATTGCATCTTGGCCTACCACCTTAAAAAAAAAGGGGGTTGGGAAGAATGAAAGATTTGTTTTGAAAAAAATTGCGAGCTTTTTAAAAAATCCAATACCTTGGATAAACGTACAAAAAAAATAGTTTTTAACCGACTTAAAAAAATAGGGGTTTATTAATAAGCACCTCAATTTTCCTCGCCTTTGTGTGCCTGTTTTTTTATGTGAATTGTGATACACTCCTTCATTGATGAATGATTTTAAATTTGTTTAAGTAGTTACAGTTCGATGTTAATTTTGTTGGTATTGAATCTTGGGTTTCGAAGATATACGAGTCTACTGGAAGAAATAAGAGAAAGTAGGAGCCAGAACTTCGTAACATAACTCTGATACTTAAGTAGAAAAAAGAGTGTTCGTGCACAGTAGCATTTAATCCGCCAATAACTATTAGACGTGGTTTTCATTTTTACTTTTCAATAGCCTAATGGTTTGGGTTACGGTTTGCGAATCGTAAAGTTGTAAGTTCTAATCCAGCATTCGACTATTAACGTAAACCATCTCATAGCACAAGTTTAAGCATAGTTGAAATGCTTAAAAAGAATGTTGGTAATAGTTCTGAGAAATAAAAACAGATTTTCACGTATTATTCACTTTTCCCCGCGATTGTACGATAAGGATTAATGTGAGGTGTAAGTTAGGTAAATAAACTATGGTATCAGCAGTAGAAACCTTTTGTGCAAATCATTGGATTGCGGTGGCTGACCCGTCGGCTAAGAGTAATGCAAAGGGATGTTTTATATTCCGTTACACACACCTATATAAATTTAACGCATTATTTATTCTTACAAGTACACTCGTGAGCAAAAATAAAGGCTCAGTTAAGAAAGTTAAAGTTAAAAAATAAACCAATTTTTTTTATTTGGATTTTATTAAATCGCCGCATGGAGGCAACACTAAGTACTGAATTTAAAAAAAAATTAATGAAAAATACTATTTTATCCCAGTTCACGTAAGATATCCTTTTTCGTTTAAGTTTACGTTTTTTATTGAAATATAAATAAATTAATAAAAAAAAAAATATTTTATTTTAAAGATATTTAATTATCTATCATGCACAATTTATTTCAGTTAGCTAGCGTCTTTATCTTCCGAGTTATTCAAACTTTCTTAACCGACCCTTTATTTTTGCTCACGGCTATATAATTACGAGTAAAAACAAAAATCGTCTTCACGTCGAATAGGAATATTACTTTATTTAATGTATAATTATCTATTAAAATAACTTTAATATATAATACATTAAATTGTAAGTTTTAAATATGTCACTGATGAAATGACATCTCAAAAATAAATCTTTATCGAAATTATCAATTATAGGACCATGATAAAATCATTAGGTACAAGACCTTACGATCTCTCCTAGTTGTCATTTTTTTTAACCTTTTTGATGCATGTACAGTTATCAATATATATTTTTTTAATATTACCGTTATATAGAAAAACATTGTCCCCTTGCAAAAAAATCAGTAAATTTAAATATACTTACGCTTTTTTATTTCATCTTTTGTTTTTTATACGCATTCATACATAATAAGTCCCATATATGTTGAATTAAAAATACTGTATAATATTATTTTGTAAATATATTACATTTAAATTTTAATCAATTATATTTTTTTCAAATTCGAAATCGTTTAAAGAATTACTAGCATAGTCATTTCTTAAATTGAACTTATTAAAAATATACTCAAATAAAAAACAATTAAAAATTTTCAATAAAGATTGAAATATTAAAAAATATATATTTATATTTAGCTTAAATTTATTTGGTATATTTGAGACGGAGAGCAAAAGGAATTTTCCAAATTACCAAATATTTGATTATTATTTATAATTATTTGTTAAAATGTCTTATTTAACATTAAGAAAGCTTAATAATATACAAAATACGTTTGATAATTTTATATGAAAAGTTACCGATGATTATTCTTTAGAAGTTTAACTTTTACAAAAAAAATTATAACCGGGTTTGACTTCACAACTACTGACTATAATTACAATATTAGGATAAAAGAATTTTCAAAATTGGAAATCAACAAATATTTGACATTAATTTATATTACTTTAAATGCATTGAAAAACACTTAGATTATTATTTTATTAGATAATTATACATTGCATTTGAGAATTTTATATGTGAAGTCGATAATTATACTTTCGCAGTTTATTTTATTTAAAAACCGGGTTTAATTGAGTCCACAACTACTAAATAAACTACCTTATCTTAAAAAAAATAATTTGCAACTACAATAATAATCAATTGCAGTAATTTTTATTTATAATAAATGTTAAATATTTTTAAATAAATTATTTTAAAAAACTTACCCCACAATTTTTCTACGTTGACAATTCTACACCTTCATCAAAACACAGAAACACTCACACAAAACGTATATAAGTGATTTTTTTCAAATCATCAAACCAGATTGTATCCAATAATCACAATATCACTCCACCAACCACTAAGTTTTACTGTTATTACTTCGGTTCACGTTATCACGTTCACGGATCGACTATGAAACTTCGCGCCGCGTACACGTAGTGCCCGCTACGTCGCTACGTCGTCTTTCAGCCGCAGATGTGCTACGACTGTGCGTAGATGACGCTGTGTCGCCCCCTGACGGGTCATTCGAGATCTTCTCCACAGTAGCGCTCTAAGCGTTTAATCGAACAATTTTTTCACTACATTTGGAGCGCTGTCTTCTTCTAAATAATGAAATTATGAATTAAAGGAAGCTGGTTAAGAATTAGTTCATTGAACCTATTCTGTCCACTGTATTTTAGGGACATTTTACGCTATGTTGACTATTGTCTAAATTTGACTATTTTCTATTTTTAGACGTAATTTCTTAACATGTGTCAATTTTTAAAGCGGTTTTTCAGACCCAGATAATCAAGTCCGTGGACTAATAGGGCAAACAACTGCTCCGTGAGGTGAGGATAAAGACAAAAGATTTATTTAACTAACAACTAACCTTCAAATTAATTACTTTTCACGAATTTTCGTGATTAGTGAAAACATCATCTATAAGTTTTATATCTACAAGCTATATATTTATATCTATAGGTTTATAGGACTAATTTTTGCACTTTAAAAACAGAAAACACGACAGTTAATTGTTACAATCGCACTAACTAGGATATTCGGAGCCGCGTCGTTCAGATCGTAATTCATTCAATACTTGTGCAATCATAACGTGATCCATATGGCAGACTTTAAACCGCACAAAACTTGATGTTTGAAATCGAATACAAGTCGTAGTACCAATATATATTATATAATACAGAGCTTCGGGTGACAATGACATCTATGAGAAAACCATATAAGTCTTAAACTTGCATTGAGTATGTGTGCAACAAATGGACGAATAACTCAATATCACGTCAACGGATTTCGATGATTCATTTTTTATTCGAAAGGTTGTACTTTAAGAGTTTTATCACGTAATATTTCTACGATAATTCGGAAACGTTAACGTTTGATTCTATTTGATGTCGATTTTTGTTTTTACTCGGAAATATACTTGTCGTTTAGAATGTTAAATTCGTAGCCCAATATAAGATTAACTATATCTTAATTTGACGATTCTATAATAATAGATATAAACTGTTGAATAATCTAATAGGGTCCGTAAATGTAGAAAGAATATTATCTGAAGCCTGAATTGAATTATCAGTGCTTTGCCTGAGGATACAGTTTCTAAACTGATCAATCTGATCAGAACTCAATGAAGTTCGCCGTCCGGGGTGCACTCTGTGTTCATAGATCTAATCAACCATTTGGCCATCGTAGCCTCAACTTACACAAAAGTGTAAAGCGCTTTAATTAAACAGCATTATATTCCGAACGTTTCAAAACCGTCCCGGAAACCACTAAAGTTATTCTATCTAAACTTAATGTGAATTCCGCACTATGTGAATGGAATTTCCATAAAACCGTAGCCATTAGGGAATTCTCTTGTACTCCAACTGGTCGAGGAGAATATTTATATAACATATCAAAATCCCTATATCATTTAATATTTTATTTATTAAAATTTCAAAGAATAATATTATAAAAGTCGAGTTATATTACTCCCAGTACCTGGGAATCGTAGGTTCGATTGGCGTTCTTTTATTTGTGAAATTGCAATTTTTTGAAAATACCACGAAAAAAAATCTCTTTCTCTTTCTCTTTTTTTGCTTTTGCTCCCACATAGTGGTGGGGTCAGCTTTCCACTTCGCTTTGTTGACATCATCCTGAGGTATTGCAATCCCTCATGTCTCTCGCCTATGTACCAGTTTGTTTTGAATCTTCCTCTCGATCTTCAACTAAGGAGAGAAAGTTATAGCGCCAGTTTCTCTATGTAGGTGGAAGGCTTTACGTGCCCATAGCATCGTAGCCTACTCTCCTGGATCTCATTGTCGGTAATGTACACACCCAGGCTTCCTCCTACAAACATGTTGCGTATTTTATGATTCATTTCTTATTTATTGTTTTTTAAATTTACTGAATGGTTTCGAACCTATAGTCTTGAATACGGCGTCAATGACTAAACTGTTCTTTCCCGACCCGATAAACGCATACCCCATAATAAGAGGGATGAAGCCCGACCATGTGATGACAGTAGTGATGACTGCGCACGGCGTATTCTCAGAATACCTACACCGATTCAAATGTAAAGAGAGCCCGTCGTGCACCTGAGACCCTGAAAAGAAAAGGGATTTAGAACATATTTTAATAAACTGTCCAATTTATAGTAAATATACATATAAAACAATACATAATACTAACTAAAATTTATATTTACAAAATAATAGATATTTTACAAAAGATTTACAAAAAATATAACCGTGCCCAACCGTCATCTTTGGCAGCGTGCCTAGAAGGCTGGCAGCATTACCACGTTGTATGGCATTGGTTACCCTCTGTGCAAGGTATAAGCCAGCCCTCTGGTCACTTAATGTATCGACCAACTTCTAAGTTATCACATTAAAAATGTGGTGAGCACTGGGACCCCACGGACCCAAAAATTCTAAAATAAAACTTGTATCGACGTTACTATATTTGCGCCGCTTGAGGTTTTCTGCAGTAGCAGCGGCCGTTCCAGCCTCAACAGAAGGTTCTGATTTCTGGATTCTGTAATAAGTTAAATTGTAGAGAAAAGAAAAGGAGAGGTGGGACGGAGAGGAAAAGTGATATACGCGATGAATGGATAAGCACAAACAGTCCCTTACCTGACATATTGGGGGTACTAGAAAAAAAAAACCTACAGTCTTATGTTTTGCAGTCCGTTCACTAATACATCATTAATAGATCTGATCTTTTAAAGCAAATAATTAATTATATATCGGCTACAATAAAGCGATTCCGTCAGGAAGAGAATTTTGACAAATATGAAAGAAATTCTGGGATCCCAATTTGAATAATATAATAATAATCAGATATTGTGTAAAAGCGGACACAAAGACGGTCTATTTTCTTTACATCAAAGCACGGTCCACGGAATTATTTAACTTTGTGCTATTTACTGAACATATTTTTCTGCTGCAAATATTGTGTCTAAGTATAATAAGATTTTATTATAATTTATAAAGTACCTCATATACATTCTTTCTCTTTTAGTAGCTGACAGAGACATCTAGTTTGTCAATAAGAAAACAGCAACTACACGAATTTTTAATTTACTGGGTGAACTAGTTTTGTTAGATTCTTCCTGCGCTGTTCTTCGATTAAATACTATCTAAAATCTAAAAAATATGGTTAGTCCTTATTATAGCAGCTATCTACCAGTGAAAGTCCCGTCGAAATCGGCCCAGCCGTTCAACCGTTTAGCCGGAACAATCAGAAAGCCAAAAATTGTAAAAAGTAGTTAGTATAATAACTATATAACTATAGTTCTGGGTTCGTAGAATAAGGCTACGATATCCCTTGCCTGTCGTAGAAGGCGACTAAAAGGAGTCTCGAGTTCACTGGCCGACAAGGGTGGGGGCCTTTGTCGTCTTCTGAAGTGGATACGGGAAGAAGGCGACATCGGCTGGCCCGTGTAGCCTTGCACTGTGAGGGCACAGGGGGGAAGGGATTAGCCACCTTGCGGATCGTCATGAAGCTTTCCCCCCCGTCAACAAAAAAAGGAGATGGTTTACGTCAATAATCGAATGGTGGATTCAAACCTACGGCTTAACGTTTGACTGTCCGTAACTTAAACTATTATGCTTATTGACTAACTAATAATATTAAATTACCATAAACCATACAAACAAGAAATCGTAAAAAGGCATATAAGCGTGAGGGACAAAACATGAGTTTACGAATGTATTTTGTATACATTCGTAAACTCTTCAATATTCATTAAGTTGTATGAACCAAAAATAATATCGCCCGAAAGAATTATCATTTCTCCCCTATTCAATGTAGGTTGAAAATGATTGATTATACAATTTCCACTCGGACCTAAATAGCGACTTAATTTAACGAAGCGACTTTATTTGTGTTTGTGCATTTTCACATTATTTTCGCTGATGTTCGGGAAAAATTACGTATAATTTTATCCGGTGACATTTTTGGAACGCCACGTGGCGAATAGTCGATTTCCGGTTTTTCTTATATTTTTTTTATCTTCTATATTACATAGATTGTAATAAGTAGCAATAACCGACTTTAAAAAGGAGAAAGTTCTCAATTCGTCTGTTTGTTACCTTATAACTGTCGACTTAGTGGACCAATTTTGATGATTCTTCCAGTATGTCCCATTTAACTTTGGTCCGATTCTGCCAATGGCATCCGTGAGGAAACCACATATGTGAGCCACAAATGTACGAACAACTCAATATCACAACAAACAATTTTTTATTGGAAATGATGTTCAGGAGTAGTTCGATGAGAGTTTGGTTAGGTTCTGATTAATTCGAATTTGTAATATACCTACGATAATTCTGAAATACAAAGAGGGAGTCCGCGTTTATTAAAGTTTAACGTTTGATAGGATTTGAAGTTAGTTGCTGTGTTTGCTTGTATATACGAGTATGTCAAGACAGTGTGAGGATGGTTAGCTACATAACAAGCTAAACAAAAGCCGACTTCAAATTGAATCAAAAGTAACAGATCAGATTTTAAACGCTACTAAGTTCGGGCATTCTCTTACATTTCCGCACCATCATAGTTATATGGAGCCTGTATTCTTTTTCTTCTTTCACATTCTTGGATTGGCGAAGGCTACTGCGAAATAAAATAAATAGCAAATAAGGAGCTCACAACGCGCACTTCTAGATCAATTTGCGTTGCGAGCCCATTAAAATAAGAATTAAGTAAATAAAATGGTAAAAATAAGTATAGCATTAAAATTAAAAGTAACGAAATAAAAATAAGGTAGGTAAAGTAATTAGTAAAGATAAGAATAATAAGTAAAAATATGAACAAAAATATAAGCAATAGATAAGTAATATGTAATAAGTAGAATATAAAGTGTATAAATAAATAAGAGACGATGATTAAAGGAAGGAAACTGAATGGCCCAGACTGTCCAAGCCAGAGGAACAAGAATAGCGTAGGCAATTTTCCTAGCACGAAATAGAGCAAACTAGACATGCATTGATTTAGTGCAGGGGGACAATTGCCTGTTACATAATCTTAGATTATCATAAACTTACCGATAATACAATTAACAAGCAATATATTTTATTATTTTCCTGGTATATCCTCAGAACTCAATGTCCTATAGCAACAAAATTCTAATGAAACCTAATTGAAATAAAGTTCTCTCAAATAAAAAGAAATAAAAAAACGGTTTATAAATATCGGCGCTGTGAGTGCACAAACTTTAAAAAAAAAGTATAGACGAAATGAGAACCTCCTCTTTTGAAGTCGGTTAAAGTGACTTATAAGCTTATTTAAAATATTAAGCTTATTAAGCATCAATAGCCTAATGGTTTAGGGTACGGCCTGCGAATCGTAAGGTCGTGGGTTCGAATCCACCATTGGACTATTGCCATGAACCATGTCCTAGCACAAGCTTAAGCTTAGTTGGAATGGTTAAGAAGATTGTTAGTAATATTTCTGAAAAAATAAAGAAATATTGCTAGCTTTCTTTTAAAAAAAAATTAAATTATTGAAAATATGATACAGTGATTTCATTTATTAAAGTCAGTTGTTCACAATATTATTATTCATTCGCGTTACTGTTGTTTATATTCCATCAACACAGGTGCAGTGAACGTAGCATGAGCGTAGAACCGTAGCACGTGTAGCAACGTGCATTATTCTACTACGTGACGGAACTAGCTGGTTACTGGAAACGTGGCTAAGGAGCCATCAATGAAATAATGTTTATTTCTGTACAATGCAAAATAAATGATTTTACTTATATCTTCTACTTTACCGCTGGAATTACTTAATAGAGAAGTCAAGCGAACATAATTTATTTGGGGTAAAACAAATTTTACAATTCACTTATGAGTCTAAATAATTTATACCTACTTATAAAATTGGGGGTAATCGTTAAAATTGATCAAAAAACAGCAATATCTATTGCCAGCAGTTAGCAACAAATTCACATAAATACAAACAGTAAGCGCAACTGGATGTGGCTCAAGAATGTGGAGGTAAGATTGGTAGGGACTGTATAGTATAGTATAGTATGGTAGTCACTCCTACGTACGTGCGCGTGGGAATTGCGAGAAAGCGACACGGGCTTCGCGGTACACAAGAGGCGCGTGACTGGTGCGTGCGCTGCGCCGTCGACGCTCGCGCACTTCCGCAAAACCGGTTTTTGCGGTGGGTATGAGTATCCCACATCACTCCCCAAAGACCGTCCCTACGGGCGATAAAATTCGGGAAACCTTACCGTGCGGCCTGATCGCGTTGTTCTGGCCGTAGTCGTCTGCCCTGTGTTGTGTTGAGTTGGCTCAACAAAAATATAGGCAGGCTTGAGTCGGTCTATGGAAACGGTGACGCTTTTACCTTTGCGTATGAGTATCCCACAAGAACAATATTCAAAGTATTTTATTTTATCTATTTTTTTCTATTTTAATGTTGTTTTATAATGGTAATATAAATATTTTATATACATATGTATATATATATATATATGTAGGAGGGGAGCAGTCTGAATAAATAAAAATTGTAGAAATTAGTGGCTCAAAAACTTCTTTTATTTCACCTTAATTTTATATTCACACTTCGTGTCCACGTCGTAACTTCAATCGTAATGTAATCTCACTTAATGTCGTCCATCTTTTTATATATCTTTTATTCCCAGTCACTCGCCATTCGTTCACTCATCTTCATTCTCACATTCGGATACATCTTTCATACTTTCATGTTGATCGGATACAACTTACAAGTTTTTTTTTTTTCCTACAACTCGGCCATTCTGCAATTCAGTCTGTCCTCAGACTGACGACTTTACATTAGTTCAACTTACAAAATATAAAAAATTATACAGCTATACTTTACAAAAACAATAAATTTCTTTCTCTAACTTTCAACAAAATTTGGCATTATAACAATCTTAATTACTTTTAGCGCTTTTTTTTAGCAAATAGAAGCGTATTTTACTACTTGAAGTTACATATTTTCTTAAGTAAATTTACAATACAATTTGTTAACACTATCACCTTAAAATTAAAACAAAACTTTTTTTCTTAGTTTCACAAAACAGCTTATTGAGAATAAACAACTTAAAACTTTCTCTACTTCTTAACAGATAATTAACTTAGGAGTAAGTATCTTTCTTTTAAATAAACAAGGATAAAAAAAATGACAAGTCTATTTTTTTTTTATACTATTTAAATTGGGTAAAAATAAACTAAAGCCATCTTTTCATGTTATCAACAGCTGACACAGTTTTAATAGGTCCTTCTTTAGCTCTATTTATTTTTTCCACCTCATACCTGTCCTTGCCTAACTCTCTTATCACTGATAAGGACCAAAGAATTTTGTTTAATTTTCAAAGCATTACCAAACTGTGTTCTGGATATTGCAACCACATCACCTTCCTATACCTCTCCCCTTTCTTCCTTTTCTATTAAATGTTTTAATATTCTCCTCTTGAATTTTCAGTATTTGTGCTTTAGCTTCTCTTCTTAATTTATCTCTCTTCTCTATAAATTCTCTTCTATTTTCTTCTTCTAAATATTCCAAAATTTGCATATCTTCTTTTAGTCTCAATTTAGTTCCAGTTAATAGTTCAATGGTGAGGTATTAATTGATCTTTGATAAGTACAATTAATTACTTGTTGAAGCCTGCTGACATATTTGTACCAATGTGCGGGTTGCTCTATGCACATCTTTGTCAACACAGAAATAATAACCTGATTTATTCTTTCTACCTGACCATTACCTCGAGGAATTCCTGTTGTGATCTTAATATGTTCAATTTCCTCTTCTTGACAATAATTTTGAAATTCATTTCCTGTAAAAGCGGTTCCTCTATCTGTCACTATACGCCTGGGGTTTCCAAAATCTTTCTGATGTAACTTTAATTTTTCTACAGTCTCTTTAGCAGTCACTGTTTTCACAGGATAAATCCAAACAAACTTAGTGTACCCGTCTATGACAGTGAGAATGTAATTGTACATTTTCTTAGTGACATCCAAAGGTCCAACGTGATCACAATGAAGTGTATCTAGTGGAATGTCACCCTTATCAATTGGATTTAATAATCCCTCCTTCTTTCCGGACTTCCTGGTTGCTAGTATACAAGGTACACATGTGTTAATAATTTTATCTATTTTAATATCTAACTTGCTTATGAAATAGTCTTTTTCTAGAACATCTTTTATCTTTTTCTTTCCAAAATGACCTATTTCATGAGCTTTCTTTATAATCTCCATATCCATCGCCTCAGGTACTACTAACTTCTTCTCTACACCTTTGTATAAAATATCATTTTCTATAAAATAATCCTCATATTCAGTTTTCTTCAGAATTTCCTTAACAGCTTTTAATCTTTCATCTTCATTTTGGGCTTTCTTCATTCGAGCATGTAATTCAATGTTAATCACACCTATGTTTCTACTGAGAGAGTCCACATGGGGCATCTTATCTCCATTTCTATGCTGGATAGTATACTCAAAGTCTTGCAAAAACATAATCCATCTTGCTACTTTAGCTGAAACATCTTTCTTACTTAGCGTCTTTTGGAAAGCTTCACAATCCGTTACTATTTTAAATGGAATACCAATGAGATATCTGCGGAATTTTTTCACACCTTCAATCACTGCTAAAGCTTCTAGTTCATAAGATGAACACTTCTGTTGAGCTTCAGTAGTCTTCCTACTCATATAATGTACAGGATGCATACAGCCATCTTCTGTATCTTTTGTAGAAGTATTGCTGCATATCCATGCTTGGACGATCTGTATGCAGCTCTGTTTCCAATTGAATATCAAATATTTTAAGCACTGGTTCACAACATAACTTGGACTTTAACAACTGAAAGGCACATCTTTGTTCTTCATTGAACTGAAAATCACCACTTTTAACACATCACTTAACGGCTTAGCAATCATAGCTGCATCTTGTATAAACTTCCTGAAGTAAGATGTCAAACCAATAAAACTATGAAGTTCTTTTAAATTTTAGGTTCAGGATACTTCATCACAACATTAGTTTTCTCCATGGATGGTTTCACTGTACCATCAGACACAATGTGGCCTAAATACTCCACTGATCGTTGAAGTAATTGGCTTTTCTTCCAATTAATTTCTAAACCATACTCCGCTGCCACCTTTAGTACATCTTTCAAATGTTTAACACCTTGATCTTCATCTTCAGCTAATATTATCAGATCATCAATAAATATTAAAACTGTTCTGTTCCTAATAAACTCAGAAAATATAATGTTGATATAACGGGTGAAATATTTCGGGGCATATCGATAGCCCAAATGGTGCCCTCAGAAACTCATATTGGCCTTCTGGATTACTGGTTACAAAAGCAGTATACTTAATAGACTCATCTTCAATTGGTAAATGGAAAAATCCATTTTTTAAATCTAAAGTACTGAAAACCCTCGCTTTACTCAATTTATCAATATGATCATCTATCACTGGTAATGGATGTTCATCCTTAACCATTTTCTGATTTATTTTTCGATAATCCACACAGACTCGAGTAGATCCATCCTTCTTCTTGACCAAAACCAGAGGACTAGCATATTCCGAATAACTCGGACGAATTATTTCCTTCGATAACCACTCATCAATCTGCTTCCTAACTAACTCTTCTTCAGTCAAAGCCAACCTCCTAGGTCTTTGTGACACTGGTAATTCATCTTTTAAAACTATTTTTAACCTTATAGGAGCTTCCTTAGACTTTATAGGATGATAATTATCTATCAGCTCCTGAATGCCTGGTGAATGATGTCGATCTTCATTACTACTTGTTAACATATTCATTAAATAAGAACTGTCATAAGAAAGTGGCCTTATTTCAACTGCACCCCTGTCAATAACAATAACCGTATTGTCAACAAAAGGTTGCCCTAATATAACCTGGTATGGTATCACATTAGTGGGCACAATACAAAACAAGTGTGGTAACTGTGACCATCGATAATTATGTTGGTATTAAACTTACCGATAGAATACACCTTGCTGGGACCTAATCCAACTAGTGTCATTTTTCTGCCTCATAGACTACATTATCAAACCTAGAAAAAAATTCATACGACATTAAATTTAGATCACTACCGGTATCGAGTAAACATTTGACTAATTGCCCACGCACTTCTCCATATTTCGTAGATTTATTGAGCGAACCATCGTTGTTTACACTACAAATATTTTGGTCGCTACAACTGACATCGCCGGCACTGGATGGATGCCGATCTGACATTGACAGTTGTTCGCTGCGCTCCATCGTACACTCACCGCTCTCTTCATTCACTCCCGCCACGCCATCTGTCGATCCGTTTTGTACTAGCATCGCCTGCGACGATCGTTGCCGATTTGAATTTTGCTCACCTGACGCTGCCGCCATCTTGTATGCCTTGCAATCCGCGCCAACATGTCCGAATGAGTTGCATCGGAAACATTTGACTCCTTTGGAACATACATTCGCCAAATGACCTTTATCCCCGCATTTGTAGCATCGCGGAATATATGCCGGCACATTTGCACCATTCCTAACGTTAATTTCTCCGTTTTCTTTAGCCTTTCTTGCGGTCTAACAGCTTCCTGCCTCTGCTTCTTAGTTTTCATCTTGAATGCTTCATATAGGGTTAATTTTTCTTTTAACACAGAGTAACTGGTGACGCCGTAGAACATCAACTTATTCGATTCGTAGTCGGAAATACCATCTATTATGTATTGTATCGCGACATAATCTGGGAATTTGCCACGTTTTCCCAACTCCTTCATTATCAACATGTACTGATAGTAGGTTTCATTTGCACGTTTTTTTCGACTAGACATAATTTCGTGCATTTGTTTAGAATTCACAGACTCGGGAAATTCTTTGCACAGCGCAATCTTGAGGTCGTCGAATGATTTGAAAGTCTTCTCCGTTCTAAGCCATAGCCCCGCCGTTCCAGCTAATGATCGACGTGCTATTATTAGTTTTTGATGCTCCGTCCATTCGAATATTTCGGCATTGTCTTCAATGTCGGATGCCCATTTCGAAGATGAGTACGTCATGTCATCTCCGGTGAATTTTGCAACAGAGTCGAACATTCCGGATTCGCATCGACTCGTGCCACCATACGCCGCCGTGTTCAACGATTCAAAAGAGTCTTCCTCTGCCATCGTAATATCGTCGCGTCGTAACGATAATTTGAATTTCTTCGTAATTCGTCGTGTTGGCCCGACTTTTTCACCTCGTGTACTCGTTTGAGGTTATGTCGCCGGCGCCCGTCGTTTGCTTCGTAACGTCGTTCACTTTACTCAGACTCACAACCCCTTTATCCCGTTATCCCGGACGAGAATTTGTAGGAGGGGAGCAGTCTGAATAAATAAAATAGTAGAAATTAGTGGCTCAAAAAACTTCTTTTATTTCACCTTAATTTTATATTCACACTTCGTGTCCACGTCGTAACTTCAATCGTAATGTACTGTCACTTAATGTCGTCCATCTTTTATATATCTTTTATTCCCAATCACTCGCCATTCGTTCACTCATCTTCATTCTCACATTCGGATACATCTTTCATACTTTCATGTTGATCGGATACAACTTACAAGTTTTTTTTTTTTTTCCTACATATATATTTTTGTTTTAATTCGTTAGTAAATGTTGTTTGAGGAGTCTTTTAAATATATGCATTGAATTGATTCTCCAATATTTTTAGGTAGATTATTATAAATTCGCAAACCTTCATACGTTATACATTTTTTTCCGATTTTAGCTTCCGGTGTTAATAATTTAATATCCTTGCTATTAACAATTTAATATTATTTCATAATTGCAACACATCGGTTGCATTTTTCAGCAATGTCTTTGAAAGATTTTAGTTATCACGAAACACAAGTGGTACAAATATAATTACGCAATCACTTTGGGATGTGGAGCTACCACATATTATGAAGTCGGATAGGTGTTCCTCTCAGGAGACTATGCAAGGTCGCCTATTGCAATCTATAAGCAAATAGAATAATGTAATACAATATACAATAGCGGAAATAGAAGCTTATATGAACCCATAACTAATAGAAAGTATTCCCATCACTCTACGAGTATTACACACAATACACATAATAGAAAGTGATTTTTTGTATTTAAGAAACAAAAATCTGAAAACTCATTGCTCCAAAGCAGCTGGGATTTAGGTTCAGATCTTAGGATGGTAAATTCAAATGCTTAACATCAAGGCTAGCACTGCTATTAAAATAAGTTATCAAACCCAAATTTCATTCCACCTTAATGGTTGGTGTTTCACAACTATACGTTTTACGCAACTTGCTTCCACATACTTCCATTTCGAGGAACCAATTGCCACCAGCGGTATTTCCGGTATGGCCTACGTACGACCTTCAAGAACTACTTCTACTTTTTTCTAAAGGCAGATAACGCATCTTCAGCTCCGATGTTGGACATGCACGACGGTGATCACTTAAGATCAAGTGAGTCGCACCTTTGCCCCTATTCCTTAAAAAAATTAAACCTATTTTGCCTATAACACTAGATTAAGTGACATAGTATAAAGCTATTCTGATACAGTAGTCCATCTTACTGCTATTCCTTGGTCCACAGAGCACAGATCTGCAATGCAGATTGTACGGGTACAGTCGACATATAGTCGATACTGATAACACGTTCATGAATGCAATCAAAGGAAAACAAATGATGTTCCCCGTTCTTGTTCGTTTCACGCCACGTACAGTCGTTTGCATATAGAGTGTTACAAATATCAGCCTTAAATATATTGTAGCGCAGTTTTTAATAAAATGTACTCTCCGCTGTAGTAATAGAACGCAGTATTCTTTTGTCTATACAATTGACTTTTTAAGGTTTGACGTCTGATATATGTCTGATAATTCAGTCTTTTCTATAGAATAAAATAGAATAAACATTTATGAGACATGAGAAACAAAAGAAATTAAAAAAAAAAAACAAAAATGTATATTTATAAGAAAAATCAAAAACCGACTTCAAATGGATAAACGATATTACGGGCAGATCTTTGTATTTCCGAATTATCGTAGGTGCATTTCGAAATAGAATTAATCAGAACCTAAGCAAACTGTCATCAAATTAAGTACATCCTTTCGAATAAAAAATGAATCATTGAAACGGTTGGCGTTATTTTGAGTTATTCGTCCGTTTATTTGGACATCGTCCACATAGTTACTGTAACTTTAAGAATTATATAGTATTCTCATACATGTCAATATCAAAATTGAACCTAATTGAAATAAAATGCATGTCAATGAAACGAAAATATTTGAATTTATCGCTTAATTTAATTAAATTTACAGTCAAAAATTTAATAATTTTATTTTACTCATTAAATTTTAATATAAATTGTTAAAAGTTAATGTACAACCGATATAAAAAAAATTACGATGGTGTTACACCGCCGAGCGCTTGGTAAAGCAGTACTTAAAATTCAACAACAAATTCATCGATACCGACACCTGGGATCGAACTCGGCTTCTTAATGTACTATAAGTAAAGTAACTTAAGGCAATCATCCGGACATTGACCTACAACGGCTCTTCGTCTTGTAACTGTTATAGCTCACTAAAATAAAAAGACCCTGAAATATCTAAATTATTTAACTACCCGCACTAAAATGGTAATTTTAGAGATTTACCTTGACTTAAGTTACGGCGTAACTTCAACATTTCATCAAGTTAAACGAGAAGAAGCCGCAATATAAGCAAGGCCAATCTGCGCGGAGAGTTTCACGAAAACATCTCATCAATCACTCGAGGATTATTTCGAGCAGAAAACTATAGGAAAAAACTTCTTAGGACTTCAGTTTGATAGTATATAGTAACAATTATTTTCGGATTTCTCTTGGTTTGATATATCGATCATTAGGACAACAACAAAGCAGAGTATTGTCCATCTATATTTTTTTCGTTCTCTAAACAAGAATATAACCATAATATAACCTCCCCTCCCCCCGGAAAGTGCTCTCCTTAAGCACAGTGCAGAGGGGCTCCGGTGCGTTCCTCTGGAGATCCCAGAGCTCCTCACCATGCACCGGGGAAGGGCCACCGGGGAGGTTTTAGTAGGTAAAAACCCCACATAACCCCCGCCTTCCTCCCAGAAGGCAGGGTATCTTTTTGAAGATTTCCTCCCCGTTAACAAAAAAAAAGTTTTGAATATCTCGGAAGATAAAGACGCTAAACGGGTTCTGAAAAAAAAAGAAATATTGCTAGCTTTCTTTTAATAAAAAATATTAATCGAAAAGCGTCAGACTATTGTAGCGTCAAATTTCATAACGTTCCCTTTAACTATTCAAACGTGAAAGTGGAACACACAAACAGAAATAAACTTTTACATTCATAACAACCATAGAATTTATTATATAAAATTACACAATTTCCACTGCGTTATCCCCACGTTCCCTTAACTATGAGCACGTTAAAGCGACCTTTTCCACGAAGTGTACCCAGAGATAGATTAACGCCATTTGAGAATGCCGTCCGCCTTACTTCCTTATATTACAGAATTAATATTGATATTACGAACTAGCATTTTCTAGCCATTGTATTTGTATGAGTTATTTTTGCTTAGTAGCATATTACCATTCACGATTTTTCAACCATAGCGGGGTAGGCAGAGACAACAATCGTTGTCCGCTAATTGGGTCCGATAATGAGGGTGACCTATTTGTAGAAATTTGTTTTTTTTTTTAAATGCTAACAATTTTGTTTTTTCACAATTGGTATTGACATTCTTGTTAACCATTCCAACTAAGCTTAGACTTGTGCTAGTTCACGTTCAATAGTCGAATGGTAAATTCAAGCCCACGACCCTACGATTCGCAGACCTAAATCGTTAAGGCTATTAACGCTTCAATTTCGTGGATGAAATGATGATGCTACGAAAAGTTTATTATATGATTTTTTGTTTGTTTTATGAAAAACAGCTGCGTCAAAAATTCATAGGTTATAATAAACGGATCATAGCACAAAATGTGAAAACGTGTTGTATATACGCTTCAGTTAGTCCGTTGTACGTATCAAAATAACAAATTTACAAAGGTTTTTTTTCAACAAAATGCAAAATTATTACTAAGCCGCTATCCACTTGTCTGTAAATTATTGGGGGAGCCCTATGTCCTACGGTTGAAATGATGATGATATTTACTATGACGACGAGAAACGAACGACCGAAACACAGATGTGACATTTCTGTAATGTGTATCTTTATTATACAATGTGTGTGGCGTAGTTTTAGAATCAAATTGATGATATAGAAACCTTTTTTTGTTAACGGGGAGGAAATCTTCAAAAAGATACCCCGCCTTCTGAGGGGGAGGCGGCGGTTATGTGGAGTTCACCCCATAAAACCGGGGAGGTAAAAACCCTTGTTTGGTGGGCCTTCTTTGGTGCATGGTGAGGGGCTCTGGGAACGCAACGTAGCCCATCTGCACTGTGCGATGTCGGGCACGTGCCAGCCGATGTCGCCTTCTTCCCGGGTCTACCTTGGCGGACGACAAAGGTCCCCTTGTCACCCAGTGAACCCGATGCCCCTTTTAGTCGCCTTCTACGAAAAGGCAGGGGATACCGTAGTCTTGTTCTAGAGAGCCCAGAACAGGGCTAATGCTATAGAAACCTAGCATCTGTCAGTAACGTGTGCCTTTGACCTAGACACCTTGAAACACAGTAGTTGAATGACATTTTAACCGACTTCAAAAAAGGAGGAGGTCCTCACTTCGTCTGTTTTTTCTATATCTTTCTCTGAACTTTCGACTGGATGGACCGATTTTTATTTGAAAGTTGGTGCTTTGCTCTAATATTTCCAATAATTTCGTCTAGTTTTGACCTAACCAATCTAACGTCGTCTGTGAAAAGGTTTTCTATGCCTTAAATTAACTCAATATTTTTTTTTTGTTAACGGGGAGGAAATCTTCAAAAGATACCCCGCCTTCTGGGGGGAAGGCGGCGGTTATGTGGGGTTTTACCCACTAAAACCTCCCCGGTGGCCCTTTCCTCGGTGCATGACGAGGGGCTCCGGGATCTCCAGTGGAACGCACCGGAGCCCCTCTGCACTGTGCTCAAGGAGGGCACGTCCCGGGGGGGGAGGTTTCTCCCTCCCCCCTGTGCCCTCATAGTGCAAGGCTACACGGGCCAGCCGATGTCGCCTTCTTCCCGGGTCTACCTTAGCGGACGACAAAGGCCCCCACCCTTGTCGCCCAGTGAACCTGAGGCCCCTTTTAGTCGCCTTATACGACAGGCAGGGGATACCGTAGTCTTATTCTTGAGAGCCCAGAACTACAGGGCTGAACTCAATATTACGCCAACAATGATTTTTAATTGGAAAGGATGTACTTCAAGTGTAGTATGATGATCCTGATAAATTCTATTTTATCAGAATCATCTATCTTTATATAGTTATATTTCTACGATAATGCAGAAAGAGGGCGTCGGCACGTAATGGTAAGGTTTAATTGAAATTAAAATCGATTTTTGTTCTAACTCGTAAATATACTTGTACTGTAAACAAATATTTAATAATACAAACCAGTGGAGATGATGAAGATGGTGAAATTAATTAGATCTATCCAGAATCTGAGACGTAGCAACAAAGCAACCACCTCTAACGTAAAGTTACTAATACTTTACGATGGAAAGGAGAAAATACAATTGATTCCCTGGAGCAAATCAACCCCATCACTTCCTGTTGTCTATTGAGGGTAACGTTCTGTCGCATCGCCCGAGGGAGCGCCATTAGAACAGTTTTTTTAATTAGAAAAAAGACACGAGGGACGGCAGGGTCGTTGTAGAATTAAACTTTACGGCAGTTAGAGAACAAATCACAGATACGGATTTGGAACGGCGTAGCGCGTTAGAATTTTGCTACGGGAAAAGATCAGATAAAACGAAATATACAGATAAAAACCACAAATAAACATATACATGCTCAACATAAATATATACGAATATAAACAAACAATATCATATACACATGTTAATAGACAGATAACAAATTTAGCCGTGAGCAAAAATAAAGGGGTCGGTTAAGAAAGTTTGAATATCTCGGAAGATAAAGACGCTAGCTAACTGAAATAAATTGTGCATGATAGACAATTAAATATCCTTACAATAAAATAAAATATTTTTATTAATTTATTTATATTTCATTAAAAAACATAAACTTAAAAAAAAAGGATATCTTACGTAAACTTTGATAATACAGTATTTTTATTAAAATGTTAGTACTTAGTGTTGCCACCATGTAGCGATATAATAAAATTAAAAATAAAATAATAAAAAATCATTTGATTTAATTCAAATTAAATTTATTTTAAGGATATTTAATTGTCTATCATGCGCTATTTCAGTTAGGTAGCGTCTTTATCTTCTGAGATATTCAAACTTTCTTAACCGACCCTTTATTTTTGCTCACGAGTGTATGTAAATAGATTTGTATAGAAACCTAGATAAATACATACATGCTAAAATAGTATATGATAGATAACAATAAAACATGAACTATACGATGTTTGCCTTTAAGCCACTAAAATAAAATGTGTTTATTAAAAAACTCCGATTTCGGATGATGTGAAAAAAAGCAGTGACATTTTTACCGTCAAAAAAACTAAATTTAAAAATATAGGCCGTAACTTTAAGCTATATTGTGTATACACCTTTATCTTTGTGTTAAATAAATAAGTCACGGGAAATTTTTGTACAGAATACTGCGTTCAATGAAACAAAAATTTGTAAGCGCTGGTACGTTGCGGATTTTCCACATCATGAACTCTATCGACGCTTGCTTGTTTCATGCGTGGATGGAAAATATTGTCAACGTAATTTTTTTTTTTGTTAACGGGGAGGAAATCTTCAAGAAGATACCCCGCCTTCTGGGGGGAAGGCGGCGGTTATGTGGGGTTTTTACCCACTAAAACCTCCCCGGTGGCCCTTTCCTCGGTGCATGACGAGGGGCTCCGGGATCTTCAGTGGAACGCACCGGAGCCCCTCTGCACTGTGCTCAAGGAGAGCACGTCCCGGGGGGGGAGGTTACTCCCCCCCTGTGCCCTCATAGTGCAAGGCTACACGGGCCAGCCGATGTCGCCTTCTTCCCGGGTCCACCTTAGCGGACGACAAAGGCCCCCACCCTTGTCGCCCAGTGAACCCGAGGCCCCTTTTAGTCGCCTTATACGACAGGCAGGGGATACCGTAGTCTTATTCTTGAGAGCCCAGAACTACAGGGCTGATATTGTCAACGTCAACGTTAAGGGAACAAAATATTTTATACTGTTTAAATCAGTCAAAAGAATTAATCTCTCATACAAATAATCTTTTTATTTACCTAATCTTTTTTTACACAAAAATTGTACACAATGGCGGACGTAATTCCTAAAGGCATTCTCTGCCTGCCTGCTTTGTGGTTGCGTAAAGACAAAGTAACTGGTACAAGTTTAAAGAGAGAGAGAGAAAAATGTGTGCATGTACTTATACGTTACGTAGTACGCGTGCCAGAAGTTATACGTCTTTGACATAATAAAAAAATAGTTTTTATTTGTATGAAAATAACTAATTACAATAAAATAATAAAAGGATAGTCAACAAAATTAAATAAATAAATAACAATTTTTTTTTGTTTTTTTTCAGTTATATTACTAACAATCTTGTTAACCATTCCAACTATGCTTAAGCTTGTGCTAGGACATGGTTCACGTCAATAGTCGAATGGTGGATTCGAACCCACGACCTTACGATTCGCAGGCCGTACCCTAACTCATTAGGCTATTGACGCTTCTACTAATGTACTATTAGAGTGAATGAAAGTTTGGTTTCGTTCTGATTAAGTTTGATATCGTAATATCCCTACAAAAAGGGTTGTCCGCGCGTAATAGCGTATTCATGTTTAATATTTTATTTTATATTAATAAGTAATAAATACGGATAGTTAACCTCTATTATTAAGGAGCTCTAGAAAAAGTATATATGTACAATTTTTATTACTGCAGCTTCCACGTGTTATTGAAACTTCAAGAAAAGTAATTAAAACTAATATATATAAAAAAAACATATATATATATATATTTATATATATACACTCCCGGACACATCTATCGGCCCACCTAGTGTTTTAAGTTTTTACGGTCCCTAGCTAAAAATAAATGTTAGGTGGAGCAATCAGTTTATAAATATATATAGATAAACTTATTGAATATTATAGACTATTATTTTCTACATATAAAAATAAGATTTTTCATCATCACTTAACATCAGGTGGGAACGTGGTCAAGCACTAGTTTATAACCCGTAAAAAACATTATAGTAATCATTGTTAAGTTTTATTAATATAAATATAAAACTAAATATAATAATAATATTAAAATTAATATTATTATATATTAAATAATAATATATATATATATATATATATATTAATAAAACTTAATAACGATTACTATATAATGCGCAATCCCAAATACGATTTGTTACAGCTTATAATCCTAGTAAAGATAAAAGGGAAAAGAAATTCGGGAAGGAGAAGAACATCTTGGCTTAAAATCTACGCCAATGGTGCAATAAGAGCACACGTTCTTTATTTCGTGCTGCTGTGTCGAAGGTCCAAATCGCCATGATATTCGCCAACCATCGATAGAAGATGGCACCAAAAGAAGTTGAATGATTACTATAATGTTTTTTATGGGTTATAAACTAGTGCTTGACCACGTTCCCACTTGATGTTAAGTGATGATAAATAGATGCATATACTCGTACTACATATACCTATGTACATAGGTATATATAGATAGGAACATAATTTTTTTTTAATATAGATGGATAGGGAGAGACAACGATGAAGCTTGTTTTTTCTTTACTACACTTTAAGTTAGTTCACCAACCATTTGCATTGTACAATTCTACTGTAACAATAACAGTATTCTATCGAGCCGCTAATAAATTGTATATACGTGAATTAATAGGCATGATATTAACAACAGGATTAACCGACCATAAACGTCATAACTCAAATTGATAGCAAATACTGTTTATCGACTCCATTACAACATTTAATTGGAATTTATACCTAAAGTACTAAGCTATGCGTATAAAGATTAAAAAAAATATGGGTTTGTTTCATTAAAATCCATAATTCTACATTAATAAGTACGAGGTGTCTTATTTCAGACACAAAGAGCCACCTTAGCTCTTTGATTTTTAAAATCATAACCGTTTTCTTATCTCTCTAATAATGTATAACAACTAGGAACTTATTTCAAAGAAACTCATAATAAGGACCACAAAAGAAGCAGGCGGATATTTATACGTAATCTAACAAGACCTATGAAAATCATACCTTTACTTTACCCTTTTTTAACGAAAGTAACAAGTGCAAAGTGACAGGTGACAAGTGACAGGCGACAGGTCATGTGGCCGTCACCTGTCACGTTTCTCTTTCTTCTTTTGCATTCGTGCTTATTATCGTTAAGTAATACCTAATACTATTTCGACGGATGTTCTTGTTACTTTAATAGTTTAACAAGTATATTTACGCGTAAACACAAAAACCGGCTCGAAATAAAATTATAAATGGTAAAGTTAAAGTTAGTTAAAGTTACAGCCTTTATATAAATAATATATGTGTCCCACTGTTGTGCACAGGTCTTTTATAAAGAGAGTATAAGGGCATAGTTCACCTCGCACAACTAGTGCGGATTGGCAGACTTCATATTCCTTAGAAAAATTTTCTAAGAGTGAGGAAACCCCTCACGATGTTTTCCTTCACCGCCGAACGCATGGTAAATCAGCACATAAAATTGCTACAGCAAATTTATTGGTAACGGCACCGGGGATCGAACTCGGGTTGCTAGCGTGCTATGCAACTTGAGCCAACCGCCCTGACACTGAGCTACCACGGCTCTATTATTGATGTATTTAACATTAGACGCTATAACGTGCGTACGATCACTTTTAATATTTATCTAGTCGTAGATGCCGTTGTCAGAACTGAAAAAATCATCAAATTCGTTTCACCCAGTCGAATTTTCTGAGGTTACAAACAATAAAAAAATCTACAAACTTTTTTGATTCGTTAGTTTGTTATCGTTGTAATGTTGTTATATAAATTAGATTTTAATTAAAGAAATCCTTACGTATCCCGGTTTCTAAGTAAGCTTCTAACAAATAAGCACCCCGGAGGCGGAGTGACGTGACTTTAACTCACGATTCCGTATAACAAAAGACCGGCTTGATTAATTCTAGAACATCTCTCATGCATTTCTTCATTACAAAATCCTTTTAATGCTAATTATTTCTATAAATGTGACTTTAACAAAGCAAAGCTTAAGTTTGGCAAAATGGGTCTTGAATAAACTTCTGTGTGTGTATCGTAATGTGTATCTGTAATGTTAGCGGCTGTTTTGTTTAGACTATTTTTATAGAAGTACTAGCGTACCCAGCCCGCTTCGCCGGTCTAGATTTTGTTTTATTTCATTTAAACAATAAACTTACATCATTAAATATTCAATTTAACTTTCACAATATATTAAATTATTCATTTCTCTCTGTATTCATTCTCTACTATTCTCTTCTCGTGCGGTTGAAGATCATTACCTTCACCCTTGTACATATCATTAAATACAATATCATTCTTATCATTAATACAAAAACATATTGGGCACAACTTAATGTCAGAAATAAATGTACGTCTGGCTTGTTTGACAGTTCAAAAAGAGCAGTGCTCTGATCGTTACCAAACTTTACAGAATTACTCGCCAGGTCAATCTGAAGATTCCCTGAAAGTTTCAATGAAATCGGTCCAGCCGTTTCGAAGCTTATAAGGAACAAACCCACACACTTTCTCTTTTATATATATAGATATACTAGAATATTTACCAGTAAAAACAAAAACCGGCTTTCAACCAAATCAAACGTCAAACTCTTGCGAGCGCACACCCTCTTTGTTTTTCCGAATTTTCGTAGGAATATTACGAAATAGAATCAATCAGTACCTGTCCGAACTCTCATCAAACTATCCTTGAAGTACATCCTTTCCAATTAAAGGTCGTCCTTTTATCATGGACACGACTTAGTGCAAATTTAAAACTTAAATGGTTTTGTTATGGATGCCAGTGCAGAAGAACCTGGTATCATTTAAAAAAAGAAACATTAAAATCGGTTCACTCAGTCGAAAGTTATGAGGTAACAAACATAAAAAATATACAGATAAATTGTGAACCTCTTCCTTTTTTGAAGTCGGTTGAAAATAATTAGAGCATAGAAAAGACTACCCGAAGTGGCACTTAAAACTAGTTTGCTACTGACCGTCTAGATACTTTTCGTTAAAGGCTACCAAACGATTCGTGGTTCACCAATATAGGGTAAACGCCCAAGCCGAGGTCCCCAAGCAGGGACGCTTGGGCCCAGTTACTCCCTAAAGTAGTTCAGACTACGCCGCCTGTCAGCGTAGTTGCATCCGGAAAAAAAGTACATAGACTATTTATGTCTTTGCTTAAGCACTAGATTACAACCCCCAAACTCTTCGTTGATTACAGTCTCTAATGCAAGCACGCGAGAAGCATTCCAACTTGCATTACAGACGACGAAATATTGCAGCTCAGTGTCAATATTTCATCAAGTTAAACCTACCGAACTTAGGTCCTAAATAAGCTTGATCCAGCCCGCCATTACAAGTTGAGGAAAACACATCCATTACGCCGGCTTTATTTAGATTACGTAAACGGAATACAAGTGGGTCATTTAAAACTAAGAGTTTCCGGGTACAAGATATATATATTTATCAGCTTAAATGTCCCACAGGCCTTTTCCTTGAAGGCATAGTACGCCACGCGGCCCTAGTGTGGACTAGACTTCACATGTACGTTTCCTCACGATGTTTTCCCTCACCGCTGTGCACGTCGTAATTCATCATTTATAATTGCAACAAATAAACAAGATAAGTGATAAGGAAATTGTAAGAGAACCATGTCAGATCAGTGTCGGGGTGGTTGGCTCAAGTTGCATACGAGTAGTACGCTACCGCCCGAGTTCGATCCCCGGTGCCGGCAACAATAAATTTAGACGTAGACATAGACATTTATTTATTGGCATCACAACATCACATCACAGACAGAATATAACATACATTAAAAAAGAACGAAAAATAGACAAAACACAGTTAAAGTTACACGGACAAATAATACAAAACATATGATGCCAATATCGGACACCGTCTCAGCATATGCTGTCGCAAGGATGCGACAGCGCTGATTTTCAGCGGTGCCCGGGACTACCTAAAGACGTGCGCGCGCTATACTTCTTTTAAATGGAATTTATACAGACAATAAGAGTATAATAAATATGATATATGAATAAAACAGTTAAGAGATTAAAATATATTTTATACAATAAAATAATAGATGAAATTTTTTTATAAATAAATATATTATTGAGTAAAAAATAAACTAAAATAAATAATATGATAATTAAACGTATAAAGTTTCAATTATATAATGAAATATTGTTGTTGCAATTTTATTTGCTGAATTACCGCTAGGCGGTGAAGGAATACATAGTGAGGAAGCAGCCTACATGTGTTAGAAATTTTTACTAAGAAATGTGAAGTCTGCCAATCCCCACTAGGGCCGTGAAGTGGACTATGCACCTATACTTTTTTGTTAGCTGGCAACACCTGACACCCAGCGATTGTTATGCATAATAACTACTTCCAATGATATCTTAATGATTTACCTGAACCTTATTGTATCTTTAATTCATAATTAATAATTTAGTTAATCGCCACATGAACTTGGCATTGTAAACAATAGTTTAACCTTATTAGTTCCTAATCTGACTTCTAATTAATTTTGTATAAAGATTGTGAGGACGCGCAGTTGTGACGTTATTCGTTATTCATATAATTCTTTGTACAACGTTACGCTGTCTCAATAAAGCGAGTGTATTAGTTGTTGGACTATTTTATTCTACGAGACCTACAAATTATAACATTCTTTACAGAGGCCTATGAAACATATATATAAAATATATAGGCTGTAACTTTAATTTTCAGACAGTGTCGGTTGTCCAATTACAATAAACAAAAGCATTAAATCTAACGTTACCCTCATTTAATGGGTGCTAAAAATTATTTATTTACACTTATTGTAACATTTTAATAAAGCGGACTTAATTCCCTATACCTAAGTTTCTATCTTCAGTTACATTAAAACTGACATTTTTTTTTTGTTAACGCGGGGGAATTCCTTTTACAAACCATCCTCCGGTACCTTGGATGGGCCCGGAGGGATGTGTAGGACTCGGCCTGGGCAACCCTACCCACTAAACCTTCCGCGAATGCCATCAATGTTATGAGCGGGGTGCCCCGGATCTGCCAACGACCGGCCGGTCCCGGCAAAGACCGGACTTTATCCTCAAAAGAAGACTTCACCGGCACTCAGAGAAGTCCCGACGACGCCTAAGCATAACTGGGGCCAGTTACTCATTAAAACTGTCATGAGCCAATCAAAATTAACACTAGAACTGTAAATCGTTAGCAATTCTATTTGGCAACTAAACCATACCAAAAAAAAAAAACAGTTTGACCATATTTGTAATTAGATATTATTTATATGTATATGGTATAGGCCAGGGAGCTGCTATGAATCGTATCATGATAATTGTTAAACAACAACGAGCAGAAATGTGGACGAAGAAAGACACAAACGTACATAGGAAACAAACGTCAGCAAAACAACTTCAAAAACCAGCCCGTCCATAATCACTTTATCTAGAATATTTCAGAATTTTCCGGTGAACGTGGAAATAGGCCGAATGTTTTCACATTCAAACCAGTACAGTTGGGGAATTTTCAGTTGAAAAGGTAGCGAATTGATATTTGCACGTGTTGCGACGCACGCGGCCTGCCGAAACATTTGAATTCCCTCTGAATCAAGTTTTGAAAGTTCGACCTCGGCTTTATTTATTTTTAACCATGAAAATAGAGTAATTTTCCGAAATATCGTAGGAAAATTACGAAATCAAACATAATTAGAACGTTACCAAACTTCCATCACACTACTCTTGAAGTGTACCCTTTCCAAAAAATTAGCCGTGGTAGCAGTGTCCGGGCGGTTAGCTCAAGTTGCATAGTACGCTAGAAACCCGAGTACGATCCCCCGTGCCGGCACCAAAAAATTTGTTGTTGCAATTTTATGTGCTGATTCACCACGCGCTCGGCGGTGAAGGAAAACGTGAGGAAACCTACATGTCTTAGAAAACTTTTCTAAGGCATGTGAATTCTGCCAATCCGCACTAGGCCTGTTGGGCTATGGCCTTATCCTCTCTTTACAGGGAAGGCCTGCGCCCAGCAGTTGGACATATATATTATATATATAAAAAGGCTGGAACTTAACTGATAAAAAATTATTCATCGAAATCCGTTGACGTGATATTGAATTATTCGTCCATCTGTGGCACGCATACGTAATGTAAATTTAAGATTTGTATGGTTTTTTCATGGATTCCATTGTCAATATTGAATCAAATTGGACCACACAGGAAACATCAGCTAATTAATAAAAAAAGAATCATCCAAATCGGTTCACCCAGTCCAAAGTTATGCGGTAACAAACATAGAAACATACAGACTAATTGAGAACCTCCAATCATTGAAGTCGGTTGAAAATTGCGTTATAAGAATCACACTTTAATTTATATAAAACGAAGCATGAAATTTTAAAGTGGCTTGAAACACTAAATTATGAAGGTTTTTTTTTTTGAAATGAAATATTTATTTTACTTTTTACACACACTTACATTTTAAATTACCGGCATGCACACACACAAAAAACGTGTCGAAGGTATTTGAAAATATAGTTTAGTTTACGCAGTCGATTTGCTAAATTGTCAATAAATTCTGAAGGTTGTGAGAATATGTTAAAAGTGGTCAATTGAAAATCACTCACACATTCACCGACACACATACACACACACCCGCCCGCACACAAAAAAATGATATAATTACAATATTAGAAATATAAATAACCATGGGAGGAAGGACTGCCAACTATCGCACATGAAATTCCTAGTTTAGGTGGCAGTGAAACTTAAATAGAACTAATACTCGCAGTAAAAAAAGTGTAATTAGTAATACTGTTTGTTATAATTTTGTTAATTAATAAAGGATATTTATTATTATTGTTACACTTAGGCAGAGAAACTTGCTACACACTAAGAGATTTATCTCTGCATTATTATTCAATACTCTTATCATCTGTCAACACACGACTGAAATTGATTTCATCTCAATTGTTGACATCTACGTAATGGAAAAATGTTACACCGGAATATTTACAGAAAAATAAAACGTACGTACAATTGGGTATTTGAACAATATTTTTTATGATAAATGGACAGATAATACAAGTTATGTAACACAGCCCTGTAGTTCTGGGCTCTCAAGAATGAGATTACGGTATCCCCCTGCCTGTCGTAGAAGGCGACTAAAAGGGGCCTCCGGTTCACAAGAGTGTGGGCCTTTGTCATCCACCAAGGTAGACCCGGGAAGAAGGCGACACAGTATAGAGGGGCTCCGGTGCGTTCCTCTGGAGATCCCGGAGCCCCTCACCATGCATCGAGGATGGGCCGTCGGGGAGGTTTTAGTGAGTAAAAACCCCACATAACCGCCCTTCAGAAGGCGGGATATCTTTTTGAAGATTTCCTCCCCGATAACAAAAAAAAATGTTACTGTAACACAACTAACAAGGTGGGAGAGTGTGGTGTCGAGAGATATGAGGGAGTGCAACATTACCAAAGACGATGTCGGGGACAGAACGAAGTGGAATTCAAAATCCGGATAGCTGATCCCACCAACACGTTGGAATAGCAAGGAAGGGAGTGACTAACCGACCATTGATCGAAGTTGTATTTTTAAAGTCATTCAGATACGATGTAGTTAAATAATTAAAATGTATGAAATGCGCATTCCTCCAGCACAGCTGGATAAACACTGCGGCGGAACTGCAGCACATCTAAAACATATGTTGTTTTTTCTAGGATTTGAAACAAAAGCATTGTGTTCATACTGCAGTGAATTTATTCTGAAATTATATTTTAATCTGAATTCAATGTTATTTTTCCTGTGCATTTGTACTTTCTATTTTTTCAATGAAAACTTTAAGCGTCAATAGCCTAATGGTTTAGGATGCGGTTTTTTTATGGACGAACTACACAGTTGACCCGAGAGACTGGCCTTTACTGCTTCACCGGATTGAGGTGGTATAGTGGTATAGTCTTATGTTTTTTTACAATTATTACTAACATTCTTGTTAACCTTTTTTGTGAACGGGGAGGAAATCTTCAATAAGATACCCCGCCTTCTGGGGAAAGGCGGCGGTTATGTGGGGTTTTACCCACTAAAACCTCCCCGGTGGCCCTTTCCTCGGTGCATGACGAGGGGCTCCGGGATCTCCAGTGGAACGCACCGGAGCCCCTCTGCACTGTGCTCAAGGAGAGCACGTCCCGGGAGGTTACTCCTCCCCTGTGGCCTCATAGTGCAAGGCTACACGGGCCAGCCGATGTCGCCTTCTTCCCGGGTCCACCTTAGCGGACGACAAAGGCCCCCACCCTTGTCGCCCAGTGAACCCGAGGCCCCTTTTAGTCGCCTTATACGACAGATAGGGGATACCGTAGACCATTCCAACTAAGCTTAACCTTGTGCTAGGAGATGGTTCACGTCAATAGTCGAATGGTGGATTCGAACCTACGACCTCACGATTCGCAGGCGGTGCATGCTATTGACGCTTGAGTTATTCGTCCATTCGTTGCGCAGAACTGGACCAAATTTAAATGGGACCACACTAGAAGTACCAGTTTTCAAATAAAAAAATAATCGTAAAAATTTGTACACAGTCGAAAGTTATACAGTAACAAACATTAAAAAAAAATCGGCAAACCTCTTTTGATGTCGGTTGAAAAATGTAAATGTCAGTCTACGTGGACTTAGTGGTAAGAAGTTTATATGTGGCGGTGATTCTAGCCAAAAGAGTGTCTTTTATTTCCTAACAAATCACTCATAAGCGCTATAAGCCGAGCTTTATATTGTTATGGTTGGAATTTTCCCCGTACAAAGTTACGCCGTGACGTCAACATCTCATCAAGTTTAACGAGTGGCGACCCCAACTTAAACAAGCCCAATCTGTTCGGTAATTACGACGAAAAACCAACTTAACATGCTACATGCTTACAAAAGGCACGACGCTCGTTGGAGCGTTGGCCGGAGATTACGGAGTCTCATTTAACAGAATCCTGACGAACCTCGTACACATTCCTTCGTCTCAAGTAAATAATAATACCCCTACATTAACTTGGTTATGACCCGTAAATATAGGTCATGTACTTGCTTCGGCAGTACATAAACTGAAATTTGAACGATACAGAGAAGATTAGCATGGCCCCTGCAAGGTGATACGCAAAATCGTGAAGCGTTCCACATCTTTGTTTTCAGCCCTGTAGTTCTAGGCTCGTAGAATAAGACGGTTTATCCTGCTTGTCGTAGAAGGCGACTAAAAGAGGCCTCGGGTTCACTGAGTGACAAGGGACTTTGGCGAACGACAAAGGCCCCAGTCTTTGTCGTCCGCCACTGTTACCACCACCGTTAGTCCCAGTACTAGTTGGTCCGGGATTAGTCTTAGATTTGTAATGAATTTGACATTAGTACCTAGAGTTCAGTAACAAATTCGGACTAGTTATTATTGGTTTACACCAGGACTATTTACATTTTTTGTAATAAGACGGTTGAGGTCTAAACAAACTAATCCGCTCGCATGAATCATAGCCTAATGGTTCACAGTACTTCAAGTCCTATGTTCAAAACCACCAATCGATTTTCGACGTGAACAGCTTAAGCTCATTTGGAATGGTTAACAAGAATTTTGGTATTATTTGAGAAAAAAGATATAGTGAATATTATTTTTTAAAAATATTTTTTTAAGCAGTCTGTCGTCTTTGCGTCGTTGCGATTTAAAATTTTGCGGAGAGATAGAGAGAAGGGGGAAAGTAAATTGGTTGCTGTCTGATCTATCTTTATAAAGCATTCCGTATAATTAAACAGGGACAGTGGGAAGCCGGGAATTATTTTACAATTAAAACTTCTTTCGACTGTGCGGAGGTGTAACGAAATATATATTGCTCCAAGGAATTTGTCCGTAAAGTTAATTTATACAAAGCGAACAGCACGGCAAAATGCGTCGTCAATCTTTAATGCGTAGAAAAAAGTCGTTAATGTACGGCGATATTCAAATTGTTTCTTTAATAAAGAATGCAAATATATATATATCTATATCTATATATATATATATATATTTAAGTTACTCCTTATTAAATCAGTTATCTGTCAATGCCCATTCGAAGAGTATGCCGGAATAAACAGACTGACAGACAAAAAATTTTTTCCGAACATTTTTTTTTCAATAATGATTTTTTTTTAATTAATAACTATTAATTACATCTACTTCTTCTATAAGCTCCTTGGGCCCGTGGACCTTGGCTTAGTCAAGCAACTTCCTCCACCTCCGCCTATCCATGGCCGCAGTCCTCCTGGATACTATACCAATTTCTTTGGCATCTCGACACGGTCTAACCAACGGAGCAAATACTGTAGGACAAATACTGGACTGTATAAATAATAATAATAATGTCCTGGGCACAGCTGAAAATCAGCGCTGTCCCATCCTTGAGACAGCACATACTGAGACGGTGTCCAATATTGGCATCATTTCCTATTTGTCTGTTCCTTCCTTTAATTGTATTGTGTTTATTTTTCTTTCTTTTTTTAATTTTTTTTGGTATATTTTATGTAATGTGTATAATATATGTAATGTCTTTGTATATTGTAATGTCAATAAATGAAATGTCTATTTATATGTCTATATACATATAGCTTGTAACTTTAGACATAGACATTTATTTATTGGCATCACAATACAAAAACACATCACAGACAAAATATAACACACATTAAAAAAGAATGAAAAATAGACAAAACACAGTTAAAGTTACACGGACAAATAATACAAAACATATGATGCCAATATCGGACACCGTCTCAGCGGTCTGATTTTCAGCGGTGCCCGGGACTACCTAAAGACGTGCGCGCGCAATATTACTTTTATATGGAATTTATACAGACAATAAGAGTATAATAAATATGATACATAAATAAAACAGTTATGAGATTAAAATATATTTTATACAATAAAATAATAGATGAAAAAATCTTTATATGTCTATATACATATAGCTTGTAACTTTAGCTTTTATTAATTTTATAAATTGTTATTAATGAAATTTTATATGTTTAAATATACTATACACGTCAATGGTCAAATGGTGGATTCCTTCCATCTTACGATTCGCAGACCGTACCCTAAACTATTCACGCTTCAAAAGAAACAGCAACGGAGAAACATTAAAAAATACGGATTAATTGTGAACATTCTCTTTTGAAGTCGGTTGAAAATACCTAACCTTGCAAATATTAAGTAGGTAATAGATCAGTCTAGCGAACAGTGTTACCTAGTCGGCGCGCCACTGACTAGGCTAGGCAAAATTGATGTACCGATTCACTTGGGAAACTTTTTTCAGGCTAAAGTATAGAATAATAAAAATGCAGAGGTTTCAGTGACATAGGAACAAATCATTAAATAAAAAACAGTAATAACGTAGTAGCTAATCGGTTCGATAGTAGATCGGTAGTCGACATAGCTCTTAAAGTCGGCAAGTTGCAGTGGCAGTGGACCGGCCACATCTGTTGAGTCGGCGACGGTAGATGGGGGAGGAAAGTCTTGGAATGGAGGCCGCGCATAGGTCGGAGAAGCGTGGCGTGCCCTCCCTCCAAATGGACCGACTACGACCTTGTAAGGATCACATCGGCTGGCTCGTGTCGCCTTGCACTGCGAGGGCACAGGGGGGAAGGGAGTAACCTCCTCCCCGGGAAGTGTTCTCCTTGAGCACAGTGCAGAGAGGCTCCGGTGCGTTCCCCTGGAGATTCCGGAGCCCCTCATCATGCATCGAGGAAGGGCCACTATGGAGGTTTTAGTGGGTAAAAACACAGAAGGCGGGGTATGTTTTTGAAGATTTCCTCTCCGTTAGCAATTGTTTAAATAAAATAATGTTAAATCTAGCCCGGCATAGCGGGCTGGGTACGCTAGTACATTGTACAATACAATACCATCATTATAATGGTCATGAATCCATAACATATTGTCAACACGATCTAAAGATGCTTTGGAAGGTAACATACACAAACAGATGTAATTGAATATTCCGTACAGTCTACTGCTCCGCTACTCTGCGGCCGGAGTTCTCACTTGATTTGTTTCGCGAAACAAACGGACCCTTAATATTCTTTCAAGCGAGAAAAAGGTATAACCGATACAATCTGCCGGGCATATTACCATAAAAAGAAGCCGTGAAATAGCTTCATTATGCGTGCTGTGTGGCGTATTTCTTTGAAAACAGTGTATAAAGAAACCATTTACATAGGATGGTTAATTTAGTGAACAAATTATACTGAACTGAACAACAAATATTTAACAAACTTTTGATTTTACATAAAGGTTGGGTTGTGTATAGCATATTTTGTTTGACGCTTGTGAATTAAATTCAGGACTCAAACCAACTGGGGAACAATTAATGTTCCACTATTGGGTAAATGATCTTTTTTGTGAAGAAATTATAATTGCATCTTTGCTGTACGAATAATGAAAGACTAAGCAAAGAGTTTTCTACAGGTTTGAGGGACGTATACAACAAAAGGATGATATCCAGCAGTGCGTCTAGAAATCCGATGGTGGGATGAGAATGGAGGAATTAGATGATAATGATAATGCAAACTCGCCAAAATGCAGTTCTTACATTACATGCCTTAGAATTATTTCTAATACACTTTCGTTACGATGTTTTTATTCACCGCAATGTGCTTGATGAATGAACACGTCAAATTTCAACAAATCGGCACCGGGGTTTGAATTCGGGTAGTTGAGACCACTCAGAGCTATCACGGTTTTTAAGATAAGTGTTATAATTTGTAGGTTTCGTGGAATAAAATAGTCCAACAACTAATACACTCGCTTTATTGAGACAGCGTAACGTTGTACAAAGAATTATTATAATGAATACCGTCACAACTGCGCGTCCTCACAATCTTTATACAAAATTAATTAGAAGTCAGATTAGGAACTAATAAGGTTAAACTATTGTTTACAATGCCAAGTTAATGTGACGATCAACTAAATTATTAATTATGAATTAAAGATACAATAAGGTTCAGGTAAATCATTAAGATATCATTGGAAGTAGTTATTATGCATAACAATCGCTGGGTGTCATGTGCTGCCAGTTAACATAAGATTTATTTACTGAAAACATGGTATCAATTGATGTTATACATATCTTTACAGACAGACCGACATGTTTCGCTTATTATAATTATGCATGCAAACGAAATTTTATTATAATTTTTAATATAATGTCAGTAAATTGTGAATTATATATGTCAATATTTAGGTCATCTTTTCAGTCATAATTACTATTTTGAACTATTACTAACTATAAGAAGAGACATTATTACATATTACGGAAACACTATCAATATACAAGTAATTAAGCCACTTGTAAATGTTGTTTTAAATTTTAATCTAATTTAGGGTAATTAGGGCAATTTTCTTTTAACTGAAGGAAGCTAGCTATGTTTTATTTTTCTCAGAAATATTACGAACAATCTTGTTAACCATTCCAACTAAGCTTAAGCTTGTGCTAGGAGATGGTTCACGTTAATAGTCGAATGGTGTATTCGAATCCACGACTTTACGATTCGCAGACCGTACTCTAAGCTACTAGGCTATTGATGCTTCAATTTAACATTTTTAATTCTATTGGAACCTTATTATATATTATACACACATAATTAAGGAACTTTTGTCGTATTTTAATAATTTTGGAGTTCAGTAAGTCTAGTAATCCCATTGAGTAACAAGGTCACGTATTTATTCACAAACTGCACTCTATCCTATAACAGCTTTGAAGTGCAAGCTAATCAAATTCTACGACAAAATGGTTTTCAATTAGTTTTATTTTAACGCGACAGTTTTAAAACGTAACGCATCAAGTATTTTTCGTAACAAAATATTCGCCGGTCAAATTGAATACCATTTATAGTTCAGACTACACACAGATACATAGAGATGTTAGATGAAGAATCCACTCTGTATACGGACATAGGCCTCTCGCGGCCACTCTCATCGAACTCCTGTCATCCATCCTACGAAGATCGTCACTCCACTAATCTTACGGCGTCCCACTCCGCAATCCACTCAAGAACTCGTTTCACCCAACGTTTATCCTTTCAACGGTTGATATCGCCAGCCCATTTCCACTTCAAATACTTCGTTAATTTAATCAATTTGTATAAGATTTCGACTTCTCAGTCGAATCGATTTTGATGATTCTTTTTTTATTTGAAAGCAGCTGCGTGGTTACCACCATCTTAAGGCAGAGTTTCCCAACCTCCCCCCGAAGGGTTCTCGGCTTGTCGTGCCGGAGGGGCTTAGTAGCCGTAAGGGGCGGTTACGGGCGACAGGGCCGCAACCCATACTGAAGCGAAGAGGAACCCACACGCCGGCCCACGAGGTAGGGCCCGCCGAGGTGGCTTCACCAGGCGGGCTCGCTGGAGCCCGCCGAGGGTGTGCCGTTGGGCCGTGGGAGGTTTCCGCTTTCCATGAATCAATCCTCATTCCATAAATATGTGAAAATAAATGATGGGAAAATGAGAAGTTATTGAGGGAATTGGTCGATTAAAAATAGACGGTGCCCGCCACTCAATCGATATTTTAGAATGTGCTCTAGTGTACAAAATGGTTCTGAACGCCTGCCTTAAGGTTTAAAAGTAAAAGCAATTTCACAGGCAAACTAGATTGCGTGATATTTATGCCGTGGCAAACAAACCGTTAAATTTTCTCATGCGCGTCGTGTAGTTTCCAATTCCGCCGGTTATATGACGTACAACTCATTCATACAAATAAGTGTTGAATAATAAGTTATTGCATTTCGCTGTTGGATTTAAATAATAATATTGTCCTATTTTTATTGATTTAAATAATATAGTCCTGAAAAGGACTGATAGATAAATTTCTCAGTGAAGCCTGTTAATATAGTCCTGAAAAGGACTGATAGACATAGACTTACTACAAATCGTGGTAGCGTACTACGCAACCTGAGGCGACCGCCGGGACACTAACCTACCACGGCTCTTGACTGAGCAACCCTAACTGATGATTATGTTTACCCGCATGTATGAATGTGAATGAAGCAAGATGTGTTCCAAAAACGTCCCGAGTCCGTGATCTCTGCCTACCTCCCTAACTGACGGGTGTGTATGCTTTTATTGTGAATTATACGATTTGTCTGTAGACAGTTTGAAATTCAGAGTCAAATTAATCATACCAACAAACACGGTTCCGCAAACACACACTCATTACGAGTCGATTGAGGTCTACGAGTTGAAATAATCTGCATTAATCCATGTGCGTTCGGTGAACGGAATCGGCTGTTCAGTTGGATGACGTCATCAAACCCATTCATACCGCAGCATCCGCTTGTATTACGTCCGTACCACTGCGACCACTAGAGGGGATTGCTTTTCCGAACAGTGACATTTTACAATGGATAAATGCCTACAGCGGATCTAATTACGTTACGCTGACCCAAAAGAATCTAATTTCCATATTAAAATACTTCATTTTAATATGGAAATTACAATTAAATACATATATATTTAAAGAGCTGCGGTAGCTCAGTGTCCGGGCGGTCGCCTCAAGTAACGTAACACGTTAGCAGCCTGAATTCTTTCCACAGTGCATCGAAATTGTTGCAATTTTAAGTGCTGATTTACCACGCGCTCGGTGGTTATGGAAAACATCGTGAGCAACCTAATAATGTGTTAGAAAATTTTCTGATTTTTTAATATATGATAGCTGATGTAACTTGAAGTAACTAAGGCTATTAAAGATAATTTAAGTAAATAGTTTTTAATCGCTGGCAATGGGGCCCATCTGATGACCCTGATGCTTCAGGTACGGTTTGCAAAACATAAGGTCGTAGGTCGTCTAATCCACCATTCGACTGTTGACATGAACGAACTCTTTTTTGTTCATGGGGATGAAATTTTCGACAAGATATCTTCAAAATAGTCTTCTGGGGAAAGGCGAGGTTATGTGGGGTTTTTACCCACTAAAACTTCCCCGGCGGCCCTTCCTTGGTGCATGGTGAAGGGCTCCGGGATCTCCAGAGGAACGCACCGGAGCCCCTCTGCACTGTGCACTTAGGAGAGCACAGAGCCTCGCGCGGGGGGGTTACTCCCCTCTGTGCCCGCGCACTGCAAGGCGACACGGGCCATCCGATGTCGTCTTCTTCCCGGGTTCACTTCAGCGGTCGACAAAGGCCCCCACCCTTGTTGCCTGGTGAACCCGGCCCCTCTTAGTCGCCTACTACGACAGGCCGTAGTGTTATTCTACGAGCCCAGAACTACAGGGCTGCAATTTGAACGAACTCCTAGCACAAGCTAAAGCTTAGTGGAATGGTTAACAAGAATGTTAGTAATACAAATAATTCCATATAAAAATAGCCCGAGCACATCTTTAGGTCTTTATGTAGTCCCGGGCACCGCTGAAAATCAGCGCTATCGCCTCCTTGCGACATCATTTGCTGAGACGTTGTCTGATATTGGCATCATATGTTTTGTATTATTTGCCCGTGTAACTTTAACTGTGTTTTGTCTATTTTTCATTCTTTTTTAATGTGTGTTCTATTCTGTCTGTAATGTGTCTTTGTATTGTGAAGCCAATAAATAAATTTCTATGTCTATGTCTAATATTTACGTAAAAAATTTTGTTAGTATTCTTTTCATAGTTTGCTAGTTATGAGTATGAAATGCATTATAGCGATGAAAATTCATATTTAGAATCCTCTACCAAAGGACGACGCTAAATTATAACTGCGGTCGGGGAGACGACGGGAATAATACACTCTGAGTTGTCATGGTAAAGTAGAAATTTCATATTACAAACGTCATTCTTTCAAGTCCAGTCCGCATTGTGCACTGTTAGTTATAAAGGCTTTTGCATTCTTAAGTAGTTGGAGAGAATACAAAGTCTAGCACCAAAGTCAAAGTTTTAATGTAAATTGAAAATCGCACATCTCGGCAGAATTCCAAATTCCACCGCCACCATCTTGATGGTTGGCGTTCAACGACTGTACGTTTTTCGCGTAACTTTCTCCCACGCACTGTCAACTTGTGGAATCAACTGTCGCCAGCGGTGTTTCCGAACGTTTACGATTTAGGACCTTCAAGAAACTAGCCTATTCCTATCTCAAAGGTCGGCAACGCACCTACAGCTCCTCTGGTGCTATGGATGTTCATGGGCGACGGTGATCACTTAAGATCAGGTGAGCCGTATGCTCGTTTTCCACTTTTCATTTAAAAAAAATAATAAAAAAAAAATATTATTAAATAGCCTGAACAAAATCTAAAACCGACTTTAAATAAACACCACCACATTTCCTAGTGCACACCACCTTTTTAATGTGATATCTAAGAAGTTGGTCGTCACATCTGGTCACACCTCTGACCGTAATATTCCTACAATATTTCGGAAATATATAGAAGAAATTCCGCGGGTAATAGCTAGTTTAACGTTTTATTCTATTTAAAGTCGATTTTGTTTTTACATATGTTAGCTGGCAACACATGTCACCCAGCGATTGCTATGCATAATAACTACTTCCAATGATATCTTAGTGATTTACCTGAACCTTATTGTATCTTTAATTCATAATTAATAATTGAAATAATTAATAATAATTGAATAATTGTAAACAATAGTTTAACTTTATTAGTTCCTAATCTGACTTCTAATTAATTTTGTATAGAGATTGTGAGGGCGTGCAGTTGTGACGGTATTCATTTTAAATAATTCTTTTGTACAACGTTACGCTGTCTCAATAAAGCGAGTGTATTAGTTGTTGGACTATTTTATTCCACGAAACCTACAAATTATAACACATGTAAATATGCTTGTATAATTATAAAATGTCTTTCCTTATTTAGATACACTTATTGCCAAATTTAAAAGAAACAGAAATCAATTTTGAATGACATTTATGCAAAAATGAATTAAAAAGTTAATAAAATTTGCTGGAACCAATAAATTTGTTGTTGCAATTTTATGTGTTGATTTACTACGCGCTGAGCGGTGAAGGAAAACATACAGTCCTAGATAATAAGGCGCACTAGCTTAGTAAATGCCTATTCACTCTACTCTTGGAAATACCCACATTGTAACGGAGGGAAAGACAGACGCTGGTAAAACATTCCAGTCCTTTGCTGTACGAACAAGGAAAGACGAAGCAAAGCGCTTCGTTCGGGTTTAAGGGATGTTCACAACGAAAGGATAAAATCCTGCAGTGCGTCTCGAAGTCCGATGGTGGAACGGCGATGGGGAATTATCTTTTATCATAATTCTTATCATGTAGTTCTCTGGTAAAGGTAAAAAACATAGATCAGTTTGATGTTTTAAATATTCAATTGATTCCTATCACCTTACAAAGCCCCAATCGTTGGTATTGTTCACAAATGTCACCCACATGAAGGTGACATATAGATCTCGAACAATTTCACCACGTCAGCGTTCCCCTGATTGATATCTTCCCCAAAACTGTGTCCATTTTACCTGAGCCAGTTCTGTATAACATAGTGTAGTGCGTTAACAGAGACTTCAAAGTAGTAATATTTGATTCTTAATGTTGTAATTCCTGTAACAAGCTAAGCGTCAATAGCCATACAGCCGTACAAATAAACGTGGTATAAAGATAAACTTAAGAATAAATTAAGAATAAGCAAAATTTGTACTAATAAACCAAGAATACGTTATACCTGGTATAACGTTGACGTTTTTGTTCATACAATCATTATTCCGAAGTTATAACGACGTACACCCTTGTATAAGTCCAGTATAACATTTATTTATCGATTTGTGTTTGTGTTCGCTCATTTAAATTAACTTATTATGGAATTAAGGGCAATGGAGGAAGAAGAAACAGTAAATGACTTAATAAATATCATTCAGACTCCAAAAAAAGTAAAAATATTAAAAAGATGGGAAAATCCTTTTACTGTGGACAAATGTGGAAGTGGATTACCGTCTATCTATATATGGAGTATAGAATATTTTTATAACCGCCACACATCGACAGATACATTACTACACTACTACATAGACTACAACTATTTTTTTTGTATGGTTTCTCTTTGATTGCACTGCTGCCAACTCGTGCATTTTGACGTAAAGGAAGAATAGATAATCCATAGTTATTCCGGATTTATTTGTTGTAAACTATTCTTAGCTTATTCTTAATTTATTCCTGGTTTCACTAAACTTAGTTTAAGGGTGGAATAAATATGTTATAACTCATTTTTATTTGTAAGACTGTTAGACTGTTTAGGCTACGGCCTGGAATCATAAAACTCCGTCATTCGACTTACCGAAAGCCGGGCCTTACAGAAATCGTTGATGGAGGCCAAATTTCCGTTATACAAAACTTTGGCACAACATAAATGCAAAAAAGTACTTTCTCATTAATAAATGCTCTTTCTCTCTCATGCACACATTCGCGTATACACCCTCGCAAGCACCCACGCACACTATTCTTTCCACAAACACACTCAATCACATAAATTATTAATATTTAGTTCCTAAGATAAACTCGGACCTAGGTAGAATATCTCCCTAATACAGTACTATGGATTAGTCTAGCAGGGAGACGTGTACAGAAAATCTGAGAAAGAAAAATGTTTATGTCAAAATTAATATGTATGTAATAAATATGTAATATACTTCAATAAATATGGAAAGATAGGACCATATCATTCAACCATATCAGAACAAAGAGTTACCTCGTGTTTTCCATATTCGCCTACGGAGCTGAGACATGGACCCTGAAGAAAGCCGTGCTGGCGAAGGATATTACGGATCCCATTGACAGCACATTGTACCAACGTGTCCATTTTACCTGAGCCAGTTCTGTACAACATAGTGTAGTGCGTTAACAGAGACTTCAAAGTAGTAATATTTGATTCTTAATGTTGTCATTCCTGTAATAAGCTAAGCGTCAATAGCCATACAGCCTTACAAATAAACGTGGTATTAAGATGAACTTAGGAATAAATTAAGAATAAGCAAAATTTGTACTAATATACCAAGAATACGCTATAACTGGTATAACGTCGACGTTTTTGTTCATACAATCGTTATTCCGAAGTTATAACGACGTACACCCTTGTTTAAGTCCAGTATAACATTTAAAATACCACGATTTGTGTTTGTGTTCGCTCATTTAAATTAACTTATTATGGAATTAAGGGCAATGGAGGAAGTAGAAACAGTAAATGACTTAATAAATATCATTCAGACTCCAAAAATAGTAAAAAGATGGGAAAACCCTTTTGATTTATATATCGATGATTAGTTTCCATTAAAATATCGGTTTTCTAAAAGTGGTATAATATTTCTAGACCATTTATTTGAAAGGTATCTTACTATGGACAAGCGTGGAATTGGATTATCTTCTATCTATATATAAAGTATAGAATATTTTTATAATGCCACACATTGACAGATACATTACTACACTACTACATAGAAATCAATTATTTTTTTAGTATGGTTTCTCTTTGATTGCGCTGTTGCCAACTCGTGCATTTTGACGTAAAGGAAGAATAGATAAACCATAGTTATACCGGATTTATTTGTGGTAAACTATTCTCAGCTTATTCTTAATTTATTCCTGGTTTAACTAAACTTACGTTATAACTCATTTTTATTTGTAAGACTCTTAGAATATTTGTTTCAAATTTTTATTAATTGAATAAAACTTTTACGAATCGATTATACTCTGATTAATCGATATTCAACGAGTAATATTTTCATAAATTGCGTGATATATTTGATATGAAGACAATTTTTGTTTTTACTTGTAAAATATACTTTTATCAAATAGCTGACACTAGCGCGTATTGCTGTGAAGGACTTATGAATATTATTAGCGGGCTTCGCGTCAGATCTGTCTAGACTAATATTGATCCTGAATAGTCTAGTAGCAACTTATTGCAGAATAAATTTAAATTTATTTTCATACTAGCCACCCCGGCATTGCACAGGTAACACTTATTAATACTATTAATATATGTCAGCGCAAAACGGTATTATCGATCCTCAAGCAACGAATAAATATAAGTACTTACGTTTATATTATTTAAAGTTATACTTTTGGCATTATTAAAATATTTTTAATTGCATGCAAATAAATCTATATAGAGCCGTGGTAGCTCAGTGTCCAGGCGGTTGGCTCTTGTTGCATAGTACGCTAGCAACCCGAGTTCGATCCCCGGTGCCGGCACCAATAAATTTGCTGTTGCAATTTTATGTGCTGATTAACCACGCGCTCGGCGGTGAAGGAAAACATCGTGAGGAAACCTACACGTCTTAGAAAATTTTTCTAAGGCATGTGAAGTCTACCAATCCGCACTAGGGCCGCGTGGTGGACTATGCCCTTATACTCTCTTTACAGAGAAGGCCTGTGCCCAGCAGTGGGACATATATATTATATATATAAAGGCTGTAACTTTAACTTTAACTTTAAATCTATATATATAAAAGAGAATGTGTGTGTGTTTGTTCCGTATAGGCTGCGAAACGGCTGGACCGATTTCAATTAAACTTTCAGTGAATGTTCAGATTGACCTGACGAGTAATCGTGTAAAGTTTGTCGACGATCGGAGCACTTCTCTTTTTGAACTGTCAAATACAACTTTTATTTACTATGATGATATTCTATTGTTTATCAAAAATTGGTATTGACACATTCGTTGTGTATATTTATGTCATTATGAACCTTATTGAGTACAAATATATTAAAGATAATAGTTAATTAAGGAATTTGAATTATTCAAGGTAAGTTACGAAAATTTGTTAATCATATTTCTCAATTTCAATAAAAAAAAACCCTCAATTCTTTAAGCAGGCATCTCGAAGGTTTTTCGAGACTGCCACCAAACATTCTAACAAACTTCTTGTAAGTGCCGCCACTTATAAGCCTTCCTATACTAAATTCCGTCGCGTCGCCCGGAGGCCGAGACACGTTCTTGACGATCCGGACGACGCGATTACCATTGCACAGTCTAGATCTTTACAAATCCACAAAGCGTCCATTCGCGACCGTCGGAGGTTGCGATTAATCCTCGCTCGTTACAGCAATTTTATATGCAGGCCCCACCCCTTACATGCTAGGAGCGTTGCTGGAGTTTCTTCGGCCACTTCTTCTCCCAGCGCCAACGCTAAGTGGCACTCAAAGTTAGTTTAGCTTTTTGAATGTCCCTTAGATTATCCGTGAAATAGCTACCGACCGAGTCGTGGTTCGGCCCTCTCGGGCGCCTTCGGATCGGAACGCTTACGCGTAATATAGGGACCGTTCAAGCCGTGGTTACCCCTCACCGGGGGACCCTTATGTCGAGTTACTAGCGATAGAGGTTCAGGCTAAGCGACCTAAGAGCTATACCTCTCAGTCCGGTGAAGCAGTCAAGGCCAGCTTCTCTGGCCAATCTGTGTAGTTCCACAACACAATACTGGTCCACAGAATTGGTCGTGTAGAAAATCATATTCAATCATATCTATTTTTAGATATGCCCGTGTTCCAGAGAAATCATGGCGGCTCCTCTGAAAATTACAGACAAATGACAAGTCGACAGAACGGTTGCGACAGATTCGATTATTCGAGTCGTCTGATGAATTTGTAATTCCTGCTTGTTCGCTTGAAAATTTCCCAAAGTATTTGACTTTGGGAGAACATTTTCCAAACATTTGGAAACTTTCACAATGTAAAATCAACGTTTAACGTTTAAATATCCAAACTTGTTCGAAGTTATCGTGTTATTACGCACTTGTCACCGTTCTACACGAATTAGAAATGAGTACGGATTAATTATTTTTATTTATTCTCATACCTAAGTCATCGTCACTTAAGACAATTCTACATGTGCCAAACTGGAAGGCCTTTATACCCGAGACAGGTATTACAGGTATTATAGATCAGCCCTTTAGTTCTGGGCTCTCAAGAATAAGACTGCCTGTCGTAGAAGGCGACTAAAATAAAAAGGCCTATGTCGCCTTGTACTGCGAGGGCACCGTAACCGCCCCTCCCCCCCCCTCGGGATGTGCACTCCTTGAGCATATTGCAGAGGGGCTCCGGTGTGTTCCTCTGGAGCCTCCGGAGCCCCTCGCACCACGCACCGAGGAAGGGCCACGCATGGCCAGGTTTTAGTGGGTCAAACCCCACATAACCGCCGCCTTCCCTCCAGAAGGTGGGGTATCTTTTGATGATTTCCTCCTCGTTAACAAAAGAAAAGGTATTATAGATCAAAATATACGCACAATATACGAATTTATTTACGTGTTTATGATACGCTGCATCTTAAAGTAATAAAAAAAACGATTGTGCTTTAAACCAAACGATTGAAGAAACACTTTTTTTTCTTACTTTTCTTGCTCCTTCTATATGTATCGATATATGAACAGAATACACACACAATATAATATCTACACGATTGAGAGAGAAAGAAAAAGTGCGCGCGCACTGCTCTCTATTGCTCCCACAGTGTGCCACAGACAATGGCCTGCACTATGTCTTAGATATACGAAACATAACTGGCTATGACAGAAAGAGAGAGAGAAAATATTTGCTCACACCTTTCTCTCTTACCCTTACAGTAATTTACATTTACTAACTTAAATCTCTCAAATTCCGTCAACTCACCCGATCACACTTTTCGTAACGCATTCCTCATCTTGCTTCCCAAATCAATCGTGTTTAAAGAAGTTTTACTTCAAAAGTATATGTCACAAATTATGCGCCCATTAGTTCGTGAAATTTGTCTTATGTTAAGTGTCACATTATTCAAGTCAGATTTTGATTCTTTGCTCCAACGCACCAGTGAAAATATAAAAGTTAAAGTTAAAGTTACAGCCTTTATATATATAATATATATGTCCCACTGCTGGGCAGAGGCCTTCTCTGTAAAGAGAGTATAAGGGCATCCGCCACGCGGCCCTAATGCGGATTGGCAGACTTCACGTGTCGTAGAAAAATTTTCTAAGACAAGTAGGTTTCCTCACGATGTTTTCCTTCACCGCCGAGCGCGTGGTTAATCAGCACATAAAATTGCAACAACAAATTTATTGGTGCCGGCACCGGGGATCGAACTCGGGTTGCTAGCGTACTATGCAACTTGAGCCAACCGCCCGACACTGAGCTACCACGGCTCTGAAAATATAAAACGATAAATGCTAACGACCGAATAGTGTGTGTTGTGTACATACATATAGCGAATGAAATTGGTCCAATTATTGTATTCATAATAATTTGTAAAATGTTTTTCTGTGGAGAAAATTCCAGAGCAAATGAGCCTATTAGGGGACGCGGTTGGTTCGTTAAACTTGATGAGTTATTTAGGTTGACCCAGATTTTTGGGCAAGAAAAAAAAGCTTGCTCTCAGCGTTCGCTCCTTCGAAGGATTTACTTCCAATTTTCTGAAATAAGTAAAATAATAATAATCAATCTTAGATTTGATTGTACGGTTTGCAAAACATCGTGAGGCAACCTACATGAGTTTTTTAAGAAATTTAGTTTTGTTAGTAATTTTCTAAGAAATGTGAAATCGGCATTTTTTAATTGTATGTATATTCAACCGACTTCAAACAAGGGGCAGGTTCTCAATTCGTTTCTTTTATGTTAATTACCTCATAAACTTCGACTGGGTGAACCGATTTTGATGATTCTATTTTTGTTTGAAAGCTGGTGCTTTCCATGTGATCAAATTCTGACAATGTTTTTTTTTTATAATTTCTAAGCAAGTGCTTGACTACGATCCCACCTGATGTTAAGTGGAAATGCAGTCCTGGATGGTAAGACGCACTAGCTTAGTAAAAACCTATTCACTCTACTCTTGAAAATACCCGCATTGTAATCGGAGGGAATGATAGACGCGGGCAAACTATTCCAGTCCTTGCTGTAGGAATAATGAAAGACGAAGCAAAGCGCTTCGTTCGGGTTGGAGGGATGTACACAACAAAAGGATGAAATTCAGTGGGTCTTGAAGTCTATGGTGGGGGAATTAGATCATGTAGTTCCTGAGCACACTCTCCAAAATGCAATCTGTAGAAAACCGAAAGGCTAGCTACCTTACGCCTGTGCTCAAGACTGAGCAGATTGGTTTCAGCTGAGTCACCAAATAGCCTCTTAGCCCGCCTCTCCACCGAGTCCAAAGCTGCGAGATGGCATTTAGCTGCGCCTGCCCAAATGTGACAGCAGTATTCTACACACGACCGGACTTGAGCTTTATAAAGTGTTAAAAGCTGTCCCGCAGAGAAGTACGGTTGCACTGCTATGAGAAAACCTTATAAGTCTTAAATTTGCATTATGTGTGCCACATATGGACGAATAACTCGTATCTCGATTACGTACTCGATATCACGTCAACCGATGTCGATGACTATTTTTTATTGTTGGATTAATGGATGTACTTTAAGAGTACTTTGATAAAAATTGGGTTAGGTACTGATTACGGCCCTGTAGTTCTGGGCTCTCAAGAATAAGACTACGGTATCCCCTGCCTGTCTTAGAAGGCGACTATAAGGGGCCTCGGACGGGATTTGCTCTCCTAAGAGCACAGTGCCGAGGGCTCTGGTGCCATGCACCGAGGAACGGCCACCGGAGAGGTTTTATTGGGTAAAAAGTGGTATCTTTTTGAAGATTTTCTCCTTGTGAACAATAAAAAACTAACGAATACAATAAGTTAAAAAGTTACAGCCTTGATTTAAACAATATATGTCCCACTGCTGGGCACAGGCCTTCTCTGTAAAGAGAGTATAAGGGCATAGTCCCCCACGCGGCCCTAGTGCGGATTAGCAGACTTCACATGCCTTAGAAATTTTTTCTAAGATATGTAGGTTTCCTCACGATGTTTTCCTTCACCGTTGAGCGCGTGGTAAATCAGCACATAAAATTGTAACAATAAATTTATTGGTGCCGGCACCAGGGATCGAACTCGGGTTGCTAGCGTACTATGCAACTTGAGCCAACCGCCCGGACAATGAGCTACCACGGCTCTATATAAATATAATTCGGAAATACGAAGAGGGCATCCGCATGTAATAGCGTTCCCGTTTAATTCAATTTGAAGTAGGTTTTGGTTTTTTTCCAACCCTGTAGTTCTGGGCTCTCAAGAATAAGACTACGGTATCCCCTGCCTGTCGTAGAAGGCGACTAAAAGGGGCCTCGGGTTCATTGGGCGACAAGGGTGGGGGCCTTTGTCGTCCGCCAAGGTGGACCCGGGAAGAAGGCGACATCGGCTGGCCCGTGTCGCCTTGCACTGCGAGGGCACAGGAGGGGAGGGAGTAACCTCCCCGGGAAGTGAAGTGAAAGATCCCGGAGCCCCTCACCATGCACCGAGGAAGGGCCACCGGGGAGGTTTTAGTGGGTAAAAACCCCACATAACCGCCGCCTTCCCCCCAGAAGGCGGGGTATCTTTCTGAAGATTTCCTCCTCGTTAACAAAAAAAAAAGGTTTTGGTTTTTGCTCGTGTACACACTTGTGTTTTTAGCCAGTACAAGTCGACTGGGATTCGACCCCCTATCAGATCGTTCGTCCTACCGCTTAGCCCTTTAAATACAAATCATACTTTTAATTTTTTTTTTTTTTTAATTAACTGTCGAACTATTTCACTCGTTCAATTGTTTGTTTGTTTTCAATCATTCAATTTTGAACTTGTACAACGAACCAAAAATATTTTAACACGATTTAATAAATTCATTGGAGTGTAGTGCACACAACGCGGGAAAATTGAAGAGGTGTACACTATGTGTTTATTTAGTGCATCATGCAAGAAGAATCAATCACCATTAAGCCGATATAAATTGGGATATAATCAATTTAAATCAACAAAGTCGCCGTTAAGTCGCCACAAGTTGCCCAGTACGCTAGCAACCCGGGCCCCGAGTCTGCTAAACAAATTGTGTACAAAATGAACGTTCATTAGTATCATAGCAGTCGATATTTACTACACTCGTAAGCAAAAATCAAGGGTTGTATTAAAGAGTCCCTTAAGAAAGTTTGAATATCTCGGAAGATAAAGACGCTAGATGACTGAAATAAATTGGGTATGATAGACAATTAAATATCCAATAATATTCAAATAATATGAAAGTTTATGTATTGTACACTATAATAATACACAACCGAATGGTGTCCGCCTTAGTCTTCACAGGTTTTTGGCTGAAAACCAGCGCTGTGCTACATGTGTGAGCACAGCACATGCTGAGCCAACCCCTTTCGGCACAATTTCTTTTTGTTCTTTTTTATGATGTTTCTGTTTACTTTTGTTTATGTTGTTTTTGTCTTGTTTTACCTGTTGTTTCTGTGTTCTTGAGCCGAATAAATGTTTTTCAATTTTCAATCCTAATATATAAAATAACATCCTAAAATCTAATAAATATCCTAAAATAAAATAAAATAATTTTATTAATTTATTTATATTTCATTAAAAACATAAACTAAAAAGGATATCTTACGTAAGCTTGTATAATACAGTATTTTCATTAAATTTTATTTGGATTTTATTATATCGTTACATGCAGGCAACACTAGGTACTAAAATGTCCCCGTAAACAAAAAAGAAAGGACTATTAGTAGAAGTATAAAGAGGTTTGTCATGATCGCACTAAGTCCTAAAGATTTTATGGCACTAACATTAAATTATTTATCTTAAAATTGGTGTGTATTTTATGATAAAATAAATCAAATTTCCGTTGAGATTTATTAAAACCAATCGACGAAAGAAGTGTTTTATGTACCATACTGTATTTTTTATGACTGGTTAACCAGAATCCAATTATGCAATGGTGAATATTTGAATTGAGAATTTTAAATTGAAACCACAAATAACGTTAATTCATCGCAAACACAAAAGGCGGGAAGATTGTAATCGTTGTTAATTGTTGGCGAAATTCAAAATGGGATTTATTTAATAAATCCAATAATAAGGTACTGTGTATTTGAAAATATAAAATTATGACCTCGTGACGTGCCTAGATAATGTACTAAGATGACAACAACTAGTAGTCTTAGGGCTTGGCTTGAAAGTCGCATTAAGGTAGGAATGTTCATGCACAGCCCTGTAGTTCTGGGCTCTCAAGAATAAGACTACGGTATCCCCTGCCTGTCGTTAAAGGTGACTAAAAGGGGCCTATGTCCACGGGCGACTAGGATGATATGGACTAGGGCCTTTGATTTGATTGACTCAGGAAGTCGCCTCTCCACTGCGAGGGTGCTGCGAGAGGGAGTGACCTCACCGGCACGTGCTTAACTCCGATGCGTTCCACTGGAGATACCGTAGTCCATCGCATTACACCGAAGAGGATAACCAGGGGGTTTGAGAGAGTAAGAACCTCATATAATAATAAAGATACACAGATAACAATATCTCATAGAATATTTCCCCCCGTGAACAAAAAAAAAAAAAAAAAAAAAAAAAAAAAAAAAAAAAAAAAAAAAAAAAAAAAAAAAAAAAAAAAAAAAAAAAAAAAAAAAAAAAAAAAAAAAAAAAAAAAAAAAAAAAAAAAAAAAAAAAAAAAAAAAGGAAAGCACTATTCTCAACCGAATGATTATATATGAATAGATATATATTTTATAGAGTTGTGTCATGTTCCTTAGGAAGTCCGTTATCTCTGCCTATCACTGTGTATGACGGGCTTGAACGTTTGTATTTTATTAATGTTATTTTATGCTTAAATTTTGCCTGTCACAGAGTAACACGAGTGCACTGCTATAACTAAATGTTCGTAATTGCAGTAGCTCTCAATACATACTCGATCTTTGTGTTAAAGTCAAACGACAGCCTCTCTGACCTACATCAAGCGTTTCAGCAATCGCCGTGTTCCGGTTTTGTCGAGAGATATCGTCGTCATAATTTCTAGACGCAAATACAATCACGAAATACAATATCAACGTTATATTTCTACTGGCTTACCTTTGTTATGTTATTTTCTATTCATTTATACTTATTACACTAAAGTAAGTAAAAACTTATTTTCAGAATCGTGTATTTTTTTTTGTGACTACAGAGGTTGGCCAGAAAAGCTGACCTTTACTGCTTCACCGGATTGAGTGGTAGCATAGCTCTTAGGTCGCTTAGCCTGAACCTCTACTGCTAGTAACTCGACATAAGAGTCGGGTTGAGGGGTAACCTCGGCTTGGACAGTTACTTTGTTACGCGTTGTATTTTACAAAAACTCCTAGCATTCTCGTTAACCATTACAACTAAGCATAAGCTTGTGGGATGCGAACCTAAGAACTTATGTTTGGCATATTGTACCCAAAACTAGCTATATCGCGTGCACTCCATACATGGCTATGTATGGAGTGCACGCGAATGAAAATTTCATTTGTATTTGCATATAAGTATGTGTTTCTATTGTTTTCATGAGCAGGCCCCACCCCTTAGATGTTAGGAGCGTTGCTGGAGTTTCTTCGGCCACTTCTTCTCCCAGCGCCAACGCTTCCCGAAGTGGCACTCAAAGTTAGTTTAGCTTTTCGAATGTCCTTTAGATTATCCGTGAAATAGCTACCGACCGATGCTTACGCGTAACATAGTAACCGTCCAAGCCGAGGTTACCCCCCACCGGGGGGACCATTGTGTCGAGTTACTAGCGATAGAGGTTCAAGCTAAGCGACCTAAGAGCTATGCCACCTCTCAATCCGGTGAAGCAGTCAAGGCCAGCTTCTCTGGCCAATATGTGTAGTTCGTCATTAAAAAAAATCCTATTGTTTTTTTTTCTATAAACATTCTCTAGAAGTCTATTTATATATGTTTTACTTCTACAGCCAATTACCGCTATTTACATACCTATCTTATATAAAACATAGCTAACTTATACGAATATAGCTTGTAGTTGGTCCACAGTCATAAGTAAATAAACCAATCATTCACGTGTAGCGCAAACTTTTCCTACGCTCCAAAATATGAGGGAAACAATTTAGTTCAGCTTTTATTGAAAACTTTCATTCTATTAATAAAGATACACAGATAACAATATCTCATAGAATATTTCCCCCCGTGAACAAAAAAAAAGGAAAGCACTATTCTCAACCGAATGATTATGTAGGAATAGATATATATTTTATAGAGTTGTGTCATGTTCCTTAGGAAGTCCGTTATCTCTGCCTATCACGTGTATGACGGGCTTGAACGTTTGTATTTTATTAATGTTATTTTATGCTTAAATTTTACCTGTCACAGAGTAACACGAGTGCACTGCTATAACTAAATGTTCGTAATTGCGGCAGCTCTCAATACATACTCGATCTTTGTGTTAAAGTCAAACGACAGCCTCTCTGACCTACATGAAGCGTTTCTGCAATCGCCGTGTTCCGGTTTTGTCGAGAGATATCGTCGTCATAATTACTAGAGGCAAATACAATCACGAAATACAATATCAACGTTATGTTTCTACTAGCTTACCTTTGTTATGTTATTTTCTATTAATTTATACTTATTACACTAAAGTAAGTAAAAACTTATTTTCAGAATCGTGTATTTTTTTTTGTGACTACAGAGGTTGGCCAGAAAAGCTGACCTTTACTGCTTCACCGGATTGAGTGGTAGCATAGCTCTTAGGTCGCTTAGCCTGAACCTCTACTGCTAGTAACTCGACATAAGAGTCGGGTTGAAGGGTAACCTCGGCTTGACGGTTACTATGTTACGTGTAAGCATTCCGATCCGAGGGCGCCCGAGAGGGCCGAACCACGACTCGGTCGGTTGCTATTTCACGGATAATCTAAGGGACATTCGAAAGCTAAACTAACTTTGAGTGCCACTTCGGGATGTCGCTGGTCTGACCAAATTAAAAACATAGTGGGACTCGACATTACGACCGCAATGAGAGAAGCCGAGGACAGTGCGGTGTGAACGCAGCTGGTCGACGTCTCGGTGAAGGCGCTTCAAGATAAGAACGACCTTCAGAAATGAAGGCTACGATGAAGAAGAATAAAAAGAAAAATAACACACAATAAAAAGTAAATTGTAACTCAAAGAAGTGAAGCAATGAGCGTACATATACCTAAAAGCGTTGTCTTCGAGGCAACATTACGATACGGAATAAGCGACGGGAGTTTTTGATAAGTTAACATATATCTAAATACTAATAAATGATACATATACAACATATTTATACTGTTGTCATATACACAGGTGTCCCAGAAGGTAACGATAATTTTGTTGCAACAAAACATGCGAAGACGGTCCAATGTTGTCATCATGACCCTTTTGTCCGTCCCTTCATCCTTTTATCGTATTTTTTTTGTGTTATATTTTGTTTGTAAATAATGATTCCAATAAATAAAATGTCTGTCTATGTCATTCGATGATTCAAGGTAGGTTGATCAGTCAACACCACATTCATTCTCGTCTGTTCCTTATCGTAATAACTAAAAACTCTTATGGATATGGATCCATTATCAAGTAATATCAATCAATGGAATTTCATTTGTACACTTGAATACTTCATTTGATTATACCAAAGCTCAGCGGAACTGACAACTCGACAGAGCGGGCGCGACAGATTCGATTATTTCCATCGTGAGATAAATCTGTAAGTCGCAAATTTTCCATTCGATGTTACACTCCGTAACTTCTGACAAAGATGGGCCCCGTTTTGTTCCTTCTAATTTACAAAGACGAGCTTTTAATTACAGTATTATATAATTAATTTATACTACTTTCCAGCGGGAGTGGGGTAGATGACAGGCCGCCATCACTGTATACTTTTCATGCTAGTAAACTTAGATTTTTTTATTCTTAAGATACCGTAAAAACGGAAACTCATTTGTTCTAGCCGGCTGTAAACCCACTTTTTCGAACCCAGAAGTCGAATGCTTTAGAACCTACTAGACTATAACAGCTTACACATTATTTATTATAAGTTATTGCCCCAACATTTTGTTTGCAACGTTATATAATTTATATGTTATATTTATACGGTATAATTATAAAATTAACACAGAATAAAAAACAGCTGACTTAGCTGTTCCGGGAAAAATAGGATAGATTTCACAGAAGTAAACTACATTGCGCAAATTTCTGTCACAAACCTTTTATCCTTTTTCTTCTGTTTCATTCAATTTCGAATAAAATATGTAATATTATACATGCATTTGTCAGAATCGAAGTTCTATATTTATTATATAGATATATTTTAGTATGATAAGAGATCCGGTCGGGCAGTACATAATAATACACAATATATAAAACAACGTAGATAAACAGAGAGTACTTAGCTTATGGCGTATGGAGGCGTTACCGACGAACACACGAACACTAACAACACAACACAGCAGAACAACTCTAAAGCCTCTGATTTTTTTTTGGACGAACTATCACAGTTGGCACAGAGAAGCTGGCCTTTACTGCTTCACCGGATTTGAGAGGTGGCACAGCTCTTAGATCGCTTAGCCTGAACCTCTAAAGCCTCTGAACTGTACTAATGCTCTTATACTATTGTGAGGAGTCAACAACATGACTCCTCACAAAAGCAAAATCCTCGAACGTGTCATGCTTGCGTGCGCGCCTCAAGTATTCTCGAATATATCAAGCGCACAGCACGGGTTTACAAGGGGACGCTCGACCGTCTCGGCGATACGCACGATTCTGGACGTGGCAAGGGATACTAATCGAAAATATGTCCAAGCATTGTATCTCGACATATCCGGAGCATCTGATAACGCGTGGTGGCCTATGGTTCTGTTGAAAGTAAAGAATGGAGGCTGTCCCCAATGTTTATCGGATGCTGTCGGGTTATTTTGTTGGGCGACGTGTTGGACTGTTTTGGGAAATATTGTTACGTGGAAGGTATCCACAATGGGATGCCCACAGGGTTCGGTCCTTGGGCCGAATTTGTGGAACATCCTCATGGATGACCTTCTTCGCCTTCCGGTTGAAAATGGTGTTAAGATGGTGGCATATGCAGATGACGTCACGGTTTTGATCGAGGCCGACTCCCGAGCACAAATCGAAAGCCTTGCAACGGACACAGTGGGTAAAATATTAGAATGGGGATTCAGGAATCGGCTGGAATTTGCGCCCAACAAGTCAAAACAATGACCTTAAAGGGCAGGTTTCAACGCCCTCCTGTTATGAGGATGGCAGGAGTCTCCATTAAAGCCGTGACGTCCGCAATAGTTCTTGGTGTATGTATAGATTCCTGCCTTTCGTTCGGTGAGCACGGGAGAATCATTGCTGGCCGCGCGGCAAGATGCTTTGGCAAAATGTCGCGCGTGTCAGCTTCTTCATGGGGCTTAAAATATCCTGCGCTTCGTATCTTATATACCGGGACGTTCGTATCGACATTAACGTATGCGGCTGCATGCTGGTGGGAGCGGGCACGTGTCCATGGTGTCCGCTTGATCCTATTAAGAGCCCAAAGAGGACCCCTAGTACTGCTGACAAAGGCGTACAGATCCGTAAGTACTCCGGCTCTGCCAGTGCTAGCCGGGGTGCTGCCCGCGGATCTGGAGCTTATCCGTGCTGGTAGGGGTGAACAGGAGGGTAGGGACTTACCAAGAACTGAGGTAAACGCACGCAAACGGGCAATAAGAATGGACGTAATCAAGGAATGGGAGGAAAGATGGCAGAGGGAAACGCGAGGCAGAGAACTTTATCAATTCTTCCCGGCGGTTGCAGACCGACTAAAAGCAACTTGGATCGCACCGGATTATGTGACTTCGCAGCTCCTAACGGGTCACGGAAATTTTCGTAAAAGGCTGCACGAGATGCGTTTATGTGATGTTAGTGCGTGTGATTGTGGACAGGATGCAGAGGATCGCTACCATGTGCTGTGGTCGTGCCCACTGTATGATGATTTGCGCGCTAGGCTACTGAACGGTCTGACACGTACGTGTTTGTGTCCGGTCTACTTCCGCGATCTGGTCTCCTCGGAGGGCAACTTCCTCAAGTTCAGGGAATTTGCACACGCCTGGCATAAACGAAGGACCCGTTAAAAAGCTTGTCGTCTGGCGCCGTCGAGCGAGCTCTTATGTTCCGAATGGTGGAGAAAGGCCCTGATAAAGAACTTGTAGGGAGTTAAGAAGGTGCGTGTGGGGCCACACGGCCAGACCACGCGTACCCTCCCGCGTTTCGGCCCATATAACCGCGAGGTTGGTGGGGCCATGGGAGGTGGTGGGTAGACTCCTCACAAATCCTTTACATATTTAATACCATTTGGTTTTGCACATACATTGACAACTAGTTATTCGTATTATAACACACTTATACCATATGTTTCGAATAAACGAATCTGTTATAAGTAAATATATAGTAACTGGTAAATGCATTTGACATGTAATCTAAATCTAATTCGATAGTCAAAAGAGCAACTATAATACAATTATCTAACACATTCATATTCGTCTACTAAAAAAGTATGTCTAGTCGATATATTGATTTCAAATGCCACTTTTCTATTACCTCTCATGGAAAATGCATATGGTATATAATAATTAAAATAAGATGGACATTGATTTGTGTGACTGTACAACAAAAATTAAATAACGAGTAGATGTTCTACAAAAACACTATTTTATGGAAGAACTATGTACACTCCTGTCATTTCCTAATAACCTAATATTATAATTTTAGTAATTACCTATCTGGAAACTCGATTTAAATATTTTTTTATTTTTCTCTGTATTATAGTCTTCACCACTATAAATTCTTTGCTACCATTAGATATTTACATTCATTAAGTTAAAAGTTAGTGAAATTTCGGAACACAGCTTCAAAGTTTTATTTGCAGAACTTACAGAATTTGATACATATTAGTTTAAAATGTGTCATTATTTTAAATTGACCAATCCTAATTCAGAAATATTCAAATAACTAAACCATAGAGAACGTAGTAGCGTAGTAATAATCAGTATAAACGTCAAAAATATATTAGAAGGAAACGAAAGAGGCCCTCTCGAACCTGTTCCGCCTTAATTCTACACTAATAAAATTATAATTACCATTTAAGATGTCGGAAAATGGGCTCTATAATGCGTAAGAAGACTCAAGTGTCGTTTGTGATAAGGGAAGAGGAGGAGCGGCGGCATAAAAACGGTGTTAGCTCGCTACAATTGGACCCGATACAGGGAAGACTTTATTCGGCTGGCCGCGATGGAATTATACGTGTCTGGCACACGGGCACGGGTGCCCAAGACAGATACTTACAAAGTATGGAACACCACACAGATTGGGTTAACGATATAGTGCTTTGCTGCGGCGGCAAAAATCTTATAAGTGCATCATCCGACACAACTGTGAAAGTTTGGAATGCGCCGAAAGGATTTTGTATGTCGACTTTACGCACTCACAAAGACTACGTACGTACTTTAGCGTACGCCAAGGATAAAGAGCAGGTCGCCAGTGCCGGTCTCGACCGAGCTATCTTTCTCTGGGATGTGAACACTTTGACGGCCCTTACAGCCAGCAACAATACTGTTACCACCTCTAGTCTCGTCGGTAATAAAGAGTCTATATACAGTCTTGCTATGAACCCACCAGGAACAATCCTAGTAAGTGGTTCAACTGAAAAGGTATTAAGAGTATGGGACCCTCGAAACTGTTCACGCCTTATGAAATTAAAAGGTCATGCGGACAATGTTAAAGCCCTAGTTGTGAGCCGGGATGGTTCACAATGTGTCTCTGGGAGTTCTGATGGTACAATAAAGCTGTGGTCATTGTCACAGCAAAGGTGTGTGTCGACAATAAGAGTGCACTCAGAAGCTGTCTGGGCATTATTAGCTACAGACACATTTTCTCATATAATTTCGGGTGGGCGTGACCGATTAGTGATAATAACAGAGTTAAGAAACCCTGACAATTTTTTAATTATATGTGAAGAAACCGCACCAATTTTAAAAATGTGTTTCACAGCTGATCAACAAGCCATTTGGGTGTCGACATCAGACTCAGATATTCGGTGTTGGAAACTCCCATCACATAACTCCCTAATCTCTGACATGTACAACCAAAACAGTTACAATACCAACAATGTGTATCAAACCCAACCTTTATACCATTTACCGGGTGGTAGGGCCATCAAACACTACACTGTTTTAAATGATAAACGACATATCTTAACTAAAGACACTGCCAATCATGTTATGCTCTATGATGTGCTAAAGGCCTGCAAGCTTGAGGACCTCGGTGAAATAGATTACGAGGAAGAAATTAAGAAGCGTTTTAAAATGGTGTATGTACCTAATTGGTTCAATGTTGACTTGAAAACTGGGATGCTGACAATACACCTTGGCCAGGATGAGACTGATTGCCTAAGCGCGTGGGTTAGCGCCAAAGAAGCAGGATTGACCACGGAGAGTGACCAGAAAGTTAACTTTGGAGCTTTACTGTTGCAAGCACTGTTGGAACATTGGAATCATTTAAATAGATCCAACGAGGCAGGTCAGAAGGTGACAGGAAATAATTTCTTTAGTGTCCCCCTACACACACCACTGATATTTAGTGAAATTGGAGGCCGTACACTGTATAGGTTGCAGGTAATTACACTATTTCCATTTTTGTTTTTAATACAAAGACATACCCAGCATGTAATAACATTTACTCAATAATCTTTGCCAAGATTATGGCTTACAATCTAATGGCTCTAGTCCCGGCCAACTTAATTAAATAAATGAGAGAGATTCCATTTTCAGTTTGGTACTTTCAACTCATCCCCTGTCATTTATGGTACAAAAGTTGAGTGCATCTTGCAAATGGTTGGTGGTTCAATTGGCTAATTCCACTATATCTTGCTAGGTTTGTCTATGATTAGTAGAAAATGTATTAAGTCATATATACAAGTATTACAGTTCACTCAGAAGTATATTCTTTTACTTCATACTGCTTTTATAAGATGACTTGGTCCAGCCGGTTCAGTTATGCAATATTAAGAAATCAATCAATTATATTTCTTATTTCAGGTTGGTGATGCAGGTGGAGAAACCGAAAGCAATCTACTGATGGAAACTGTCCCCTCATGGGTTGTTGATGTTGCCATTGAAATGGCCGCGCCTAAACTCAACAAGCTGCCATTCTATCTGCTATCACATTCCAGTTGTCAGAGCAAGCAAGACAGACAGAAAAAGGTGTGTGATGACATATAATGATTGCAGGATCAAGAGTATACCCAAATTGAAAATATATTAGTAATGTCATAACAAACACACTCACACACCCACTACACTACACATTCGCATCATTTCTTGTCTTTGACTGTAGTTCTTTTCCGTTTTTCCTCTTGCACACATTATTATTATTTTTCATTTAATATAATACTTTAAAAAGTTAATGTACGCATGATTTACTAACTGTGACTCATGGAAGGCACTGTCTCCTAAGACACAGGTATACTATACCGTTTTTTTGTTAACGGGGAGGAAATCTTCAAAAAGATACCCCGCCTTCTGGGGGGAAGGCGGCGGTACTTCCCCTCCCCTCGTGCCCTGTGCAATTACATTAATCAATATTTTTTACATCAGCTCTGATGGTGTTACTGAAAGATGTGGCTGAGTCCCGCACAAGTCAAATTTCAGTTTTGTATCCAGTTTTTTGTATTTGGAGTTCTGATATACTAGTCTTTTTATTGCAGTGATCTTTAAACCACTGATTTAAATCGTTTTTCAATTTTTACTTAAAAAAATTTTAAGGTTTTTATATCTGTGCTTTCAGGATCGGCTAGTAGCAAATGATTTCATTCAATGTCGCAAGGTGGCCGAGCATGTTGTAGAAAAAATAGTGGGGGGTGGTGATGTAAACGGAGCCAGTGCCAGCAGTGCAAAGCCCAATACCAATGAGGACAGCGGAAATGACGCTCCAGAGGAGCGGGTGGAATTGCTGTGCTGTGATCAGGTAAGCATCAGCTGAATTCTATTTAAACAGCCTAATTTCAGTCCAATCGGAGTATGGTGCTTAGGGATCATTAGTCAGAAAGCTATCAAGCTTAGAGCCTCAACCAAAGTTTATTTTCTTAAAAGTTATTTATAGTCAAGGTCCAGGTTAAGCTCTCTATGAGCTTGGCCAACTGGAGTTGTAAAAGTGTAAGACAATGTCAAACAATGACAATAAGTCTAAATATTTCTAGCAGAAACTTCCATTCACTTAAACTCTGTCTCATTCCCTGAAAGGAAACCTTATACATCCTTTCCAGAGTTTCCATGTTTGTCAATTACATTATACAAAAATCAAAGCTTACATATATGACATAAATAACTACTTAGACAGAAATTTCTTGTTTTAAATTTGTTGCATTATAAAGTGTAGTGTATAACGTTTTTCAATAAATATGGCCACATTAAATTCAATTATCTATCATGCTTAATTGTTGAAAACTGACTTAATTGTCTAATTACCTAGCTTTAATTGTATTGTGTTTATGTTTTTTGAGTAATGTCAGATAATATAAGTGATGTGTTTGTGTACTGTGATGCCAATAAATACAATATCTATGTGTATTAATAATGTTATTATTGATTATAGGTACTAGACCCAAACATGGACTTAAGAACAGTACGCCATTTCATCTGGAAATCGAATGTGGAGTTTACATTACACTACAGAGTTCTGAAACAATGAAAGTCAACCCTGTACTTTCATAAGGTCAACAGACATTCGGAGAAGTGCTGCTCCATCCAGACGCTATTCCAGTGACTGACGGAGCCGAGTGCTACAATGTATTTCAAACGTGTGACGAACGTTACAGTAATGCTGTACATGTAAAAGAACTATGGAAGCTTTACATATGCGCCTTTGCCCTTTCCTATGCCACTATTAAAAGTAACTATACTATATAAATGCCACTCAAAGAGTATATAATGATATGAAATAGAACTTCCATTTAGTGAAATTATCCACGCGCGTGACGTTTACTATACCACTTTTACAGTTATTACAAAATGTACCAAAATATTAAACATGTTTGTTAAAACAAAATAGCATCTGGAAATAATGATTAAAATTTTAACAGCCATATCACTTCATAATAGTAAGGCTTAAGTAATGACTGCCAGAGCTATATGCATACAGAATTTAATATAGAGTGTTTATTTCAATATAGAGATAGAATGGAGGCATTTAAGCGAGCCGTGGCAACGAGCTCAAAATCATATAGTATCGCTGCCTAGAATAACGATCCTAGTCGAGATTCCCTCACTGGGGGCGTTGCGTTAAATTACTCTAAAAGTTACAGAATAGAGGTTATATTGAGCGCCCGCTCAACTCTGGTGAAAGTGTAAAATACTTTGGGCTACCAACGACAATCAATCGTAAATAAAATATATATCAAATGGTCACACTTACAATTTGACAGTTCTAGGGATGTGACCATTAGAAGTAATAAACTTTCATTAAACAAAAGGTTCTGTTTATTCTCAAACTTTGTGATAAATTTCTGTTTAGCTAATATTAATTCGAACTATTTTGAAATTTTTGTCCGTCTATGTCAATAATAATACTTATAAATTATATGGTAAATTATACTTATAACCCACTGTTAAGTTGTATTGAAAAGTCATCTGCGCCATTCTGTGAAGAAGAAAGAGTATAGTTTGGGAGTTATGTCACCTTAAATCCACTTATATGTCATTTATACGTAATCACAATTATGCAAAGATGCCGTATCAATTTATATGTTTTATTTAAAACAAATCTCCCAAAAACAATCTAAAATATCAAATTATACTATAAATATTTCCAATAAGTAATTATTGTCCTGATTTTAATCAATTAGTTGTTTCATATATAATGTGTTTCAGTATGGTCCCCATATTAATAACCGGAAACAATGTTGTGCTTCATTTAAATAAAATATGGTTAATTTAATGAAATATTTCGTTTCGTACTGATTCTGTGACAAAAATATACATATAACGTCACGATTTATTGTTTGACATTAAATATTTATCAAAAGGAATAATGCATTATTATGCAATCTCTTTTTTAATGAAATACGAAATTGAATTATAGTCATTTTAAGAAACAATATCGCATTCAAAACATTTAATTTCTGATTTGTAAACACTTGTGTAAATGCAGAACAATCCTAAATGACGAGATTTAAATAAAAACTTTTAATTAAAAGGTGTTCTATTATTATCTAAACAATGATTGTTTTACTGTAAAAAACGATAAAAGATATGGGGAGTAATAAAGAAGGATTACAGTAAATATAAATAGTTCGTATTGAAGTCGAATAAGCACAGTTAACTCTGAAGTATAGATTTCTAAGGCGGAGAGACAGGAAAATATTCTTATCGTGGGCTAAAAGTTCAAACTTGTCGAGCTAGAAGCTATTAAAACTGTAATATAATCAATTTTTATAACAAATAACGAAATATACCCCAAAATAAGTTGTGACCTTGTGGCGACTAGCATTCGCCAAATAGCAAAAAGTATTTTAGAAGACAAAGTTATTAGAGAATAAGAAAATTTTGAAAGACGGATGTCAACGTTTTTTCCTTTTGCCATACTTTTCTAAATTGTACATTTTAGTGGAACAAATTTAATTTCATTTTTCTGTAATACTTTTATTTACCGGCGGCGTCAGAGTCACAAAAATAATATTTCGCATTAACCTGAATGCCACTTTCCAAAAATCTATAATTTCAACGATTTAATAGTGTAGTTTAATGTAACTTTTGAATTTAATTCAACAATAATTTTGTTCGTTTTATTTGAAAAAATAATGTTTGCGCTTTCATAAAAATACCGCTACAGCAGCGGTATTTGTAATTTTACCAAGAATCAAAAATAAATTTCATTAGCTAGGAATAAAAATCAATCATAGCTTATTGTTTATTATCTCATAATTATTATATAATGATATATTTAATTTTAAATTATTTGTTTATTTTTTAATTACAACTACAATAGTGCTAGGTAGGTTAGTGCACTAATCAAGAACAGAAGTATGTGACAGTATACCTTGTTACATCACTACCAATCATTACAACAGCTGATATCTGCCAAACAAACAGTCTAACCTCAAAACTTTTTCAATGTAATTCCCTTTGATAATTATCCCGTAACATGAGTGGAAAGCTTTTATTTCGGTCGATACTTTATAAGTTTTACAAAAAACCCTTCATCAAGCACAACTTCCCACCATGTAATAGTGAAATAGTCAATATACTAGCCGTAACTAACCAAAGCTATTGTACAAAAACCAAAGTGAAAACGGAAGAGAAAAAACATTGTAATATTGGCACAATAGGCCATGTAGATCACGGGAAAACTACCCTCACCGCAGCAATCACCAAGGTACTTTCGAAAGATGGTTCTGCAAAGTTCGTATCATACGACGAAATTGACAAAGCTCCCGAGGAGAAGGCAAGAGGTTAGTTTATTTTTACCATGCCCCATACGGCTTCGCTCATTTGATGCTATCATTGCACACAGACGGACTCACGGACAAAAACTGAACTAATGAACACATCTGATGTTATGATTATCAAACTAACCGCGCTAAACACATAAGTTATTATTCGAATTCACTTGCACGTCGGTAATCTGCAAGTTTCTTTACCGCTTGAGACTGCCCACTCATGCTCATGTAGTGGTCATTCATCTGTTGTATTTATTGCTTTAATTTTTTTGGTTTCAAATAGTAAATATTATTTTTAAACTGGGTAGTAAAAGGTTCAAGTTAATATTTTAATCTATGACCTTGTATTTTACTAATGTCATTAAACTTTTGAGGCTGACATAATGTAAATAAATATCTCTGGTAGTAATCAGCACTGTGAGATATTACATATCTTCAATTTTTTTTTTTTAAAAAGAAAGCTAGCAATATTTCTTTTTTTTTTACAAATATTACTAACAATCATGTTAACCATTCCAACTAAGCTTAAGCTTGTGCTAGGACATGGTTCACGTCAATAGTCGAATGGTGGCTTCAAACCCACAACCTTACGATTCGCAGGCCGTACCCTAAACTATTAGGCTATTGGCTAAATATTATGTTAGTAATGCTAGAGTAAAAATTTGAACTCCTCAGTTTGACTATTTTATAACATACTTGACCATGGTAATACTATGATTCACGCAGGCTGTGTACAATCTGTCATGGTTGGCACCTTTTCGAAGTTCACCACCCTGCATTCTTATTAAGTGATGTGCATTGTGTATAAATAAACAAAAGCATAAACCTTTTTACATAATAATAATAACATTTATTTGCACCAAAGTTCAATACATATAAAGGTGAGTCCCTTAAGTCCCAAACTTGTGTAAGTTGCATCTCAGGAGCTAATGTCTTTCCCGTCATTTTAGAATGTAATGTTAAACATTTAGAAAGAGAAAAAGTTAAGAATCAAATTAAAGATAATATATAAAATCTGTTTTATGTGTGTGTAGATGTGTCTACGTGTGTTACTGTGTATGCACAATATACATTTTATAATTACTAATTTTTCAATGTCGTTATAATTGTACCATTACAATTAAAAGTTTTTCATGTTCTCATATTTTTCACCCGTTTATTTTTTAGTTTTATTTAGTCACATGCCACAAATGCTTGTACCCTAATATATCAATTGATATTAATTTCTCAGTTTCATCACTTATCACTTATACAAAGTTTGGGATTGCTTTTTTAAATTTTTGATGCAATATTAAAGGCCTATAGATTGAACAATCAATTAAGATAAACCATGTATTTAAAGATCCATAATTTTTGCTTCTAATTTACAGAGCTATGTAGTGACAGTGACTATGAGTATTACACTTTGGTGGAAGGTTACTGTTTTTGATTATAGACCACATTGTGAATGCAGATTTTCATATTGCAGGGATAACAATAAACGCAGCCCATGTGGGTTACAGCACTAGAAACCGTCATTACGCACACACTGACTGCCCTGGTCATGCCGACTACATTCGTAACATGATATCTGGCGCGTCGCAAATGGACGCAGCCATTTTAGTTGTGGCTGCCAATGATGGACCAATGCCTCAAACTAGAGAGCATTTATTACTGGCCAAACAAGTTGGCATACAGTATATTCTGATATATATAAACAAAGCGGATCTTGTTGACAATGAGGTAAGTATAAAAAAGGAGATAATAAGTCCTAAATTCTGTCCATACCTTAGTCTCAAATTTGTATTGTTGGCATTGAAATTAGGTTTCTGAAGATATATCAGGTAACTTAAAAGTTATGGATGAATGGTGATTGATTAATATATTGGTGGGTTTATGACAACCTAAGACTTTTTAAGTACACCTTAAAGACTGCTAGCACAAATGTTTTTATGGGGTATAAACTAGTGCTTGACCACAATCCCACCTGAAGTTTAGTGGTGATATAGTCGAAAGATGGTACGCGATAGTTTAGTAAGTAACTTTCCGCTTGACACCACACTAGGGTTTTTTTAATTTACAAAATGTATGTGGAAAAGTCTTTTTTCTTTTATTATTTTATATTAGAGACCCATTAAGGTGTCTCTCTCAATCCGCTGCCGTGGATTATGCAGTGCCCTTACACCCCACTAATATTAATATAATAAACTAAATAATTTTTTTGCTAAATAGGAAATAAAAGTATGCATTACAATTAGACCTGTGTTATTTGTTACTTACAGCTTTTGGAACTGGTAGAAATAGAAATGAGGGAAATGATGTCAGACTTCGGCTATGATGGCGACACAGTACCAATGATAACTGGTTCCGCATTGAAGGCATTAAATGAAGATGAGTCTGATTATGGTAAATATTAAAGTGCTTCCAAGCCTGATGACCTGAAAAACACAATATAGATCCACGGACTTCCACTTAGTACCTCTAACAAGTCATTTCCTTCACTAATACCCCGCAATCATAATCGTGGTGGTTATTTGTTTACATTTCCATTCTGGTTGATACACCTATTACGGCGCTCTCTACCGACCCCAATTGATATCGTGATGGTCTAGGATAATATCTCCCTACAACCCTATAGTTCTGGGCTCGAAGACTACGGTATCCTCTGCCTGTCGTAGAAGGCAACTAAAAGGCCTCGGATTCGACGACAAGCGTGAGGGCCTTTGTCGTCTTCGAAAGTGGACCCAGGAAGAAGGCAACATCGGCTGGCCTGTGTCGCCTTGCACTGCGAGGGCACAGGGAGGGTTTTAGGGGCTGCGGTGCGTTCCACTGGAGATACCAGAGCCCCTCACCATGCACCAAGGAAGGACCACCTGGGGGTTTTAGTGGGTAACAACCCCACATAACGCCGCCTTCCCTCCAAAAGGCGGACCTTCAATATCGTCAAAAGATAATATCTCCCTCGCCCGGTATGTCGTCACTAGCGACTTATGACTGAGATAGAATATAATTTTTTTTACGAACTGAACTACAGAGAAGTTGGCCTTGACAGCTTCACCGTATTGAGAGGTGGCTTAGCTCTTAGGTCGCTTAGCCTGAACCTCTATCGCATCTCGACACAAGGGTCCCTCCGGTCAGGGATAACCTCTGCTTGGACGGTTAGTATGGTACGGTTAGTAAAGGGCCCAGAAAAAATGGGGGGGCATTGATGTGGGTTAGGTGGGCGATGTATAATTTGTAATTTCGTATACTTTATATAGTATTTTAAATTTCACTAAAATTAAAACCCACCACATAATAACGAATAATTAATTTATATGTCTACCTTGTACGATGTTATAAAAACTTAAAATTCTTAACATAGATTTAAGATTTTTTTTTAAGTTCTAGGGGTGTATAAAAAATGGGGTGGGGGGGCGCTGAAAAATAATTGATTCTCAAAGGGGGCGGTAAAAGAAATAAGTTGTAAATAGGCTTTTATTCGCGAGAGCATTCCAAACATTTACCGGAAAGAAGTTAATATTTCCTTTATCACGTTTGATTTAATTTCAAGTCTGTATTTTGTTTTAACTAAATACACTTACTCTAATTCCAGGCATGCCTTCAATTAGAAAACTTTTAGACACCATAGACAACTACGTGCCGATTATACAGAGAGATTTATCGTCACCCTTCCTAATGCCCATAGACAATGCGTTCACTGTCCCTGGCAGGGGCACTGTTGTCGTTGGGACCCTAAAGAGAGGTGTCATGAAGAAGAACGATGACGCCGAGCTCATGGGTTTCGGTTTCAGCCTAAAGACCGCGCTATCCGATATACAAATCTTCAGGAAAAATGTCACTGAGGTATTAACTAACGTTCATTTTTCCATATAGAACATATGATAACGTCTTTAAACCGCGTGTATCTGATTTCTCTCTAGTCAAACAGTGAAAATGACGAACTACTCGTAGTATATATAATATCGTTTTTAAACAATATATATTAATATATTTATATTGACGTATATATGCATGTACATTTGTCTATATAAGATTGATAGAACGCTATTTTTAGCGGCACCACCCCCAACCTTTTCTATCTTCAACAAGATAGCCCGCCTTCTGGGGGAAAGGCGAGGTCATGTCGGGTTTTTACCCAATAAAACCTCCCCGGCGGCCCTTGGTGCATGGTGAGGGGCTCCGGGATCTCCAGAGGAACGCACCGGAGCACTGTGCTCTTAGGAGAGCACGTCTCGGAGTGGAGGTTACCCCCCACTCCTCCCCCCGCGCCTTTACAGTGCAGGCGACACGGCGGCCTGCCGATGTCGCTTTCTTCCCGGGTCCAGTTTGGCGGACGACAATGGCTCCCAATCGTCCAGTGAAGCCAAGGCCCCTTTTAGCTTCTACGACAGGCAGGGGATACCGTAGTCTTATTCTACGAGCCCAGAACTACTAGCTAGCTAGGGCTGACGCTCAGCCTGCTTTAACTAGAAGATAATGCCAAACCAGCATTAAGTTCGCCTTTGTACGTATATTTTGGTGTAATAAAGGATTCATCTATATATCCATCTAAATTCGCAATAAATCCGTTCAAAACTAAGTATGGACTCCTAATTTGTAATTGCAGGCTCTAGCGGGTGATAATGTCGGTGTATTACTTCGCGGCTTAAAACTTCGCTCGGTAGACACCGGCATGCTGCTATGCGCTGCCAAAAGTATGCAGCTAAGCAATCACTACAAGGCCAAGATTTACTTCCTCACGCGGAGCGAGGGTGGGAGGAGGAAACCAATATTCTCCAAGTATTCACAGCAAATGTTCAGCGGAACTTGGAACATCGCCTGCAGGATTGATTTGGGTAACGTTGATCTTCTGAAATGCTTACAGACAAGTTTATTAACATAATTTGGTCGCCTCACTCTTGTCTCACCTCCGCTTGCTGGCAGTCAATCGGGCACATTCGTGTAGGGGAGCATCTACCATACCTCGCACCTGATCCGGCTATCGCATTGGCGATCTACCTCGTGGTCTACTTCCCTCCACTTTGCCCTGCACGTCAAGACGCTCTAAAGAATCGTTTCCACGACGGCTAACATGCCCAAAGAACTTATGTATCCGCCTGTACACTTGAATAGACAGACGCTCAATGATACCGAACTCTTCAAGGATGGAGGCATTTGTTCTGAATTCGGTCCACGAAATCCCGAGCATCTTTCTCCAACACCACATCTCCAGTGCGTCTATCTTTTATGTTTCGGTTAGGCGTAGGGTAGAATAAAAAACTACTTCAAATCAAATGCAACGGATCCAACATTAAATAGCAGCCATTGTGATGAGCGTTTCCGATTATAGTTCAAAATCCACTGTTCATCACAGGTAATGGTTCGATTAAAATCCCTTCAATATGAATGAATGAATGAATGAATATTCTTTATTGCGCAACAATTAAAAACAAAATACATCACAGAAATAGTAAATACAATTTTCACATTAGACAAGGTCATTGCATGCGCAATGGGCGGTCTTATCGCTAAGAGCGATCTCTTCCAGACAACCTTTGTATGGACAGAAACTTACGTCTAAAAATATTTTAGTGGGTCTGTGATTATATTTATTTAAATACAAAACAACAATATACATATATATATAAACATACGCATTTATCAATATATACACTATTAATAATAATAATATATAAATAAATATGCTAAACATACAACAAATACCTAAGTATATATATATATATATATATATATATAGATTTAGCAATCATTTTTGAAGACCAAACGCCCTACTCCAGTCCGAATATGATGCCGGTTGACTAATGTAACGCAGCAGTTTACGCGCGTTTGTCGATTTGCTCCACTCAATTCATGAGGGACCCACCTTTCAAGCTTTTTCATCTTCCCAATTTGATTCAAGTGGATTAACAGTTTTGTTACTAACACCACAGCCTGCAGCTAAATCGGACGTGGTTTGCGATGGATCCGTTTTATCCGTGAAATAGCAACCGTCCGAGTCGTGGTTCGGCCCTCTCGAGCGTCCTCGGATCGGAATGCTTGCGCGTAACATAGTAACCGTCTAAACCGAGGTTACCCCTCATCGGGGGGACCCTTGTGTCGAGTTACTAGCAATAGAGGTTCAGGCTAAGAGACCAAAGAGCTATGCCACCTCTCAATCCGGGGAAGCAGTCAAGGCAAGCTTCTCTGGCCAATCTGTGTAGTTCGTCAAAAAAAAAGCGAAGGATCCGCTTCAACATTAGCCTTCAATTCTTCATTATCAACCTTGGACTCCGGTCGCCCACGGGGCTTGTTTTGAAAATGTCTTGTTGTCGAAATTTCCAGAACGAAAAGGTTGGAACCAAAAACTTACCTGTGTTTTCTATTTCGACACCACCGCCATACACATCATTAGTCTTTTGAGCCGTTTCTGCAGCACTTGAGCCACGGCGGAACTCTTACTCGTAAATGACGCGACATTTTAAGTTTTCCATTTTGTAAACTGAGTTACGCAAAGAAACATATGGATTGCGGTTTTCGAAAACAAATGAGTAAAAATCTGTATAAATTTTAAAATTGGAATTCCTAACCAAAGAGGAGATATTTGACATTAAAGTGGCCAGTACGACAAAACTCCAATTTCATATGTAAGGGGATATTTCCGAAGTATCAGAGCTATTTTGGCCATATTCTCTTTCTTCTTTCACACTCATGTTCTTTCTCATTAAGGAGTGTTTGTCCAATCTTCTATTCCCATCCATTCGCACCTACAATCCGCTATTGACGTTTCAAACATATTTCAATATAATTATTTATTAGCCTTTTTCGAAATTCCAGAACCAACGATGGAAATGATGATGCCAGGTGATCATGGTGAGGTCTACTTGACACTATTGGAGGGAATGGTGATGACTCAAGGTCAACCGTTCACGATACGAGAGAACAATGTAACGGTGGCCACTGGCATCGTAACAGACACGTTACCGTCGATAGACGTGCCCAAAGGTAAACTGGGCAAAGTTGTGATGAATTCTAAATAATCCTGAATTTTTTTTGTAAATATAGTATGTAGCGTTTAATAAATTATTATAATATTTACGGTTTTTATTTCTTCTACTTAATCTTATAACTTTAATTTTAATAGTAAATCATAGATTTATACATGTTGGGTTAGGCTTTATATGTAAAGAGGTTATAAGAGGATAGTCTTGCGAATAATCCTTGCGCGTTACCGCTATTTTATGGGCAGACCCTTAGATGTTAGGAGCGTTGCTGGAGTTTCTTCGGCCACTTCTCCTCCCAGCGCCAACGCTTCCCGAAGTGGCACTCAAAGTTAGTTTAGCTTTTGAATGTCTCTTAGATTATCCATGAAATAGCAACCGACAGAGTCGTAGTTCGGCCCCCTCGGATCGGAATGCTTACGCGTAACATAGTAACCGTCCAAGCCGAGGTTACCCCTCACAGGGGTGACCCTTGTGTCGCGTTACTAGCAATAGAGGTTCAGGCTAAGCGGCCTAAGAGCTATGCCACTGTGGCGACTTGCATTCGCCAGCCACCAAAGAGGTTTTTAGGCGACAAAATTATTTATATTGAATTTGTAATTAGAAAATTTTTATATAACACATGTCAACATTTTTCATTAACACTTTTTGAATATATTTCTAATGTAACAAAACGTATCAAATATAATTTCAATATCCTCAACATTTCTGTGATATTTTTATTTAATGACGGACTATACTAGAAGGTCAAGAACACGTACAAAAGTAATATTGGGATTGGCATTCCGCCCTGATGCCACATTACCCAAACCACCTCTCAATCCGGTGAAGCAGTCAAGGCCAGCTTCTCTGGCCAATCTGTGTAACTACACGAACTCGTCATAAAAAAAAGGCGATAGTCCTCGCGGATCTAATAGGGATTTGATGGGGACTTCATGTCTTAGAAATGATGTTAGCTAGCAACACATAGCCGCTTATCGGTTTTGACGTACTGCAAATACTTCAAATTATATTTATGTGATTTATCTGTAAAATATTGTATGCAAAATTCATAATTAATTATTTAGTGGATCATCATATCGATTTGACATTGTAAACAATAATTTAACTTTATTGGTTTGTAATCTGACTTCTAATTATGTAAATATATTAGTATATTATGCAAAACAATAGTTTAAAACGGGTGAAAAGACCCCCATTATGGCGCTATTTCTTTGTATAATAACTACTTGTACAACGTTGCGCTGTCAAAATGTAACTCCATGTTTAACACACATCTAGGTTACCTCACGATGTTTTCTTTTGAATAGTGGATTTAAACCTAACGTTTCATTAGTTCCTATTACATCGACGCACGCTGTCTAATCTCTTTCCATTCCATTTTCATCTCCGATCTTTTATTTCAAAACATCGAAAAATATGTTAGTGTGCCGCATCAATGGCAACACAATACAGTGGGCAATAAACATCATTGTAAAATGGTAGACGAGTCTTTTTATGGCTAAATCAGTACGCGGATTACCGTTGGCGGGGCCTTAGCTCTATAACCTACAAAAGAATATGCAAATTTGTCGCCAAACACGAGTTATGACAGTTGAATGAACGGGCGAAAAGTAGACTTATAACACACCCAATTCACGCCGGTATTCTGCGAAGTTTATGGTGTGTTAGCTGGCAACACATGGCACCCAGCATTGTTATGCATAATAACTACTTCCAATGATATTTTAGTAATTAACGTGAACATAACTATATCTTAATTCATAATTTAGTTGATCATATTAACATGGCATTAAAAACAATAATTTAACTTTATTAGTTCGTAATCCGACTTCTAATTATTGTATAAAGATTGTGAGGACGCGCAGTTGTAACGGTATTCGTTAAAAATAATTCTTTGTACAACGTTACGTCGTCTGAATAAAGCGAGTTTATTAGTTAATGGACTATTTCATTCCACAAGAGTTAAGTTATTACAGTTGTTTTCCCATTGGGGTGTCAGATGGAGAACCCACTTCGTTCCACAACTAGAAATGTCGAAAGAAAGCTAGCAATATTTCTTTTTTTTTTCAGAAATATTACTAGCAATCTTGTTAACCATTCCAACTAAGCTTAAGCTTGTGCTAGGACATGGTTTACGGCAATAGTCGAATGGTGGATTCGAACCCACGACCTTACGATTCGCAGGCCCCAGGCCCTAAACCATTAGGCTATTGACGCTTGTGACTTTGATTGACGCTTGCTTGAAGACTAGAAAATCTTCATTGGATCGTCGAAACCTTTTTTCTTCTCTTCTAATCTTCAGAAAGATACCCCGCCTTCTGGGGAAGGCGGCGGTTATGTGGGGTTCTTACCCACTAAAACCTCCCCGGTGGCCCTTTCCTCGGTGCATGACGAGGGCTCCGGGATCTCCAGTGGAACGCACCGGAGCCCCTCTGCACTGTGCTCAAGGAGAGCACGTCCCGGGGAGGTTACTCCTCCCCTTGTGCCCTCGCAGCGCAAGGCGACACGGGCCAGCCGATGTCGCCCCTTCCCGGGTCCACTTTGGCGGACGACTCAGGCCCCCACCCTTGCCGCCCAGTGAACCCGAGGCCCCTTTTAGTCGCCTTGTACGACAGGCAGGGGATACCGTAGTCTTATTCTTGAGAGCCCAGAACTACAGGGCTGTGGATCGTCGAAACCTACGGAAGTTTAAAGGTATAAAAAGGAGCATGAGAAATAAAACTGCATAATTTTCATCATTATATTTTGTCAGAAGGTAATTAATACAGTGCCAAAACAGTAACAAATCATTAGTAAGAAAAATCAAGTCTGCAACTAGCATCAACTACTGAATATTGAGATAAACGATAAACCCTAAACGACCTGACCGTGACGACGACAATAAACACTTACATCCCATAACATTTTAACAGACACTTGGCGTAAACTATTTTTAAAAATCGTGAACTAGTTTTAAAAACACCGATACGCCTAATGGATACTGTATTTCGCTACATTTACCGACGGGACCGGTAATTATGTGCAATCTGTGCAAGCGTTTGACAGCGACATGCCAAAATGTCACGACACGACAAAATGGCGGCCGGATCGGAGATTCGTATTCAATATTTCAAATTTAACATATCACAGGTGCACGTATACTATGGGAAATTACAGCGGGACGTAGTATTCAAGTAGCAGTATTCTATGTGAAGAGCGTATATTTTACAGTTATAACCTCAAAAAATGACCAATTATACAATCTAAAATAGAGAATCATCATTAAAATCTTTTCCTTGTGCCCATTGACCATATAAATAAAGGTGTAGCCTTCTTTTAATACCAAAGACATGGCAGAGTTGCCATATGAGAAAATATGCACTGGTAGTTTTTTGAGGTTATAGCGTTTACATGCACATAACTACCCTCCGATATAATACTGCACACGAGCAGATTTCTACAACAAACGGCTGTAATCAATCCCAATTTGCCGTAAATCTGCTCGAAAATCAGTCTGTCACAATAGTTGTCAATCTATAAACATCAATCACAAATATACTTGTATACGTGGAACTAATACGGAGAGGGAGATAAGGTCAAAATCTACCGTTTTACATATATATCATTTTTAATAATATCATCTGTGTAAAGTGCTATTATGTACCGGTTAGAGTGAAGCGAGCTACACTTATAGATTATTCCTTGGTCCAATGCGAAAAATGACATAGATATACACGATATTACATCTCAATTCGATATTGCACAACATCCTTTAGTCTACAAAATCAACTACCAATAGTTTTCTCGAATCTGTTAAGTATAAATTTAAAAGAAAAATAGATTCATAGTAAACATAACAAGGCCTATTTCCATATAAACAAAGTAGAGGACGTATAGATTGAGTATAAAACGAATCAATAAACAAAGGATTGTGCAATACGAAATAGACGTCCAACACGATCCAATTCGCATCACCAAATACCATGGAATTTTAGTTTTAATAAGCTCATAAAATTCGATATTGACCACAGATAATATATTATTTTGTATCCAAACTCTTTTCATTTATAGTACATCAAAAAATCTTAGTAGTTTCAATACAAGCGGACAGATCCAATATAACATCGAGATGAGGACTAGCGTATACTTTCACATAGATCCGTAAAGTTGCTTTCGCGTTTACGAATCGCTGTTCAATTATAACAACATAACAAGAAACAAAAATATTAAAAAAAAAACAGAACGCAAGTTTAAATAAAATAAAAATACGTCTTTGATGGGTGTTTAAAACTGTGGCAGTGACTGTACGTAAGAGAAGTGAAATGCTTGGATTCTGAGACGAGCTTTACAATAGAGGACACTTCGTAGCAGAGGAAAGGCTTAACGACATTCAACTACTACGACAATAATTTAGAACACTTAACGTATATGACCTTCATTAAAACCATTAATATTGCAATAAGCATACTTTTCTCAAGTGAAACACATTAAACGTTTCTAATACAATTAAATAACTAGCATTGATAATCTGCGATTGAGTGATCACTAGAATCGTAGATACACTAATGATTCTAGACTATTAATGGAATACACCAAGTGAAATTTCAACACTTCTGGAACTAAAACAGATTATACAGAAATTTCCCATTTCACACGAGAAAGCTGCTTATCTAAGCGTAAAAAACTCTCTGATACAATTGATGAGCAAAACCGTTCAAAAATCCACAATGGACGAAAACAAAAAAGGAGACAAGTCACTTGGTTACTTAGAAAACATCGATATACATATCTTCAAGTTATAACAGAACACTTTAGAGTCACTTAAAACTTAAAAATTAAACGTACAAATACATTATTGGTGACGACAAGAGTGAAGCTTAGCACCACAATTAAAAACTAACAATTAGAATACAATATGCTTACAACGAATTGACAGAATGGCGTATTGATTTCTGCACTGTGTTGCCGGAGACAATTTGAAAACAAAAAAGAAGTAAGCTCCGAATAAGCTTTAATACTTTTGCACCCCTTGCGACCCACCGGAGCGTCCCTCTCTGCCACTACACATACAATAAACGACCTGATATACATCAATAATGGTCAAATTAGTGCGCGCGATATAGTCAGAGGGGACCATATCACTTACCGTACTTACACAGTACATACAATGTAGAAACAATGAATTCCCCGACACTTATAGCTAGAAAAATATTTTAGAAATTCTCACTTACATTTAAGAGGAACTGGCAAAATAAATTCAGTATTTACCATTTTTTATACACTTTCCTTTCAACACAAATAGAAAATAAACAGGATTTTGGTCCTTGTGTATAAAATTCATGATGCCATTCCTATATATTTGAACTGCAACGCGAATTGGCTATTAGCAAAAATATTAGTAGTCTATGCAACGCTAAACAACTGCTCAAAATATATCAAATCCACTAAATACCCAATAGAAAACTGCCTTTTTTTACGGCAAAAACTTGTAGAAGCAATGTTAAACTTAACAAACTAAGATAGTATTATTAAAAACACTTGGTGGTCGGCCTACTCGACTGGCTTGTACGTATCACATTTGATTTAACTTTTAATAATGGACAAACCACCTTTTATTGTCCCACACTCATTCCACTAACGATTGCAACTAATATAAAATAAACCCTTTAGCCTTTCACCCAACACTCTTAGTATCAAGACAGTGATTAAAACATATAATTAGCAATAGAGTATTTGTGCATACAATGCGAAATGTTGTCGCCCAACGCGGTAACGTCTTTTATTGGCTCAAGACATCTAACAACTGGACAACTAATCGACGCAAACCCGAACTCCAAGGTTCTGGCAACATCGAATATTATGCTAGAACAATTTGTTCTAAACGAGGATTTCAAAACCATGCATGTTAAACATGTAACTATTAAAATCGTACTATAAGCTTTAGGGCCGTATTCACCTAACACCTAACTCCACCTAATGGCAAAGGCTATCGTCCTTCACTACACAACTAGCATCGTTTAAAATAGATACAAAAAACCAACTACAATACACAATCTTGCAGAAATAACTATCTAAACAGTGAATAATGAATATTCTACATTTTTTTTCTTCATTTTTTATCTTTTATAAATATTCATCCGTAAATTATTATCAAATTCGATAAAGCTCTAAGATTGATCCACATTCAGATAAATTACCAGAGAGTTCGAATCAATTGAAGCGATTGTAAAGAGTTACTAACCATTTATAAAAAATAAACTAAAACTTCTCATCGGAAATATTTTCCATCTGACAACACCGATAGAGAGATGGCGGGAACCCAGTTAGAGAATAGGAGAACCACTATCCAGTCTTGCTATAAAGGTACATCGACACTTGTAAGCAAATATTAACGAAGACATCTAGCTCGTAACACATTAGAATCATACTTTGTACATTCAGGATTTAGAGCTATCCAGAATTCTTGGATCCTATCTCAGCTCAGAAGAGCTAGATAATTATGCTCACTTAATTAAAACAGCAGTCTCCCTGTTAGAAACATACGTGGACCGTTGAGAATTTCAATCCACTAACAACTTTAGAACATTTGCTAATATAATAACAAAAAATAAATATTTCGCTATATGAAATTACCCATGCATTTCCCTATCTACAAATTTCTACCTTTTACAAAGTTTTTTTTTGGATTAACCACACATTGAATAACGGATGTGTAATACATGCGAAAGAATTAGACACGTTAGATGTATTTAGATCACACAAAACAACATTATCTTTCAATTTTATGTACTGTCACAAGAGTCAGTTTTATATCAGCATTTGACATTGTGATCGAGTTCTATGAACCTGATAAAAATCTTATATACGAACTGATTGCTAATATTGATAATGTACCGGTAATATATAACAGATTTACATATCAAAAACTAAAATCAAGTATGTATTCATTCAAAATAGTATTTAAATACAAGCAGAGTGCCTAAAGGAACTATTTTTGGCCCACTTCAATTTCTGTCTTTCAATAATTTCTGCAATAAAAATTCGGATAAAAGCAGACAGTCCGTATATACCGATTAGAAAATACAATATAAAGGACGAATTACTGTTAACTTTTAGAAGGATTTTCCAATACTTATACTACATACATATTGTTTCATAAGCTTTTGTTTTACATATGCTTTTAAATTAAGTACTGAGTTGTTTTGGTTTAATTTATGTATTCGCATACTGCATTTTTAAGGACTAAAGGACAATTTCATTAAAATTATATCACACAATACTCTTACATCGATATGCTGTTCAAGCGTTGGTCGAGTTCAAATTTTTTTTTTAAACGTTACGTATATATTAAGAAAAATCATGTAAACTTAAACATTAAAGTACACATAGTACGGTCTCAGTTAAATGGTCGGTAATAAAAAGCACATTTGAGCGGAGAAGCTTTGGCATTTGATGTCAAAGACATAGGAAAATTACCTTTATTATGTATTAAATCTATTAGGAAAATATTATTTAAGTAAAATTGTTGTCACAAATCAAGGAGCCAGTTCAATAGGTTGTCAAATATCTCCCTTCCGCCTTTTTGTCTTTTGAATTTCGCGGCTATGTACAAAGCGCTACAGATTTCGTATCTAGCAATACTATACATAATTTGGTCTTGACATAACCTACAAAACGACGCTATGCATAATTAGTTTGGATATTGCGTTCAACAGTTATAGACGTGTAAACATGAAGTTCACTAACGCCGAAATTCACGCTATTTTAAAGTTTTCCGTCGTTAAAGGCAAATCCGCTAGAGAAACGTTCCGTGAGATTAATGGTGTTTTGGGGGATGGTACTCTATCACTTCGAACCACGGAGGAATGGTTTCGACGATTCAGAGCCGGTGAAAACGACACCATGGATAAGCCAGCCGGCGGAAGACCTGTGACGACAAATACCGATCACTACATCGAGTTAGACCGGCATGTGGCATCTCGTGACATCGCCCAGGAGATGGGAGTTAGTCACCAAACCATTTTAAACCATCTGCAGAAGGCTGGATACAAAAAAAAGCTTGATGTTTGGGTGCCGCATGACACAAAAGGCGGAAGGGAGATATTTGACAACCTATTATATTGCAATAAGCCTGTTCCTACATACGTGTAAATAGCCATTAGATTACCTTGACAACAAATGCGACGCGTTGAAAACGTTTTGAAATGCGCTAAAAGGGAAGCTTACTCTATGCGAAAATTCCAATATTGTATGGACGGAAGGAACGTTTTTGAGCTAACACAAATTCGGGCATCACATTTGTATGAACCGGTGTTTAATAAAGGGGCGTTGCTCTCTGATATACCCATACACTAAGGACTTTCCACCTTTCACAGCCATCAATCTTCTCATAAATGATATATACGGGTTATTTTAAATGATCACTAGCATCATCATTAACGTTTAGAATCTTACAAGCATCTACGACTTGTCTTATAGTCTCAATAATAATACGTCATATTAAAATATTGGGGATATGCTTGATACTTTACTATTATATAAGTTTTTTTATAGTAAAAAATTTCCTACTAAGCTCGCCTTCTTAGATTCGATAATAGCAACGCCCTCGTTATTTCAGTGGGAAAAAGTCAAATTTAAATGAAGCTAGTTGTGGCTTATCCTAACTAAATATTCTTCATTGAGAAAGACTATATTGCAAGCATTATCAGTTCATAGCCGCCTTACGTCTTCGCAATACACATTCTAAACCGCAAAATAAATTCATCTTTATTGAACCAACTAAATAAATAAGTGATTTTATAACAACTTACAGCATCGACTGTGCTAAATGCATTTGCCATACAAAACATATAGCCGACAACAGCTGCCTGAAATTCTACCATGTATACCAATTCCAAAAATCTAATACAAATTTACTTTTAGTACAGGCGATGCTTCTAAATTATCCTACTAAAAATTTTTTGAGTAAACAAAACATTTGCAATGTTTTTTAAAGTTCAATTCGCGCGAGAGATTATGTTCATACGAGCGTTAAATTTGAGGTAAATAGTTCCTAATTATGGCAACAATGGAATAGTTGAGGATATAGCAACATTACGCTACCGCGTTAGCGTTCTTACGTATAGATATATATGTGAAAAAATGAGAAACAATAATCATTTACCTAACTACTAAAAATATTCACTAACAAACTAAAAAATATATCATATTTCATTGTGCTATAAACACATTTAGTTGTTTAGTTGAATAGAAACATTGACTACGTACTAAAAATTCATCATACTTAGTGCGAATCGATTGTACTAATAGATCATTTAATTAAAATATAATCAAAATGGAAGCGTTATCTTATGGGGTTGGTTTTAAGTCAGTGGGATACGACGGTAAAACAGTGGCTTGTTATTGGAATCTAACTGATCTCGTCGAAATTACAACTGTATAAAAGAATTAATATAATTTATTGAACAACAAGTACCAAGTAACTCTAAAATTCGTCGATAGGAATGCTTATGCGTAACATAGTAACCGTCTAAGTCGAGTTTACCACTCACCTGGGGGACCCTTGTGTCGAGTTACTAGTAATAGAGGTTCAGGCTAAGCGACCTAAGAGCTATGCCACCACTCAAGTTGAAGCAGTCAAGGCTAGTTTCTCTGGCCAATTAGACCGTCAAAAAATAACCTAATTAAAAATAAATACTACATATTGATGTAATAAGATACATTACAATAGGCGCCTATTATAGGCCCGCAGCCATGTAGTTCTGGGCTCTCAAGAATAAGACTACGGTATCCCCTGCCTGTCTTAGAAGGCGACTAAGAGGGGCCTCGGGTTCACTGGGCGACAAGGAACCCGAGAAGGACCAGGGAAGAAGGCGACTTCGCCTTGCACTGCGAGGGCAGGGGGGGGGGAGGTAGTAACCTCTCCGCCCGGGACGCGCTCTCCTTGAGCACAGTGCAGAGGGGCTCCGGTGCGTTCACTGGAGATTCCGGAGCCCCTCGTCATGCACCGCGGAAAGGGCCACCGGGGAGGTTTTAGTGGGTACCACACATAACCGACACAATCAATATTGAATTTTTTGTCAAAAATAAAATATAAATTGTGAAAGTGTGATTTTAAACGATATGAGACTATTTCCTGAGTGCCGTGGTCTTTTTGTGTTGGAGATGAATCTTCCTACAATAATTACCCCAAATCTGCATCCCCGTAAATTTTTGGTCTTCCACTGCGTGACTTTTGAAAACACTCAAGGCTTCCTCAATATATGCTTCTAGGAACCATCGATGCTTCTCAGATGCAGATTATTTTAAATTAAAGTTCCCCCATATGACACTTAGTTGGCTCGAATTTAAACCCTGCGAATCGTGATATCGTAGATTCGAATCCACCATTCGACTATTGACTTGAACTATTTCCTACCACAAACCTTAAGCTTAGTTGGAATGGTTAACAAGAATATTAGTAATGTATTTAAAAACAAAATTGCCTGGCTTTCTTTTTAAAAAAAATGTAATTTTAAGAACCCTAACTGTCGTCCAAATTCAATTTATAACTGTTTTTTTTAGATGTAATATAATTGGTGAGCTCATCACTTGGGTGTCATTTCTACAATTGTAATTTCGACGTGAAATATATAATTAATTAAAATATAACTTAATAAGTATTAGGCCTGGTTAATAATATATCAGATAAGATCACTAAAGGGGGCGAGGGGTCCTATAGGTCCTTACACACAGACATGTATTGTACTATATATAACATTAAAAACGGTTATGTATATGTGATTATTATATGGCCAATATACCGAATCCCAAGTATTCAACCCCCTAACTGTCCGAACAACGAAAACAATTCCCTGAAGAGAGAGAAAAAAAAACTTAATAATATTCAAATTAAAATCTACAAGAAACATCAACTATTGCAAAACAACAAATTCATTATTTATTTTTTTTAAATATAATTTTGTACACAACATTGCATAGTTTCCTTTTAAATATACAAAATGCATGCATAAATAGAGACACTAAAAAAAATAATAAAAAAATCTTATAGCCCTTTTTTATAAATTCATTTAAAAAAAAACAATAAGGCCTTGTCAATACATGTAGTGATGGATAACTGAGATATAATATCACTTAAAAATCTAGTAAGAAATTAACATGGAAGATAAAACAACGATTTGTTAAAGTTTAAGCAAGCTCTCGTCTTCTTAACCCAAACGGGGTAGACAGAGTGCTTTAAGACGGCAATTCATTGGTACAAGGCGAATTGATTCGAACCTACGACCATCAGAACGTAATCACTGTATAGTTTTACGAAAACGGTAAAAAAAACATCACTTGTGCTTCACGAGGATAGATTATTTAAATAAAAGCGTATTATAAAGAAAACTAGCGTAATTAAATCGGCCATTACGAATGCTTACACCAAAGTTATTTCACACACAAGTAATTCATATATCACTTAAACAAAATGTATTACGTATTAAAATACTAATATATTAGGTACAGTCAGCGCCATGTATAGAACGTCCGATTAAAATTTCATTAATAAAAAAAGTTCCGATACCGAGTCTGCTATTTGCCAATGACATTTTCATTATGAAACAAAACTGTTACAATTCAATTTTTGTGCCAGAAGCTTAATGTTTTTTTTTATATGTTTTTTGAGTTTTTTTTAATAATTTATTGAAATGTATTAACATATTTAGAATATGTACAAGATTAACAAATATCAACAATAACAAAAGCCTGTGTATCAGTGGTTCACCATTGGAAAATCATAGAGGCACAACTGAACTAATAGATTACACAGCCTTTATATATGTCCCACTGCTGGGCACAGGCCTTCTCTGTAAAGAGAGCATAAAGGTATAGTCCGCCACGCGGCCCTAGCGCGAATTGGCAGACCTCATGTCTTAGAATAAAATTCTAGGACATGTAGGTTTCCTCACTATGTTTTGCTTCACCGCCTAGCGCGTGATAAATCAGCACTTAAAATTGCAACGGAAAATTTATTGGTGCCGGCATCAGTGATTGAACTCGGGTTGCTAGAACACCATGCAACTTGAGGCGACCGGACACTACCATAGCGAAAAATCTACAACTGTGACGTCACAATGTTCATTTTGACACAATTGGTTTGGTAGACTCGGTGCCCTAAATTTTACTATAATAAGTAATAAATTTTAATTAAAAATATATAAGACGTTACTAAATGTGTGCCGCTGACTGTACTTATGTTGGTTCATGTATAGCAATAAAAACTTATACCTAAATCATTAATGAGGAACTGGCTGTTATTAAGAAGAAAAAACCACTTTCCAATCAATCCCATTGGAAGTCCGAATATGTATCGTAACGTCTCAGTAATAGAGTTGAATTTCGTACGCTACAGTAAAGTTTGCAAAGCGACATTGCAACGATCGCGACGAGAATCCAATCCCACACAAATACAACATCCATACAAATTCATTCGAAATGTCACATTCAATAAATAGTATTACTTACATACTAATAGTTCATAACTTGTTACTAAATATTTCTCTTTTAAGTTTGCACGAAAATTGATATATTATAAAATTGTTACATTGACAAATAAACATCACATTTATATATGAAAGAAACGTGTTACCGGTGTTCGGTGTGAACGAAACGATCTTGTCGTGACTAGAGACAAATGTATAAAAAAATAAGCTCTCATGCCCTTACCTATCCGGGGTGGACAGAGATGTTAATCGATCTATGCCCTCCATAAAGCTGATTAAATCTCAGATGAGATTTTATGTTGTATACAGGCAGTGCTCGAGTTACGTAGTTTCTTGTTGGTCTCAAGATGACAGCAATTTTTCGACTTCTTTGGTAAGAATAAACGTTTTGTTGTCGGTAGAGGGCGCTATATGTCATTTCTCTTTATCAACGATTGTGTATGCTCAGATGCATGGATGTGTATGAAGCTCATACTAAGTGGATATACGTAATCTCTGCCTGTCCCTGTGGGTGACAGGCGTGAGTGTTTGTATTGTGTATTTGAACTGAATTGATAATTTCTCCAAACCAACATATTTACAAACCCAAGTTGTTTTTGGAAATATGTTATCGAGTATGTATGAATTTTGATGTAAGATTTGCTAATCTATCTAAGCGAATCTAATCCATGTATGTATAGAATGTATGAAAAAAGTCCCATTAATTTTTTTTGTTTCGTGTATGTAACTGTGGTAAGTACGAGAACTGCCTGCATATATTTAGTGTCAAAGACAATACACAAGTATTTTAAATATAATAAGCTCTCAAGCCTTTTAAGCCTAAATGGTTTTCTTTTTACTAAGAAGTCCCATATGTGACAGAGAATGAGTCCATGGGTACACGTCTTAGCAAAATGATTTTTTGTACTTAGTTCGATTGCTAGAAGACCGTTGGGATTTTAGCCTCGAATCTGCTTACCAATGACATTTCACTATGAAACCAACCCATTACAATTCAAATTTCATTGTGCCAATAATCTACTAATTTTATGATTTTTTGATTGAAATGTATCGATATATTTGGAAGACGATATACGAGTTAACAAATAGCAACAATTTAGACAAAACTGGAGTGTCGGTGAACTAGGAGATTTGGTAAACTAAACTAGTTAAAATTGATAGCAACAAATGAATCAATATCGGAGTGCCAGTAATATACAATTGGAAAACCATAGTGACACAACTGAACTAGTAGATTTGGTAAACTAAACTAGCAAAAATTGATAGCAACAAATGAAACAATATCGGAGTGCCAGTAGTATACAATTGGAAAACTATAGTGACACAATTAAACTAGCAGATTTGGTAAACTAAACTAGCAAAAATTGATAGCAACGAATGAAACAATATCGGAGTGCCAGTAGTATACAATTGGAAAACTATAGTGACACAATTAAACTAGCAGATTTGGTAAACTAAACTAGCAAAAATTGATAGCAACGAATGAAACAATATCGGAGTGCCAGTAGTATACAATTGGAAAACTATAGTGACACAACTGAACTAGCATATTTGGTAAACTAAACTAGCAAAAATTGACAACTGTGATATCACTCAACATTCATTCTGACACTATTGGTTTAGCAGACTCGAGGTTATTTCTGACCAATTAAATCAATCATTTATCAATTAGCCTATCACCACCTCAAACTTTAGTATATAATAATCTATTGATATAAAATGAAATGAAATGTATTTATGTTTCGTTCACAGCGAATACAAACTTGGCAAGTCCTACAAACTAGCCGATAGCCCAAGGATCATCAGAGACAAAACGTTGTGATTTCATCCCGGGCCAAGCAATACTCAATAATGCTAGGTATATAAACCGGATAACTACTACACATTATAGACATTTAAGATTTTTTAATACCACAGCGATTTATATAACTCCGAGTGGTATATAGGGTTTCACGACTAAATGCATTTTGTTGTTTAATTTTAAAAATGTCCGTAGAGTTGGATTACAATTGATATGGATATCCAGGATTGCCGCGACCCCGTTTGCAAGCAAAACCGAATTATTTTAATGGCAACACTATATACTATACTGAAGATTCGAGCGATGAAGAGCGAGCTGAGCAAATAGGTACTAAGAAATGATTAGGTAATTATTCTTGCGGCCCCTTTGAAGCAAAAGGTTGAGTACCACTGCTCTATACGGCAATTATTTAATAAAACACTTGTAAAGAGATATAGAAGGAAAGGGAAGTTCAGACTGTTTATTTGATAATTTGCCTGATTTACAGCACCAGAGATGGTGGTGGGATGGGGAGCTGACTCCTTCTTTTAAGGTCTCCAAATCGTATTGTAGACCCACATGGTTAATTAAACACTTTTTAACTTATAGATAAATTAATAGCGCGGCGAATAAATAGGTCTTAAGAAATCATAAGCTAATTATTCTTGCGACCCCTTTGAAACAATAGGTTGAGTACCACTGCTCTGTATGGTATTTGGTTAATAAGTCACTTGTTAAGTGATGAGCCTGATATACAGCGCAAGACATAGTGTAGGTGGACCTTTGAAGGTCTCCAAATCTTTGACAGCATCCACAAATGACTGCACATTGTATGAAAGTACACAAATAATTTACAGTAATGGAATGCCGTCAGTATGTATGAATTTAATTTCACAATTATGTGTGTTGCCATATAAAAAAATAGGGTTTTGCAGTATAAATAGATTAACTAGATATTGTATCTCTACCCGTTGGGACAGAAACGATGTTGTATAAATGCATATATTATAGCGTTTTCTTTGCGTTTCAAATATAAACGTCGTATATATATTTTCGCAAGCATTTTCAACTTATAGGCGAATGAAATCTGGCAATAAATGACTGACAACACATATAATACTCACGTGCTTTTGACTATAGCGGGGTAGACAGCATTTGCTAATAAATTTATAATTAATTCAATAATAGGACTGTCAAATGCTATAACGGAGATACATTTTCCCTTTTTTTGGACACAATTTATCTTGAATGATTGAAATTATAAGGCTTAAAACTTTTATTACTTGGAGCTTTTACTCTTAGAGCATTCAGACTGGACCTCTAACATAGCATAAGGGTCCCCAACAGTGTACCTTAGCATGGACAGTTACAAAAACAGGCTGTGTCATTCTCATAGCCGGATAATACTTTGGAAATTTTATTTGAATGTTGTATCACTTATAGTATAGTATAAATATATGTATATATGAAAGAATTCTTTATGCAACATATTATATATATAGCCAGATTTTCATTCACCCAGTATATTTATAAATTTGAAACAAAAATAACTTAAACGCATGCTTAAGCTATGCTTGAGAATACGATATAGCTTTTTTTGGCAAAGTTAAAGAGTTAGCTAAGTTATATGCTCAAGCATAGTTAACACTAATGTAGTTTAAAACATCTATACGGGTACTGTACCCAGTTATTTATCTAACATTCAGGAAATATTAAAATCACACGCCAAAGCTATGCTTGAGCATGCTACAAACGTTTTGGCAAAGTTATATAGGGGTTAGCTTAGTTATAACTTACTCAAGCATAACATGTAACAACCAACAACGGGATAAGCAGACACCGTTTAAAACTTTCCTAACATTCAGAATGTCTACAAGATATACCACTATTTCTAACGCACCTGAATTAATCCTTGCCCTTATACCTTTCCATGTATTACCTAAACCAGATTATTTTAGATTTGTCAGTTAAAACTTTTCTCTAACATTTAGGTTTTTCTACATGGTGAGATTGCATAAAATCTAATGCACCTAAAATCTTTTTAATACCCACTTTTTTATTCCCTTATTTCCTTAATTACCCGAAAAATGTTTAATTTATGGGTCCAGTTGCCAAATAGTGATATGGTGGCCTGTGGTGGCCGAATCTATTGTCGTACCTATTCTTCTGGTAGAAATCATTCCTCCCCTGGTTGACTTTGTGCCTGTAGTTCTGACTGCGACGCGGCTGGCTCTTGTCTTGTTGCTTGTCTGTCTGCTTGTTGTTCTGCTTGTTCTGTTCGCTCTTCGCGTCGCTCTTTGGTTGTGCTGTAGATGATGACTGCTCTACTGCTGGTTTCTCCTGTATATTACAAATTATTGAACATGAGCCGTAAATTTTTCAGTTATCTAGCTAAACATAAGCATAGACTATTTATTTCAGGTTAGTTCTTAAACCTAGAAATATCTCAAACAACAATCATTCTTCCATATGATATAAATATATATATATATTCGGAACCAAATGTCCCGTGCAAAAAAATTAATAAGGGATCGAAACCAAACTCTTTCAACCTTTCAAAAAGTACAGCACTATGAGTGTCATAATATTGTATTAAAAGACAAAAGCTGGAATACCGAGTCTGCTATTTACCAATGACTTTTCATTATGAAACTAATGTATTACAATCAATCAATTAACATTCTATCATAACCAAATGCATCAAATATTAAAACACACATAACTGGTGTGCCAGTGATACGCTATCGGTAAACCGTAGCTGCACGAATGAGTTAAAACGCTACTAAAACAAGCAAATTTCTACCACTACGATGCCAATGAACTTTCATTTTGTACATAATCTGTTTAGCAGACTAAACTTAGCAGACTTAACTCTGTTTAGCAGACTTTACAGACTAAGACTGTTTAGCAGACTACTAGCATGTCTAAAAGATGGAAGTCCTACGGCTGAAATGATTAGTGTAAAAAATTAAAAAAAATACAGACGAAATGGGAACCTCCTAGTTTTTGAACTCGTCTAAGTTATCAGATTACGAGAGCATTCATGTGAGGAATGGTTCTTCCATTTCTTTTTCCTAAAGATAATTGCTTCAGGGTGTTCAGATGTAAATCACCTCTTTGACTTCACCAACCACCTGCTTGCTGTTCCCGTTAGCCTGCAAGGCTGTCTCGTGACCAGACTGCTTCGGCGACAGCGCTTGAGACACGTTTTGCGTCTGGCTCTCATTCTGTAAAGCAATTTAGAAACGTTAATATACGCAAACAAAATAGAACAACAAAATCACAGCCTAAAATTTATAGCATATAATTCACATGTGACCTAATAAATGGATTGGTGAAAATAAGTTTAATGAATATTAGTTAGATTGCGTCTCTGCTAACCTGTCACATAAGAGTTAAATAGTTAATAATAATAATAAGCCATTTAATCGGTTAGACAGATTACAACATATATGTGTCGTAACTGACGCGATACTAGCGCTACCACACTAGCGACATTGGCGGCATTTGGAAGACGGAACGCTATTATAACGCTACTCTGTCGTTGTTCGATTGAGTCAAAATTTTACCATCCGGTCGAGCGAAGTGACACACTTCTACGGTGATTGAACCAACACGCGTAATCTGTCGTCAGTGAAAATCATCATGGACGCCAGTGACAAGACTCATGGGGAGATCATCTAACTTATATTTTACCATTTTCATCTTAGACTTAAGAAATAAGTGTATATGTTTTAAAAAGAATTGGCTTAAAGGTCTTGTCACCAAGCCATAAAATATTCATCATCATCATCACGCCAGTGACATCGGTGGCTCATTTCATCACAATTATGGCGACGTGCCGACATATAAATTAAGCGCACAGTTAAAAATGAGATAATATAAAAAAAATATATCACTAATAAACCCAAAAGGTCCTATAGTAAGGCTATGCTTGCAACGGCGAACTGACAGGGTTCACTGCTCAGCATAATACTGAACACCCAAGGAGGGTAAATCAGTGCTGGTATTCTGCAGAAATCCATTCTAAGAAACAATCGTCAGCGGTAGAATTTATGACAAAAATAAGAAAATCATCATATCACGAGGGAATATAATAAAATACATCTATATATATAAAACAGAAAGTGTGTGGGTTTGTTCCATATAGGCTTCGAAAAGGCTGGACCGATTTCAATGAAACTTTCAGGAAATCTTCAGATTGACATGGCGAGTAATCGTGTAAAGTTTGGTGACGATCAGAGCACTACTCTTTTTCAACTGTCCAACAAGTTGTACTCTTATTTCTGACATTAACTTGAGTCCAATATGTTTTTGTATAAATGATAAGAATGATATTGTATTTACTGATATGTACATGGGTGTAGGTAATAATCTACACCCGCTCGAGAAGAGAATGAATACGGAGAGAAATTAATAATTTAATATATTGTGACGGTTACATTAAATATTAAATGATGTAAGTTAATTATTAGTTACACAGAACGCCGTCAGATAAAATATTCAGATTAAACAATACATGTAATAGTTATAATGAAGTGATTTTTTTTTGTGTCCATTAAGAAAAGTTCAAGTCTGTGTGATATCCACTAGATAAAATTATTGTATATATATTTATTTATCTATTATTTTATTGTATAAAATATATTTTAATCTCTTAACTGTTTTATTCATGTATCATATTTATTATACTCTTATTGTCTGTATAAATTCCATATAAAAGTAGTATTGCGCGCACACGTCTTTAGATAGTCCCGGGCACCGCTGAAAATCAGTGCTGTCGCATCCTTGCTATATGCTGAGAGGGTGTCCGATATTGGCAAATATGTTTTGTATTATTTGTCCGTATAACTTGACTTTAACTGTGTTTTGTCTATTTTTCGTTCTTTTTTAATGTGTGTTATATTCTGTCTGTGATGTGTTTTTGTAATGTGATGCCAATAAATAAATGTCTATGTCTAAATAAATAAATGTCTATCTTGTAACTCTGGGACCCAATTCAAATGGGTGGGCGAAGAGGAGTGGGGGGAGGGGAAGGAGTTAGATTCAAAAGTTCCCAATTTTAGTATTAAGTCTTAGGGTAGAGTCTCACCCTGGTGTGCGGTGTGTTGGGGGGCGCTAGCGCGACGGTGAGTGTCAGATCACACCACATCGCACATCGAGCTCTGCGGGCACATATCGCCAGCTGTTTCACCGCATCTGCCAGCCCCAATATCGCTGCAATACAATCATTACGGTTGGATTTATTAATACCATACCACAGCACATTATAATAATGAAAGACGAACCAAAATTCTTCGATCGAATTTGAGGGACGTCCACGCATAAAAGGATGAAATACAGTAATATGTCTTGACGTCAGACGGTGGAACGGGGATAGGGGCAACGGCCACATCAAAAGAGAAAATTATATAAAAATTATAGACTATAATCTAAAATTGGCCATGAGAAACAGGGACGCAGCGGTCACGGAGAAACTTATAACTATGCAATAGGTCGTCTTCGACATGTGAACCAGAGCATTCTCCAACACCACCTTCAAAAATCAGACATTATAATAAAAAAAATTTAGTAACTGTAAAGGTTAGGCACCCTTATTAAAAAAAACCAAAGCAACCAATTCAAGAATATTACAAAAGAGCACACACATAAGGGACACACACAGGACAGGATAAGTCTGTGGTTGCGCTTTATTGAAGGAAAAAAACAGGGATAGGGGAATTAGCCTAAACCTTTTTTGCTCCTACAATAATTCTATTTTCACTAATATATATCTCCCTCTCAACTTCCTTTCACCAGGAGAACGTCGTGTTTTGAAGTCGGTTAAAGACTTACGATCGACGCGCGAGTATCTCTGGCTGGCCCCGTGCGGCGCCAGCTCCCGTCTCCTGGCCGTCTGCACGCCGTTCACTGCATTACGCCACTCCAGCATGGCGGTCTCTATTTCGGTGTGAGGCGCTCTGGAGTAAACGTAATAATCTTTATATATAAAAGAGAACGTGTGTGGGCATGTTCCCTATAGGCTCCGAAACCGCTGGACCGATTTCAATGAAACTATCAGGGTATCTTCAGATTGACCTGGCGCGTAATCCTGTCCTGTATAATGACATGCACTCCTCTTTTTGAACTGTTAAATACAGCTTTTTTTACAAATTTGTATTGATACATGCGTTGTGTATATTTATGTCAATATTAACCATATTTAAGTACAATGGAGTGTATTGCATGTACATGGGTGTAGGTGATGCTCGAGAAGTGAATAGAAGAGAATGAATACGGAGGATCACGACTGATTTAATATATTGTGAGAGTTAAATTAAATATTTAATGATGTAAGTTTATTGTTTAAATAAAATAAAGCAAAATCTAGCCCGGCAAAGCAAGCTGGGTACGCTAGAAAAAAAAATGAAATCCTCGTTAAGTATTGTGCAACTCACATATTGGAATAGTTCTTGACTTCCTCCCGCCAGTTGCTCGGATCGAAGGTGGCCGGGTCCACTCCACTCTCTTTCTCACACGCGATGTTCTCCTGTCCGCGCTTCAATACTGTTATCTTGGCGTCCTCCTGTCTATGGGGCTTCTTGTTCTGTGCCACACACACGCTCGCCCTGAGTGTCTCCATTTTGCCCATCAGAGTCAATACCTGGAATGGACAGCATTTTAAAACTGAACAGGATAATGATGACAGGATATCCATAATCTCTACCTACCCATCCGAGTCGAGATGTTTCACTTTATTTATACAAATAAATAAAATTGGGGTGTCTGTTTGTAATATTAAAATAATAGCTTGTTATTACAAACATATGAGTGGATATGCGGTACATATACCAATTTTTGTCTGTCTGATTGATCCGGCTAATCTCTGGAGGAACGACTACACCGATCCTGATGGGACTTCACTGACAAATAGCTAATGTGATTGTGACGGGACTTAACTGACAAATAGCTGATGTGATTGTGACGGGACTTCATTTACAGATAGCTGACGTGTTTTTAAAAAAAAGTTATAGGCATACTAAACCAGGCCAATATATAGGTTTACTAAATAAGCGCGTACTATCTTTCGACTATATCACCACTTAACATCAGGTCATGGTCAAGCGCTAGTTTTACTCCATTAAAAAAAACATATTTTAAGCTTAGTAACTCAAAGATCAAAATAGTTGGTTATTTAAATAGCTTTATTTTTAAGTACAAAAAACGCTTGCCAAAAATTTATGCCCGGTGTATGGGGGTGAGTTCGCCCCCTGTTACATATGGGACCTGGAAATGGTAACTCTGTCTAAACCGCCTGTGCGATTCGTACCTTGGTATGCTCCCGTAGCATGTCCACGGTAAGACGGTCAACGCGCGTGGGGCAGGGAGGCAGGCGTGGCACGGGGATGGAGTTGGAAGAGGAGACCGCACGCCCAGGGTACGCTAGTGCCAGCCGCGCCTCTGTCCTCTTCCTCTCCCTCTCCAGCTGCCGCCACTGCTCGTAGCAGACGTCAAGCCGAGCATGCAGCACCGCCGACTGGCTCACCGTATGCCTGCAATGGGTGTTACCTTTATTGTAGTAAATGTACGAGCATAAAGACATTGAATTAATCAGAATCTAGCCTAGTTCTCATCAAACTACTATTAAAGTACATCCTTTCCAATATAAAATGAATCAACGAAATTGGTTGGCGTGATATTTATTCGTACATTTGTGGCGCACATACTTAGTGCATATTTAAGACTTATATGGTTTTCTCATGGACCTAATTGTCGTAATTGGAACAAACGTCATTGGAACTAACCGGAAAGAACTAGCTTTACAAAAAAAGAAACATGCCGACGAATTGAGAATCTACTTTTTGATGTCGGTTGAAAAGTATTTACAATGATGAGTGGGCGTAAAAGATCACACGTCAAGGACTTTTTAGCAGCAAAAAAAAGCAATTATTCGGTTTATTTACCGTTTATGCAAACAATTTTTTTTTACTTAGTTATAACTTAACATTGTCACTCGCCGTTTATTTTTTTTTTAAAGAAAGCTAGCAATGTTACTTTTTTTTTCAGAAAACATTACTAACATTCTTGTTAACCATTCTAGCTAAGCTTAAGCTTGTGCTAGGAGATGGTTCACGTCAATAGTCGAATGGTGGATTCGGAACCACGACCTTACGATTCGCAGACCGTACCCTAAACCATTAGTCTATTGCTTGTAGTCTACTAACTCCGATGGCATTCAATTTACAACTTTTCAATGTTTTATGTATTATTTGATAAAAATGTTCATTGTGTTGGTGCTCAATAAATAAATTTGTACCCAATGTATATCGATCTGTTCCCATCCTGTCAAAAAATATGAACACACAAAAAAAAAATACAGGAATATATAACGCATAGTAACTCACTTCATACTCCTCAAAATGTGGTACGGCGTCAAAGGCATGTCTATCAACGGAGACGGCAGAACTGGCGGCGGTACCGGAGGGCTGGGACCCAGTAATGCGCCGAGACCTTGGGAAATAAAGATAATTCATGGTTTTAAATATATATATACCGGCAAGATCTATCAACGCGTGGAGGCAGGCGCGGCACGGGGATGGAGTTGAAGAGGAGACCGCACGCCCAGGGTACGCCAGTGCCAGCCGCGCCTCTGTCCCTCTCCAGCTGCCGCCACTGCTCGTAGCAGACGTCAAGCTGAGCATGCAGCACCGCCGACTGGCTCACCGTATGCCTGCAATGGGTGTGTTACCTTTATTGTAGTATATGTACGAGCATAAAGAAATTGAATTAATCACAATCTAGCCTAGTTCTCATCAAACTACTATTAAAGTACACCCTTTGCAATATAAAATGAATCATCGAAATCGGTTGGCGTGATATTTATTCGTAAATTCCATTACTACACATCTACATTCCATACGCACACACACACACACGCACGCACACACACACACACACACACACACACACACACACACACACACACACACACACACACACACACACACACACACACACACACACACACACACACACACACACACACACACACACACACACACACACACACACACACACACACACACACACACACAAAGTCACATACTACAAAACTATCATATATTCCTGTTACATGTTTATATACACATCTTAACTCATACTCCACCAAAACGAATTAGCTTAAAATTGTGTTTTAATTAGCTATGTACATTACCTTTGATAATGTAAAGGGTGGAGGGTTGATTACTTGAGACACAGGATCCGTCCTAGTTCAAGTGTCAATCCACCATAATCTTCCTGTTATTATGTCTCTTGTTCCAAATGTGTATATGTTTTTAATTATATAATTATCTTAACTAACTACTGTGGATTATGGTGAGGAATAAATGATTTATTATTATTATTATTATTTATTTGTGGCGCACATACTTGATGCAAATTTAAGACATATGGTTTTCTCATGGACCTTATTGTCGTAATTGGAACAAATGTCATTGGAACTAACCGGAAAGAACTAGCTTTACAAAAAAAAAAAAGAAACATGCCAACGAATTGAGAATCTACTTTTTGAAGTCGGTTGAAAAGTATTTACAATGATGAGTGGGCGTAAAAGATCACACATGAGGACTTTTTAGCAGCAATAAAAGCAATTATTCGGTTTATTTACCGTTTATGCAAACAATTTTTTTTTACTTAGTTATAACTTAACATTGTCACTGGCCATTTAATTTTTTTTTTAAAAAGAAAGCTATGTTTTATTTTTTTCAGAAAACATTACTAACATTCTTGTTAACCATTCCAACTAAGCTTAAGCTTGTGCTAGGAGATGGTTCACGTCAATAGTCGAATGGTAGATTCGAAACCACGACCTTACGATTCGCAGACCGTACCCTAAACCATTATCTATTGCTTGTAGTCTACTAACTCCGATGGCATTCAATTTACAACTTTTCAGTGTTTCATGTATTGTTTGTTAAAAATGTTCATTGTGTTGGTGTTTAATAAATAAATTTGTACCCAATGTATATCGATCTGTTCCCATCCTGTCAAAAATACGAACACACAAAAAAATATAATACACGAATATATAACGCATAGTAACTCACTTCATACTCCTCAAAATGTGGTACGGCGTCAAAGGCATGTCTATCAACGGAGACGGCAGAACTGGCGGCGGTACCGGAGGGCTGGGACCCAGTAATGCGCCGAGACCTTGGGAAGTAAAGATAATTCATGTTTTTTTAAATATATATATACCGGTGCAAAGACTATCACCTTCTTCAAGTGCCTCTCCATTACTGGAGGCCAACGTCAGCTCAGCGAACTTATTCCTGTCGTGTGCCAAGCGAAACAGTTGTTCGACTCTGACAATGCTGGTCCACTCTGTGATGTTACGTAACCACGACTTTGCCCTACGTCCAGCGCGTCTCTTCCTTGCTATTTTGCCTATCATAATTAGTTGGAGAAGCTAATACTGGTTAAAAATGTGTGGAGGGTGCTGCGGGGCTAGGTTCATCACCCAGAAGTACTGGCCGCGCTACAGTTACACATGCGCCGTCGTCCGCCATTGTTCCTACTGCCTGTCTCCAGGACTAAATTGTCCGGGAACTCTCCGCTGTCGCGCGCGGTTTGTTAATACCATCTCACTGCACATTGATATATTTTGTTGCACTCGGTCAGTTTTTATCGAAGCTGCCTACAAATGCGTAGAAGGTGTTTGGAAGAGACACGGGTCAGCCGATGTCGCCTTCTTCCCGGGTCCCTTGTCTTCCAGTGAACCCGGGGCCCCTTTTAGTTGCCTTCTACGATAGGCAGGGGATACCGTAGCCTTATTCTACGAGCCCTGGACTACAGGGCCGCTTTGTCCAAGACCTAATCTATGTCGGATCGGAAGTAATGTTTTCACGAATGAGCGAACAATATTGAGAATAAAAATGAGTTCAAGACAGAAATTGTATTAATTTTGTTGGCATTGTAACTTCTATTCCAAAGATATACGAGAGCATTCCTAAAAATAGTATCAAAGAATGAATGAAGTCGGTTAAAAAAGGGCATGAGATATTTATAATCGGTTCAGTACTGACAAAGAGTATCTACTACAAACAAACAAATCGTTCCTCTTTATAACATGTCCGCTTAAATTCGCTTTGAGAGCGTGGACTAGGTCATTCTCCGTCGTATTAAATTCACTAGAAACGCCGATCCCAGCGTCATCTATCGATCGCTGTACTAATTTTACCTCGGGGTCCCGGGGCACTGTACGTCATAAAGAGAAATTTCTAGACTTCAGTTTTTACAAGTTGAGGTATTTTATGAGGGATATTGTAGGGTATTTACTGATAATATTCGTCGATCGGTTCACGGACTCGACAATCCCAAAACCCTCGAGAAACCCTCTACTTGGTGCACACCCAAGCCGAGAAAGAGATTTTGAAGAGCGAGGGCTACGGCAACGGAGACGGATCGAGGATCCTGACTGTACATGAGGTACAGGGACTAACGTACGAGACAGTAGTGATCGTGCGCACGTCAACACAGCACCTACAACTGCACAATAATGCAGTCGTGGCAATATCTCGTCACACGATCAGCTGCACATACTGCGCAGACAACAGCAATGACGCCATAGCCCAGTTCATCCAAAGGACTATGAATGCCACTAACGAGAGACTGGAAGACTATAACATCGCGATGGCGTTTCGGAACAGGGACCCGAAGGCGATAGACCACGCCAATCAAGTAAAGGCGTTGGTGGCCTCTGCGTAGGCGAAGTGCTTCAACACTTTAAGTAAACTCTTTTATAAACGGAGCAAATGTATTTGGGTTACGTAAATATGATCACGTTACTGAATATCGCAAGAAGCTAAAGTGGTTACCAATCCGTTATCGTCGAAATGCACATATCCTTTCTCTTCTTTATAGCATCCTCTTCATTCCATCTACTCCAATATACCTTAAAGAACGTTTTGAATGTATCCACCTATCCGATCCTCTATCCTTACGATCCTCTGAAACCTTTAAACTTAAAACCCTACTCATTCCTCAAACTTTTATTGGAAGTCATTCACATTGGCTACTAAGACTGTGGAATGCCCTTTCCCCCCAAATTCCATTCGGCTTGCTAAATCCCTACCTGCTTTTAAAAATTTGCTAGCGCAACATTATCAGTCGATTTCGTCGGAACTATGATATATGAATATTTTATGTATTAGTATATTTAATGATAAATTATTTATGTACGTATATTTAGTGTAGGTTGTTAATTATATGTATAGATTTGTTATCTTATTTGTATTTCTAACGCCATCGTCCTGTTTTGTTCATATGTTTCCCGTCCATACACAGGTTGCCTGGAAGAGATCGCTCTCAGCGATAAGGTCGCCCATTGTACAACACACTGTAAAACCTTACTTATGTAATGCCTTTTGTTTGATTTTGGTGTACAATAAAGTTATATCTATCTATCTATGTAACAAAAAAGATCGAAAGACGATCAGTCCGTGGAAAAGCAGTTTAAATTAAAAAAATTAGTCGATCCGAATGCCAAGTTTGCTGAACATATTGTGTCAAAATGATGTCAGTGATATAGCAATCATCAATTTTTGTTATTTTCAACCGACTTAAAAAAAGTAGGTTATCAGTTCGTCTGTATGTGTCTTTTGTTATTTAGTAGCTGGTACTTCCCGTGCTTCCGTTGGAGAGTCGTGGTAGCTCAGTGTCCGTGCGGTTAGCTCAAGTTGCGTAGTACGCTAGCAACCCGAGTTCGATCCCCGGTGCCGGCACCAATAAATTTGTTGTTGCAATTTTATGTGCTGATTTACCAAGCGCTCGGCGGTGAAGGAGAACATCGTGAGGAAACCTACATGTTTTAGAAAAATTTTCTACGGCATGTGAAGTCTGCCAATCCGCATTAGGGCCGCGTGGCGGACTATGCCCTTATACTCTCTTTACAGAGAAGGCCTGCGCCCAACAGTGGGACATATATAAAGGCTGTAACTTTAACTAACTTTAACTTCTTAAATTTGCATTTTGCAGTACAATTGAGTATATTGCATGTACATGGGTGTACATGATCTTCACCCGCTCGAGAAGAGAATGAATACGGTGAGAAATGATTAATTTAATATATTGAGAGTTAAATTAAATATTTAATGATGATGTAAATTGATTGTTTATTAAAAATAAAGCAAAATCTAGCCCGGGGAAGCATTCTGGGTACACTAGTAATAATTAAACGAACTCACCAATGTTGAAAGGCGCGTTCTCGTGCAAAAACGACACGTCCACGTTCAACTGGTTAGGCGGCGGGTGGTTCCTTATCATCAGCATTTGCCTCGCCATATCCTGGTTCTGTCTGAACAGCGCTACTTGCTGTGCATTGTCCCTTCCCATGGCATTATCGAAGTTCCTCTGCTCCATAGCTCCATTCGGCGGGTAGTCACGCATCATATGGTTTAAATCACGTCTCTGCATGAACTCGTTGGGTGGGTGAAATCCGTTCGGTTTGTAATTCATATGGTTAGGCTGTGGCTGATTCGCTAGATAATTGTGCTCCATCGGTCTCTCGCTCGGCATATCGTTGTAGTAGTAATTGTTCTCTCCATTATACGTCTTATTTGGATAGTTACGGTTATAGTACATTTTACTACGATCCTCTTGCATTTTGAATTCGTCGTTGTTTTGGTATGGACCGTTCACATCGTATTTGTATTCGATTGGATTTATCAACTCTTCTCGGTTGCGATCTGAAATACCTAGCTGGTTGAGATATGCGATTATATCAGTTGGATCATTTTGTTCTTTCACGTACGCGTTCTCGAATTTGTTCGGGTACCTCTGTGTATTGTATGCGTTGTCGAAGTTTGAATTGTAATTAATTTCCAAGTTGAGACTGTTGGGTCTATTGTAATTGTTCGCGGGGAACATATTCGTATCGGGCATTGAGTTTCTTTGGTTAGGTTCGAAGAAATTGTAAAATTTATCGTCATATTTATTTGGACTCGCGAATTGAGCTCCGCCGATCTCTTGGGCCGCCAGTCGGAGTAGATTCAATTGTTCGGGTGTTACAGCTTCCGCGCTTGAGTCCGCTAAAGGATCTAAGCCCAATAGATTGTTTATATCATTATCTGAAAAATTGGCGAACCCATTGGCGTTGAAGCCGTTCTGTATGTTGTAATTGAATCCGTTCTGATCGTTCGGCGAGTAATTGAACAGAGCGTTTTGGTACGAGTTGAACGATGACGGTGGTATGTACGAGGCGTTCGTGTCATTATTTGGATATTGTATCGCGTTTGACGGTGCGTTGGTTACGGGGTTTTCCGCTGGCGGTGTACAGCTGTAAAAAAACAACTACAGTAAACTAACAAAAATATATATGTATATATAGCTAACAATACAACAAAATTTGAAGCGTCAAAACCTAATAGTACGGTCTGCCAATCGTAAGGCCGTAGGTTCGAATCCACCATTCGACTAATAACGTGAACCATCTTCTAACACAAGCTCAATAGTTGGAATGGTCAACAAGAATGTTAGCAATATTACTGAACAAAAAATATATATTGCTATTCTTTAAAAAAAAATAAGGTGTGATGTCATGGGACACCAGATAGAAACTTAGTTCCTTATTATAAAAATATTATATTTCAAGTTCTATTCGAGGTATAATGAAATGTAAGTAAACACCTTTATTTACAACGATGTAAAGATATATAATTTATAATAGCGCCATCTATATAAACCAGTTCACACTAAAAATATTACGCTTTTATTTAACGTTACGGACGTGCGAACGAACGTTATACCTCAGCAACGGCCCATTGGGAGCATCGTTCCAAAAACCGTTTACTATACGTAATGTTGTTAATATAACAATAGTATGTATAGTTTGGCGTTAGATATTGTAACTTAATTTTTTTTTTTGAGAGGTGGCAAAGCTCTTAGGTCGTAAGTAACTCGGCGTAAGGTCTTCCGAGGAAGACCTATGCTTGAACAGTTACTGTATTTACTGTGCACTCCCGAGTGGAGCACTGACCACACATTTTTTATGACGAACTACACAGATTGGCCATAGAAACTGGCCTTGACTGCTTCACCGGATTGAGAGTTGGCATAGCTTTTAGGTCGCTTAGCCTGAACCTCTATCGCTATTAGCTCGACACAAGGGTCCCCCCAGTGAGGGGTAACCTCGGCTTGGACGGTTACTATGTTACGCGTAAGCATTCCGATCCGAGGGGGCCCGAGAGGGCCGAACCACCACTTGGTCGGTTGCATTTCACGGATAATCTAAGGGACATTCAAAACTAAACTAACTTTAAGTGCCACTTCGGGAAGCGTAGGCGCTGGGAGAAGTGGCCGAAGAAACTCCAGTAATGCTAGGATTTTCCGCCATTGCACATATTTTTTAAGTTAATCTATTTCTATGCTAATAAATGGAAAGGTGGTTTTTATATATATATATATATATTATACATACAGGTTTTAGATACATAATATATTATTGATTACTGATCTGAAACCTAAATTTTTTAGTTTAAACATTGTCCTAATTGGTTAAATTGACATAATTCTATTGTTAACTGTCTAATTTGATACTTGGTAAAGGTAGAAACAATGTGAAATACACTGAAGTAAAACAAAGACTTTTTTTGTGATGAATTACACCGATTGGCCAGAGAAGCTGACCTTGACTGTTTCACCCAAATGATAGGTGGCATAGCTCTTAGGTCGCTAAGCCTGAACCTCTATTGCTAGACAGAAGGATCCCCTGAGGAGTAACCTCTGCTTGGACAGTTACTATTTCACATATAATCTAAGCTAAACTATTTAAAAACAAAAGTGGTTCTCTAGTAATCAAATATGGAATGAGGTATTATAAAATCAACTGATTCCAACACTTCCTCTGTTGAAGACAGTTAAAGAGATACTTAAGAGAAAATAATTGTATTACTCACCCGCTTGTTTCTGTAGGTCCGGTCTCATCAAGGATCTTGATGATGAGATCCCGGACCATTGAGTTCTCTTCCATAATGCGCTCCGACTGAAAACAATAAATAAATAAACAACATCGGTCTGAAAGGTGAAGGAAAGCTAAGCTTTCCAATTCTACAGATTTGACACTTGACAAAGCCCACATTCTACAATCACTGGGGTTGTTTCAAATGGCATATGCACAGTTGAAGTGGCTGCAGGGTTCTGCGCTTTTAGAAGCAGCTGGGTTGACTAAAACAGTATTTTGATTGATGTAGGATTGGTGGATAGATTAGATGATCATTGTCCCGATAGTTGTTTGTGCAGACAGTCTTGAACAATACCTCCAGAGACTTTCGCTAGATGGCTGGATCGAAGGTCAGATACAGAAAACTCTTTGACACGGCACGCATGGTCAGGAGGTTTCTCTCTATGTCACCCAAACGACTGGTTTCTTGGGCGACATAGAAAGTGCTGTATGCATTTAGAGTTGGGTATTGCTTTACTACTGATGGCACCATCGCTTAGATTTTTATAACGATTTTATATTTTGTATTGTTCTTTTATTTTAATTTTTATGATATAATTGTAAAAACGTAACCTACGATTTAAAATAAAATAAAGAAATCAAATAATATTTTTATTGAACACATCTACGATACAATGAAACGATGATGTCATGTCTCCTTAACTAGGAAATCATGTATTTTAGCAAACACTACAAACCAATAAAGCCACAATAAATAAAACAATGATCATATAAAATAGTACATATACTACTTTATTCTTATTATGCATGTGTGTGTGTGTAAGGTGTATGTGTTTCTATGTAAGTGCCTAAGTGTGTAGCAAAACAGACTGCTTAGTATTGATAGCTACAAAAATACACAGAATACATGAACAGGCACAAATATTATGCAATATTGACTATACAACACCATTTCTCTAATTTAACCTTTTTGTCACCAAGAGTGGAAAAGCACTGCACAAAGAAGAGATCAAGAAAAAATAAACTTTCCAATATTCTACCTACTCTCTTGCAGACCAAATCCATCAGATGTGATTTGATTTTTGTTACATTGATTTTCAAATTAAAATGGTAGTAAAGAAGTTTACACATTAAAACTAGACTATTTATGCAAATAATATTTATTGAATAAAATTACTCTTATGGTATTAATCGCTTAATCTTATTTTTGAATTTCCGATGTTGCGGGCACTTTACTGCAGTCATGATCACAGTGGTCACTGATAAGGTTTGGTGTTACCAAAGATAATTCATGAGGGTACAGAAATTAAAAAATATCAATTAAAAAGATGACTAAGAGCTACCGCCTTCTTGAGATCTTGTTGGAAATAAGTTCTAAAACCAAACACACTAGTGAGACCCTCAGACAATCAAGGTTTAACCTCTGTTATGCTGCACCCACCACCACTCTCTACCCACTTAAGACACATTATTGTCTTTTGTTTAAGATACTAGCCTGCAATAATCCTAAGAACAAAAGGATTTACCAGTCTTTGAGCTTTGTATCCCAATTGGTGAGATACGAAACGCGACTAGTTTGTCAACCATGGTAGCCAGCAGCATACAACAGGTTAAGTGTCAATATCATTTAAAGATATGGTCTGCAATATGTAAGATCGTAGGTTTGAATCCACCTTTCGGCAATTGATGTGGTTCTCCTAGCACAAGCTTAAGCTTAATTGGAATGGTTACCAAGAATTTTAGTAATATTTAGTATATAAAAAATTTAAAAACTTCCAAACTATAAAAGTTCAATCTGCCTAAAATGCTACAGTGACCACAAAAATAATTAAGACCAGGCAGTAAACTGTAACAATTGATATGACAGTGGGATGTCAATCGCCTCAATTGTAAACTTTATATAAATTAAGTGTTTTCCAGTTTAAAAGTGTACTTCCAAAGCAGAAAACACATTTGATCACCACCTTTTGGTGGCATTGATTATTAGTATTAAATAATTATTGCAACCTCAACACAAATACAACCGGAATTTACCACAACCAACTGTTAATGCAATTACTTTTTTTTACTTTGAAAGCAAAGTGCTTGACTACTATCCCATTTGAAGTTATTTAGAATTGCAATTGTGAAGGATCAGATATGCAAAAGTTCACGGAGAAAGTGGATTCCTACCCTACGAACTACGTACCTACTATGTACGCATATATTCGAGAAAAAAAAACGAATTGACCGTCAAATATGACGATTTTAACCAGATATATAACGAAAGCCGTGCTCGTCGGCATTACCTGCTGTTTTGTCCTCTAAAGAACAAGCCACATAATTCTAAAAATATTGTAGGCAGTCTTTCGATGTCACCAATCGCCTCCGCGAAAATTTAAGACGTGTTAACATTTGACGGCACATATGATGCTTTATTATCGATAAACAACACTTATTAAACTCACAAATGATCACAATATACACTTTCTTGCAAATATTTACGACGTTTTCCCGGATTTTGGGGTCAAACTGACAGCTACATACGACATTTCTAACACCCATACATTAAGGCACTTTGGAACATCACTTCGCTACATCATTACTCACCAGATCAGCTTCATTTTCGACGGCTTTGTACGCATTACTTATTTGACATAAATCACTGAAGGCCATTTAAAATTAAAAATTATTTCTTGCCACGGTACATAGGAGCTACGAGCGCTAAGCCATTTTTTCATTGACCTACATGTGTATATATCGTGCTATAGTTCATAGCACTAGTGTTGCCGTTATATTGTAACTAGGAGTCAATATCGACTATTGCATTAGTTATTTTAATAAATATAATTAAAGACAATCTTCTGATACTTACATACATGATATTTGCAAAATTAAATGTTGCACAGGAAAATTTTCTAAGACATGTAGGTTTCTCACGATGTTTTCCTTCACCGCTGAGCTGGTTAATCAGCACATAAAATTGCAACAGCAAATTTATTGGTGCCGCACCGATCGAACTCGGGTTGCTAGCGCATTCATGCAACTTGAGCCAACCGCCCAGACACTGAGCTACCACGGCTCTATTCAAATTTTACTATTAATTAAATATTTAACAAAAGGTTTGTTTTCACAGTTCCTTTGTGTGAAAATCTTGATTGTATGATATCCAGATACCCAAATTAAAATTGTAAGGATAACTGGATTAAATAAAAAAAGCTATGGTTAAATTCAATCATGTAATTACTAAGTTAATACCTAGTTGTTTTAAACCTAGTATTGTTTTTAAATAAATCTTTTAAGAAAGCTTCTCCTTGAAGACCAACATGAACATATGGTGGGTACCGTACATATACAGAATAAATCCAAATAACACAACAGCTTTCCATACAAGAATAGATTTTGATTAAAAGTTACCTAAAACAACACCTCATTTAATCATTTAATCTCCTCAACCTGAATTTAATTTCTGGTGTTAGTTGGTATTTGTGATGTATCTATAGGGAAAAGTCATCAAGTCATTTCAAGGCATATGAGTATGAGCTACTGGATATGTGATACCCGTTTTCCGGATCTGGACATATTTAGATAATAAACATAACCGATAACAATATTAATAAAGTGAGGTAGAAATTATTCATAGGTATAAATACTTATTTGTATAACGGAAATGGTGTTTGTGAGTTTAAAAAAACACATACGATTTGTGACTTATACTTCATTTAGAACGTAAACAAAAAATACAATATGGAACATTAAAATATAAGGAAGAAATAAGGAACTATTATTGTTTCTACACACTATATGTTTTAAGATATCACACAGAGGTGTTTGAAATGTTTTTATTTAGAATTGCAATTGTGAAGGACGTTCAGATATGCAAAAGTTCACGGAGAAAGTGGATTCCTACCCTACGAACTACGTACCTACTATGTACGCATATATTCGAAAAAAAAAAAGGAATTGACCGTCAAATATGACGATTTTAACCAGATATATAACGAAAGCCGTGCTCGTCGGCATTACCTGCTGTTTTGTCCTCTAAAGAACAAGCCACATAATTCTAAAAATATTGTAGGCAGTCTTTCGATGTCACCAATCGCCTCCGCGAAAATTTAAGACGTGTTAACATTTGACGGCACATATGATGCTTTATTATCGATAAACAACACTTATTAAACTCACAAATGATCACAATATACACTTTCTTGCAAATATTTACGACGTTTTCCCGGATTTTGGGGTCAAACTGACAGCTACATACGACATTTCTAACACCCATACATTAAGGCACTTTGGAACATCACTTCGCTACATCATTACTCACCAGATCAGCTTCATTTTCGACGGCTTTGTACGCATTACTTATTTGACATAAATCACTGAAGGCCATTTAAAATTAAAAAATTATTTCTTGCCACGGTACATAGGAGCTACGAGCGCTAAGCCATTTTTTCATTGACCTACATGTGTATATATCGTGCTATAGTTCATAGCACTAGTGTTGCCGTTATATTGTAACTAGGAGTCAATATCGACTATTGCATTAGTTATTTTAATAAATATAATTAAAGACAATCTTCTGATACTTACATACATGATATTTGCAAAATTAAATGTTGCACAGGAAAAATTTTCTTCACTCTATATTCTCCTTTCTTTTTTTTTCAATTTTCGCGCCTTGCGCTAAAAAATTTTTTTTAGGCAGAGGCATATGCAGCCAAACTTTTTTAAAATTAAATATTATTCTCAATTAAAATAAATACATACTTAGTATTTATTTATTTCGATGATCAATGATTTGCAGGTTTTTTTAGTACAAAAAGTATGGCATTGAGATCAACACCTGTCACATTTGGGACCAAATATAAGCTTAAAACCAGACTTACTGTTAAAGGACGCGATAGGCAATTTTTTCTTATTATAATGTCTGTGTACTTGCAAACGTTATGATACGTAAAAAAAGAAATGCCCATGTTATGAAAATCGATAACCAGTTAATAATTTTCTGTTCTGTATTAAAAGCCATTTGTTATGTTAAATATAAAATTGAATATATATAATAATATAATAAAAAACGCAAATTTATATAAGTTATCCTAGTTTTTTTTTTTATTTTAAATAGAAATAAATCTATTTTAACACAAAATAAATGTCATTTATGTATTATTAAGAAAAGTACCATCTTTAGTGTATTTTAGGTATCGAGCGAGTGAGAATGATGAGTGTTGTAAATCTGCTATAAAAATTGAAATATCGACTGGCAACCGGAGAATAAATATTATATTATTGCTAACAAATCTCCGTAAATAAAGAAAAAAACATATCGTTTTAACCAGCGGTTAAAGCGACATCTACATTTTCTAATTTGTACAAGAAATAGATGTCGCTTTTTCCAATTACGGAACTCTCTCTTTCACGTTAAGTCAATACAAAGTTCTACAAGATGGCACGTCGCCCGGAAGCCGAGACACATTCTTGACGATCCGGATGACGCGATTACCATTGCACAGGCTAGATCTCTACAAATCCCTCTACAAAGCGTCCATTCGCGACCGTCGGAGGTTGCGAATAATCCTTGAGCGTTACCGTTATTTTATGGGCAGGCCCCACCCTTAGATGTATATGTTGCTGGAGTTTCTTCGGCCACTTCTTCTCCCAGCACCAACGCTTCCCGAAGTGGCACTCAAAGTTAGTTTAGCTTTTAAGATGAAGCTTAGATTATCCGTGAAATAGCAACCGACCGAGTCGTGGTTCGGCCCTCTCGGGCACCCTCAGATCGGAATGCTTACGCGTAACATTGTAACCGTCCAAGCCGAGGTTACCCCTCACCGGGGGGACCCTTGTGTCGAGTTAGCAATAGAGGTTCAGGCTAAGCGACCTAAGTGATGTGCCACCTCTCAATCCGGTGAAGCAGTCAAGGCCAGCATCTCTGGCCAATCTGTGTAGTTCGTCATTATGAAAAAAATCTTCAAGATTGCAATTACGAATTATATCTATATTACTAATTTCTTGAATAATATCGACTTTTACACATATCTTTTGGATGTTATCTTATGAAATCGACTATGTGAATAATTATTTACATAAACATAGGAATGTGTAAAGTTTGTAATAATTCCGATCGCTTAGATTAATGTAATTTTATCGCGGTCAAAATTCAGCACTAGCTCGAGCTGAGGTTCACCTCTCTTGGGCGGCCTAGAGTTAGAATGCTATCACGCCCAAGATCATCTCGCGCCTATCGATATCTAATCCTACCGCTGAAGCATACAAGGTAATGGCAATTATAAAAGATTAAAAGAAAAACAGAAATAATCTTGCAGAAATGTAATAGTCCACACCGTGACTAGCTTCGGGCATAAGCCCTGATATGGCTAGCGAAGCCGCACTTTCTCTTAAATGCTCGGTTGCAAGTAGCACAATATAGCTGACCGATGATATTGTAGGTGTAGGTAGGAGGACTTGGGGCGAGATTTCTCGCGGCATTTTGCGTGTAGATCAACGAGACGGTTCTTTTCAAAATCCGTCACACCGGCTTATACACAAGAGCGCCACTCTGGTCGCATTGAGGTCTCCCACTTGTCGCTCTGTATGTTACAGGCCGACAAGTGGGAGAGTTGTTGGCTATATATAGCACAAGTATAATATAACGTTCACCGAGGTTGAGGATGAAATAATAAATTTGTCAGAATATTATGGCGACGGAGTAACGGCCCAAGCCGAGGTACCCTGGCGAGGGGTCCTTCTCCAGGGTTCCTTAGTTAAAGGTTATTATTGAGCGAACTCGCTGTAAGCTCGGCCTCCACTGGCGATGTATAAGTGAAAGTAAGTAAACAGTTATTCGTAATTGTCATAGAAAAATTCAGACATACATTCCGTGGACACTCGAGTGCTTCGATATAGATCCTGATACAACGTAGGAACAACGCGTTGACCAAAGGAACTCGGATATATGCACTGATACAATTGCACTGCCGAAACAATGCAATTGGAACACAAAGGGATTTATCCATCCAGATTTCACTTCACGCCCACGTAATTCCGAACACACGCGGTCATGCGATTAAGTTCGCTTTGATATCATTAACACTGTCCCTTTAATTATAGGGGAAAAAAATGTCCATATATCGATATACTTATAGTCGATGCCAAATTGTCATGAATGCTTTTGGCGGGAACTGGAGGTGTCATGTACCTGTTTTTTTTTTATAGAACGTGGCATTGGTGTATTATTTTGCCTAGTGCCAATTATTAATTACTTCACAGTGAATAGAATTGTTTCACAAACGTGATGAGTTATACCATAATTTATACTAATAAATGGAGAAGAATTGTATGTACGCTTTAGTTGCAATAACAACAGGGGAAATACATGATAATTATACCATAAAATGCAGTTTGTTTCGAAGAAGGTTTAAGTAAAAATATGTTGTTCATTACTCATCTGTAACCTATATTTTAGGGTTTAAAAGTAATAATTTTCTACTACAAATTCGTTCTAGTTACATGTAATTTACTTATAAAATCAATTACAAGATAAAATAAACCCTAATTAAGAGAGGGGGAGTCGGCTGAATAGGGGGAATTATTTAGGTGCTAGACTTAAAGCCGTGGCCGCCCTCGAAAGGGTTTGCTTACGCGTAAAAATGTAACCGTCCAAGCCTTGCGCCGAGTTGTTAGCTATAGAGGTTCAAGTTATAAGTTGTTGTTGCAATGTTTCAAATCCAGTGAAACATTCGAAGCTAGCTCCATGGCTAACTTGTGTAGGTTCGTCAGAAAAATAAAACAAAGTGCTCAATAGAAATGATTACACAATCCGCTTCGCTAGATCTCGCGGCGCATTCACAATAAATCGATGGATATCCGTTGGTTCACTTAACGAATTATTGATTATGTAAAACACCTAGAAGTGTGAGATATTATTTTCATCCTAGTTTAGACTATCAATTAAATATAAAATAACTTTTTTAACGTAAAAGCATCTATAGATATTTTGTAAGGTAATTTACTTGAACAATAATAAATAGAGACGTCACCTGCAATTATTTTAATCTTCACCATGCGAAGACAAATTGGATAATGGACACAGCAGGTGGCGCCCCCGCGGGTGGCGGCCGGCGTCGCGAGCAGATGACGTTTGGACTGTCATGGCGGCGAAAAGGGAACGAGACGTGACAGCTAGTTTTAGCGGCAAAATGTTTTCATTAAATGTTATTAAAACGTACGAAAATTGTAAAAAATTGAATATTTTAGTTTTTGTACCGTATATACTCCTATACCTTTAACTACGGGCCTCATAAGCAAGCTTAACGTCGCACAACGAGCAATGGAGAGGGCTATGATCGGAATATCAGGAATGCTGAGATCCGTAGACGAATGAAGGTAACCAATATAGCTCGCCGGATAAGCAAGTTGAAGTGGCAATGGGCAGGGCACGTAACGCGTATAACAGATGGGCCGATGGGGCCGAATAGTTCGCGATTGGAGACCACGGACCAGCAAGCGCAGTGTAGGACGTCCACCCGCAAAGTGGCCGCTTACAACCGGTCCTTTAGGAAATCGTTGGATGTTTTGCGACTGAAATGATGATAAAGACATACCTTATATACATTCATATGCATAAAGTTAATAACAGACACTCCAATTTTATTTATATGTACAGAATGTCGCTGGCACCTGACTCGCGGGGTTATACGCAAAAGTATATACATGCACCTTCTCGACTTATTTCTTTTTAGTAAGACTGTTGAGCTACTAAGTTCAAAGTCAAGTGCCTCAAGTTCCATGGTACGCTAGCAACCCCAGTTCGTACCCCGTTGCACTTATAAATTTTTTATTGCAATTTTATGTGCTTACTTACATGTCCTAGAATACTTTTCTAAGACATGTGAAGTCTGCCAATCCGCACTAGGGCCGCGTGGCGGACTATGCCCTTATACTCTCTTAACAGAGAAGGCCTGCGCCCAGCAGTGAGACATATATAAAGGCTGTTACTTTTTCTTTTAAGACTGATGCAGAGACTCTCAGACTCTCAGTTAAGGCCCTATTACGTATTGGCGCTGTTTAGATGTTTTTCTAATGCCATGTATTACTTAAGATGTTTTCCTTCACCGATGAGCACGTTGTTAATCAGTACATAATAACATAACATAATGTTAATAGTACAATAATAGCAACTAACAATTTCATTACTGTCCCCACCGGGAATCGACAACATAGTACTGCGTACTAAGCAATCAAGCGTGGCCGCTCGGACACAGGTATTACGGCTCAAAATAATATAACGGCTACATTAGTAAAATCAATAATCCATGCAAAAAAATGCACAACCAACATCTGAATATAGATAGCGATTTCTGAATATAGATTTTTTTATGACGAACTACACAGATTGGGCAGAGAAGCTGGCCTTGACTGCTTCACCGGATTGAGAGGTGGCATAGCTCTTAGGTCGCTTAGCCTGAACCTCTATCGCTAGTAACTCGACACAGGGGTTCCCACGGTGAGGGGTAATATCGGCTTGGACGGTTACTATAGATAGCGAATGTATCTCGTTTTATATGCCAATTTGATGATGCAACTACTCTCTTCTTTTTTAATTGGGATGTAACTTATTGTAAATATTGTGGTTATTAAAGTGGTTGAGAATTTCAATTTAAGTCTAATTGCTTAGTTATTATCTTCTTCTACGTCGTAATCTCAGACGGACGGAGGGACGTGACTATGGTGCGTTGCCCTGGCCACCATTTCTTTCCAGGCATATGCTCCCGTAGCGTTCTTAGTTGTGTGTCCTTAGTTATTATAAATTGTATCAATGTAAAAATCGTTAGCGTTCCTAATTTCATTAGTCAGTCTTAATCTTCTTCTTTTGAGAAATTTTACTAAACACAAACAAAAAGAAACAAACAAATAACCTCCAAATATATTCCTAAGTTTCTTTTAAAATGAGCCTTCACATTTATTTAAATCGTTTCACAATAATCAGGTTCAAACTTTTAAATAGAACCTTTTTAAAAGATATATTCTTAATAATACAAAACAGTATTCGAACTTTTAAACATAATACATTAAAGTGTCACCATAGTGAAAAATCCCGCCAATAAATTTGTGATATAGATTATATTCTATATCTATTTGCAGCGGAACGAAAAAAAAAACAAACCAAAAAAAAAGTACAAAGAAATCAATCGCAATCGAATCAAGAATACGTTGGCTTCGAGAGGAAAAAGGACGATCTAATTTGTATTCGCATGCGTTAAAAAGGGTCAAACGTACCGTTAATCCTATTGGCTTATACCGGGCGACGTTTGCCACGATTGGTCGCTTTGCTTTATTGAACTGTCACTGAAGACTGTGGTTTAGGGGTTGCTGTAATTCGGGGGCAAATGGGGGTGAAACGGAACGGGCTGGGTGTGGAGATGGAGGTGGAAGTACGTTTCACGGCACGGAGTTTGGCGATTGACTTGTGGGTAGTTTTTAGGGTTCCACGCAATGTTTGAAAATTATTTATTTTTTTTTTAACCTTTGATCGTTTTTTCGATTATTGACCACTTGTATTGATAATATATTTTAAATTGTTATTACAGTATATTATTTAGTTGAAATTTCATTTGTTCACATTCTTTAATTTAAATAATTCTATCTTTAAATGTCCGCATCAAAGGTTATATTTTGTGTTTAGTAAAATTCCTGTGAACTTAATCAACATTTATAATTTTTGTACATTATCTCAAAATATGTCTATTATTTTTCGACATAAAAGAGAATAAAATTTTAATCAACTTTTATCTATGGTTTTCTATAAACAAGAATCGTTAAGATATTTCAGCTAAGAAAAAAAAATGGCGCGGAGGCTCATGGGGAGATCATATAACTTACATATACTCTACCATTTTCACCTTAGATGTAAGAAATAAGTGTATGTGTTTTAAAAAAGACTTGGCTTAAAGGTCTTGTTACCAAGCCATAAAATATTCATCAATAAAAAGAATCGTTAATGTCATTTCTCTGAGTGAAGCTTCGAGAGTTCGAATACGATGGATTTTTTATAGGAAAAGAACCAAACGAGCATGCGGCTCATTTCGTCTTGCAGTCTTTTAAGAAGAGAGCAAGTTTAACGCTATTTTATGGACATGGTAATATTTACTCTATTTTATATTTTAATTTTAAAATTATTATTGACAACCAAAACCTTAATGGTTTTTTAAAAATTTGTTAAAAAATTACATAGTTAGTCAATCTTATTTGAAATGTACAATAATTAAAAACCATTGACAATCCAATAATTTTATTACCTTAGTCTAATATCACTGTCATATTAGCATGCTTTTTTAGTTTTTTTTTAAACTTTTTTTTTTACTTTTAGACAGATGTTACAAAATACCTACCACAAAATGTCATTCTGCCCGCCAACATTTCCGATTGGGCAACGAAAGCGCGGGAAAATTGTTGACTTTTCCTCTTTGATGGCACTCGCGAAATATAATTCGCCACGCCCTACGTAACATTGGCTTGTTCTTATTGGGCGAGATATGAAATGTCATGGCATTATAACGAAGCAAATGTATTTTCCTCTTATATACATACTAGCTTATACCCGCGACTTTGCACACATAATTAAATAGATTATTTTAATAATCTTACCAAGGAAAAATTTTCAGACAAGACAAATATTACTATGCAAAATTTTGTTTTTTAATATCCAATGCTTTCGTCAAATATTTTTGCAAACTGCATACATACCTAGATAACTTACTGAAATATAAATGATTCAAACTTAATTAAATATTTATGCAGAAACTTTTTTTTTGTGATTATGATTAACTTAATATTACATAGTATTTAGGAATATAAACACGGTTTTTGTCGATTAAGTGTAAGATTAAGGAATTTTAGTAAAATATTATAATTTATGTGTTTCTTCACGAGCGCATATTGATTAATTTTATTGTAATAATATATAATTCATGTAAAACGTGAACGTTTATATTATTAAGCTGATATCGTTATTACACTAATTGAAAAGAGAATTATCCGTTCAATTTCGCTTCACAAAATATACGGCGTCATTATTCTAAATGGCGAGCCAACGCAGAGCCGTAATGCCACAAATTAAAGCTTAAAACGGACGCTTAACAGCTGACCCAAAATCGAACTCCCACCCTTCGTTAGGGGTTAAGTTACCTTAAACGTTTGGCCAACTCTCAGCTTCACGATTCTAACACGCAGATAAACGACTAACGTATAATTATAACGATATTTTCCAATACAGTCATTGTAAATATAGTTCATATTGTATGTAAATAGCACAGATAACATATACCTTAAACGTCAAACTCATGCTAGAATTTAAAATTCGAACGTCTCCAGAACATTGGATCAAATAAGCCAATATGGAACTATTGCTGTGGATATTGGCGTCAGATATTCGCATGGTCCAAGTAACGTGTAGAGATAGAGTCAGATGCGAAAAGCGACGGGGCGGAGCCGCCCCGCCTTCGAACTAAGCTCATGGCAAGTGAAGCCGCGTCAAAAGTGCCCCGGCCGCGGCGTAACGCGCGCGACTCGTGCCCGTTTTAAAAACATTAAGTGTCATTGATCCACGCGTTATACCGGGCGACGTTTGCCACGATTGGTCGCTTTGCTTTATTGAACTGTCACTGAAGACTGTGGTTTAGGGGTTGCTGTAATTCGGGGGCAAATGGGGGTGAAACGGAACGGGCTGGGTGTGGAGATGGGGGTGGAAGTACGTTTCACGGCACGGAGTTTGGCGATTGACTTGTGGGTAGTTTTTAGGGTTCCACGCAATGTTTGAAAATTATTAATTATTTTTCAACCTTTGATCGTTTTTTCGATTATTGACCACTTGTATTGATAATATATTTTAAATAGTTATTACAGTATAATATTTAGTTGAAATTTCATTTGTTCACATTTTTTAATTTAAATAATTCTATCTTTAAATGTCCGCATCAAAGGTTATATTTTGTGTTTAGTAAAATTAATGTAAATTTTTGTACATTATCTCAAAAAATAATCTAATATTTTTCGACATAAAACAGAATAAAATTTTAATCATTTTTTATCTATGGTTTTCTATAAACAAGAATCGTTAAGAAGATATTTCAGCTAAGAAAAAAAAATGGCGCGGAGACTCATGGGGAGATCATATAACTTACATATACTTTACCATTTTCATCTTATTCGTAAGAAATAAGTGTATGTGTTTTAAAAAAGACTTGGCTTAAAGGTCTTGTTACTAAGCCATAAAATATTCATCAATAAAAAGAATCGTTAATGTCATTTCTCTGAGTGAAGCTTCGAGAGTTCGAATACGAAGGATTTTTTTATAGGAAAAGAACCAAAAGAGCATGCGGCTCATTTCGTCTTGCAGTCTTTTAAGAAGAGAGTGAGTTTAACGCTATTTTATGGATATGGTAAAATTTACTGTATTTTATATTTTAATTTTAAAATTATTATTGACAACCAAAACCTTTAAGTGTTAAAAAAAAATTACATAGTTAATCAATCTTATTTGAAATGTACAATAACTAAAAACCATTGACAATCCAATAATTTTATTACCTTAGTCTATTATCACTGTCATATTAGCATGCTTTTTTAGTTTTTTTTAAACTTTTTTTTTACTTTTAGACGCATCGATCGCGATGTTACAAAATACCTACCACAAAATGTCATTCTGCCCGCCAACATTTCCGATTGGGCAACGAAAGCGCGGGAAAATTGTTGACTTTTCCTCTTTGATGGCACTCGCGAAATATAATTCGCCACGCCCTACGTAACATTGGCTTGTTCTTATTGGGCGAGATATGAAATGTCATGGCATTATAACGAAGCAAATGTATTTTCCTCTTATATACATACTAGCTTATACCCGCGACTTTGCACATATAATTAAATAGATTATTTTCATAATCTTACCAAGGAAAATTTTCAGACAAGACAAATATTATTATACAAAATTTTGTTTTTTAATATCCAATGCTTTCGTCAAATATTTTTGCAAACTGCATACATACTTTGATAACTTACTGAAATATAAATGATTCAAACTAAATTAAATATTTATGCAGAAACTTTTTTTTGCAAATAAGTGATTAAGGAATTTTAGTAAAATATTATAATTTTTGTGTTTCTTCACGAGCGCATATTGATTAATTTTATTGTAATATAATTCATGTAAAACGTGAACGTTTATTTTACATTATTAAGCTGATATCGTTATTACACTAATGGAAAAGAGAATTATCCGTTCAATTTCGCTTCACAAAATATACGGCGTCATTATTCTAAATGGCGAGCCAACGCAGAGCCGTAATGCCACAAATTAAAGCTTAAAACGGGCGCTTAACAGCTGACCCAAAATCGAACTCCCCACCCTTCGTTAGGGGGTTAAGTTACCCCTTAAATGTTTGGCCAACTCTCAGCTTCACGATTCTAACACGCAGATAAACGACTAACGTATAATTATAACGATATTTTCCAATGCATTCATTGTAAAAATAGTTCATATTGTATGTAAATAGCACAGATAACGTATACCTTAAACGTCAAACTCATGCTAGAATTTAAAATTCGAACGTCTCCAGAACATTGGATCAAATAAGCCAATATGGGGCTATTGCTGTGGATATTGGCGTCAGATATTCGCATGGTCCAAGTAACGTGTAGAGATAGAGTCAGATGCGAAAAGCGACGGGGCGGAGCCGCCCCGCCTTCGAACTAAGCTCATGGCAAGTGAAGCCGCGTCAAAAGTGCCCCGGCCGCGGCGTAACGCGCGCGACTCGTGCCCGTTTTAAAAAAAAAACATTAAGTGTCATTGATCCACGCGTTATAATTTTAATCTGTATGTATTATATTTTTAAAATTAGGTATTTTTACATGCTGTTTTGAAGAAACATTTTTAAAAATAATAAATTATTTTAGTGATATATCTATCTCAATTAAAATAATATAATTATATTATTTTAAAAGATTGTATGAATTTATGTTCAGAATTGAATTCTGAAATATTAATAATTAGATAGAAATTAATATTTATAGTAAAAAATAATACGCTAACATTCGATTTTTGAAAGTGGATCATGCAGTGAAAAAACTCGGCTGAAAAAGTGTTATTAGTGAAGAATTAAAGACAATTAAAAATGGAAGTGGCACAAACTCCGCTCCAATTAACTCAGGATCATCAGGATGGAAGGATTGGAGGTAAATGTTGGCGATTTATTAAGAAATTCTTTTTTATTTAGTATAGAAACTCTGATAATTGAAGTCAAATAGATTCAAATATTATCCGAAAATTAAGTGCTATAAGTTTGCTACAATAATTTTATATTGTATTATATCACATTTTATTTAATACTATTTGATTTGTTCCAAGGAATTGTACGGAATCATCCCAAGTGTCGATTTCCATTACTCATGTTTACATTACGGCAGAATTCCAAATTCCATAGACACAATATTAATGGTTGGCGTTCCCCGTCTGTACGTTCTGTCACCCTCGTAACTTTCTTCCACGCACTATCAACGTGTGGAATCAACTATCATCAGCGTTGTTTTCGAATCCATACGATTTGGAGACCCTACTTCTTTCTCAAAGTCCGGCAACGCAGCTGCAGCTCCTCCGGTACTGTGGATGTAAATGGCTGACGATGATTATTTAAGATCAAAGGCATAAGCTATATAATTGAATATAGGAATAAGGTGACTAATCGATAAGCTCGAAATTATATTTATTCTTTGTAAGAGCCGTGGCAGCTTAGTATCCGGCGGTTGGCTCAAGTTACATAGTACGCTACCAACCCGAGTTCGTTCCCCGGTGCCGGTAACAATAAATTTGCTGTTGCAATTTTATGTGCTGATTTACCACGTGCTCGACGATGAAGGGAAACATCGTGAGGAAACCTACGTGTCTTAGAAAAATTTTCTTATGCATGTGATGTCTGGCAATCCGCACTAGGGCCGTGTGGCGGACTATGCCCTTATACTCTCTTTACAGAGAAGGCCTTCGACCAACAATGGGACATATATATTATATATAATTTGAAGGTTGTAATTTTAACTTTAACTTTTGTACGCGCAGTAACAAGATAAATAATCTTCTTAACAATACAAACAAATATTGTCTCATGGTGGAGAAGATACAAAATAAATTTTGTAGATTTCTATATTATAAGCAGTACGGCGTTTATCCTTGCTTCCCACTGAAGTACCCGAGCCTATTTGTACTGGGAATGGTCGGGTACAGCGGGCTGCAGGTGAGGAGAGACGTCGCAATGGTTAAATATGTGTGGAGAGTGCTGCGGAGCTGGGTTCATCACCCAGAAGTGCTGGCCGCGCTACAGTTGCGGACGCCTGACAGTTACGTACATGCGCCGTCGTCCGCCATTGTTCCTACTGCCTGTTCTCCACGACTAACTTGTCCAGGAACTGTCCGCTGTCGAGCGCGGTTGGCTTTGTTAATACCATCTCACTGCACATTGCTGCCTACAAATGCGTAGAAGGTGTTTGACTCTATTATATTTTATATATTATTGTCAATACATAAAGCTTTTATTTGTTTTAATTTTAAAAATATATATTTAACTAAGTTTTATAACATCATATTAGTATTATCTGTAACGGTGTTATAATTTTTGTTGATTTAAATAAATAAATGTCTAGACTAGTCGATGCGGTTGGATTACTATGCAAAAATTGCTGTATTTTGTGTGTGTTTGATTAAGAGGCCAAACGGTGGTTCAACTCAAAACTTAATTCAGAACATAAGAAAAGTTATGGAACGATTGTAAAATTTGTTCCTGGAATTAGTAAAACAATTGACATTTGGTAAACACATTCTCAGTTGAGGGTGTTCGTAAATAAAGATATATATACTCTAGGTACTAATCTTTTCTTTATCTTTTATACAAAAAATTGACGGTTTTTTTTTAAATTTCAAAATAATAAAAATTAATCTATAAATTCAAATTGCTTTTTTGTAAAGCGTAAATCGCGCTTTCCGCTTGCTCCATTTATTTTGCTTTTTAGGTATATAAATATTTATAATAAGGGGTTGAAAGGACGTGAAGATTATTACTATAATTGATTTTTTTTTCTAAATCAAAGGTAAGTTTTTACCTTATTAATTTTTTTTTTACAGGACTAGATGAATTTATTTACTATAAACATAACATATACTAACTAATAAAGAAATATTTAAAATTTGAAAGGTATTACAAAAAATATAACTGTGCCAAACCGTCATCGCTTGGTAGCGTGCCCAGAAGGCTGGTAGCATTGTACGCTGTATGGCAATGCTTAGCCTCTGTGCAAGGTATAAGCCAGCCCTCTGGTCACCAGATGTGTGACGTGTGTCACCTTATTTATTAATTAAAGACCTTAGAAATGTAATCTCTTTGTAGCTTTCAAACAAGACTGCCGCCGGCTGCGGGACATGGTTCACGCAACCAACGAATCTGTTGAACCAATTGTGTACAAAATCAACGTTCATTGGTATCATTTTGATTTGGTTCATTGTTAGCACTATAGTTTTCCGCTAGCGTACCACTGACACGCCAATCGTTGTGTTAGTATTTGACGTAATAATTAATATGACTGTAACAAATCGGTTTCATAATGAAATTTCACTGGCAAACAGCAGACTCGCGCCCCAGTAGTTCATAGAGAGAAACCTCCTGTTAATGCGTGCTGTGTCCAGAAGTACCGCCTTCTGTATGTGACTCTTGACCCAGTTATCTAGCGAAAGTCTCATGTGATGTTGATTGAGACTTCGCTATCAGACCGTTTGCAGAAACGACTATCGGGACAATGATCATAGATTCCACATTCCATATCTCCTCACCTTGAGCCGAGCCACATTTAAATTTTTCACAGTCTTAATACATCCCGCCTTAGCGTCTTTTAATTTGGGAATTATACCTACAGGACAAATTTTGCGCCGTGGAGGAGTCGTGTTATTGTCATAGTATTGGCGCATATATTAGGTTAACGTATGGAATTTCCGTCCGTCAGTATTGGCAAAAAGTTTTGATTAGTCATTAATTCTAAATTCAAATTAATTTTGTTTTAAAAACATAACATTCATTTACGAAGTCAATCTTTTGTTTATTGATAAGCTTTGTATTTTCATTACGTTTTAATTTTTCATCATAATGGATATCTTAAAAATACGTGTAAGTATAGGATATAAGTTAACCACCTCTTCAGCCACCTCTCAATCCGATGAAGCTGTCGCGGCCAGCTTCGGAATAATAAAACTGCAGATTCAATCTGTCATATTTTTTTCATAAAGCGCCTAAAGAAGTATGCAGCTTCAACTTGTGACGCGCCTTAACAAGTATAACTTCAAAAACTTACACACAGACGCGACTGTTGTATAAATAACGATTTTATCCAATACAATCGTTGTAATATAGTTCATATTGCATACAGTACGGTTGACATAGATCTTAAACGTCCAGCCCTGTAGTTCTGGGCTATTAAGAATAAGACTACGGTATCCTCTGCCTGTCGTATAAGGCGACTAAAAGGGACCTCGGGTTCACTGGGCGATAAGGGTGGGGGCCTTTGTCGTCCGCTAAGATGGACCCGGGAAGAAGGCGACATCGGCTGGCCCGTGTAGCCTTGCTCTGTGAGGGCATAGGGGGAAGGAAGGTTACTTTCCCCCCCTCGGGACGTGCTCTCCTTGAGCACAGTACAGAGGGGCTCCGGTGCGTACCACTGGAGATCCCGGAGCCCCTCGTCATGCACCGAGGAAGGGCCACCGGGGAGGTTTTACTGGGTAAAAATCCCACATAACCGCCGCCTTCCCCCCAGAAGGCGGGGTATCTTTTTGAAGATTTCCTTCCCGTTAACAAAAAAAAAAGACCTTAAACGTCAAACTCATATCAAATCTACATGAAAATTTTACTTGAATATGTATATGATATATCATATGTCTATATAATAATATATAATATAAATGTCTTACTGTCAGTGCCCGATTACCTAAACATTAACCGCCAATACGTTCAGATTCTCTTTTTATTCGGCCTAAATCTTGTTAATATTTGCCAGTGATGTTTTATTATAAACATAACATTCATTTACGAAGTCAATCTTTTGTTTATTGATAAGCTTTGTATTTTCAATACGTTTTCATTTTTCATCATAATGGATATCTTAAAAATACGTGTAAGTATAGGATATAAGTTAACCACCTCTTCAGCCACCTCTCAATCCGATGAAGCTGTCGCGGCCAGCTTCGGAATAATAAAACTGCAGATTCAATCTGTCATATTTTTTTCATAAAGCGCCTAAAGAAGTATGCAGCTTCAACTTGTGACGCGCCTTAACAAGTATAACTTCAAAAACTTACACACAGACGCGACTGTTGTATAAATAACGATTTTATCCAATACAATCGTTGTAATATAGTTCATATTGCATACAGTACGGTTGACATAGATCTTAAACGTCCAGCCCTGTAGTTCTGGGCTATTAAGAATAAGACTACGGTATCCTCTGCCTGTCGTATAAGGCGACTAAAAGGGACCTCGGGTTCACTGGGCGATAAGGGTGGGGGCCTTTGTCGTCCGCTAAGATGGACCCGGGAAGAAGGCGACATCGGCTGGCCCGTGTAGCCTTGCTCTGTGAGGGCATAGGGGGAAGGAAGGTTACTTTCCCCCCCTCGGGACGTGCTCTCCTTGAGCACAGTACAGAGGGGCTCCGGTGCGTACCACTGGAGATCCCGGAGCCCCTCGTCATGCACCGAGGAAAGGACCACTGGGAGGTTTTACTGGGTAAAAATCCCACATAACCGCCGCCTTCCCCCCAGAAGGCGGGGTATCTTTTTGAAGATTTCCTTCCCGTTAACAAAAAAAAAAGACCTTAAACGTCAAACTCATATCAGAATTTAAAATTCGAACGTTTCTAGAAAATTGGATCAAATAAGCCAATATTAAATTATAAAAAAAACACACACACACACACACAATGATTATAAAAAAATAATAATTCCGACAGCGAAACAATATTCGTTACGTAAACGCATTATTGTGCGACGAAACTGAAATTTCAAATCCCTTGCAAACATTGACTGCTATGGTATTCAAAACACGCGCTGACCGGGTAAAGTGGCAAATCATGGAGTGGCTGAAAATCAGTCAAATAGACCCCGAGTTACTGGCGTTCGCGCGCTGAATACTAATGCACTTGCCGCCATTAAAATATCGCTAAAATGGCGGGATTACCTATCAAAGTTTCCTTTTTAAAATCGATTGTTTTTTTTATCGTGACGTTTATACGTACTCTGAGATTATTTTTATTGTGATGTTGGCAATATAGCATAGCAATATAATACACGTATATACACGTAATGAGTACATTTCGAGAAAAAACAAAAATCCACTTCATATCAAATCTACATGAAAATTTTACTTGAATATGTATATGATATATCATATGTCTATATAATATTTGATGTAATGTCTTTATAATATTTGAGTAGGTTGCCCTTTTTCGGCTTATAGCCGGCCTTATGTCTGCTTGCCCTCCCTGAAGTCCAAGTACCTTAACGTCCGGGACGACCACCAGTGCCACGTGGGAGGGGGATCCTTGTAAAATCGAAACTTACAAGCTAATAAGGTTTGGCAACCTTCAAACATGAAGAGAAACAGTAAAAATGGTAATATTGGCGGTGGTATAGCTGGCGCTGGACGTTTCAGTATGCAAACCGCCAGTGACTCTTGCTGAACAGGCGGGCAAGACAGGGGAACCCGAAAATACCACAGCCGAACATAGCCGTAACGCTGAAGACACTTTGCAGATAGAGGCATCGACCTCAACCTGTACCGGTGCTTCAGAAATGACCACGACAAGTTTAGAAAACAATACAGAGCAGGAAGTGGTCTGATCTGTCAGGAAATGAAAGAACTAATGGTCTGCTATTACAAAGCAAAGTCTCCAGGAATCGGATACATAAAACGATTACAAAAGTTATTCTTACATCGAAACCCTCACAACCCTAAAATTAAACTTTACAATGGGAATATTCTTTAAATGTCTATATAATATTTGATGTAATGTCTTTATAATATTTGAGTAGGTTGCCCTTTTCGGCTTATAGCCGGCCTTATGTCTGCTTGCCCTCCCTGAAGTCCAAGTAACTTAACGTCCGGGACGACCACCAGTGCCACGTAGGAGCGGGATCCTTGTAAAATCGAAACTTACAAGCTAATAAGGTTTGGCAACCTTCAAACATGAAGAGAAACAGTAAAAATGATAATATTGGGCCGCTTCCCGGGGATGATCGCCGGGGCACGTCTGGAGCTGGCGCTGGACGTTTCAGTATGCAAACCGCCAGTGACTCTTCGCTGAACAGGCGGGCAAGAGTCGGGGAACCCGAAAATACCACAGCCGAACATAGCCGTAACGCTGAAGACACTTTGCAGATAGAGGCATCGACCTCAACCTCTGCCGGTGCTTCAGAAATGACCACGACAAGTTTAGAAAACAATACAGAGCAGGAAGTGGTCTGATCTGTCAGGAAATGAAAGAACTAATGGTCTGCTATTACAAAGCAAAGTCTCGGATACATAAAACGATTACAAAAGTTATTCTTACATCGAAACCCTCACAACCCTAAAATTAAACTTTACAATGGGAATATTCTTTTAAATGTCTATATAATAATATATAATAATATATAATATATAATATAAATGTCTTACTGTCAGTGCCCGATTACCTAAACAGTAACCGCCAATACGTTCAGATTCTCTTTTTTATTCGGCCTAAATCTTGATAATATTTGCCAGTGATTATAAAACCGATAATTTACAGTCCTGGTGACTGTAATTGACAACTGAATCGTGATTCGGGAATGCTTACGCGTAACATAGTGACCGTCTAAGCCGAGGCTACCCGTCAATAGGGGGACCCTTGTTACTAGCGATAGAGGTTCAGGCTAAGCGACCAAAGAGCTATGCCATCTCGCAATCCGGTGAAGCAGTCAAGGCCAGCTTCTGTGTCCATTCTGTGAAGTTCGTCAAAAAATCAATGCTCTGGTATGTAGATTGTTCGTTTGGTACTCTATTAAAATATAATTGACAATTTCCTTTAACCATTTCACTATTGAATTAAGCTTCAACGAGATCAACATAGGCAAAGCCGCTTGCTATTCCGACATAATAGAATTCAAAGCTTTTCCAATCCGTGGCCGCCACCATGCGAAGCATTTAACCGGGGGCGCGAGAAGGAAGTGAAATTAATCAGAGAGGCTCAAGGGCTTGCCGCGTCAAAAGAAAACCAAATAAAACGGCAAGCGACAAAGTTTCCACTTGTGCACGGTTGCGGAAAGAAATGGAGTTGTATTCAACCTAGATTTTTTATTAAAAAAAATCCCAGGGCGCAAGGCGCTCGGACGTTAAATTCGTGACAACGTATCCTAGAACAATGAGCACTTGGCACGGACTAACAATATACATGTCTTAAAATATTAAAATTAATACACAATATATAACATCACAATAGTATCAATAGCCTAATGGTTTAGGGTACGGTCTGCGAATCGTAAGGTCGTACGTTCCACCATTCGACTATTAACGTGAACCATCTCCTAGCACAAGCCTAAGCTTAGTTGGAATAGTTAACAAGAATTTTAGTAATATTTTCTAAAAAAAAAGAAATATTCCTAGCTTTCTTCAAAAAATATATATATATTAATTATATATTAAATATGAATATATATTAATAAAAATATTAATTAATTTCGTACGACCGAATAGAGCTAGTCCCATATTTTTTTTTATTATTTATAGATTTTTTATCTTACTTGTTCGTTCATTTTATCTATTTTATCTATCTGCGCTACTCCCTCTCTCTCTTGCCGCGATCTCGCTCACACACATTCAGACACGCAATACATCGATCGTGAATGATCGGTTACTCTCTGCTCAAGCGCAGTGGGACACGACCGTAACAATACATTTTGAGTGAATGACACCCGCTATCAAAAATGTATACGTTGTCACTTCAAAAACACATATTACAAAAATGTGTCGCCACTATTCTTTTTCTTCAGATATTTTGTTAAAATGTATAATGCATATTGCTTACATTAGAAGATCGAAGATGTTTCGCCCACATGATGATGTTGTACGATGCAAGGGCACCCTTGATCCACAGTTGCTGCAGCAATTTTTGAGTTTTCGCACTACGAAAACACCTACCAGATCTACCGATATTTTCTACTTACCACCAGTGAATACAAATTATGCAAAATATTCCGTCGTAAACAAAGTGTTAAGCACTTATAATAACCATTTCTCAGGCGTAGACCCTTTTGCCTAACAAAATTAAAGTTCAAAAATGTAATCATACAGACTTTGACTGATCGCATTACTCAGGTCAAATAAATATTTGTGATACAGGACACACAGGGATATACACACAATGTACACATATACACTCACACACAGTAACTCAGGTAATGCAATTTTTATTTCCTATTAATTAAGGTAATTCTTTTTTTAATGGTTTTTTTAATGCGTAGTGAATCCTTGATTAAAACTGAAAAAAAATGTTTTATATTATGTAAATCTGTAAAGGCTTAGATCCTGAATACGTGACTGAAATATCTATTATAACTGTTGATTTTGTAAAATAATAAATAAATATAATATATATATATATGATTCAATCATATATTAATATAATCATATAGTAATATTAAAAAATACTAATAAAAACAATTTAGATGTGTTTGTTTGTGTTTCTGCATTGGAAACGGAGGTTGAATATTTTGGCGTTCAAATTAAAACTACACTAAATGCTTTTTGGCTCCATAGATTTCCCTGTGCCACAGTAAGTGCCATACTCTCAAACAAACATTGATTTATCTCAATACAGGGATTCACTCCGCGCCCGCCTTGCCGCTCTGACTTCCAATTTCCTCCGGAGAAACTTTTTATGTCTCCTATACAATTTCCTTTTTATGTCCTCCTTATTTCCCGACGCCCTGCTATATAATTTACGACTGCTATTTATAACGCTATTATATACGTATGCTATTATCGTTATGATATTTAATTAAATTAAAAAACAAATGCATTTAATAGTGAATCTAGTTTTGGGATGATAATACTAGCCTAATGAAGGCCACTTACGTGATCAGACTAAAGAATCCGATACCAAAGCTCCAGAATAGACTTCATAACTAAAAAGGAAGATTATGACAGAAGAATGAGTGGCAGTGACGGTTCGGCGAGTGTATATCGAGCAGTTTGGTGGCATGTTAAAAGAGGAGACGCAGAAATACGCGGTACCGACCAACATGTATGCATGTGCAAGAAGACATGTGTCACGCATTCTTCGCTTACACTTCTAAGTCAACGGGTTTATTTCTTTATTATTTGTTGTTGCACTTAATCGATGATTATGCATGCGCATTTGTATATGTATGGACGTGTATGAAGCGAAAGAGGACTGTTAGGATGGTATTAAATGGAATTCCGTGACCTCTGTCTACCCGTCCGGATGTCGAGCGTGTTTGTATAATGTATTAGCGTACCCAGCCCGCCTCGCCAGGCTAGATTTTGCTTTATTTTATTTAAACAATAAACTTACACCATTAAATATTTAATTTAGCTCTCACAATATATTAAATTAGTAATTTCTCTTCTATTCTCTTTTCGAGCGGGGGAATATCATTTTTTTCATTCTCGGCTTAAGCGTAACGGGACATTTTGCGCGAATGATATCCAGATATCATCAATTTATAAGACGTTGTCACGTCAAAAGTTATTATTATTGACGTTATATGGACACCAGCTTATAATCGTAACTTAATTAGTTGCTATTGAAATTATTGTGGGATAATTAAAATGTTTCACAAACTTCAACAAAGAGATCGATAGACGCATTCAGCTGGGTTGGGCGGCATTCGGAAGACTCCGCACCATCCTCACTTCGCAAATACCTCAATGCCTGAAGACGAAAGTCTTCAACCAGTGCGTCCTCCCAACCATGACCTACGGTGCAGAGACTTGGACTCTGACCGCTGGGCTGGTCCACAAACTGAAAGTCGCACAACGAGCGATGGAAAGAGCTATGCTCGGCATTTCTAAGGGATAGAATCCGAAACGAAGAAATTCGACGGAGAACAAAGGTGGTCGACATAGCTCTTAAAGTCAGTAAGTTGAAGTGGTAGTGGGCCGGCCACATCTGTCGAGTCAGTGACGGCAGATGGGGAGGAAAGTCTTGGAATGGAGGCCGCGCATGGGTCGGAGAAGCGTAGGCGCCCTCCTCCAGATGGACCAACGACCTTGCAAGGATAGCCGGAAGTGGCTGGATGCGGAAAGCGGAGGATCGTATATGGTGGAAGGCATTGGGAAGGTCTATATCCAGCAGTGGATAGACACAGGCTGATGATGATGATGATGATGAATTAAAATGTTTACTTGTTTGTTTGTTATTTTATTACTAGTCGATCGAAAAGTAACAAAAAAATCAATTTCGCATTAGTCTGTACTCACCCTAACAGCGTTACGTCTGGCTGTATCTTGTTAGCGTTAATTGGTGAATAGAATTTAACACAATGCTCACTTATTGTATTACGTTTACCTATTACCCGTCAGGAGCAGTCGCCTATCAGCCGACAGGGCGGAGATTCGCTTTGACATCAAAAGTTTCGCCTTATTGACTACAAACGCGATAATGTTATACCAACTAATATATATTTTTTTGTAGTAAAATTTTATCTTAATGTTCATGCGAACATGTTTGTTAACCGACTTAAAAAAGTAGGTTCTCAATTCGACTGTATTCTTGGATAACTTTTGGGTGGATCGATTTTAATGATTCTATTTTTTGAATGCTGGTTCTTCCTGTGAGGTCCCGTTTCATTTCTCTCAATGATATTTCCCCAATTCTGATAATGGCCATTATTTGCATTAAATATATGTGCGTCAAACGGACGAATAACTCAATATTTATTTATTTATTTATTCTTTATTTGCTCACAATACAAAAAAAGGTACAAATAGGCGCATTTAATGCCAGTAGGCATTCTCTGCCAGTCTACCTTGGGGTTGTGTAGAGACAAAGTAACGGGTGCAAGCTATGTGAGAAAATAATAAATAAAAGAAAACCGATTTAGATGATACATTTTGTATTGATAACGACGTACTTCGAGGGTACTTTGATGAGAGGTTGGTTAGGTACTGATTAATTCTAATGCGAAAATACAAAGAGGGCATCCCCGCGTAATAGTTTAACGTTTGATTTGATTTCAAGTCGGTTTTTGTTTTTATATTCTATCAACTGTTTTAGTAATCTTTAGAACAAATTTAAGTTAAAATTACAGCCTTGAAATATATACTATATATGTCCCACTGCTGGGCACAGGCCTGCTCTGTAAAGAGAGTATAAGGGCACAGTCCGCGACGCACATCTAGTGCGGATTGTCAGACTTCACATGCCTTAGAAAAAATTTCTAAGACATGTAGGTTTCCTCACGATGTTTTCCTTCACCGCCTAGCACGTGGTAAATGAGCTCATAAAATTGCAAATGCAAATTTATTGGTGCCCGCACCAGGGAATGAACTCGGTTTGCTCGCGTACTATACAACTTGAACCAACCGCCCGGTCACTGAGCTACCACGGCTCAATGGAAACATAGTACAAGTACAATACAACAACTAATATAAACACTCACACCTGTCACCCGAAGGGGTAGACAAATATCACGGACACAACATCCATACATCTGCTCATAAATAATCTTCGGTTAAGGGTACTCTAACCGTTAACCTGGTCCTCAAGCTGTGAGTCGCATGTAAATAAGGCGTCCATAACTGGTTTGATTGGAAGAAGATTCTCCTACTTTTTTGAAGTCAGTTAGAAATTATTTCATCATGTTTTACAACTAACTGGGTGTCGCCCCATCAGTAATTTTTCGACTCGATTTTTTAATCTGTCTACCCTGAAAAAAAGAGATTCGAAATTATATTACCAAATAGTTCATTTAAAATGGTGTTGCAAGTTAATGTTACTTAACTGCACAATTGATTATATCGAAGAGTAATAGATCGCGTGGAGACTGCCCGGACCGCCAATCTATTAATTGATTCGTCATAATAATACCAATAGTCACGCATAACCGATTACAATCCTTATGAATAACTACAATTAAGATGTTTTTTCAGTAACACGTAGTTCTTAGTACATTGGTGGTATAAACCAACCCCATTATAACGGAATGGTAATTCTATTAAAGTGAAAGGGTGTGATTTGCAATAGTTATTTTATTAGACCCTATTGAGATTAAGTTATGTGATATTTAGTTGCATTCGTTTCGCGGCTACGTAAGTAAATGTAACTGTAACCCTTTTTTTAGTGGGGTAGACTGGGACTACAATCGCAGTTCGCATTTAACCAACCTTATTAGGTCCATCCTGTACGACGAGTTTTCAACAAGTGATTTTTAGTTCTTAAAGACAGAACGACTTTAAATTGATACAAGCCTACTGAGATTCTAACTCGCGACCATCGAATCGTAATTCGAATGGGTAAGACCTTAGCCGAATGGTATTGACTACATCCATTACTGTCTTCTAGTTTGAAAGCTAAGGCTAGTTAAATTACTAAGACTATGAAGATGACAAAAAACAAATCCGGTCAAATGGATAGCCCTTCCTCGGTGCACGTAGGGGCTCCGGGACCTCCAGAGCACGTCCCACGTCCACGCACGTCAGAAATTCCCGCCCCTCCTGTGCTCTCGCAGTGCAAGGCGCCACAGCCGATGTTGTCTTCTTCCCAGATCCACATCAGCGGACGACAAAGGCCCCCGCCCTTGTCGCCCAGTGAACCCGCGGCCCCTTTTAGTCACCTTCTACGACAGGCAGGGGATACCGTAGCCTTATTCTACGAGTCCAGAACTACAGGGCTGAAAATGGATAGCCTATGCTATATTTTCTAAACCCAGTTGTGTCAAAAGCATTCCAACAATTTTTTTTAAAGAAAAAAATATCGATCCAGAAGTAATATTAATTTAATAACATATATAAACTTATCCTTTATGTAAACTGTAAAGTATAATGTAAAAATATTTTAAAACTTAATAAATTACAGTGCATACAATTTGTACATTCAGTCACACACATTGAAACACACAAAAAATACGGCTAACTAAATTAAATTTATCAATATTCGAAGGAGGAAGGACTGTTACTAATCACACAGGACTTGATCCTAGTTAAGGTGGCAGGAAATATATTTAGTTACATTATATAATACTATAGCATGGAATGATTATTTGAATTGTATTGTCTGTTTGTTATTTTAATACAAATCACCTTGTTTTAGTTGACGACAATACGTCACCACTACGCTGGTCACCGCCGACTTCTGCGGCGCTAGTGGCAGCCGCACTAGCGCCGCCAGCGCTTCGACCCTGGCTTCCAGAACCACCTACAAAGAAGGCTAATCACTTGGGTAAGACAGGTTGGCATCAAATGGAGTGACCAATTGTTTGTCAAAGCTTTCGTTCGATATTTAAAAAAGGTTAAAACAAAAACTGACTTCAAATCATATCTACGTTAGAAATTAAATATTTAAAGAAAAAACAACATATTCTATGGGAAATAAAATAACGTCTTACCCTTAGTACTCGTAACGGATTAAACGCCACTACGCGGGGGCGCACTGTTTTATGAACCTACTCCAAAAAAAAAGTAGGTTCTCAATTCATTTGTATATTTTTTTTGTTTATTTAATGTTTTGTTTTGTTACCTCATTAGTTTCGATTGCGTGGACCGATTTTAATGATTCTTTTTTATAAAAAAGATGGTGTTGTCTTAACATGTGGTCTCACTACACCATGAGAACCATGAAAAAACCATTCAGGTCTTAAATTTTATCTAAAATCAATATTACGCCGACCGATTTTGATGATTCATTTTTTATTGGACAGGAGACAAGAGTAATTTGATGAGAGTTTGTTTAGGTTCTGATTAGTTATTTGTCGTAATATGCCTACGATAATTCGAAAATACAAAGCAGGTGTCCGCACGTAATAACAATTAAGGTTTGATTTGATTTGAGGTCAGTTTTTATTTTGACTCGTAAATATACTTGCTTTCGAAATATCATAGTTATACTACGATGTTCTGGCGTCTATATATATCTTCCTTCTTCAGAATTTGTGCCCGTTGGCGAGTTCTGTAAGGAGTTTTTTTATACGTTCTAAACAAGTGCTTGACCACGTTCCCAACTGATGTTATGTGGAAATGCAGTCCTGGATGGTAAGGTTTAAACACAAATATTGTAATTGGAGGTAAAGACGCGGGCAAACCATTCCAGTCCTTTACTCTACGAATAATGAAAGTCGAAGCAATTGTTCGGGTTTGAGGGATATTCACATATAACAAAAAAGCTTGAAGTCCGATGGTGGAACGGGTACAATACTAAATGTATTGGATTGTTATTAACTTGCCAATATCTGAATCAACAATAAAAAATCGGTTTTTGTTTTAATCTCATATGAACTGGTTTTCAATTCATTTGGAATTTCCAGGTTTGGTTTGTGTCGTATGTGGCGACACGAGCTCTGGTAAACACTACGGCATCCTCGCTTGCAACGGATGCAGCGGCTTCTTCAAGAGGTCCGTCAGAAGAAAACTTATATACAGGTTAGAAAGTTTTTCCTTACTCATGAAATATGGGTTAAAACCAGCACGTAGTTCTTTAGACTACAAGCAAAGACGAATATAGCTTCCATAGCGTCTAAGCACAGAAAAGTTACATGCCTAGGTTACACCGTGTCCATGGAGTCTCGATACCCTACACAGATACTGAGGTATAGCAATCCAGTAGTAAGACTACCAAGCAGCTATTCCAAGATTCTCGAAGTCGATTAACAACTCAGTCATGTTATTAAAAATATAATTTTCGTTTCTAAATTATAAAACGATGAAAAGATCAGAACGGTTACATGGTGAATTTGTTTTTTTTGACGAACTACCCAGATTGTCCAGAGAAACTGGCCTTGACTATTTAACCTGATTGAGAGGTGGCATAGCTCTTAGGTCGCTTAGCCTTAACCTCTATCGCTAGTAACTCTACACAAAGGTCCCCCCGATGAGGGGTAACCTCGGCTTGGACGGTTACCATGTTACGTGTAAGTATTCCGATCCGAGGGCGCCCGAGAGGGCCGAACCACGACTCGGTCGGTTGCTATTTCACATTCAAAAGCTAAACTAACTTTGAGTTACACTTCGGGAAGCGTTGGCGCTGGGAGAAGATGTGGCCGAAGAAACTCCAGGAACGTTTCTAACATCTAAGGGATGGGGTCTGCCCATAAAATAGCGGTAACGCGCAAGGATTATTCGCAACCTCCGACGGTCGCGAATGGACGCTTTGTGGATTTGTAAAGATCTAGCCTGTGCAATGGTAATCGCGTCGCCCGGATCGTCGAGAACGTGTCTCGGCATCCGGGCAACGCGAGATGAACTTGTGCAAGCAAAAAGATACTAGGTATCGGTCGCCCAATATTCATTCACAGATAAAAAATTAAAATGCAGCAAGTTGACATAATATCGTACCATACACAGATAATATAAAAAATGTACAAACAATAAAAGACAAACGTCGAGAACTGGTTCATTTGGTTAGAGCGTTCGGTTCACGCGGCCAATCAGAGCAATTGTACAAATAATTTATGTTTGCTTGATCTATTTCTGCAAAAATTTAAAATTTCTATAGAGTTTTATTTATAGAGAGACTATAATGATGATAGAGAGAATATAGAGACTATAATGATGATAGAGAGAATATAGAGACTATATTTGTGAAATACCTCAATAGATTAATTATATCGAGACGATCTTTTTGGTGTAATCTTTTGGCGCGTTAATGTGACAATGGCCATAGAGATCGCTAAACGTCACTATTAAATGTCACTGTCAGCGAGTTTTGATTTTGATCATAAAATAATATTATTTTTACGCTAAAAAGAAAGAAAAAATTTGTAACTTGGTTACGTTATGCCGTCATAACTTTATTAAAGCTTTTAATTCAAGTTATTTCGAATGTTCCACTATTTGAATTTTTTTTTTATTACGAACTACACAGATTGGCCAGAGAAGCTGGCCATGACTGCTTCACCGGATTGAGAGGTGGCATAGCTCTTAGGTCGCTTAGCCCGAACCTCTATCGCTAGTAACTCGACACAAGGGTCCCCCGGTGGGGTCCTGCATCCTAACAGTGGCAACCCCTGCAACGTTTTCTATTGCAAGAATGAGTCGGCACGATCGGAACTGTACCACGATCCCGTAGAGTACTGACGTGAAGCAGTAATATAGTTAGACATCAAATTCCTTAGTCAGTAATAGTATTTTGGAGGCTATCATCAAATTTTATGTATAAATTTAATTTTGTTTGTTTCGATGTGTGCAGAATTTGCTCAATATTTTGTATGTCAATATCAATCGATTTCGTCGGAACTATGATATATGTATTTTTTATGTATTCATATATTTAATTATAAATTATTTATGTACGTATATTTAGTGTAGGTTGTTAGTTATATGTATAGATTTGTTATCATATTTATATTTGAACGCATCGTCCTGTTTTGTTCATATGTTTCCTGTCCATACACAGGTTGCCTGGAAGAGATCGCTCTCAGCGATAAGGTCGCCCATTGTACAACGAACTGTAAAATGTACCTTACTTATGTAATGTCTTTTGTTTGATTTTGGTGCACAATAAAGTTATGTCTATCTATCTATGTCTGCAGTGGTATAAACTTTAAAAGTGACTTTTTCTCATAAGCTATTTTTTTAATTCCCTTGTGCCAGTACGAATAGCCTTACGAATCTTGTTTAACTTCTTTTGCGTTCTTTCCTCAATGAGAAATTTTAAAATTAGAAGGATCACTCAACAATTCTATTCGCTCCATCTTTGGCATACGCAAGTACGACCATATTTCTTTCTTTCGCTCTAAGCTTAAGTGGCTTCCAATGTCTGATCTTTTTTATGCTTGTAAACTAGCGCTTGACCATGATCCCACCTGGGGTTAAGTGGTGATATAGTCGAAACATGGTAGTTTAGTAAGTGCCTGTTAACTCTATGCTTGAAGGCTCCCAAGTTGTACTTGGACAGAGAGACTGACGCCGGCAACTTGCTTGCCTTCCACTCCTTTGCTCTACGCACGATTAACGATGACTCAAATCGCTTCGTTCGGACGCGCGGAACATCGACTATAAAGGGTGGAGACCCGCCGAATGTCTAAACGTCCGAAGGTAGAATGGGGATGGGAGAATTAACTCGTGTAATTCCTGTGCACACTCTCCAAAATGTAATCTGTAAACCACCGAAAAGCTGGCCACCTTGCGCCTGTGCTCAAGACTGTCTTGGTCACCTATCAACTTTTGGCCCGCCTCTCCATGGAAGCATTGGCATTCCAATTCGAGGCCCTAACCATGACTCGAACGGTAGGTAGCTTTTAAGTATATATCTGATACTTTAACCAAATATTGTTCATACCTTACTCATAAAATCTTGATTCATTATCCTCAAATAACATTACAAACAGACGCGACGATTTTGTAACGCGCACTCTTTAACAATTGAGTCATTGGCCCAATTCGAACAATATTTGTTACACATTTCACCAAACATTACAGTTTTTGGTGGTATTTGGACAGTTGGCGTCACGTCCGCGTGCCCGTTTCTTCTCCAACCGTGTTACATCTGCGCCCCAAATCAAATGGTGTAAATGGACTTTCCCTCGCATTGCTCAACATTTTTCATTTGTAATATTCTAGCCAGTACTCACTTGTCTGTACGAAACATTTAGATTATACAAATTTCTTTAAAGTGTTGTTCTACATGGTCAATCTTTTAACTGGTCTCCATAGTGACATTTTTAATTATATATATATATATATATGATGATGTCCTGCCGATTTCGGCTACGGCGACGCTTCGGGGCTGACATGTCATGAGCCAGGTGACGTGGCTCTTGAGTGTACCCTCATGTGGCTTGCATAACCACTCTTCCTTGTAAAAGTGCGCCCGCATTGGGAGCACGTAAGCACACCGTTATTGATGTTATAGGATATGGCAGCTCGTGGTTGGGCCTTCAGGGTGTCACGCTTGACGTCTAATTCAGACCTGCGCTTCTGCTCAAAAGCGTGCACCCTTTCCCTTATGAGGTTCCGCTACTCAGTTCGCTGAGCTGCCATATCCTTCCACTGCGACGTATTTATATCGCATCTTTTTAGATGTCTTTTCAGAACGTCCTTGTATCTAAGATATTGACCCCCGTGCTTTCGTTTGCCGTAATTTATATATATATATATACATATATATATATATAAAAGAGAACGGTATGTTCCATATGGGCTGCGAAACGGCTGGACCGATTTCAATTAAACTTTCAGTGGATCTTCAGATTGACCGGCGAGTAATTTTTGTTATAAAACAATAGAATATCATCATCTAAAAGCTGTATTTGACAGTTCAAAAAGAGGAGTGCTCTGATCGTCACTTTACACTTAGATTATATAGTTATATTAGAACTTTACAGGATTACTCGGCAGGTCAATCTGAAGATTCACTGAAAGTTTCATTGAAAGTTCAGCCGTTCCGGAGCCTATACGGAACAAACCCACACACTTTCCCTTTTATATATATATATAGATTTATGTTTGCATGGTGTCGAGTAAAAATTCACTGTCATAATTCTGCGTAAACTCGCCAAAACAAGTTCAAAAAGAACAAGACATAAAACACGTTTAACTAAATTAATATCAAATACCAATCAAACATCCCCTTGCATGAATAAAAAAAAAATACTAAATCCCACAAATCCCTATCAAAAACTGTAGCGCGCGGAGACGATACAAGTCACATCTGTGCCGTAACCCAAAAATGACAATAGGGGGAGCTGATAACACTTGAACCCACTTAATCCATGCTGTGAGCATATTTCTAATTCTTCTTGCATCTGTGGCCCGCTGTCGGCGTGCGTACATAGTGGTGAACGAAGCGGAAAGCGATTTCTAAACATTTTACAATTTAAACATTAAAAAAAATCACAAGTATCTGGGCGCAAGGACGTTAAATTTGTGACAACGAATCCTAGAACAATGAGCACTTGGCACGAACTAACAATATTCATGTATTACAAAATTAAAATTAATTTACAATTTATTTTTGTTTTTGATTTATCATCTATCATTGTAATTTGCATTATTTCGCACGACCGAGTAGAGCCGATCGCATTTTTTTTTCTTATTTACAAATTATTTATCTTACTTTTGTTTAAAAAAAAAGAAAGCTAGCAATATTTCTTTTTTTCAGTAATATTACTAACAATCTTGTTAACCATTCCAACTAAGCTTAAGCTTGTGCTAGGACATGGTTCACGGCAATAGTCCAATGGTGGATTCGAACCCACGACCTTGCGATTCGCAGACCGTACCCTAAACCATCAGGCTATTGACGCTTCGATCTTACTTGTTAGGTCATTTTATTTCTCCACGCTCTCACTCATGCCGCGTTCTCGCTTACAAACTTTCGTTCAAAGTAAAAATCGTAGTTAGCTAGCGCGTTTATCTTTCGAGAAATTGAAACTATCTTAACCGACCCTTTATTCCGACCCATTATTTTTGCTCACGGCTATATATTTATCTGGTGTTTGCGGCAGGCATTGATCACTTAACATCAGGTTAAAGTTTACCGCCCCTTCTCCTGTAAAACGGTGAACACCTTGCGCGTTTCGATTAGTAAATTAAAAAAAAAACAAGTAGACATTATCGCTTATCGCTTCAGCGTATACACAGGCCGCTACCCGTAGACGCCCCCGATTGTGGCGTATTTAAATGCAATGCGAAATTCATTTGCGTTTTTACAGGGAGCGCTTCTTTCGCTCTACACTATTTACCATTTCGTTTTAATGTCTCTGTATATATATTTTATGTGGGGTAAACAATAGAAATCATATTTTGATTCATAGCCAGCAGTCAATTTAACAAGAAATTTATAACTATGGGTTGGGTTTCGGAAAAGTTAAAGTAACAGCCTTTATATATGTCCCATTGCTGGGCAGAGGCCTTCTCTGTAAAGAGAGTAGTGCGGATTAGAAGACTTCACATGTCTTAGAAAAAAATTCTAGGACATGTAGGTTCCTCAAAAAAATTGTAGACATAGTAATAACCTCATTTGTGTATCTCCATTAAAAAAATCAGTGCAGACCAAGTACAAGAGATAACATTAATAACAGTTTAACATTTGGCCGTTGCGCCCCTAAAAGAGGCGCCTGCAATTAATCCGCCACCCGTTTAATTCTATTAACATTGTACACGCACCCTTATGATGGATGGACGAGGGCAACATGTGTACACTCTTTATGCCAAATTGATTTTTCAATATCCCTCTTTATCAATAATGTTATCAGATGTATAACGTAAAATTACAAATGATTTCATTATAAATGCTCCTTTAATTTTTGTGATTTTATTTTTAAAAGAGGTTTTAATGACCTTAATAGATTATAGTTATTTAAAATAATTTAATAATTTAATTGGAGACTATAATAAAGATTTAATTTAATCAATGTGATACGGGCAAAGAAAGGTTAGAAGAACATAATAGCTCAATAAAATAGTCTGTAAGTGTCATTTAATTTCCTCTGGTTCGTTCTGGAGACTGAGGCACGTCCTCAAAGATCCAGAGTAAGCAACATCGCACGTTCAGGCTAGGATGAAACAATTTCTCTAAACACAATCTCCTACCGTAATGCCTACGCCGTAGAGGGTGGCGTAGTTATTCATGTTTATACCCCGTAATAGCTACTACATATATTTTTTAAAAAGAAAGCTAGCAATATTTTTTTCGAAAATATTAATAACATTCTTGTTAACCTAAGCAACTTCAGCTATCTCGGACCATCCTGTCAACCTGCTATCGCGACTAGAGTTGCTCTAGTGCTTAGTCAAAACAGTGATTCATTCGAAAACCTTTAGCTCCGAAGCTAAGACATAGGACATGCTATAGACCTTTTAAAATATAAGTTACAATATATTTAAACGGTAAATAAATTTAACTAACCAACGATTTCATAATGATCTAGCGTTACATAAAAATAAACGACAACAAATTGATCAAATTATTTAAAGGGTGCCACAAGGGCTGCGTCTAGGCCCGCTACTGTTCACAGCGTACGAGCACGCCCTTCCGAGATTCTATTGCAACAAATGTCAACCTCTCGACCAAAGCCTATTATATGAGGGATTACCGGTAATGAAATATCTTTAATCTGTATTAGTTTCTGTGCGGGCAGATTTTGTTGGTATTCAGAAGCGGTACACTTTGATTGGATAGTTTTTCCTCCTTGGAGAGGGACTCTTTGATAGCTTTCGACTTATACGCCGTTTACTATAGTTACAAACGTGTTCAAATAGTTATACTTTATTTAAGGCATATTTGGTGTGCGATACGTGTAACAAAAAATACACTTAGCGTTCTGATATTGACGTATTTTTTTTTGGAATGTTTTAAATGTTATTAAATTATCAATGAGTTATTTTGTTTGACGTTAGACCAAAAAAATCAATTGTTTACATCAATTATAAAACACAAGTCATATGATTGCTAAGTGACGAATTGAAGCGTCAATAGCAATAAATAATGGTTTAGGGTACGGCCTGCGAATCGTAAGGACGTGGGTTCGAATCCACCATTGGACTATTGCCGTGAACCATGTCCTAGCACAAGCTTAAGCTTAGTTGGAGTGGTTAACAAGGTTAGTAATATTTCTGAAAAAAAAAGAAATATTGCTAGCTTTCTTAAAAAAAAGTGAAATAAAAGACATAGCGCGTGGACGTAGGTCTTAGTGGGTTGTAACAGACAATAGTAAACCATAAATAGATCACAAAATTTTGGAACAAAAAGATGGTGTAGTCACTCGGTTTAGGCACTAACACTGGCTCAAAAGCGGTTGACTCTAGAGTCAGACGAGCAATACAACGATGTAAAAAATTCGGTCATCCAGGAATTTTTCGATTAGAAGTGCAATACAATTTCGATAGAAAATAATTTTAAATTTCCGAAGTATCACAGTTACATTACAAAGTTAGTTAGCCTATATATTTTTTTCCACATTCATGCTCATCGCCGTATGGAGGACTTATCTAGAGTCTTTGTTCATCATAAATCTACTGATATTAACATACATTCTTTCGGACTATTTCTATTAGGTGTAGGTATTATGCCAATATAATTCATACGGAACCTTATTGAAACCAAATCTTCGTTCTCATTCAAATGTTTTCTTTTTCTCTCAGGTGTCAAGCGGGCACCGGAAGATGTGTGGTAGATAAGGCGCACAGAAACCAGTGCCAAGCGTGCCGTCTCAAGAAATGCCTCGCGATGGGCATGAACAAAGATGGTAAGTGAATATTCTTTGTTCCTACTGCATAATGCTACATAAGGCGCCGGTACAAAGCGTTTTTAACCTTTTGATTTAGTATTTGAATATCTCACGGATCTGGACGACCACGTTTTACTGCGACTTTCGTTACCAATGAAATAGAATCATTTAGATGTTCAATCGCCTTAGCCATTTTTTGGGAACTTGCAAGAGGCTGCATTTTTACAGGATTTTTGAGAGGTTGCCGTCATCTCTGGTTGCTTAGCCTGAACCTCAATTTGAAAACACTGAGCATCCAAGTTGAGGTCCACTAACAAGGCTCCACTAGAGGAGGGCCCGGCTTGGACTGTTACTGTGGCCGATAGTGGCTCGGTCTATTCAGTAGATCGAATTACACCATAACAATATTTCAATACAATGTCGATGTCTTTAAAGAGATCAGATCGGATCGCAACTTGTTATACTATCAAGAGGTGTAAACTTTATCGCGTCCTCCAAAGACTAAGATACCTCGACGACCCGAACGAACGAGCGCACTAACTCGGATGAAATAATATCTCTGACTTACTCACGTTTCCGTCGCAGGCACGTTTTACCCTACTGATAGATGTGTTACTAGAATTTCTTCCGCCGGAAGTAGCAATTATGTCGACATTATAGAATTTTCAGTTGTATCTGAAACTGTATCGGGTCGTGTTTTGGTCTTCTTTATATTAGTCTGGAGACAGAATGCTACTACTTAGTGAGTACACCACCACTTTTTTTTTGTTCACGCGGGGAATCTTTTTATAGACCATCCTCCGGTACCCTGGGTGGGCCCGGAGGGATGTGTGGGACTCGGCCTGGGCAGCCCCTACCCACTAAACCTTCCGCGAATGCCATCAGCCGTTATGAGCTTGGTGCCCCGGATCTGTCAGCTACAGGACACCCCAACGAACGGCCGGTCCCGGCAAAGACCGGACTTCATCCTCAAAGGGGACTTCTTCGGCACTCAGAGAAGTCCACGACGCCGAAGCATGCTGGGGCCAGGTACCCATCCTGGCCCCGCTTCGGATTACGGGGGCGGCAAGAGGAGGCGTTCGTAACGCCTCCTGCGCACCCCGATACGTCGCCTGCGGAGGGGGGAAGCCTCTGCGCTCCCCTCCCTGACCCGCTCGTCAGCCTCCTTCTGGGACATGACCGTCTCACAGAAGGAGGCGACCGCCGTCCAAGACCTGTCGCTCGAGACCATCACAAGGGCGAGGCTCGGAAGCGACAGGTCTACACCAGAGTACACCACCACTTAATATAACACGGGTTAATTCTCATGTTCTCTATAATCTATACATAATATAAAGTTTTGTCAATTTTAGTGTAATGGAACAATTTGTGTACGTATATGTGTACGAGTATTTGAGAATTGATTTGAATAATTCTTTTTGCATTTATATTCTGTGGTGCATCTTCCAAGCCGGTTGGTCACCGTGGAAGATTACGACCAAAACCCTCCAAAGAAAGTGATTAAACCTAACAAAAAGTCTCTTCTTCAGTTATACATTGCTACTTACAACGTCAGAACCCTATCGTCACACGACCGCTTGATTGAACTTGAAGAAGCCATAAAAGAAATAAAATATGATATAATAGGAATATCGGAAATGAGACGATGTGGCAATAAAATAGAAGAATATAATAAATTCATTTTATGCTATATAGGATATACTCCAGGAAAATATGGGGTTGGATTTATTGTAAACAGATCCTTTAAAAGTAATATAGAGAGCTTTATAGGATTAACCGAGCGTGTTGCATTACTAAATTTAAATATCGAAGGCTTTAGAGTAACCCTCATACAAGTATATGCACCAACAGAAGCAGCTAAAGAAGATGAGATCAATGATTTCTACGCGACAATTAACAAGGCAATAGAGTTTGCACATCAAAACCTTATACTAATGGGCGACTTTAATGCTAAAATAGGAGACCCCAGGGAAGAAGAATACTTGATTATGAAACAACACAGTTACGGCAAAAGAAACGAAAGAGGTCAAAGATTACTGGACTTTGCATTGGAACATAAATTAACAATCATGAATACCTGTTTTAGAAAAAAGCTAAACCGCAGATGGACCTGGAAATCTCCAAATGGCCAATACAAAAACGAAATAGACTTTATCCTCTCAAATAGACCTGCAATTTTTCAGAATATTGAAACCATAAATCTGAACTACCCATCAGACCATAGACCACTAAGAGCGACAATAAAGCTTTCCACACAAAAAATAAGTAGAGCAAAATTCTCTGGCAACCAAAAACGGACACTTAATAGTGAAGAGGAAATAGCATACAAAGAAAATCTGACATCTATAATCTCAGACTTACTCGCTCACCAACAATTTACTTCTGTGCAGACCTTTTATGGTGATGTAGTAAGCGGCATCAACTATAGCTTACAAAAAGCCCGTAAAAATAACCAAAACGATAAACTTCATAGAATACTATCAACACGTACATTGACGTTACTTCATAGGAGAAGAGCTTTACAAAAAACCAAAAACAAAACCCGGTCTATGAAGAACGAAATCTCTGCACTCTACAAATTAGTTAATAAATACATAAAAAAAGACTACAAAATATATCGATTAAATACCATAGAAAGACAAATACAGCAAACAGGAAGTACAAAAAGAGCATATAAAGAACTCAGAACAAATTTACCTTGGATAGAAGGACTAAAGAAGGCAGAGAAACATGTGTACCACCGAAAAAACATTGTCGCGGTTGCAATTGAATTTTATACTAATCTGTACAGTGATGATGGTAATACAAGTACCAAGGTAAATAGAAACGAAACCAATGAAAGTTCCATAAAACCGTTCGATGAAATAGAAATTATGGGTGCGATAAATAAATTAAAACTTGAAAAAAGTCCAGGTTCAGATAATATTCCTAACGAAGCATTAAAAATAGCGCAAACAATTCTCGCTACACCCTTAGCAAAACTATTTAATATGATACTCAGAAATTCAGACACACCATTGCAATGGTCGGAATCAAATATCATACTTATTTACAAAAAGGAGACCCAAAAGACATTAGTAATTATAGACCAATAAGCTTACTACCGAGCCTCTACAAACTCTTTTCTTCAATTTTAAACACAAGACTACATACAACATTAGAACTAAGACAACCAATAGAACAAGCAGAAAGGAACCAAATTTCAGAAAAGGATTCTCAACAATAGACCACATCTACACCTTGGAACAAATTATAGAAAAATATCAAGAACGCCGAAGAAATTTATACATTGCATTTATAGACTATCAAAAAGCATTTGACACGGTGTCACACTCAATAATTTGGGAAGTCTTAAAGGAGCAAGGAGTAGAAGATAAATACATAGAAATCATCAAAAGTATCTATCACAGTAATACAAGTAGAGTAAAACTAGAAACAGCCGGTCCTAGATTCCCGATAAAGGGGAGTAAGACAGGGCGACCCGTTGTCACCAAGGCTATTTATTGCTGTACTTGAATCAATAATTAGCGATCTAAATTGGAAGCATACAGGACTGAACATACAGGGAACATACTTAAGCCATCTAAGATTCGCCGATGACCTGGTACTGCTGTCAGAGACTAGTGCACAACTACAGCTTATGATCAACGCACTACATTCAGCTAGCATTAGAGTAGGTTTAGAAATGAACCTTGATAAAACGGTGGTTATGACAAACACCTATAAGACAACAATAAAAATCAACAGGAAGCCACTAGACTACAAGGAGAGTTATATCTACCTCGGCAAAAGGATAAGCTTCGATAAGAATAATAACGAATTGGAAATAGACAGAAGGATACAAAATACTTGGAATAAATACTGGAGCCTAAAAGAAATATTTAAAAGCCGTCTACCAACAAGTATTAAAACAAAAGTCATGAACTCAACTTTACTACCCTGTTTGACATATGGCTGCCAAACGTGGAAATTCACCGCCAGAATAAAAAACAAAATCAACACCTGTCAACGTGGTATAGAGCGTAGCATGATGAACATAAAAAGAGCTGATAAAATACGACACAAATATATCCGAGAAACTACTAAAGCGGTTGACGCCCTGAAGTATGGGCAAAAACTTAAGTGGAAATGGGCTGGCCACATCGCCAGATTGAAAGACCAAAGATGGACCGCAAAGGTAACCACGAGGAAACCGAGGAAGAGGACGCCCCTTGACGCGATGGCAGGATGAAATAATAAGAACAGGTGGCTCATCGTGGATCACAGTAGCACAGGACAGGGAACGGTGGAACTCTCTGGAGGAGGCCTTTACCCGCTCAACAGGGGTTCTTGCAGTACAGTGAAAATGGCACTAAATTTTTATTTTTCATTTTATTTTTTTTGTAATGCAAGAAATAAAAGGCTTTTTTATTTTTATTTTATTATTTATTTTATTTATTCTGTGGTGATTTCACTTATAAATGTCATACAGACAGCGGAATTCTAACCTAAAATGTTAACGAATCTGGGGCGGGGGCGAAACCGTATGCTAGTCTGTAACGAAATATAAGGTTGTCAAATATCTCCCTTCCGCCTTTTTGTCTTTTGAATTTCGCGGCTATGTACAAAGCGCTACAGAGCTCGTATCTAGCAATACTATACATAATTTGAAAGGTCTTGACATAACCTACAAAACGACGCTATGCATAATTAGTTTGGATATTGCGTTCAACAGTTATAGACGTGTAAACATGAAGTATTGCTAGATACGAGCTCTGTAGCGCTTTGTACATAGCCGCGAAATTCAAAAGACAAAAAGGCGGAAGGGAGATATTTGACAACCTATTATATAAAACTTGAAGCATTACATGACGTAGCCCAAGTAACTTAAATCAGCAAATCCTTTCCCACACAAAACCGTACAATAAAGTACATCATAACAAATCAAAACATGTCAGAATCCGATAACAGACGAACAAATCCGTGAAACGGTCTGCCCGTCACACACAAGAAGCGAGTCAATTAGGCGTTACAATATTGGGACAGACAAGCTGACGGACCCTTTATATAGATATTGGAGGTGCAAAAACCAATTTTATCTATTGTTACATAGGGTTTAATTTGATTTTACTTATGTTTTTTAAATTGTAGGGCATACTAGTCAATATATTAGGAGACAGATATAAATAATTAATTATTTTGAAAATTACTACTATATTCTACAGAACATAAGTACAGCGGCTTGACGTCGTTTGATTTCTTCCATTAAGTGATTGCCTAATCATCATTATTTATAGTAAGTAAAACTTCTTTAACCCACGCTTGACCTGGGGAGTAAGCTGGTGAATGCGATACGAAAAGTGTGATCTGGCGAGGCGAAGGGAAGTCGAGAGGGAGATGTAAGTTAGTTGTGAAGTGAATATAGAAAGAGAGTTACGTTTCATATATCTAAGACACAGTGCAGACTAATTGTCTGTGTCACATTGTAGTAGTTTTTCTCTCTTGAACAATCATGTATATATTATATTATAATTTATGTTATATATATTATTTAGTAAAGCGTGCGTAAAGAAGTTTTACTTCAAAAATACAAACGAATTGAGAGCCTACTTTTTGAAGTCTGCTAAAAAAAATATTTCATATTTCCCGCTAAATCACAATAAGGCAATCCTAGTGGTGATGTTCAAAGCAAGGGTTTAAATTGTGGCAGGAAAAAACTTGGAGCGAAGCACGCGCCGCCACGTGCCAGCGACCGCTCCGTACACAAATGAAGGCTTAAGGAACCCTAAAACAGTTTTCCATTTAATTTTTTAACTCGTGCATACATTTGTTAGTTTTGTGCGTTACGTCTTCCACTGGTGTGGGCACGGTGGAAGAATTTAAATGGACCGAGAAATATGGACCCCGAATCTGTTATTTACCAATGACATTTCACTATGACACTAAACTATTGCAATTTAATTGTTATTGTGCCAAACACCGTAATCTACATTCTTGTTTTGTTGTAATTGTTAAATATAAAACTGCTTTCTACTCCTACCTATTTTCATTAGCAAAATATTGCTAACACATTATCGTAGGGGTTACATTTCGCTCCATCTTTTTTAATTTGTACTTGTCAGTGTGTGTCTTCCCGCAATTCAAGAGTGCAGATACTTTAACTAAAGACGGTTATAGTCTTATTAATTATTACCAAGACTCCTATAAATTTAATGTATTTTTATGTAATTTTCATTATTAATTTGCAAATTTGGAAGACGCCATTATGTGCGACATAGATAAATAGCAAACATTGAAATAATATAGGAGGAATAAACTATAGTGGCACAACTGAACTATCAGATTACCAACGCAAGCAAAAATCTACAAAAGTGTCTCGCAAGCAAAAATCTCGGTCACGTGCTTAGGCACGAGAGATATGACCTTCTTTAACTTATTTTGACGAGCAACGTCGCTTTGAGCTTCGCTCAAGAAGTTTTGGTGGTAGGAAGAAGTCATAACTACGGAACATAAGAGAGTGGACCGGAATTGCGAGTCCCTTCCGTTTGTTTCGCCTCGCAAGAGGCAGGAAGAGATATGGTGAATTGACTGCCAACCTTCGCTAGTCGGAGAGACACTTTAAGAAGAAGAAGACTAGCAAATATTTAAATTCTCCATCCTCTACGGTGACGAATGATTGATCGTTTACCACTTACCTATAAAAAATAGAATCTGGTAGATATTATTACATATTTTAACGAGGAGAACGTGCGACATAAGCTGTAATAAAGAAAGCCCCGGGGCGGAAAGGGATACACAATAGCATTGAACTTATTAAGTGTTGGTAGGGGAAAGTAACTTAGTGGTGAATAACAATCACATTAGTATCAACTTGGACAACGTTGGGCGGATAAGAAAAAAAATAGGGCCAAAATTTACAAAAAATTGGCATTCATTTGAACTGTAATATCTCTAAGTTCTTCCTCCATTATTTGCACTGTCGATATTAAAAATATTACAAATGGTGCATTAAAATGTTTAAAATAAATCAAATGAACAAATAACAACGACGAACAGATTACTTGAAAGTAATTTGAGGTTATGTGTCCGTTCCACTCGAAGTCCCGCCAAAAGGTGACAGGTAAATCTGCTTGTCACCTTGGCAGCTTGTCGAGTGTTGCCCACCCCACTCCAAACACCGAAGTAGCTTCCCATCGAGTCACATGACGTTCCGTTTTATATATTATACTGCGACATATATAAATAATTATTAATTATGTATTAACCAACAAGATTACACAATCATACATTAGTAATAAACAATATTAATTAAAACTATGTCCTATTGTGTATCGCTGTTAAAATATTTTAACCGTTTAATAATTAAAAATAATTTATATTTTAAAATAAAACTAACAGTAACAATTGTGTCTTTAAATTAGCCTATTAATTTCTGATTTTAAAACTGATGTGCGGAAGACTGTGCAAATTGGAAAAAATACCAATCGACGATTTAATGCTACAGGAGTTTATATGTGGTGGCCATTCTTGACAATGGAGAGACATATTTTATTGTTATTAAAAATACAACAAAGGATGACATCATTAATGCAAAATGCCCTTAAGCCGATTGTAATAAGTACATCGGTCACACCTCCCGCCTAACAACCGCATATTCTCACAACCGCAGATAATTAAGCAAAAACTACAAAGCTTAGGGCCGCTGGCGTTCGCGCGTTACATTCAAATGAACTCTCCTTAAAATTGTAATGTTTAACCCGCACTTGTATTTAAATCTACTTTAACAATATCATTAGCGTTCTTATTTAACAAAAAATCAAAAAGATTATTGATTCTTCTGTATTTTTTGACAACCAGCACGTATATGGAAGAAAATAGCCTCTAGTGTGGCAGTCGCCATTTTGTTTATTTCCCGTTCCTGCCTGCCAAAACAGTGTGTGTGGCATGGTTCCGCTCCGGGAGTAAACTTTTTTTAACAGCAGAAAATATTTGAATCAGAATATTGTTACATTTTTAAAACATAGACATAATATATTTATAGTTTGTTATGACTCATCATTATTAAGATATTAACTTGAAAGCACATGTTCCATATTTAAAAATCAGTATCAAATAGTCCCCTATGGAATTGCTTGCAAAAAGTACTTGCCATGTATACCAAAATTTCAAAACGGCGTCCGGCGGGATTTTGCTATTTGAAGGATATGCGTCAGGTCTTCGTAATATGGCAATGATATTTTTAATGTGTACGTAACGCCGTCAATTATAAAGCGATTACGAATTATTCATGATCGTCCAGTGTGCATAAAAATAAAAACTTCTCTTTAAAAAACCACACGTAACTCCTGAAAAAAAAATTTAATCTCAAAAGAATCACCGAAAAAAGGTACTTGAAAAAACGGCACAGACAAGTATCCCGAGCAAATTAAAGTCGAAAACTCCCGATTTCAATTTCCTACGATTACCATAACGTACGAGCGTTGAACAATGAACCGTTGATCCAATTTAACACGAAAAGAAACTGTCAAAAAGATGTCCCGATGTAATGAGGGCATAGGAGAGAACCCTGCGGCACACCCGTCGGGGAAGCTTTTATTGTGTTAAGCTTGGCATTATTTTGCACTTGGCTTTCTCCCGTGAAAAGGAACACTTAATTCGGTTACACTTTGAGATGTCGACGCTACAATCTCGTTACGCTTGGTCGTCGGGACGCTGCTTTGCCTTGTCAAATGCCTCGCCTCCACCGTTTCTAACTATATTAATTAGTAGAATAATTTTATAGCTTTGCTTGAATTTTGTCTGAAAAACTTCGTTTTGTACACATTCTTATTTAATACGATAGAATTACATGTGTACGTTATTATAATATCACATAATGACACAAATGATGACGATTTCATGTAATTTTCCGAAACTTAATTTCAATATAGAATGTGATAGCTAAGAAGTTGATCTGGTTAACAGAGGGCTGGCCTATACCTTGCAACGTGGCAATGCTACCAACATATTGGGCACGCTGCCAAGCGGCGACGGTATGGCACAGTTATTTTTTAATATTTTGTAAAATACCTATTATATGCAATTTTTATATTAGGTTTGTTTTTTTTTTTTTAAAAGAAAGCTAGCAATATTTCTTTTTTTTTCAGAAATATTACTAACAATCTTGTTAACCGTTCCAACTAAGCTTAAGCTTGTGCTAGGACATGGTTCACGGCAATAGTCGAATGGTAGATTCGAACCCACGACCTTACGATTCGCAGGCCGTATTATATTAGGTCAAGTGTGTATATCATAAGGTAGAGAATGTGAATGACAGGTTAGTGAACTGGACTGCAATGTAGAAATGAAAATTTTGTTTTTGCATTTTGGAGAGATCCTGGTGAGGACTAGGCGACTGTGGGTGTTTTGCTTACACTTAGACTCCTATATAACAGGTCTATGATGCTTTTCGCTATTGCTACATGTTACTTATATTAGTTAGATATTTGAGTGATAGGTAAGAAAATAATTATAGCCCAGAGCAATCCAATATCTTGAACCAGATTTGACGTGGTGCTAGAGACGAATGTCTGCCGAATAATTCCTTTAACACCCAATCGTACAAACGTTTTTAACCGGGCACAACTACAACAAAATGGAAGGCCCAAATTAGACCCAATTGGACTACTGGATAGTCCACTGAGAGACGGTGGCAGATCGTGAATAAAGCTGTGTCCACCTCTACCACCGATGACTAGACGGAGGACTAGACATAACAAGATCACATGACCTCACACATGAGGTCAGACTAGCTGAGAGACTCCAACTGCGGTGAATTATACACCATAGTAAGAATAGCCAAGAAGTCAATGGAGGCAATACATACTATGCAGATCTAGTTTTCGGAACGAAAGAAAATGGCTAGATAGACAGGGAGAGAGAGATCCATAAATACTCATAATGATGAGTATTTATGGATCATCTCACTCATTCATCATTCAGCCGTAAAACATCCACCGCTGGACATAGGCCTCTCCCAACGATTTCCAAAAGGACCGATTGTAAGCGGCCCGCATCCAGCTGCGTCCTGCGACCTTTATGAGGTCGTCAGACCACCTTGCGGGTGGACGTCCCACACTGCGCTTGCTGGTCCATTGTCTCCAATCGAGAACTTTTCGGCCCCATCGGCCATCTGTTCTACGCGCTATATGCGTATTATTATTTTATAATACAATATAGATGTCACATATGTGACATGATCTAATTCCCCATCCCTTTCCACCATCGGACTTCTAGACGCACTGCGGGATTTCATCATTTTGTTGTGATCATCCTCAAACCGGAACGAAGCGATTTGCTTCGTCTTTCATTCTTCGTACAGCAAAGGACTGGAATAGTTTGCCCGCGTCTGTCTTTCCTTCCGATTACAACGTGGGTATTTTCAAGAGTAGAGTGAATAGGCATTTACTAAGCTAGTGCGCCTTACCATCCAGGACTGCATTTCCACTTAACATCAGGTGGGATCGTAGTCAAGCACTTGCTTAGAAATTATTAAAAAATTATAATTTTGTAAAACAAAAGTACCATAATCAAAACTAAACTTAACGTAAATGTGGGCAAAGGCGGCCTTCATTATAAGCGAATTTCTTCCATCTAACTCAATAGGACAGGAGAGGTAAAAAATATATAAGTAGTACAGCAGTATAATAATAAGAATAGTCAATAATATTTAAATACCGAAGAATTGTTTTTTTTTTAAAAGAAAGCTAGCAATATTTCTTTTTATTTCATAAATATTACTAACATTCTTGTTAACCATTCCAACTAAGCTTAGGCTTGTGCTAGGAGATGGTTCTCGAATGATGGATTCGAACCCACGACCTTACGATTCGCACGCGTACCCTAAACTATTAGGCTATTGACGCTTGTTTATTACACATTGATATTATTTATATTGATATTGTTTATAACAAATAATAATATTTCTTCAACATTCTCTATTGATAATCAATTGTTATATTTTCCCTAAGTTTGAGGATCACAACCCTGTAGTTCTGGGCTCTCAAGAATAAGACTACGGTATCCCCTGCCTGTCGTAGAAGGCGACTAAAAGGGGCCTCGGGTTCATTGGGCGACAAGGATGGGGGCCTTTGTCGTCCGCCAAGGTGGACCCGGGAAGAAGGCGACATCGGCTGGCCCGTGTCGCCTTGCACTGCGAGGGCACAGGGGAGGAGTAACCTCCCCCGGGAAGTGCTTTCTATGAGCACAGTGCAGAGGGGCTCCGGTGCGTTCCACTGGAGATCCCGGAGCCCCTCACCATGCACCGAGGAAGGGCCACCGGGGAGGTTTTAGTGGGTAAAAACCCCACATAACCGCCGCCTTCCCCCCAGAAGGCGGGGTATCTTTCTGATGATTTCCTCCTCGTTTGAGGATCAATTGTTACGTACATTTTATGTAGAACCATTAGCAGAAGACGCTAGAAAGCGGAGAATTAAAGATTCATTTGTAAAATTAAATGCTAATGGGGTGATTTTGGGTTTTAATCCTCGACTGTACCTTTTTTTCGTATCGCTTTAAGCCCGGACTTACGCTGTACAGTCGCGTCGAAAAGTGATATCTTCATCGACATAATTTTTCGTAAGCAATAATTGCCTACTGACATAGATGCTTTTGGCTTTACGAAATTGTGGTTATGGGTTCCAAACCCAGTTTCATAGTATGAGAGATTACGTTTATCGTTTGTCGTTACAGAAAAGTCACTTACCTTACAGTCTGTGTGCGCGCAATACTACCTTTGTATGGCATTTACTGCTAAACCAATTGTGTACAAAATGAACGTTAATTGGCATCATAGTGGTCGACATTTGCTTGTTATAGTAATCTTTTAATTAAATGATGCCACTATAGTTTACCGATGGCGTACCACTGACACGCCAGTCGGATGTGCGAGTTACTCCCGATAAAGGTTCAGGCTAGGCAAAGAGCCTTGTCACCTCTGACACTCCCGTGAAATTCACCGCGACTTACGAATAATACAAAATATGTATGAAGTGTCTCGAGTCTCGGCCATGTTTGAAGATAGAGGAACGGGAAGAAGTTTCATACCAGGGCGGTACTTAATTATATGTTTAATATTTTTAGTCAATCATATTTAGTTTATTAACGCATTACGTGTAAGACTGTACGTAAATTCAACGTCGCGTACCCTAACACTTAACTGTTTATACCGGAGTTAAAGCTATAGCAACAGACACTGATTAATGCGTTTTTAATCCTTCCATAAACCCTCCAAATCCGACCCTGTACTAATCGCTCACAGACCCTAAAGTCATAACTACTAGTCATTTGAATATAAACTCTATTTCATTATTAATATAGTACAAGCTTTAAAGTTTCAGTTTGAAACGAACCAGAAGTTAGAGCGGATTTCTAACTTTTGAGATTAGCGAATATACATTCAATGATTAAGGTTTTAGAGTCGTTTTTCCAAGATTACGAAATATTTATATTATTTCTAGATCGCTCAATCGATTTCAGTCTTAAACATCTTTAAAATAAAGTATTAAATTAATTGCCACAGCCGTTCGGAATCAATAAATGGTAAAGTCGAATCAATTCGACAAAAACCGTGAGTGGTAAGGGAAAGAGTAAACCTACTCATTTAGTTGGTAGAGTGAAAGGGATGTAAATAGATCGCGTGTTTGACTTCAAATTTATTTGGAATATCGTGCAGATGAGGTCCTCCACCTGATCCCTTTAATTTTCATCTACCTCAACAACCTTTTGCAATGGGACATTTCGACATGGAATATAGTAACTTAATACATATAGAATCAAATAAAACCCCTAATCATTCAACCTATCCTATTATTTTCAACCGACTTAAAAAAACGGATGAAGTTCTCAAATCCGGTTGCATTTTTCAACCGACTTAAAAAAGGAGAAGGTAATAAAATGGTCTCTATTCGTCATCTTTTTTATGTTTATTGCCTTATAACTTTAGACTGGATGAACCGTTTCTGGACGAACTAACACAGTTGGCACAGAGAAGCTGGCCTTTACTGCTTCATTGATTGAGAGGTGGCATAGCTCTTAGATCGCTTAGCCTGAACCGATTTTGATGATTCCGTTTTTATTTGAAAGCAGCTGCTTCCCGTGTAGTTCCATTTAAATTTGGTCCAATTCTGACAATGGCATCCATGAGAAAACCATATGAGTGTAAATAATCTAAGTAAATAATTTGCATCAAGTAATTTTTTTTTAAAAAGAAAGCTAGCAATATTTCTTTTTTTTTTCAGAAATATTACTAACAATCTTGTTAACCATTCCAACTAACCTTAAGCTTGTGCTAGGACATGGTTCACGGCAATAGTCGAATGGTGGATTCGAACCCACGACCTTACGATTCGTAGGCCGTGCGCGACAAATGTCAATATCATGCCAATCGATTTCGATGATTCATTTTTCATTGGAAAGGATTTACTTCAAGAGTAGTTTGAGAGATTTTTTTTTATGACGAACTACACAGATTAGCCAGAGAAGCTGGCCTTGACTGCACCGGATTGAGAGGTGGCATAGCTCTTAGGTCGCGTAGCCTGAACCTCTATTGCTAGTAACTCGAAGGGTCCCCCCGGTGGGGGGAAAAAGTTACTGTGGCCCATGAGGGGATCGAACCCGCGATCTTCGCGTTATTAGCACGACGCTATAACCAACTGAGCTAATGGGCCGATAAAGTTTGAGAGATTATTTTCCTACTTAGGCGTCAGAGTGTAATAGCGTTTTACATTTGATCGTATTTGAAGTCGATTTATGTTGTTCCTCGTAAATATATTGGTGTTATGGAACATTTTTGGTAAGGAATATACGAGTAAGAGAGACTTAATTCATACATAATTAAATAAAAACACTGACGATTCTACGTATCCTATTATTTCAATCGACTTTAAAAGAAGCGTGAAGTTCTCCTTACGGGTGAATTTTTTCAATACCTCTTTCATTCATCAAAAAAAATAATTTTGTAACTATTAATTATTAAATCGTTACGTTTCTTTATAGCGAATGTTGTGTACACCTGTAATTGGCATACACAACAGGACTTAGTTTGTAAACTTGATTATTACAACAATGTATGCTTGTGTAATACTGTTGGTGTATCTTATTAAATAAATAAATAAATAAAATTCGTGCCTTTTTAAACCAAAAAGCAGTTTTAATAATAAATTACGCTAGCAACCCGAGTTCGATCCGCAGTGCCGGCACCAATAAATTTGTTGTTGCAATTTTATGTGCTGCTTTACCACGTGCTCGGCGGTGAAGGACATCGTGAGGAAATCTACACGTCTTAGAAAAATTTTCTAAAGAAGTCTGCCAATCCGCACTAGGGCCGCGTGGTGGACTATGCCCTTTTACTCTCTTTAAAGAGAAGGCCTGTGCCCAGCAGTGGGACATATATAAAGGCTGTAACTTTCCCATTTTTGTTTTATTAGCATTGTACCGGGTTCCAAAGTTAGTCCAGTAATTTCACAAGATCCTTATAAACATGTTTGTTGATTGAGATATTGGTCAGTTTATTAGAATCCAGGACCGGTCACTCCTTGTAGTACTTTACAACGGCAACGGACATAAAATATTTCAGATACAGTAAGAATACTTGGACCAGCTCGTCATACTCGATACATTTAACGTTAAACCTCCCACACCAACTAGTTTCCCCCTAACTACAAATCAACTCGCCCCTCCCACATCCGGCCGCAGCCATCTTTGAGGTATAACTTCCGGCGTCGCGTGCGAGCGAGACGGACGCATGTTACGCTTGTGGTGGGAAATAAGATGTCTAGCTTTTAACTAGAATACTTTTGCAAAGGTTCGTTAGAAGTTAAAGTTATGTTATTTTACAGCAATGTTAACTGATTAAATAACTTCCTAACCGACTTCAAAAAAGGAATCTCTCAAATCGTATATATTCTCATAAATGTGTGTGCAGTAACAGCGCCTTATTTTATGAATAGAGTTTAAATTGTTTTTTTTTTAAGTTTTGCTGTATAATAGGTCCCTTACTAATATTCATTAGGTAGATGATGATGTTCTCCCGCTCGAGAAGAGAATGAATGCGGCGAGAAATGAATAATTTAATATATTGTAAGATTTCAATTGGATATTTAATGATGTAAGTTTATTGTTTACATAAAATAAAGAAAAATCTAGTCCGACGAAGCGGGCCGTGTACACTAGTACTATATAAACATGAAGAATGAAATCCAGCCGGATATGATTGATCGCGACTTTATCCGGGCAGTGAATTGAGCCGGGTACACCGGTCACGTAACACCCGGCTTTTACTACAAAGCTTGTACTCTTTCATTCGACCCCCGATCGTCTTCAAAGCCCGGTTTTTTACTGTTCTAAAGTATAAATGGGCTACTGACAAATAATATTATTTTTATATAATATGTACCAGCGATTCATCCAACCTTACTTACCTTAACTTAGTATATAAATAGTATAACGAAGAAGATAATAGAATTTGAAGTCGAACTTAAAGGGACACGCTAAAAAGTTTGAGTTTTGAAGTAATGAAAAACTTTAAAAATCAAATATTCAAAAGGTAAACGTGCTTGAATATTTTTTTTGAACCGACATCAAAAAAAGGTTCTGGGTGAACCGATTTTGATCTTTTTTTATTTGAAAGCTGCTTCCCGTGTGGACATATTTATAAGTCCAATCATGTCAATAGGATCCCTACTCGTGTAAACCATAAGTATGTAAAAATCAAAAGAAAATACGCGAAATAACACAAACTAATTCGAAATTAATGTGTCTAATTTGACGTTTTCGACTGTTAGTACCATAGATAAACTAGCTGGGCTCTCAAGAATAAGACTACGGTATCCCCTGCCTGTCGTAGAAGACGACTAAAAGGGGCCTCGGGTTCACTGGGCGACAAGGGTGTGGGCCTGAGTCGTCCACCAAAGTGGACCCGGGAAGAAGGCGACATCGGCTGGCCCGTGTCGCCTTGCGCTGCGAGGGCACAGGGGAGGGAGTAACCTCCCCGGGACGTGCTCTCCTTGAGCACAGTGCAGAGGGGCTCCGGTGCGTTCCACTGGAGATGGAGCCCCTCGTCATGCACCGAGGAAAGGGCCACCGGGGAGGTTTTAGTGGGTAAGAACCCCACATAACCGCCGCCTTCCGGGCGGGGTATCTTTCTGAAGACTTCCTACCCGTCAACAAAAAAAAAGGGTCTTCGGAAGACTATCTTTAGTACAATAGATAGTCGCGTAACTAGCGTTAAAGCTCGTTTTATAATTAGAATATATTTAGTACTTGGTTTAGAACGTTGATTAGTCCTGGTACTTTCGTTAGTCTATGTAATAAGGCGGTATAAGTCTTAATTTTCCTTGATGATTCCACATGCCAATATGTTGTTGACTAGTAGACAATGCCACTGATGCATTAATTCCGCCTTTATCAACCTTAGTTCAAGTTAAATATAATACATATTAAATATTTTCAAAGTATAAACGAGAATTTAAATAAAAGCAAACTGTATGGACGAATGTCACGTACCGCATCCTAGTTAATGTCAATCGATGCAACCTCCCCGCGCCGGGGAGGGGTGCCCAGAGAGGACTTCTATTTGATTTTATTGCCCCTCTGACGTCGAACGCGCACCTTTTACAGGCAAACTTCATATATATACCTTCCCTTGTATATCCGAGCTTGCCTTTTTAATGTTCAATATTTTTAAAGGACTTAAAGTTCAAGCTTCTCAATTCGTTTGTATTTGTATAAGACGAATACGGAATATTCAAGAAACCAAGCGTCAATAGCGTAATGGTTTAGGGTACGGCCTGCGAATCGTAAGGTCGTGGGTTCGAATCCACATTGGACTATTGCCGTGAACCATGTCCTAACACAAGCTTAAGCTTAGTTGGAATGGTTAACAAGATTGTTAGTAATATTTCTGAAAAAAAAAAGAAATATTTCTAGCTTTCTTTAAAAAAAAAAACAAAAAAAACATATATATAAATTAAATAATGACATCTTCTTTTTTCTAATAATATATATCTTTTCTAATAGAATATATCTCCATCTATATGTATGTAAATATATATGTTTATAAGTATATGTACTCGATTGTTAAAAAGAGCAAGCAAATGTGAGCGCGCTTTGCTCTCTCTTGCTCCTACTGACAATAGGCCTGCTCTGTGTCTTAGTCGTAGTCTTTAAACGATCTTCCATTCACCTCGGCTGATCATAGTTTTCGTAACGCATTCACCAACTAACTCCCAAAGTAAAGCGGGCGTAAAGAAGTTTCGCTTGTTCGCGTATATATGACAATTAAGCTTACCCAACAGCTGTACAGAACGAGAGACAGCCCCGGAATACAGCCACCATACGACCAGAGGCGTTAAGAGATATGGACCAGGAGAGGGCTCTGAGAGAAGCAGCAGTTGCAGTTGGAGTGTTTGGGTGAGTTTTAATTCATCTATACTAGGTGTTTCCCTATCAGCCCTGTAGTTCTGGGCTCGTAGAATAAGGTTACAGTATCACGTAGCATTATTCTACGAGTCCAAGTACCTGACTGTCGTAGAAGGAGACTAAAAGGGGCCTCGGGTTCACGGGATGACAAGGGTGGGAGCCTTTTTCGTCCGCTAAAGTGGACCCGGGAAGAAGGCGACATCGGCTGGCCCGTGTAGCCTTGCACTGCGAGGGTGCTGGGGAGGGATCAACCTCCCCCGTCTCTCCTTACCTGGGACTTCAGATGAACCAACAACCTTATAAGGATAGCCGGAAGTGGCTGGATGCGGAAAGCGGAGGATCGTATGTGGAACGCATTGGGGAAGGCCTATTTCCAGCAGTCAACAGGCTAATATATTTATATAAAATATTAATATATTTCTCTATCTATCAACTAATATAGCAAGCAATATGTTTCTTAACAAAAAACAAAACCGACTTCGTTTCTAATCGATTCTTAGGATTTTCCGGGTTCATTTGCTATCGTGTCTCCGAGAGGTTATGCACACATAACCACTCCAAGTAGTAGTGAAAAAAATTCGTAATTGTGCCTTGTTTTGTGTCTGAATTTACTACAATGAACAGTATTATAGCTGTTCGAGTTCTCAAAGCATAATTCTCGCCTCACTGACACATACAGCGTATGACTTCTCTCTCGGAAACTGCGACACTCCTCTTATTTCACATCTCTATTGAAAGAAATAGAATTAAAACGCTTCGTTGTTTGTTGTTGCGTAAAATTAAACACTAAAGGAGAATGTTTTAATTCAAATTTGTATTTAATAGGTACGTTTCCACGTAACTCCATAACACAAACACTCAGACAAACGCGCACACATACACACATTACAAATCTATTTAAATGGTTACAAATATTCCTATACATGTTTATATCTATATATATAAAAGATAAAGTGTGTGGGTTTGTTCTGTGTAGGCTTCGAAACAGCTGGACCGATTTGAGTGAAACTTTTTCAGGGACTCTACAGATTGACCTTTCGAGTAATCCTGTAAAGTTTGGTGACGATAGGAGCACTCCTCTTTTTGAACTGTCAAATATAGCTTTTATTTACTATGATGATATTGTATTGTTTTATAACCCAAATTTGTATTGACACGTGCGTTGTGTACATTTATGTCATTATGAACCATATTGAAATAAACATATTCGTGTATATTGAAGAATAATGAAGTATAATAAAGTATATTGAAATATATTAAGGATTTTGAAGTAGGAAGAAGAATGATATTGTATTTACTGATATATTTTTTTTTATATGAAAAGTGGCAAACGAGCATACGGTTCACCTGATCTTGGTCACCGTCGCCCATGAACATCCACAGCACCAGAGGAGCTGTAGGTGCGTTGCCGACCTTTGAGATAGGAATAAGCTCGTTTCTTGAAGGTCCCTAAATCGTAAACGTTCGGAAACACCGCTGGCGACAGTTGATTCCACAAGTTGACAGTGTGTGGGAGAAAGTTACGCGAAAAACGTACAGTCGTTGAACACCAACCATCAAGATGTGAAGATATGTAGGACATGAGGACATGGATGTAGGTAATGATCTTCACCCGCTCGAGAAGAGAATTACGATACGGAGAGAAATGAATAATTTAATATATTGTGAGAGTTAAATTAAATATTTAATGATGTAAGTTAATTGTTTAAATAAAATAAAGCAAAATCTAGACCGGCGAAGCGAGCTGGGTATGCTAGTACTCCTCTAAATTGAGACATAGGATTCGTCTAAGTTCTACTGTCAATACACCATAAACTATCTGTTATTATGTCTCTTGTATCTGTAATTTTATAATTTATCTTAAATGACTACTGTGGATTATGGTGACGAATAAATTAATATTATTTTTATTTATAACAGGATTTCTTTCAGCGATCTCTTCCAGGCAACACTGTAGGATAGGCGAGGTAAATGAAATCAATAAATATTAGGGTAACTAGAAAATGCATCGATCCTAAGCCAATTACAAATTAACACTCGTTTGTCTTTTTTTTGTTAACGGGGAGGAAATACTTCCTCCCCCCCTGTGCCCTCATAGTGCAAGGCTACACGGACCAGCCGATGTCGCCTTCTTCCCGGGTCCACCTTAGCGGACGACAAAGGCCCCCAAGTGAACCCGAGGCCCCTTTTAGTCGCCTTATACGACAGGCAGGGGATACAGTAGTCTTATTCTTGAGAGCCCAGAACTTCAGGGCTGAACACTCGTTTGACTACCATATGCCGACAACGAATCTTGGCGTATTTCGGACACACAATGCGCAGAGGCGGCAGGTAAATGTTCTTGCGGCCGTTCACCAACAAATTTGTCCGATCAGATAAAAGACTCGTCGTCGTACAAATTTTACTCTGTTGTAAGAGACGCGCTGGACAGAAGCCGGTGGAGGTAGATCATCCGCTCCAGATGCAACCCTGGTGGTGACCACGATCCTCAGACATGAGGGAGAGAACTAGAAAAATAAGAGCAATAATTGTTTATAATAATAGAACTCTATTTATATGTATTGTTTCTAATTTCTCATCCGCAAGGATGGATGGGTTATTGAAGAGGCTTGATATGGCAACTCAAGTATGCAAAATGGCGGTACCCTGGCTGAGCCAGTCACCCGGTGCGACCCCACGTTTGACGAAGCTCGGCCCCTGAGACTTGATTCACACGGTCAGCTGACTTGACGTCAGGGGCTTGCCCTACCACGATATTAATAGAGGCAGCGTCCTTAATTAATCCATGCACGCTTTGGCGACTTACATACAATTTTTCCGACTTCAAAAAGGAAGATTTCAATTCGTCGTGTTTTTTTATATTTGTTACCTTTTTTTTTTTTATTCTTATATTGCAACCACAGACCTGTGTCCGTGCTCTTTTCCAATACACTTAAATTGTTTACTCTGCATTTGTTAAAAACTGCCACTTCTACAGTTACTATTTTCCTTATTTTTTTTTTATATATATATAATGCCTGAATTTGGAGGTGGCCAGAGATTTGTGTTCACGCGTCGCAGACACCTCTGCATTGCTATTAGCTTCTCCGCGACCTGTGTTCCTGCTTCTCATGGCCATTTTCAGGTTGTAGTCCACTATCCTCTCCCTTGATGCGGCCATTGCCTTTGTCATCAGTCTTCCTGTGGCGTCGTCACAGTCATCTATATAATAGACACAGCTGACGGTGTGTCGGGATATCGCCACTACAGCATATTGGACGCTGTCGTGCAGTTGCAGTTTTTTCGTCACTGTTCTGATGACCAACACTGATCTGTACGTGAGGCCTTGGGCCTCGTGCACGGTAAGGATGCGCGACCCTGACCCCGATACCCCTTTTATTGGAAGTTAATCCCCCTCCCGTACGTGCTCTGCGAGAGCTCAGTGCGGGTGGGCTTCTATGCATTCTACTGGAAGAACCCCACATAACATCAACAAAAAAAAGGTTCAAATTGTTGAGGTTGTGGAACCTTAAATAAAATGCCGCTCAATCTTATACACCTAACAAAATCCCTCTCGCTTCAAAACACCATAAAAGTTACAAACATAGTTGGAGACCCTTATAAATAATACATCGGAATAATGTATTCTTTCACGACGTAGTGGCGTATGAACAACACTATCCACTCTCTCGGATTAAACAGTTTTTTATGACAAATGAGATTGCCAAATGCTTCGCCGTTATTTTTTATCCCTCCCCGATTTGAATACGATCGTAATATTCTTAAATTAAAGATTCAATATTATAAAGTTGTTTGTTTACCCGGAGGGTTTGGTTGGTATCTTGGAATACGTGTGATAACTTACGCAACACATCATAGCTTTTTGTAGTTTTTATTAATAACTAGCGTACCCAGACCGCTTCGCCGGTCTAGATTTTGTTTTATTTTACTGAAACAAAAAACTTACTTCATTGAATATTTCATGTAACTCCCACAATATTTTAAATTATTCATTTCTCTCCGTATTCATTCTCTTCTAGAGCAGGTGAAGATTACCTGCACCAATGTACATATCAGTAAATACGAGGGTGAATCAAAAAGTTCTTAGAAGTGCATATATATGAAACCTTTTTGGATCAAGTTCGATATTCTCCGGACTTAGCCCCAAGTGATTTTCACTTATTTCCAAAATTATAAGAGGAAATTCGTTGAACAAAATTTCACGATAATGACGCGGTTATAGCTGCCGTAGAGGACTTTTTCGAGAGTCAAGAAAATAATTTTTTTTCACAAGGAATAAGGAAGTTAGAAACGCGTTATTCTAAATGCATTGCATTGGAGGGAGATTATGTAGAAAAATAAAATATTATTATTTAAATCTTTGCATTTTTTAATATTTATTACAAGAATTTTTTGATTCACCCTCGTACAATATAATTCTTATCATTTAGGGATTTATTATACTTCAATATGGTTCATATTGACATAAATATACACAACGCATGTGTCAATACAAATCTGGGTTATAAAACAATGACAGTTCAAAAAGAGAAGTGCTCCGATCATCACCAAACACTATTACTTTACACGATTACTCGCCAGGTCAATACGATGATTCCCTGAAATTTTCATTGAATTCGGTCCAGACGTCTCGGAGCCTATACGGATCAAACCCACACACATTCTCTTTTATAAATATAGATACATATGAAAACATATATGCTGTATTAAGGGAACGTTTTTTAATAATAAATTGTTCTTCTTAAAGTACCTCTCTGACTAGCAGGGCCGGATTGAGACGTCTGGAGGCACGGGGCATAAAAGACGTGTGAACTACAAAATCATTGCATATTTTGTTTGATAATACAATGGCAAAAAATCTTCCAATTAGTTCAATGAATAAAGATAACAATTGAAATAAATTCCAACAGTTTTTCTTTTTTGACAAGTTTCGTAGTCTCTATTGTTGAGGCCCTGGGGCTTGTCGACCTAATCGCCTAAATCCGGCCCCGCCGATTAGCGAAGGTTGGCAATCAGTAGACCATCTCTGTCTCTTCTGTTTGTCTATGTAATAATATATACTAATACCATATTTATATATACATACTGTTAACCATATCAGACATACGGTGCAGAGACTTGGACTCCTCTGAGCTGGTCCAAGCTGACAGAGCAATGTTCAGCATTTCTCTAAAGAATAGAATTCGACGGAGAACAAAGGTAGTCGACATAGGTCATAAAGTCAGCAAGTTGAAGTGGCGGTGGGCCACATCTGCCGAGTCAGTGACAGCAGATGGGGGAGGAAAGTTTTGGAATGGAGGCCGCGCTTAGGTTGTGTTGGACAAGCGTAGGGCGCCCTTTATCTAGATGGACCGACGACCTTATAAGGGAAGGGAAGGCCTATTTCCTGCAGTGGATTGACACTGGCTGATGATGATGAACCAGATCAGCTTAAAAGTTAAAAAAAAAAATGTATTATTTTAATATTTTCATTATGTTATCTTATGATTTAGAAATAAGCTAATATTTTCGTTTTAATGTTTTTTTTAATTTCGTTATAAATTTTTGCACACACTTTTGCAAAGTATTATAAAAATTTACTGACTACCGACTGCCATCTATTGTTGCAGTAAAAAATGAAAAATACTTTCCTAGTATTACTAAAAAAGCCGCTAGATGTCGCTAGTAATAAATAATATTTTTTTATCATCAATTCTATCATACTTATCCGATAGATTTTATCCACGGCGTAATTATTCCCTAACGCTTTCTATTTTGTTTCCAGTCCCCCGGTATCCCTGGCGATGGCACTCTCGCCGGGAAGGTATCCGCTGCTATCCCCGCACTACGCCGCACTACCGCCACCGCAACCGGCGCAACCCACCCAACCCGACTCCTCTCACGACCACAACGACGACCACCCTCATACCGACAGCGATGGTGAGTGAGCTGATGGTACCTTCTTGTCTGAAAGACGTTTTTTACTATTTAAGCGACTACAATAAAGGAGGAGGCTACAAGTCTGTTTGTATTTTTTTTAATATTTGTGTTAAATATATTTTTTTAGTTTTTCTTGATATAGGACCTTGGGTTTTAAAGATATTATATGAAGGAAAAATAGTAAAAAGGTTTATTAAATGATTATGTCGCTATCTGTTGGTACAATATAAAAATGAATACAATTTATTCCATTATTCTTCTACTTAGAGTCAAATATATCCGCTAGATGTCACTATTCATAAATTGTACGTAATTATGAAAACTAGGGAATTCCATGTTTATAATTGACATTAATTATCTTCAGATGATAGCATCGACGTAACCAACGAAGAAGACTCCACGTCCTATTCCCCACCCGCTATGCCGAGTTACCCACAGAACTATCCGCCATATAGGTAAATATAAAAGTTGATAACACATGTTAAGAAATTATTCATAACAAATAACAACTGTAACGCCTTTGGTACAGAGGGAAGGGCATAAATTACGGATTTTTATTTTGTCCGTTCCTGGCTCAGGTTGCTTGCTCCTTACGCCATCACAAACATCGGGCATTTTGTTTCTCTACTATATATTTTTAAACACTAGATTGTGCTTTATTAAATCATTAATAATGATATTTATCATTCAACGATAAAATTACATTTCATGTTTATTTGGAGGAGATAGTATAGGTTTCTCTCAAATTCCAGACCTTTGGGCGTTGAAAGTTCTGCAGAGACAGCAGCGCGGCTTCTCTTCATGGCAGTAAAGTGGGCCAAGAATCTGCCTTCATTTGCTAGTCTGGCTTTCAGAGATCAAGTAAGTATCAATGAAGTGTTAAAAATAGAACTATCTTTTCGACTCCTACCTATTTACAATAGCAAAGTGTTGCTACCACATTCTCGTGAACTTCATAATATAACTAAATAAGCTTGTCATTTCACCATTCTGATATTCTATACTAAACTGGGCCCTATTAGTGAGTCTGCTATTTGCCAGTATGGTTTCATTATGAAACCGATCTATTACAGTGACATAAATTATCATTCCATCACTGGCATATATTGGCGGACGTTAGGTAATCATAGGCACCGCTGAAAATCAGCATTATCGCATCCTTGTGACAGCACATACTGAGACGGTGTCCAATACTGGCATCATATCCTTTTGTCTGTTCCTTCCTTTAATTTTATTGTGTTTAATTTTACTATATTTAATGTAATATGTTTGTATATTGTGATGTCAATAAATAAAATATCTATTTCTATGTCTAACACACGAAGGGCGTGCCAGTGGTACGCCATTCTTAAACCATAATGGCACCAATCTATTAAAAGACTACTAAAAAGTTACTACGGAAGCTTTACCTTAGCAAGGAATAGTTTGACAGTTGTTTTTTTTTAGAAATATTACTAACAATCTTGTTAACCATTCCAACTAAGCTTAAGCTTGTGCTAGGACATGGTTCACGGCGATAGTAGGCTATTGACGTTACTGACTCTACTTAGATATATGTATCTATGTATTATTATATATAATTATTATGTTTATATATTGAATTTATTCGTATGTATGTGTGTATTATATATGCCTTCATTTATGTTTTCAAAGTTATCTATTATTTATCAACTTGCTTAACCCTGTGAATAAGTCTCTACACAACCTAGGTAGACTAGCAGAGAATGCTTTTTGGGGTGAAGTCCGCCTTTTTGTACCTTTCTGTGTGCAAATAAAGAATAAAAAAATAATTAAAAATAGCTTATCGACCACTACGCTGCCAATGAACGTTCATTTTGTTCATAATTGGTTTAGCTACCACAATAGAATATGTTCTTACTTGATCATTTGTTTCTCAGGTAATTCTGTTGGAGGAGGCGTGGTCGGAGTTGTTCCTATTAAACGCTATACAATGGTGCCTGCCCTTAGACGCCGCGTGCACTGCCTTGTTTGGCAGCGAACAAACGGATCAAGGTAATGGACACACGACCACTTCGATCTTGATCTAATGGCCTTTGTATGTAGTGGCTTTTTGAAATATCTTGATAATGAACAAAGAATCGATACGTCCATCCATATATGATAATAAATACAAAAATCGCTTGATAAAAATTTGTTCCTGGTGTATGGCGATGGGATGGATATCGCATCACCCGTCACTTATAGGACCGAATAAGCTTTGTGAAAGCAACGATAGTTGTATTTTTCTACCCCATATGGATTAAAAAAGGCTTATGTATCAATTCATTATATAATTTAAACTTTATACGTTTATCATATTATTTATTTTAGTTTATTTTTGACTCAATAATATATTTATTTATGATATTTTTTATCTATTATTTTATTGTATAAAATATATTTTAATCTCATAACTGTTTTATTCATGTATCATATTTATTATACTCTTATTGTCTGTATAAATTCCATGCGTTCTATTTTTAAATTCAGTAAAAATAAAAATCTGAAGTTTTGAAGTCGGCAATATATTTTATTTTAGATTTTAAATCTATGTATATAAAAGAGAGAGAGCAGTAAGGGATGAACGGACATAACAGCTAACTCATCCTCACCGCGAGCAGGTGAGGATGAGTTAGCTGTTATGCTAATGGTTCATTTTCAGAATAATTAGCGGTGACGATCCAATCTAGCGTCGCGACGATCGGTGCACGCGTCTTTTTGAACCATCAAATACAGCTTTTATTTATTTATTCTTTATTTGCACACAATACAAAAAAGGTACAAATAGGCGGACTTAATGCCAGTAGGCATTCTCTGCCAGTCTACCTTGGGGTTGTGAAGAGACAAAGTAACGGGTGCAAGCTATGTGAGAAAATAATAAATAAAAGAAAACTATAATAAATGCATGCATATATAATATACATACCTACTTACAAATAAATTAACATATAAACATAATAGTTCTATATAATAATAAATAGATACATATATAAATACATATATATATATAATTATAGATGGATAGGGACAGCAATTGACAAACTATTCCTTGCTTAGGTAAAGCTTCCATAGTAAATGTTTGAAAGTAGATTTACTATGATGATATTCTATTGTTTTATAAACCAAATTTGTATTGACACATGAGTTGTGTATATTTATGTCATTATGAACCATATTGAAGTGCAATGGAGTATATTGGAGTATATTAAAATTAAGGATTTAGAATTATTCAAGGTAAGTTATAGTGTCGCGAATGTATCCGTTTACTGATGCTGCTGATATGTACATGGGTATAGGTAATGATCTTCACCCGCTAGAGAAGAGAATAGAAAGTACGGAGAGAAATGAATAATTTAATATATTGTGAGAGTTAAATTAAATATTTACTGATGTAAGTTTATTGTTTAAATAAAATAAAGCAAAATCTAGCCCGACGAAGCGAGCTGGGTACGCTAGTTTATTATAGATTGAAAAATGATGGCATTGTATTTGACAGAAAATGGTATAAACTCTGCAACACTTCGTCGATTGCGGGAGGTGTTACTTCGGTACAGAGCCGTACTGGTCGACCCTGCGGAGTTCGCTTGCATGAAGGCGATCGTACTTTTTAAATCAGGTACGTACTTACAATGTATATTTTAAAAAGAACGCTTACAAATTTACAAAACTTCCTGTTAACTATTGCAAACCATTTACAAGGTATCACATCGCTTTGCGCGATATAGATTTTATGGAATACCTTGGGTAGGATTAGGAGCGTTGCTGGAGTTTCTTCGACCACTTTTTCTCCCAGCGCCAACGCTTCCCGAAGTGGCATATAAGATAGTATAGCTTAGGTTGGTCCAAATAGTTTTTTTAATAAAATAACTACCGACCGAGTCATGGTTCGGACATCTCGGGCGCCCCCGGATCGGAATGCTTACGCCTTACATAGTTACCGCTCAAGCCGAGGTCATCCCTCACCGGGGACCCTTGTGTCGAGTTACTAGCTAAAAGAGGTTCAGGCTAAGCGACCTAAGAGCTAGACCACCTCTCAATCCGGTAACGGCCTACTAACTCCTTACGGCCCTCTCCTCATCCCGTTTGGCGGTCTCCTTCTGGGTTATTACGGACTCGCAGAAGAAGGCCAGCGCCTTGCATTTAGATTGCACATAGAGGTCTTGCCCGATCTGCTGGACCAGGATCCGTCCCTCCGTATGCCACGCAGGACACACGGCAACATAATAACCGTCTAAGCCGGGATTACCACTCACAGGGAGGACCCTTGTGTCGAGTTACTAGCGAAAGAGGTTCAGGCTAAGTCTAGACTAGACTACTTCTCTGCTCATCCACATCCATTGAAATTGTAAAAGTCTTAGTTCTTTCGCTTCGTTCACATTCATACTGCCATTTTTTTATACGTCGCCAATCTGGTCGATATACCTCCATCTAGTGCGCCCTCTACCTACCTCACCAAAGACTTATAAAAATAAATGGATATTTATATTGATTTCCAGAAACGCGAGGTCTAAAAGACCCTTTACAGATTGAAAATCTGCAAGATCAAGCCCAAGTGATGCTAATGACGCACGCCAGGACCGCGCACGGCGCTGCGCCGGCGAGGTTCGGCAGGCTACTGTTACTGCTGCCGTTATTACGTCTCGTCTCCCCGCAGCAGTTAGAGAGGGAGTTCTTCGCGAGAACAATCGGCCAGACGCCCATGGAAAAGGTTTTGGCTGATATGTACAAGAATTAATCCGGCTCGAAGGACCATAAAAACATAAGGAATTTATTCATTGATTCAAATTGCAAATCAATACCACAAAATATTTATAGTTATGCTATTAACAACTGTATTAAGCTTATAGATACTTCTAGACTATTACGATTGCTTGATGGATGAGATGTCTGTCTCTTATTTTGGAACGCCCATTTTGAATCCCAGCGGTGCCTACAATATACAATGGATTATCATTGACCATTAAGACCGTGTTGATCATAATGGTCTGTACTTAAGTTTTCTCTTTCTAGTCTGGTTGTGAATTTTTATCCAACACCGTGAATCTCTAAGTGATGACGTCATCTAGAGAAATGTTATACAACACGATAATTGCCATCATTCTCGGTTATAATTTGATGTCGTACGGGATATTGTTTATCACAGATTGTAACAACACATGGGTTACGGATATTTGTGTAATTTTATTTAAGTTATCTAAAAAATAGCCCTCATAAAGTCTGTGACGAACGATGCAGCCGTTATGGCTTCAACGTCATATCTAATTCAAACGCACTCGAAATAGTTCCATTATATTCAACTTATCCAATATATATTATCATTTAGATATCATTTTCTTTTGCTCACTCAAATCTATGAAAAGTAATGATGACCTCTGTATAGTGTCACCAAAAAGTACAGAACAAATTCTGGTTTCGTCACCAGTTTATCTTCAAAATATCAGTAACTTCTAAAATAGCAGCTCATGCTTGTAGACGATGAGACTTAACTCTCTTTGATGCTTTTTTGCATTTCATATATTTTATCGATGTCTACGAAATTTGTGTATCTGTGCGTGTGATGATCGCTGTTAAAAATACAATTATGTATATATTTGTTACTTCAGTATTAGGATATTCTGATGAAGATTCTAATGAATATTGTAACCGTGCGTTAACACCATAGTTAAAGTTATAGATTAGTTAAAAAAATAGTTTTAAAATGTAGCATATTTTAAGATATATACGCATATGTAAATAGCTTTTTGTATTCATCTGTATCTAGTCAATTTTAGAATATTCTAGAAACGAACTAAAGGCCTCTAAACAGATGCGATACAAATATTGTGACTTTAAATTAATCAATGAAAATCCACTACGACGTGTTTATTATCTGTCAATAGTATTATTTTAATCTGTATAACTATTTACAAAAATTACCAGTCGATATAAAATAATAATTAAATAAAAAAAAATAATATTTGAAGGATGATAAAATCATATAATACAGAAAATTTCATTTTTTGTGTTATAAAAACTCTTTTGAATTATTCAATACATAAAAGTTATTACATATTAAATAATTATCTATTTTGAAATTATTTTACAGTCTGTTCAACATCTTGTCTATTGACAGTCATTGAAAAAATTGCATTTTAAATATTCCATGATTTCTAGGTTAAATGTCAAATGAAAAATACTAATCACACAGTTAATAAAATGTAGAGAATATATTACGCATTATAATCAACTTTCAATTCGGAGAAAGCTGTCAAAATGCCACGTGTCAAATGAATGACATCGAGAAAAACAGTTTAGAATTTTCTAAAATCTATTATTTAAATGTTCGTGAATATTTACATACACACCTGTTCCAGTTGTCCACATATATGGGAATATATTATATTACAGAAAACATAAGTATGGCCAAATATAATCATAAATAAAACATTAATCGATTAATGCAATATTTTTCGTTTAATATCACCTTGTAACAAACCAAATAAGTCTTATTTTTAACAACATGGAGAGGGAATATAGATAAACATAATTTCGTAATATGTATTATTTTATTAGACCACAGATTACAATTATAATATGACAACGAGTTGAACTTTCATATTTTTAATTTCAGTATGTAAACACTGACCCAATCAACTTAATTTTTAACTACTAGTATTTATACTGCAAATGGAAGAATGAAGTTGTTTTAAAATCAATTTCAAGGATATTTTTAATCGTAAATATGAGATATATCGATGGATATTTTATTTGATAGTTGTCAAATAAATGTGACTTTCGAAAACCACATTACTATGTGCAATGTGAGCATAATTGTGTACAATATTATCCATAAGTTTTATATGTGTCGCTTATAAAATATTGTATATAAACATATAGAGTATGTGTTAATATTTGCAAAAAAATAAAAGCTTGTAGAATTATTTTATGACGTTCTTCGTATTAATTATTATGAATAATTAAATGTAGATTTTTTAATTAAGTATTTACGCTTCAAACTGCCAAAATGTAATCAAAATCGCCAAATGATGTAATTATAAATAAATGTGAAGTCAAAACTACAAAATCTTTCATTGATATTTATATTTATGCGTTTGTCAGAATCGAAGTTATATATTTATTATATAGATATATTTTAGTAAAATAAGAGATCCGGTCGTGCAGTACATAATAATACACAATATATAAAACAACGTAGATAACCAGAGAGTACTTAGCTTATGTACAGAGGCGTTGCCAACGAACAACACTAATAACACTAACAACAAAACACAGTAGAACAACCCTAAAGCCCCTGAACTGTACTACTGCTCTTATACTATTGTGAGGAGTCAACAAAATGACTCCTCACAAATCCTTTACATATTTAATACTCTGGTTTTAATAGCACATACATTAACAACTAGTTATTCCTATTATACACATATACCACACACATATACACACAAATACCATATGTGTCAAATAAACGAATCTGTTATAAATATAGAATAACTGGCAACTGCATTTGACATATAATCTAAACATTCGAAACGAATCATTCGATAGTCAAAAGAGCAACCATAATACAATCATCTGACAAAAACTAAAAACAAATCCTTGAAACTAGTTCTAAATGTATTTTCAACGTTTTGCTTTTCGAAATAATTTGATGCCATCGCCATTTTTTGACCTCTGCGTGTTTATGCACTACTGCTATACGATTTTTTTAATAAGAATAACAGTAACCTTATTTTTATGTAAAACAAAATACACGTAGACAATAAATGGTAAGAATGCGAAACACAAAACGTGCTTTATTTAAGATAATTTCTAAGAATACTTGAACGATTCCTCTTACCAAATATCAGGATATAAGTTTTCCTCAAGAGAGTAAAAGGGGAATAACTTATTCAATGACACTCGTTAGTTCTTAAACGAGATAACACGAGTTACAATAACTATAGTTGAGGTTATGGTATGCGAAAATTAATGTAGAAACTTTTACATGTACGAATAGTTACAAAAGAGAAGAATGTTAAATAGAAATGAAAATTGTAGTCTTTGTAAAAATAGACACTGACCGCTTCCGTGAAATATAACGACCACAGATAACCGAAGTTAAATAGAGGTATAAATATTTCTGTTTCGCCCAGTGAAACATGTGTGACGACTTGCATTCGCCAGCCACCAAAAAGTATTTTAGACGACAAAATTATTTATATTGAATTTGGAATTAGAAACTTTTTATAAGGCATATGTCAACATTTTTCATTACACACTTTTTGCTTAGACTTTTTCAATTGTATATATTTCTAACGTAACAAAACGTATAAAATATAATTTCCGTTTTCCTTATAATTTCTGTGACATTTTATTTACCGGCGGCAGATTAGAAGTTCAAGAACACGTACAAAAATAATTATGGGATTGGCATTCCGCTCTGATGCCACATTACCCAAACATGTCCTTGACAGAAAAAAAAATGGCGCGGGGACTCATGGGGGGATCATCTAACTTACATTTTACCATTTTCATCTTAGACGTAAGAAAAAGTGTATGTGTTTTAAAAAAACTTGGCTTAAAGGTCTTGTTACCAAGCCATAAAATATCCATCAACAAAAAGTTCTTGACATAAGTCCCATAAGAGAAACTATATTTCAACTGTCATTGTCAAAATTTTCACGAAGTGGCATTCAAAGTTAGTTTAGCTTTTGGAAATCCCTTGGCCGTGGTTCGGCCCTCACGGACGCCCTCGGAATGCTCGTGTAACATAGTAACCGTCCAAGCCTAAGTTACCCCTACTACTCATCAATACGTATATATGACATTAACGATTTAAATTACCTGTTTATTGCTCTAATGTCAACCGTAAAAAGGTCGTTTATCCTCATTTCCATTAAAGCGTAATTAAATTAAGTTTTTCTTCATATTAACATAATTTTCTTTTCTACTTTCTATTCAACTTTTTAAATGTTAATTTTGAAACATAATTGGTTAGATCAGAGATAATATTATACCTCAATCCTCGTGAAATGTTTCATTATCATATTTTTATGCCTGTAAACTAGCGCTTGACCATGATCCCACCTGGTGTTAAGTGGTGATATAGTCGAAAGATGGTACGCGCTAGTTTAGTAAGTGCCTATTCACTCTACTCTTGAAGGCTCCCACGTCGTACTTGGATGGAAAGACTGACGCCGGCAACTTGTTCCACTCCTTTGCTGTACGCATGATGAACGATGACTCAAATCGCTTCGTTCGGACGCGCGGAACATCGACTATAAAAGGGCGGAGACCCGCCGAGTGTCTAAACGTCCGAAGGTAAAATGGGGATGGGGGAATTAACTCGTGTTTCCTGTGCACACTCTCCAAAATGTAATCTGTAAAACACCGAAAGGCTGGCCACCTTGCGCCTGTGCTCAAGACTATCTAGGTGTAGATCTTGGTCACCTATCAACTTTTTGGCCCGCCTCTCTATTTTAGGTAATTATAAGTTAGAAAGGCTGCGATTCAAACTTTTGTCCGTCAGATTTTAATTACGATTTTCGTTTACTTATACTCTAAGCTAGACGCGGATTATTTACTGTGCATTCTTGGGAAATACCATTACTAGAACTTACTTCTACGCGCTAAAATACTCACTTCATTGGTCAATGAGTCAGCTCTGACGTCACTGACCCTGACTCAAACCTATTTGCGTGCCCTTGCCAATCACATAATAGATCATAATATCAGAGTCGGCCATCTTGCATTTGAATAATCATGCAACAGAGTTTGTATCAAATGCATTTATCCAGAGTATATATATCATAAAGTCTATATATTTGTTTGGAATAAAAGACAAAACTGCGTTTCTTTATAATATTTAGAGAAACAACATTTAATGTCCGTATTTCAATTCTATCTATTATATATATAAATGTCATTTGACATTTTACATTTAAAATTTTAAAAATACAAAAAAGAAATAAATTTAAGTAAAGAGGTTTCATATCTTTACCTTACATATATATAAAATGCCTATGCCCTTATATTTTAATTAATATCAGAATATAATCAGAAATTTTGACAATTTAATTGTAGTTACGGAAAGTTCTGTAGCAGTAAACTTGACGCCCTGATGTTTTCCCTTCAGGGACCGTCCGGGTTCGTTAGCCATTAGGATTATTATTATTGCTCCTTATTTTACGTTCTTTGCTGACAAGGTAACGTTAAACATGACAAAAAAATAGAGTCGCCCGAGCCGACGTCTCCTCTCGGAAACCCTTTAGAAAACTGTGTTAACTGTGTAACTAGTGTTACTTTGGGGCGAATTCGTGTGCATACAATTTAATCTATTTGCTAACTGATTTGATACGCATATGATTTAGTCCTAAGGTCGTAACATTACAACACAATGGCAATGCTGATAATACAATAACCACTTCCGTTATAATGAATGAACGTAATCATTGTTATAAAAGTTGACAAGTTAGCGAATTGCTGACTGACTGGCTGAAGGTAACAACGGTCTGGTGCATATGTTGATGGACTCTTGATGATATCCAAGGCAACACGCCGAGTACGACAAACATATTCGAGTTATCGCTGACTGCAGACAGTTTCTTCCCTATTAATGTCAGGAGCGTTCCTGGAGTTTCTTCGGGCACTTCATCTCCCAGCATCAATGCTTCCCGAAGTGACATTATAGCCAGTTGTAGTATAGATATTCTAGTAATATCGACTAAGATAGAAGCAACTGCGACGGTCGCGGGTCCAATCAAAATTTCTTTAACGCACAAAACATGATTGCAGAACAAATTGGTGGTTTGGGGAGTAAGCTGGTGAATGCGTTACGTAAAGTGTGATCGGGCGAGACGAAGGGAAGATATAAGTTAGTGGTAGAGAGAAAGTTACGTCTTGTATACTGTAGGGGCAAGAGAGAGAGGTGAGAACACACGTTTTCTTTCTCTCACAGACAGTTACGTATCGTATATCTAAGACACAGTGCAGGCCAATTGTCTGTATTACAATGTAGGAGAAGTACGCATATTTTCTCTCTCTCTTGAACAATTCTGAATATATATATAGTTTAGTACGTAATCCATAATTTTAATGGATATAGTACTTTCCACTAAAGTGTGGCGGTGCCAGCTCCCTGTTTGGGTTCAATTATATTTTCCGATGATCACTATGCTACCGTTAATAGAGTAACGACCTGAGCTTCCCATTCGGGGAACCTTTTCTGATAAATCAAAAATAATTTCGTTAGTGGTCATCCCCGGTGGGTTGTAAGAGCTCTGGGATATCCAGCGGAACAGCAATGAGGGTCACTCGGGCATCCTTGCGCCAACTTCTACAGAGGATACACGTTGACGCTGAATAGCTCTAAGAGCTCAGCCGTAGTAAATTACGGTTTTGGCACGATGACAATTGGATTGTAATATTTATATTATTTAATTAGTTTCATACTGAAATGTCATGCAAATGGCAGACTCGAGGCCCTGGACTGTGTCGCTAATAAATTTAAATAAAAATCAATGTGTACATTGTATGTAGTACATTGACTCATAAAGTTATCCGACATTTACTGTTAATGAGTAAGTTGTTTGTCAAAGTCAACAGGAAAGTAATTCTGACCGCATCGTAATGGAGTTCGTTATATGTGCCTATTGTAACCCACTTGGTAAAGACGAGGTTTTCCCTAAAACCATCGCGATACATCCAAACCATGACGGTCACGTGACTAGAATATTGGATCGTTACTGGAATATTTTTCTTTCTCATTAGAATTTAACTATTTTTCGTTTCTTATATATGACCGAAGCTTGCTCGGCATTTTCTTTTGGTAGATAGATAAATCCTTTATTGCACCAAAGTATATGTACAAAGGCGAACTTAATGCTATTTAGCATTTTCTTCCAGCTAACCTTTAGTGGTTATGAGCAGGCCTAAAGAGTAGTGCCGCTAAATAGCGATTTAAAAATATTAAATAGATAAATATAGTAAATATTTGTATAGCTCGTCTAATTCTATATTCAACTCACTCTTCGATCTTGTTAATGATTTCCGGCCTTAACCGAGTTACTGCACTATCTTTTTGTTACAAAATATTTCCAGTAAGTTGAAGCTCATGGATAAACGGACATCTTTCGCTAGCCACTTTTAACAAGCTTATTAGGTAACATCAAGGCCATTAGCGCGGGTCGTTTTATTTGGTTGATATTCAATTTACACTTACGTAATGCGGCAACACAGTAATAATATATTTTTTTATAAATATTTCTGTGTTACCGCATAGTTTTTTGCTTTTGCTTATTATTGCTCGTTTGCCTATTATTTTACATAAAAAAATAGTATAATTATATATAATATTATATATTATAAGAGTATAATATATGGTTTAAAAAAATTAATATCGTGGATTATTGATTATTTATGGGGTAAGTGTAATAATAATAAGTAACTTTAAAATCTCTATTGACATGTAATTTCTAGTAAGTCCCGTTCTAAAAACCCACGAACGCGGCATTATTAATATCGTCAATCAATATCGTGTGATCTATGATATATGTATATTTTATGTATTACTATATTATAGTAACTATAATATACCTGATAATTAGTGTAGATTATTTAGTATATTTGTATCTGTTTGCCATCGTCCTGTTTAGCTCATATATTTGGCCATACAAAGGTTGACTGGAAGAGATCACTCTTAGCCATACGGTAGCTCATTATACGAATTGTAAAATGTACCGTTTTAATTTACTTATTATTTGATTTCAGTGAACAATAAAGCTACAACTATCTATATTAAGTAACTTGATTTTGTTATCGAGGGGGAAATGGGGGTTCCTCCCAGAAGACGGCGGCGGTCATGTGATGTTTCTACTTATTGAAATCCCCCGGCGGCTATCGTAGGAGCTTCGGAATCTCCAGTTAAAAATAAACTTTTTTGTACACAACAAGTTGTAAAAAAACACCGCAAGGATGGCAGGCGATTTGCCAATCTTTAAGAAAGGTTTTAAGGATTACATTATTGAAAGTCCCCGCGTCCTATTGTTTCGAAAAAATCACGCCAGCTGAATCTATAAATCGGCCAGTTCTGGCGCTCTTCGACCGAAATGATAATGCAATTAAAGAAATCATCCGGACTGAGGTGAACTTTCGCCCCTTGCGTATGTTGCTATCAATAATGTTCATGCTAAGCGACCTAATATCTCAGTGACCTCTCCAATCCGGTGAGTGTTGCGTTCAACTTAGCATAGGTTTGCCATTACAACGTATAGAACGACTGTATATGACAAAATTTCGCAAAAAGGTAAATTGTTAATGTAAAAATTAAAAAAAAAGTGTGATAACCATAAAGATGATGTAGATTCCTCGAGACAATGAAACACGACCTTCTAGTAATATATAAAACCACGACACACTATTTAGCGGATTGTACAAAAACGTAATAATTATGTATCATCGTGGATTGAATTTTCTATCTACCAATACGTATTTAAAATAAATAATTTAAATAAAAATTCTGAATTTACAAATACCATAACAATTGATGTCAGTTCAGTGTTATGAGAAATGAAGTTATACAAATATTACATGATCAAGCTGTTTACAATTGAAAAATAAAACAATATAAAATTTACCCAGACACAAGAATGGTTAATAAAACAATTATATTTTTTCAAATTATTCAACAGAATTTTTATTATTGTATTTATTTTATACGAAAACATGTCAATGTTGTCACACTGAAATTCATATTTCTTATTAAATAAATTATAATTAAAAATTACTTACAGACTTCTCATATCTACGCGAATGTTACTTATTAAATAAAACAATTTTTATGGGTTTTATGGCGGTTGAAGCGTATTCATATATGCGTATGTATGATAAATAAGCAAATTAATAGTTAAGAACAGACTAACCTAAAACTATGACATGGTATGTCAAACGCTTTTCTTCCCGCCAAATGATAGCTATAAATTGTTTCGAAAAGGCAATAAACTGCGATAAAATCCGTAAAAGTAGATAATAATTAATAAATCCATGGCTCAGTGATCGTTTTACGATATGACGTCCATAAGTTCGAGTCCCAATCTACTTACGTGTTTCAGTTTCTCTTAAGAAATCTAATATATCAACGAAATCAAGTTAAAAATGTGCGCCTGATGTATAACGATGTGCTCATCCCGTTACATATATGAGACTCAATCTCGGTGGAAAGTATATAACAGTTACTATCATTGTCTACTCCTGTGTTAAAAGGACGTGAGAGATTTTTATTTTGAACAAATTCATTGTACCATCTTAAATAATTCTCAATGTCGTGACACTGAAATTAACATCTTTTATAATTAATTTACATTAAATAAAAGAATATATATTAATATACTGTGTTAAACTTCCGTCAAAGTTTAAAAAATAAACTATCACAGACATTTGTTTTGCGTTTTACTTAACTTTTGTTGTAACATTTATTTAAGTTGTATATGTTTACATAGTAATAAAAAAAAACCAAATTAAGTTTTCACAACTCCCAAGTTTTGTTTTTACCACAAAGGTTTAGAATAACAAATTTATTCAGCTGATGTTTCTGTAAGTAAGAAGCTAAAAAGGGAAACTCATTCAAGCATTCATCACACAAGCCGGCTGGGATTTGTGCCCACCAAAGTTAGATCTTAGGGTTGAGTGCTTTTTGGTAAATACTAATAAGATAATATAAATAATAAAACACTTATTACTTGTTTTTAACATACATTCTAGAGTAATATATACCAAATCCCTAACCACCTATCCTATCCTAGCTTTATAAAGCTCAAACTTAATAACCCTCAATTAGACACCAGCTCTATAAAATGTAGAGCAAAGAATTGCAAAAGAAAAAATTATAAATTTAAATCACTGGTGGGCAAACTTTTTGGTTAGCGAGCCACAAATTGTAAAAAAATCTTTTTAAAATCTATTTAACAAAAAAAATTAAAGGCTAATTTAGCAAATTACACAAATTGCTGGTGGCTATTTTTTTGGCTTTTTACGTAAAAATTTACTACGTTATAAGCTTTTTTTTTAAAGAAAACAAGAATTTTTAATCTGAATTTAAAATAAACACTACTGAGATAAATGAAAACAGAAAAAAATTACAATACCATTTGCAACACATCAAAATTGTTAACTCAAGAAACTCTTGGCAGGCCAGATGAAATGCTTTAAACAGGCCAGATTTGGCCAGCAAGCTGTAGTTTGCCCACACAGAATAAGCAAATAAGTGTTTAAATATTTGAACATATTACAAAACTGTTAAAATATATTAAGCACAAATACATACAAAGTTTATCTTGATTTTCTATTATTAACACAAAAAGTAAAAGCAGAATTGTCAGGGCAGGCCCTAGGCAAGTATTTGTCGACAATATTGGTGACATAACATGGAGAGGATGTATTAATGATTTATATTACCTAACATTTTTCATATGTGAATTAAATGCACAAATTTAATACATAACCAGCCATCTCTTGGTTCAACCATTGTAAACAGAATAGTGATTTTCAATAGACAGGTCTGTCATCACTTGTTGCTCTAAAAATATGTACAAGCTTAATGCTATTTCACTTAGTTTGTGATAGCCTAGCTTAGTATATGAATAGCTCCAAATGGTAAAGTGCACTAGCTTATGAAAAGATTATTTATTCTTAAACAATATATAACACAATATTAACATGTTAAACAAAATAAAAAGGTCTTTTCTAAGCACCTAATCCACATTGAATTTGAATTCTCAGGTTACATACTGTCCCCACAAATACACCATTTTAAAAACCATAATAAGTTAATTCTTTTAGCTTTTTGAAAATATTGCTTAGCTGATACTGTTCTTTTGAAAATTGGACACTTCTTATAAACAAATTACTGTTTTCTTGTGAGAAATATTTTATGTGTGATCCATTAAAATCTCTATGGTTATTAAATATACTAAAATAATGATGGCTGTTGGTAAAAGCCACCGAAAACAATAGAGTTAGTAGTTTTCTCTATAATTAAATAGCAGAATGGTCTGTTTGCTTCAAATCTGACCGCACCTATGCGGTTTGTGAATTCCACACTTGTTACAGCTGCTGCCTCTGTGCCTTCTTCTGTTACTTCCATAGCTGCTTTATGAGAAAATTTACTCACATACATTGGTATTCGTGAGATGTGTGGTAACATTGCTTTAGACTCATCAAATAGGTCCTTTATGAAAAACTGTTTTTTTATTATACCAGTTAAATCAAGATTTGTCTCAACTTTAAATCGAGGAATGAAACAATCAACTTCTTCATCCCCATATTCCTCAATGGATAACTTCAGGTTTTCAAAGATTGCGTCTATTGGTACATGGTTGAAATTTAAGAACATATCATGGATAGAAAATCCAGGATTTGGCAACATTATGAGCATAGACAATCGATTTTCTTTTCCATATGGCAATTCTATAACTCTAGCATTCAATTCCCTTATGTGAGAGAATGGATAGTTATACCGATTGTACATCATATTCACTTCACCAATTCTTTTACCAAGACTATTATAGAAGGATTGTTTAGTAGTTGAAGTCTTATTAAATGGCACAGTCCACTGCCCCTTGAAGTATAAAGCACTTGTCAATACCATCTGTGTTTCACCAAAATCATTGCTATCTGTTAAGTGTGGAATTTTTCCATGTGTTACATTATCAATTGCTCTGTTTATTAACTCCGAAATTTGACTACTAGAGAAGTTAAGTTTTACCATCTTAGTGTCATATAGACTTGCTAGAGCAATAAAATCATTAAGGGGCAGCTTTTTTATGTCGACAAAAATGGCGTTGAATTTTTCCAAGTCCACTGTAGAAGTGTTAACTCGCAGCCACTGAAGGATTTTGCGGAAATCTTCCCTCATTTTCGACCTCGATTTAGGTGCAACTCGTATTGCATGACTTAATTCTTTCAATGTATTACCTGCAGCGCCTTCCGCTACAACAGCCAAAGCCGTCCACACCGTAAATGGAGACATCACTAGATTCTGTACATTTTTGTGTGTAATAGACGTATGATAAAGAAGTTCAATGGAAAAATTGCCAATCCTTTCCGCGAGTCCATAGTGAAGATTTGATTGATTTTTAGTTTGACCGTAACACAACCCGAACAAGAGTGGCAGAAGCGTAAAAAAAAGCATTGTACTAATTGTAAATTCTCACAATATAAATAAATATCATTGCCAGACACAACATTCGCGACCGAGAAACAAAGTGACAGTGTTATGCGTTAGACGAGGAAAACCAATCCACTGACCGATTCGCATGCTCCGACGTTTAATATCTAATAGGTCCCCACTAAACATTGCTTTTATCAGCAAATATTTATAGAAACAACTCGCGTTACGGTCGCCTTTATGTCAGCAATACGCTGAGACAAATACCAACAAATACTCGATTGCTTGAATAAATAATGACATATGTGAAATATTAATAAGTATGGTACTTAAATAAGATAGAATATACAGATAAGAAATTTTACCATTCGGTGAAAAATTTTAACAAACAAATAAATCTGTAATTACGTCAGTGAAACGTTAGATAGTTAGTTATTAACAAACTATAAAATATCATAAGGTTTCGCTTATTAATGTCATACATAGGGCTTATTATTACGTCAGTTTATTAAAAGTTTCGATCACTTTTCTCTGTCTGCTATTTGTCAGTAACTTCATTATGAAACCGATCTATTACAATTAATCAATTAACGTTCTATCGTTACCAAATACATCAAATATTCAAAAACACACATCTGGCGTGCCAGTGATACGCCATCGGTAAACCAATGACCTAAAGATTATTAAAACGAGCAAATATCGATACGATGCCAATGAACTTTCATTTTGTACATAATTGGTTTAGCAGATTCGGTGCCCTTCTTTGATTGATTGGAATCTTAAATGACAAAGATTACAAAACCGATTTATTTGAATAGAAATAAGTAGAGATGAAATCCCCCGATAACAGTTCGCGTTCTTTCACACAAACACCTACTACACCGACATTCTGGCAAACCAGAAGATTTTCTTAAAATCGAATATGTGCGATCCCAAGATGATGAGATCGATGATGATCACTTAAATAAAATATTTAATGAATTATAAAATAAATATACTACTCACTCTTTTAATATAAACGGATACATGGATATAATGACACTCCAAGTTCTACTGATAGAGATATAGATTGACAGGAAGAGAATGCCACAGAGGCCTTAAGTCCGCCTTTGCCTTTGTGATCCTTATGTAGTAATTAAACTGTAGACATTAATAATCCACGCCATCTATCGGTTTGCTGATTCACTATACGCATTATCAAACGTCGCCGGTCTAGTCAAATGAATATGTTTTTATTAAGTACCAATAGATAGCGCTATTATTAAACAAAGTACAACGCGGAATAATGATGGATTACCTTGTCTTATCATGTTTCAAATATGTATATACATTTTAATCATAACCAAAAAATCTAAAATTCAACATATTATAATATTAAATTAATAGATTAAGGTTATTGACAGAATAACAATTGAATTGTAATAAGTTGGTTTCATAGTGAACTATAGTACTATTAGTTAGTACTATAGTTACCATAGTAGGTAACTAGTCAATAGAAAATGTTTGGGGGCCCAGATCGGTATTGGATCACCTAAAAATCGTCAACTATATTTTATACAGATTTCAAAAAAATAACGTAAAACATTTGTCTACTGTAGCCGTCATTTTTGAACCTTATTTAAGGCGTTATCTTGTTGAAGATTTGCCCCCGTCAACAAGGGGCTAGTAGTTTTGATTGAGTACACTTTCTTACGAAGGCCGTGGAGGACGACGTGTCTTATGTTCGTGCCTTGTCTAGGGTGTGATGAGGGGGAAGTTCGTCGGACTGGCAGGAGTCCAACGTCCAAGTCACAGGCAGGGCCGCGGTTGTGTGCGTAAGCGATTCCATAGCCCCGCCATACCTGACGATGGTGGAACATCTTGTGGGGTTTAGTTGGTGAGGGCCAGATATAACTCGTGCCGGGGGACGTTCCGTACGTTAGGTACGTTCCCAAAAAACCAAACAAAAGGTGATAATAGTTCCCGTTAGGTAAATTTACTATTACTACTATTACCACAATTCAAACCAATACATAGTACTGCATGACGGCAGTAAATCCTCATGTGCCTTAACTCAGTAAAAAATATATATTTTAATAATTTATTCATCTAAAATCTTCCTCACTCTTGTTTACACATTCATTGTCAGCCTCGACCAGTATCCTGCCAACGGCCTTCACCAGTCTGGTTCTAAATCTGGAGACTACGGTGAACTGTTCGTACGTCACATTCTTCAAATTCCTCTCGATGTAGTACTTGAATGTTTTCCAGAGCATTTCGCGCGCTTTGAGTATGCTCTCAGCTTGACTGTCGGCAAATTGTAAACACACAGTCAATAAGTAATAGAGAAAAAATGCTAACACGAATAGGGTACAAGCAGAGTTTCTCTTACGGGGGCCTTGCGCCGAGTTACTCGCTAAAGACGTCCAAAGACTTCTGTAAGCCCAGTGAAAGTGTCAAGGCCGTCCAACTCAGTTCATTTAGAAAAAAAAAACAGTCAGTTTCTAATTATTTTGTAAAATTTGTTTCTATAAAAAATTTTTTTTTAAATTTTTATAATTAAAAATCTAAAAAAAAAATTAAAAAAAAACTACACTTCACGTCGGTATTCTGCAGGGTCTTGGCACTTTGCCCACCCATTCGTGTATATATAATGAAGTCTATATGTATAACTAAAATTAAAGACTTCATTTCAGTAGAATATTTAGAGAAACAATATTTAATGTCCTTTTTTTGTTGATCTGGGGGGAAGGCGCAATTATGTGGGGTTTTTACCCACTAAAACCCCCTCGGTGGCCTTCCTCGGTACATGGTGAGGGGCTTCGAGATCTCCAGAGGAACGCACCGGAGCCCCTCTGCACTGTGCTCTTCGGAGATCACATCCCGGAGGAAGGTTAATCCCTTCCTCCGTGCCCTCACAGTGCAAAGCGACACGGGCTAGCCGATGTCGCCTTCTTCCCGGGTCCACCTTGGCGGACGACAAAGGCTCCCACCCTAGTCGCCCAGTGAATCCGATGCCCCTTTTAGACCTTATTCTACGAGCCCAGAACTACAGGGCTGAACAATTAATGTCCTTATTCTAACTCTATCTCATTTAGATAAATGTCAAGACACTGACAATTGTGACGGAAAGCTGACCTCACCACCATGTGGGATCAATAGCAAGGAAGAGAGATAGAGAGAGACAAAAAGAATAAATTTAAGTAAAGGGATTTTATATCTTTACATATATTATTACCTGGCTGGTACGTGAACGCATAGCTTGTGTCTTGGCAGACTCAGTATGGCGACAGTCTCGTTAACATCAGGCCTCTGTGAAAATAAGGATAATTTATACAAACGTGTCTTTAGGTTATAAACTAGTGCTTGACCACGATCCCATTTGATGTTAAGTGGTGATATAGTCGAAATATGGTACGCGCTAGTTTAGTAAGTGCCTATTCACTCTACTCTTGAAGGCTCCCACGTCGTACTTGGTCGGAAAGACTGACGCCGTCATCTTAACTAACTGCGCCCCGTGGCGATGGGCTCACCAACTGCCACGTTCGTACCATATTCTGGCACACAAACAAAATTTCATATGTATTTCCACATCGCAGTCCGCACCCTAAACCATTAGGCTGTTGACACTTGTAGATCTTACCAAGACATCTATATCTCCTTTAGAGAACAGCAGAGCAGTTTGCGGGGAAATCGCCGATGTCTTGTAGACCACCAGCGCTCGCCGTTCCGAGGAGTGGTACCCTCCGAAGTAAGTCAGGAGTTGAGTGCTGCTCTTGCGCTTCTTGATGCCGTAGTTCACGCTTTCGCTGCCGATGTGAGCACGGTCACCTAGGCTGAATTTAGACAATAACTTAACCACGTTTTACTATACAAGTATATTTACGAGTAAAACCAAAAACCGACTTCAAATAGAATCTTGACGAACTACACAGATTTACTAGAGAAGCTAACCTTAATTGCTTCACTGGATTGAGAGGTGGCATAGATCTTAGGTAGCTTAGCCTGAACCTCTATTGCTAGTAACTCGACACAAGGCTCACCCCGGTGAGGGGTAACCATGGCTTGGACGGTTACTATGTTAAGCGTAAGCATTCCAATCCGAGGGCGCCCGAGAGGGCCGAAAATAGAATCAAAAGTTAAACCTTATTACAAAGGACTAAGACTCTTTGTATTTGAAATGATATGAAATATTTATTTATTTACTTTTTACACACACACACACCTTTTATATGCCGACATGCACATACACAAAAATATCAGATACATATTATCATATCATATTATATTATAATACATATTATAAATCATATTCCATAAACATTTTCCTATTTCGGTCCTTCAATACACATCTCCCTGCTAGACTAATACATAGCCTTTTTTTTTTGTTCACGCGGGGGAATCTTTTTATAGACCATGCTCCGGTACCCTGGGTGGGCCCGAAGGGATGTGTGGGACTCGGCCTGGGCAGCCCCTACCCACTAAACCTTCCGCGAATGCCATCAGCCGTTATAAGCGGGGTGCCCCGGATCTGTCAGCGACAGGACACCCCAACGACCTTCTCCGGCACTCAGAGAAGTCCCGACGACGCCGAAGCATGCTGGGGCCAGGTACCCATCCTGGCCCCGCTTCGGATTACAGGGGCGGCAAGAGGAGGCGTTCGTAACGCCTCCTGCGCACCCCGATACGTCGCCTGCGGAGGGGGGGGGAGCCTCTGCGCTCCCCTCCCTGACCCGCTCGTCAGCCTCCTTCTGGGACATGACCGTCTCACAGAAGGAGGCGATCGCCGTCCAAGACCTGTCGCTCGAGTCCATCGCAAGAGCGAGGCTCGGAAGCGACAGGTCTACACCACCGATGGCAGATACAATGTCATGGCGCTGCGCTGCCCTTCTCGGGCACACCTCGAGGGTGTGCTGGGCAGAGTCCACCGAGACTAATACATAGCCTGTATTAGGAGGATGTTGTACCTAACACCGAGTTTATTATGAACTAAAGTTTGTTATATAACTTATGTGTATAGTCGTGTGTTTTGCGAAGAATAGTGTGCGTCGGTGAATGTGAGAGCGTATGTGCGAGTGAGTACATGAGCGTGAGGATAATTTATTTTATACTATGAAGAAATTTTTCAGTCTCTTCGTAGGTGAAATTATGGGGAAACGAGTAAAGTAACTTTTTACACTTATATTGAGATAAACTATGAAAAGGCACATAAAAGTTAACTTTATTATAAAGGTATGGCCCTGGTAGTAATTAAATCTTTTGGCGGTCCACATTACTGCTGGAATACACCAAAGATAATTTCCGAATTACGGTCAGAATTTTACGAAAATAATAAAATGAATCATAACCTAAGCAAAGTTAAGAGCCGTGGTAGCTCAGTGTCCGGGCGGTTGGCTCAAGTTGCATAGTACGCTAGCAACCCGAGTTCGATCTCCGGTGCCGGCACCAATAAATTTGTTGTTGCAATTTTATGTGCTGATTAACCACGCGCTCGGCGGTGAAGGAAAACATCGTGAGGAAACCTACACGTCTTAGAAAATTTTTCTACGACATGTGAAGTCTGCCAATCCGCATTAGGGCCGCGTGGCGGACTGTGCCCTTATACTCTCTTTACAGAGAAGGCCTCTGCCCAGCAGTGGGACATATGTATTATATATATAAAGGCTGTAACTTTAACTTTAAGCAAACTTTCATCAAACTACGCTTGAAGTCCTTTCCAAAAAACAATGAATCATCGAAATCGGTTGACGTGATATTGAGTTATTCGTCCATTTGTGACGTATATACTTAAAGCAAATTTAAGACTAATATGGTTTTCTCATGGATCCCATTGTCAGAATTGGAACAAATTTAAATGGGACCACACAGGAAGCACCCGCTTTCAAATAAAAAAAGGATCGTCAAAATCGTCAATTCATTCAGTCCAAAAGATATGCGGTAACAAACATAAAAAAAATACAGACGATTCTAGAACCTTCTTTTGAAGTTGTTGACGTTAGCTTCTTTGCCTTCTTCCTATAAAACAGAGCGAGTTTGACATAAAAAAGGAAATAAACAATCTCACCTTGTGAATAACTCTACCACACTCTTCAGCTTGCCTTTAGTGCGGACGTGTCTCCTCGTCTTCAACAAGGAGTTGGAGCCGGAGAGCAGGATAGCGGAGGTGAGCTCGTCGATGTCCGAGAACCGATTCAGCTCCTCCACGTCCGAATGCTGCTCGATAATGCCAGAGGAGAGCAGCTGTTGTAGATGGAGGTTCGATATCGCTAGAATAATACCAAAAGTTACAGCCTATTCATATATGGTCCTACTATTTCAAAGGATTTCTTACCCCCTTGATAGGATTAGGAACGAGGCTGGAGTTTCTTCAGCCACTTCTTCCAGCGCCAACGCTTCGCGAAATGGCATATAGTAGTATAGCTTAGATTGTCCCGATAGTTTAATTAATATAATAAGTCCAAGCCGATTACCCCTCACCGGAAGGACCCTTGTGTCGAGTTACTAGCGATAGAGGTTCAGGCTAAACGACGGGGAGGAAATCTTCAGAAAGATACCCGCCTTCTGGGGGGAAGGCGGCGGTTATGTGGCCCTTTCCTCGGTGCATGACGAGGGGCTCCGGGATCTCCAGTGGAACGCACCGGAGCCCCTCTGCACTGTGCTCAAGGAGAGCACGACCCGGGGGGAGGTTACTCCCCTGTGCCCTCGCAGCGCAAAGCGACACGGGCCAGCCGATGTCGCCTTCTTCCCGGGTCCACTTTGGTGGACGACTCAGGCCCCCACCCTTGTCGCCCAGTGAACCCGAGGCCCCTTTTAGTCGCCTTGTACGACAGGCAGGGGATACCGTAGTCTTATTCTTCCCAGAACTACAGGGCTGACAGGCTAAGCTATGCCACCTTTCAATCCGGTGAAGCAGTAAAGGCCAGCCTCGCTGGCCAACTGTGCTAGTTCGTCCAAAAAAAAAAGGATTCCTTCTTCACTGTAAAGACTATAAAGGTATATTCCGCCACGCGGCCTAGATCAAATTGTTCGACTTCACATCTCTCTTTTACCTCTTACCCTGGCATACTCAGATTATATACTGAGAACAGATTTTCCTTCGTAATTTTTCGGAAAAGTTCGTATTTATGATGCTTTCTCAAATAGCTTCAGTACCCATCTTAGAGCCGTAGGGTTATTTTTCACTCATTGCAGCAGAGTACGCTGTACTGTCTGTATTGTTATAACATTATATATTTAAGCATTTTTTTTAGGTTCTTAGCTGAATTACAAAATAATTAATGACAAAGTTAAATAGTAAATCCCAATTAGATAATAAGTACGAGTTTTTTTCATGGTCCTTCGAGCTGGATAAATCTGCGTATAGAAAACAGTGGCACCTCGCTATATTAGCGGCCTAACATACTAGTGTTTTCAGATACGAGCCGACGACTCGGTGATATTTAACTTTCAGATGAGAGCAACATTTGAGACAGTTTCTCCACCCTCAGACTAAACCCACAGTGTACCAGGTTTCTCTCGTTTTCGAAGCCTTTTTTGGTAAGTTGGGTTCGCGTTTCCTGCACTTTTTTATACATTTACAACAATTGTACAAACATTAGTGGGAATAGCATTTCAGTTCAGTAGGGAAAAATTGCTTTGAAATACGAGCAAGGTTACGGAACGAATGTATGTATGTCGAAGAAACACTGTGACCGTTCCACGTGTCTACTTACTTACATTTAACGTAATTGAGTCTCTCCTTCCTCAGACCGAACTTATTGCACCACTCGTTGACGCTGTCCCAACCATCTTCCTGCAAAATCCGTTCAAACTCATCCTGTAACCAGTGCAAAGCGGAGTGGTCGGACACTTCGCTGTACTTGCACTTGATTTCTCGGATTTCTGGAAAGAGATTCATCTTGATAAACGATTACGACTCCACTATACAGCATCGATGATTCTACTTTTGATTTGCATCTGAGTTATAGAGTAGAGAGGGAGAGAGATGCAGTTGACTTACCATCTCTCCTGTCGGGAGCGTTGGCAAATATCTCCATGTTGTCGGAGCAGTGAGACACCACGTTCGCAGTTGAGACCGCGTTGCCCACCACTGAAGAGTGAAGAACACTGCAGCCCAGGCGCGGATGTAGGGTCATCTTCGACAGCAGCACTCCCAGCCGTGTCAGCTTTTCAGTTGGGGATAGGGCGCCTGGGAATTGGAAGATTACCTTGGTGATAATCATGCAAAAAAGTTTCTATCCTCGGCTGGTCTCCGGGTGGTCAACTTTCCAACGGCCCTGAGATCCTCTTCGATGTCTCACCATCTCAGTTTTGGCCTCCCTCCGAGTCTTTCTTATGCGGCTTACACCTCATGGACTTGAGTGCCCTAAGGTCTTTCATGCTTTTTTTAGCTGTCTGTTTTCAAAAAAAATATTTTTGAAAACAGCTAAAAAAATATTTCCCAATTCCCTTTCTAGTTTTTTAAATATTTAACATGTTTTGAAGGGTTTGCTTTGGATTAAGTATCACATTATTTTGTTGGCATTTGAACTTAGATTCCTAATATAATATATGCCAGGGTAAGTCCTAAAAATCATTTAGAAAATAGCTTAATGATTGAAATATTTATAGGATTATGAAAATTCAATAAAAATACGCACATATATTTTTTAGTCTAGAATCATATTGTAGTAGGTTTATGTTTGTACTCGTAAATATTGTTGATAACGTACCAGATCGAATTCGAATCATGTAAAATGACTTTAACAGCGCTATCTGTTTTTAGGTGGCACCAAACGTTCTAGAATAAATGACGGGATTATTCGAATTGTTGAAGATTCTAAAAGGCGGTTGACGTCACTGGACGTTAGAGGCGCTGTACAAATTTTATTAGACTACTAGTTTACGCAGCCTGCTTCGCCGGTCTAGATTTTGCTTTATTTTATTTAAACAATAAACTTACATCATTAAATATTTAATTTAATTCTCACAATATATTAAATGATTTCTCTCCGTATTCATTCTCCTCTCGAGCGGGTGTATGTACACCCATCACCTACACCCATGTACATGCAATATACTCCATTGTACTTCAATATGGTTCATAATGACATAAATATACACAACGCATGTGTCAATACAAATATGGGTTATAAAACAATAGAATATCATCATAGTGTAAATAAAAGCATTTCAAAAAGAAGAGTGCTCCGATCATCACCAAACTTTACAGGATTACTCGTCAGGTCAATCTGAAGATTCCCTGAAAGTTTCATTAAAATCGGTCCAGCCGTTTCGAAGCCTATATGGAACATACCCACACACTTTCTCTTTTATATATATATAGACATGCACACACTTAATCTTTCGTTTTTATTTCCTATGCGAATGAAATAATACAAGCCATATATCTTAGCAAGTTTTTTACCTAAGTCTATTAAATCGTTAACAGCTAGCTCCACCGCCTTCTGGCTGGGCGGTTCCGGCAACTGCGACAAGAAACTCTCAATTTTGTCGTCCGGCGCGAACGTCTTACAATTCAGTACAGTTTGTTCCATTGGTATTCTGCAAGTAAATGTTTAATAATTTTTAAATAGAATTTTATCATCATCATTTCAGCCGCACAACATCCACCTACATAGGCCTCCCTCGGTGCATGACGAGAGGCTCCGGGATCTCCAGAGGAACGCACCGGAGCCCCTCTGCACTGTGTTCAAGGAGAGCACGTCCGGGAGAGGAATAACCTCCCCGGGTGTTATTGTAATTTATAATTGTAATTGGTATTGTAATTAATATTGTACTTTTAAGTGCAGACATATTAAATAAAATAATCTAGCCTTTATTTGCTACTAAAAAATAAAAAATAACTTGCACTTTAAAATAATTTAATTTACAGGTTACCCACTCTGTTAGTCATGTTGCTATATTACATATATATATATATATATATATATATATATATTTAGGGCGTCATTATTTAGTAATTATTAATAAATACATCCTGTAAATCCTACAATTTGTACCTTAATATTTCAGGTGTGGTGTGAGGAGCGAAACCAGCTTCCTTCTCTTTCGTGTACAGTCTGAAGCAATGTCCTGAAAATAAGAATAGAATCGCATCAGGGCATAGGCTAGACCTATTTGCATTAAAATAAAAAAATATTTTCTTTTCTTTTACTATGATAATGAAAATAAAAGTTAGATGATTATTATTATATAAAACAAAATTGCAGTGTTAGTGGTAAGCTATTAGAAACCATAGTGGCGCAACTGAAGTGACAAATTACCAAAACTCATAGAATAAGGCTACGGTATCCCCTGTCTGTCGTATAAGACGACTAAAAGGGGCCTCGGATTCACGAAGCAACAAGGAACCTTTGTTGTCCGCTAAAGTGGACCCAGGAAGAAGTCGACATCGGCAGGCCCGTGCATTTGCACTGCGAGGGCACGGGGGGAGGGATTAACTTCCCCCCAGGACTCTCCGAGACTCCGGTGCGTTCCAATGGAGATCTCGGAACCCCTCACCATGCACCGAGGAAAGGGCACGAGGGGGGGGGGGGTTACCTTACCCCAGAAGGCGGGGTATCTTGTTGAAGATCCCCGTCAACAAATAAAAGCATATTATTACCAGGTTGTACTCTTCCGGCTCGTCCGGTCCTCTGTTGAGCCCCCGCTTGAGACACCCATACAGTCTCCAGGCTTGCCGTTCCTGGAAAGAAAGAATCCATGATTATAGCTGATAATTGTTGATTTATTTTTTAAAATTTGCCCCTAAGTGGAGTGACGATCTTCGCCGGACGGCTGGCAGCTGGATGCGAATAGCCGAGGATCAGTGGCGAGCTTTGGGAGAAGCCTATGTCCAGTGCCGTGAATTATGCTGCGCTATTATTACCAAAAATTAATAAGCTATATAACTTTATTGTCAAATTCCACGCGGATGAAGTCGCGGGCACAGCTAGTTTATAATATTAGCAGAATTATCAGGCTGTAAATTTAACTTCCATACCGGTTCCCTCCTTAATCCGGTTCTCCTTGTGAGCACCTGTATCCACCACGTAGACCACATCAGGTATGGTAATGGACGTTTCAGCGATATTCGTCGCCAGAACGATCTTCCTGACGCCGGGAGCGGGTCTCTCGAACATCTTCGTTTGCTCTGTGGTAGACAGCCTGTAGACGGTGAGATGGTGAGAGAGAACCGACTTCAAAAATGAGAAGGTTATCGTATTGTATGTATTATTCATTTATTTGTAACTAACATGATGGAGCTTAAATAATGCTAATAAAAAAATTCAAAAATATGATTTTTTTTAATCAGGATCGACTTTTTTCCGTCCAATCATCAAAGGTGTCACTAGTACTATCATCTGTCTTCGTTTACGGGACCGGTCTCCTAACACTCTGTATAAATGAAAAAATGTGTGGGTATGTTCCATATAGGCTCCGAAACGGTTGGACCGATTTTAATGAAACTTTCAGGGAATCTTCAGATTGAACTGGCGAGTAATCCTGTTAAGTTTGGTGACGATCGGAGCACTCCTCTTTTTGAAATGTCAAATACAGCTTTTGCAGCATACAGATGTGTACCGAAGGACGAGAACGAAGTAAGAAAATGTTTATAGAATATGATATATAATATGTATGATATGATGTTTATATATATATGATGTTTCTAATATTTTTGTGTATGTACATGTCGGTAATATAAAATGTGTGTGTGTGTGTGTAAAAAGTAAAATAAATATTTTATATTTACTACGATGATATTCTATTGTTTTCAACCCAAATTTGTATTGAGTAGTAATTATGTACATGGGTGTAGGTAATGATCTTGACCCGCTCGAGAAGAGAATGAATACGAAGAGAAATGAATAATTTAATATGTTGTGAGAGTTAAATTAAATATTTAATGATGTAAGTTTATTGTTTTTAATAAAATAAAGCTAGTCATTGCAACTTTAGGCAATCGCCTGGATACTGATCTACGATTTAACTGCAGAATAAAATTACCTAGAATGAACTGGCAACACCATATGTAGTGACGAGCCAGCAAACTGCTCATCCAGGAGTGTTTTCACATGTTTTATTTCTGCCCAACCCGGGAGGAAAACCAGTATGGCACCATCCGACTCTGATTTATCCACCGCCTTTATGACGTTAACCACCTAAGGAAAGAAAGTTAAAAAGAAGGACGGAGCGTATTTAATTCTATATTAACCGACTTCGAAAAACGGTTCACATTCCGTTTTTATTCAATATTCGTGCTCTCATAGCAACCGTCATTTATAAACCAATTTTTATTTATATATATATATATATATACTTTTCATCTATTATTTTATTGTATAAAATATATTTTAATCTCATAACTGTTTTATTTATGTATCATATTTATTATACTCTTATTGTCTGTATAAATTCCATATAAAAGTAGTATTGCGCGCGCACGTCTTTAGGTAGTCCCGGGCACCGCTGAAAATCAGCGCTGTCGCATCCTTGTGACAGCATATGCTGAACGATGTCCGATATTGGCATCATATGTTTTGTATTATTTGTCCGTGTAACTTTAACTGTGTTTTGTCTATTTTTCATTATTTTTTAATGTGTGTTATATTCTGTCTGTGATGTGTTTTTGTATTGTGATGCCAATAAATAAATGTCTATGTCTATATATATAAATATATATAGCCGTAAGCAAAAATAAAGGGTCGGTTAAGAAAGTTTGAATATCTCGGAAGATAAAGCTAGCTAACTGGAATAAATTGTGCATGATAGATAATTAAATATCCCTAAAATAAAATAAAATATTTTATATTTACTACGTTGATATTCTATTGTTTTCAACCCAAATTTGTATTGAGTAGTAATTATGTACATGGGTGTAGGTAATGATCTTGACCCGCTCGAGAAGAGAATGAATACGAAGAGAATGAATAATTTAATAATATGAGAGTTAAATTAAATATTTAATGATGTAAGTTTATTGTTTTTAATAAAATAAAGCTAGTCATTGCTTTAGGCAACCGCCTGGATACTGATCTACGACTTAACTGCAGAATAAAATTACCTAGAATGAACTGGCAACACCATATGTAGTGACGAGCCAGTAAATTGCTCATCCAGGAGTGTTTTCACTTGTTTTATTTCGGCCCAACCCGGGAGAAAAACTAGTATGGCACCATCCGACTCTGATTTATCCACCGCCTTTATGACGTTAACCACCTAAGGAAAGAAAGTTAAAAAGAAGGACAGAGCGTATTTAATTCTATATTTTAAACGCCTTCGAAAAAGGGGTTCACATTCCGTTTTTATTCAACGTTCGTGCTCTCATAGCAACCGTCATTTATAAACCAATTTTATGTATTTATATATATATATATATATATATATGTATACATATATATATATATATATACTTTTCATCTATTATTTTATTGTATAAAATATATTTTAATCTCATAACTGTTTTATTTATGTATCATATTTATTATACTCTTACTGTCTGTATAATAATATTCCATATAAAAGTAGTATTGCGCGCGCACGTCTTTAGGTAGTCCCGGGCACCGCTGAAAATCAGCGCTGTCGCATCCTTGTGACAGCATATGCTGAGACGATGTCCGATATTGGCATCATATGTTTTGTATTATTTGTCCGTGTAACTTTAACTGTGTTTTGTCTATTTTTCATTATTTTTTAATGTGTGTTATATTCAGTCTGTGATGTGTTTTTGTATTGTGATGCCAATAAATAAATGTCTATGTCTATATATATATATATAAATATATATATATATATATATATATATATATATATATATATATATATATATATATATATATAAATATATATATCTGTAAGCAAAAATAAAGGGTCGGTTAAGAAAGTTTGAATATCTCGGAAGATAAAGACTACCTAACTGAAATAAATTGTGCATGATAGATAATTAAATATCCCTAAAATAAAATAAAATATTTTTATTAATTTATTTAAATTCATTAAAAAACATAAGCTTAAACGTAAAAGGATATCTTACGTAAACTTGGATAATACAGTATTTTTCATTAAATTTTATTTTTATTTAAATTTTAGTACTTAGTGTTGCCGCCATATGGCGACACTAAGTACTAAAATTACATACATACAGGCATTAATAAAAAAAAATGTAATATTAACGCGTAACATAGTAACCATCCAAGCCGAGGTTACCCTTCACCTTCACCCTTGTATCGAGTTACTAGGTAATAGAGGTTCCAGCCCTGTAGTTCTGGGCTCTCAAGAATAAGACTACGGTATCCCCTGCCTGTCGTATAAGGCGACTAAAAGGGGCCTCGGGTTCACTGGGCGACAAGGGTGGGGGCCTTTGTCGTCCGCTATGGTGGACCCGGGAAGAAGGCGACATCGGCTGGCCCGTGTAGCCTTGGACTATGAGGGCACAGGGGGGGAGGGAGTAAACCCCACATAACCGCCGCCTTAAAGGCGGGGTATCTTTCTGAAGATTTCCTCCCCGTCAAAAAAAAAAAAGGTAATAGAGGTTCAGGCTAAGCAACCTGAGAGGTATGTCACCTCTCAATCCGGTGAAGCAGTAAAGGCCAACCTCTCTGGCCAACTGTGTAGTTCGTCATAAAAAAGCCTTGTTCATTAATTATATTTGCTTAAACATACCTCTTGGGAGTAGATTTGCGGTTTACCATCTTCTTTGATGCAATTTTCATTTGTCATAGAAAGTTTTAGACGATATTTCTTCTGGATGTCCTCCAAATATGAGACCTGTACGGGGTAAGTACGACCCGGCACTTCAACGATTGGGCACGAATTGAAATATCTGAAATAAATTGGATGTTGATAGGAAAAGGGACTACTACTAATTATGATGGGCTAAATGGCAGGGAAGAGACGCGCTAGACGTAGGAAAGTGGTTTGAGTAACATCAGAGAGTGGACCGGCATTGCCAGCGTCGAACAACTGTTTCACTTGGCACACGACAGGAATAAGTTCGCTGAGCTGACGGCCGTCAGCTGAGCGAACTTAGAGGAAATTAATTGAGAGGAACTTAATGGAGAGGCATTTGAAGAAGAAGAAGGAAAAGGGATGAAAGGCTTAAGTCTACTAGATCATACATTATCATCGTCGCCCATGTTCATCCACATCACCGGAGGAGTTGCTAGACTTTGAGAAAGGACTAGGCTCGTTTCTTGAAGATCCCCAAACCGTACTGGTTCGGAAACACTCTTAGTGACAACAAGTTGATAGTGCTTGTAAGAAACGTTGGCATTCATTACATTTTATGAATACTGTACGTCAGCCCTGTAGATCTAGGCTCGTAACAATAAGACTACGGTATCCCCTGCCTGTCGTAGAAGGCAACTGGATGGGGCTCGGGGCTTCACTGGGCGTCACCTTTGTCGTCCACCAAAGTGGACCCGGAAAGGCGACACCGGCTAGCCCGTGTCGCCTTGCACTACGTGGGCACAGAGGGGAGGGACTAACCTCCCCGCCGAGAAGTGCTCTTCGAAGAGCACAGTGCAGAGGGGCTCCGGAGCGTTCCACTGGAGATCCCAGAGACCATGCATCGAGGATGGGCCACCGGGGGGGGTTTTAGTGAGTAAAAACCTACATAACCCCGCCTTCCGATCCTATCTGAGAACACGTCTTAGTATATAATATATAGTGTCTAGATTTTTTTTTTAAAGTTACTCACTTAGTGAAAACCTCTGTATCCAGGGTGGCGCTCATTATGATGACTTTGAGGTCGGGATTGAGGTCGAGGGCACGCTTCAACAACAGCAGAGTGACGTCAGTGTTGACGTCACGCTCGTGAGCCTCGTCTATGAATACGTGGGAGCAGCCGTTTAAACCTGAAAAGTCATATAATTTGAGATAAGGAGTAATGAGGGGAAATCTTCAATGATTCGGATATATTTATTTTATTTATTTATAAACTCTTTATTGTTTAAAGTTACAGCCGTTATATATATATATATATATAATACATATGTCCCACTGCTGGGCACAGGCCTTCTCTGTAAAGAGAGTATAAGGGCATAGTCCACCACACGCTTCACATGCCTTAGACCGCCACCTTCCCATGGACCGCTCGCCGAAGCAACGTTTCCATACTTACGACACTCGGAATAACGACAAGGCTATCAACTCTTTGCTTCCAGCGCATACTGCAATATATAATATCCTGATAACCTCGAAAAGCTAATGGTTGGCCACGGTGGACGGAAAAAGAGCACGCGGTGGCTCACCTGCACGGTGGGCAGACACAGTTAAGACGCTCACAGGCCTGCCAATAACCAAAGCCAAAGACCGCCGAGGATAGGGACACGTGGAAGTTAATCGTTAAGCGAGCAATCAACACTTTGTGCTAGACACGACCTTCAGCAATGAAGGAGACGACTGAGAAGAGATATACCTATTGAAGGATATGTGAAGTTCTTACTCCTTAGGCCCCCAGTAGCCCACTTCCTCGCGAGAGGCAACGGATTCTCTAGTGGAACGCTAATCCCGAGTGAGGTTTCCCCCTCCTTAGCCAGCACCAGTATTGTCTTCTTCCCGGGTCCACTGTCGCCGATAACAAGGTCCCCTTGTCGCCCGTAAACCCGACGCCCCTTTTAGTCACCTTCTACGACAGGCAGGGGATACCGTAGCCTTTTTAATATTCTATAATAAGGCTGTTTTAAAACTTACCTGGGTTAAGTTGTAGTCGGCGCAAGAGTACACCTGACGTACAGTACATCACTATACCGCTTGAGGGTCGGGGAACTTTAGAATGCAGCCTGACTTGGTACCCTATCGAATCTCCCACCTGTTAAACAACAGGCCTCATATATATGACTGAGGCATGATAGCTCAGTGTCTATCCGGGCGTCTCAAGTTCTACAATAGATAGCCTAATGATTTAGGATACGGTCTGCAAATCGTAGCGTAGTGGATTCGAATCTACCATTCGACTATTGACGTAAACCACCTCCCAAACCAAGCCTAAGTTTATTTGGAACAGTTAACAAAAACAAGTTTAGACTCGTGTTAGGATATGATTCACATCAATAGTCGAATGTTGGATTCGAACCCACGACCTTAGGATCCGATCCCAGTACACTAACTCTTTATAAATCCCACCCTTTCCACCATCGGACTTCAAGACGCACTGCAGGATTTCATCCTTTTGTTGTGAACATCCTTCAAACCCGAACGAAGCGCTTTGCTTCGTCTTTCATTATTCGTACAGCAAAGGACTGGAATAGTTTGCCCGCGTCTGTCTTTCCGTCCGATTACAATGTGGGTATTTTCAAGAGTAGAGTGAATAGGCATTTACTCAGCTAGTGCGCTTTACCATCCAGGACTGCATTTCCACTTAACATCAGGTGGGATCGTAGTCTAGCACTTGCTTAGAAAGGATAAAAAAAATCATTCGTCATATATATATATGTCATAGTCATTTATATATATCATAATGCCATCGATACCGAAGACGCCAAACACTAATTAGTGTGCTAGTGGTACGTCACCGGTAAACCATAGTCACATCAATGAACTAATAGACTACTAAAACTAGTAAATATCGACCACTATTTTTTTATAAAAAATCGGCTCACGTTGACATAGACATATTCATCATTGGCACAAAATTGAAACACATAAAAAAGACAGAAAAAAAATATATTAAAAAAAATTACATAGTTAAAGAAAAAACAAATAGCACATAAGATTATATTATATGCTTTTATATTATATCTTTGCCGATTATATATATTATATGACTTATTATGCCAATGGACGTTTTGTACACAATTGGTTTAGCAGAATCGGTGCCCTAGTACTTTATCCCCTTACCTATTTATATTGTAGTTGAAATTGACACAATTTATTATCATCTTAACATCAATTAAACGCTATCACGCCGTTGCCACAGAGGGGTAGGCGTGGATTTCGACTTACCTCCTCACCCAATTCGTCGGCAACTCGTTGCGCCAGACCGATAGCCGCGACCCGCCTCGGTTCCGACACTATAGAGGTGACACTTGAGCCCAATTTCCGTAGCACCGCCGCTGGCGCTCGAGTGGACTTCCCACAACCAGCTGCTCCGACAATCACTAGAACACGAGATTCTTCCAGCTTCGATGTTATTTCATGTCTGTGGACGTTTATTATATTTTTGAAGTAATACCAAGTACATTTACGAGTAAAACATGAACAGATTTCAAATCGAATCAAACGTTAAAGGCTATTATAGATATAGTGAAAAAAGATTTTCGTAATTTTTCGGAAAAGTTTGTATTTATCGTGTTCTCTCAAATAGCTCCAAATTACTGGATATGTAAAATGTCATTCATTTAATACGATCATTCATTTACAGTACGGGTGTCATCGTATTCCGACAAAGATCCGAGTTTTCCCTAAAGAAAATAATTTCTCACTACATCTGTACACACGGAAGCCATCTTTGTTATTGTATGTTAACTGGCAACACGTGACACCCAGCGATTGTTATGCATAATAACTACTTCCAATGATATCTTAGTGATTTACCTGAACCTTATTGTATCTTTGGAAAATAAGGAGTGGAATAAGTTGCCGGCGTCAGTCTTTCCGTCCAAGTACGACGTGGGCGTACTATCTTTCGACTATATCACCACTTAACACCAGGTGGGATCATGGTCAAGCGCTAGTTTACTTGATTTAGTTCATTGTCACATAAATTAGCATTGTAATGAATAATTTAACTTTATTAGTTCGTAATCTGATTTTTAATTAATTTTGTATAAAGATTGTAAGGACGCGCATTTGTGACGGTATTCGTTAAAATAATTCCTTGTATAAAGTTACGCTGTCGGAATGAAACAAGTGTAATAGTTGTTGGACTATTTTATTCCACAAGACCTACAAATTATTACATATATTACCGTAGGAATTACGAAATAGAATTAATTAGAACCTAATCCTTTCAAATGAATCATCGAAATCGGTTGGCGTGATATTGCGTTCTTTCTCTATTTGTCGTATACATACTGAATGTAAGACTCATACAGCCTTACAAATAAACGTGGTATAAATATAAACTTAGGAATAAATTAAGAATAAGCAAAATTTGTACTAATATACCAAGAATACGGTATACGTTGTATAACGTTGACGTTTTTGTTCATACAATCGTTATTCCGAAGTTATAATGACGTACACCCTTGTGTAAGTCCAGTATAACATTTATTTATCGATTTGTGTTTGTGTTCGCTCATTTAAATTAACTTATTATGGAATTAAGGGCAATGGAGGAAGTAGAAACAGTAAATGACTTGATAAATATCATTCAGATTCCAAAAAAAGTAAAAATATTTAAAAGATAGGAAAACCCTTTTGATTAATATATCGATGATTAGTTTCGATTAAAATATCGGTTTTCTAAAAGTGGTATAATAATTCTAGACCATTTATTAGAAAGGTCTCTTACTATGGACAAGCGTGGAAGTGGATTATCTTCTATCTATATATAGAGTATAGAATATTTTTATAACCGCCACACATTGACAGATACATTACTACACTACTACATAGACTACATTAATTTTTTTAGTATGGTTTCTCTTTGATTACGCTGTTGCCAACTCGTGCATTTTGACGTAAAGGAAGAATAGATAAACCATAGTAATTCCGGATTTATTTGTGGTAAACTATTCTCAGCTTATTCTTAATTTATTCCTGGTTTAACTAAAATTAGTTTAAGGGTGGAATAAATATGTTATAATTCATTTTTATTTATAAGACTGATATGGTTTTCATATCGAATTGAGAACTCTTTTAAAGTCGGTTGAAAAAGTACAATAACGTGATATGTGTATTAATGTACGTGCTTGCTCATGCGTACACTTCACGCAATCGGCAAGGCATATACCAAATTGGGATTGGTAGTGTTCCACGTACTCGGTGACGAATACAAGGTAAAACATGTACAGTAATTTAAAAACACACACAACAAACAGCTAAAGGTCCCGCCGGTCCCAACAGCACTGCCAAATTGTGGTTTTCCTCGACGTATGTCCATAAATTAAATTCTGAAATCCGTCACGTACTGTTTGTTCCGAAGAAATAAAAATTGTGTAAGCATTTAATAAGTTTTTTTTCTATACTCAACTTCACAATTAGAGGAATTTGAATTGCTTTTTTTTATTATTGGAATTGTACGTCCCGTCCTTTGTTGACAACTAATACATATAAAAATTTAAGTTGAAATTTTTAAATGAAAAATGTGCAAACATTTTTTTGTGTCGAACAAGTTTCGTCGGATTTGGAAACTTGTAGTGACAGCTAAATTTTTTTTTTTACGTCTGTAAACTAGCGCTTGACCATGATCCCACCTGGTGTTAAGTTGTGATATGGTTGAAAGATGGTCAGCCCTGTAGTTCTGGGCTCTCAAGAATAAGACTACGGTATCCCCTGCCTGTCGTACAAGGCGACTAAAAGGGGCCTCGGGTTCACTGGGCGACAAGGGTGGCGGCCTGAGTCGTCCACCAAAGTGGACCCGGGAAGAAGGCGACATCGGCTGGCCCGTGTCGCCTTGCGCTGCGAGGGCACAGGGGGCCCTCTGCACTGTGCTCTCTTTGAGCACAGTGCAGAGGGGCTCCGGTGCGTTCCACTGGAGATCCCGGAGCCCCTCGTCTTGCACCGAGGAAAGGGCCACCGGGGAGGTTTTAGTGGGTAAGAACCCCACATAACCGCCGCCTTCCCCCCAGAAGGCGGCGGTATCTTTCTGAAGATTTCCTCCCCGTCAACAAAAAAAAAATGGTTGAAAGATGGTACGCGCTAGTTTAGTAAGCCTATTCACTCTACTCTTGAAGGCTCCCACGTCGTACTTGGACGGAAAGACTGACGCCGGCAACTTATTCCACTCCTTTGCTGTACGCACGATGAACGATGACTCAAATAGCTTCGTTCGGACGCGCGGAACATCGACTATAAAAGGGTGGAGACCCGCCGAGTGTCTAAACGTCCGAAGGTAGAATGGGGGTGGGGAATTAACTCTGTCTCTCTCTCTCTTAAACTTAACTCTCTTTAATTAACTCATTAAATGTTCCGAGCTTATAAGATTCTGTATAGTCATTGATTCGAATACCAATCCACCATATGACTATTGACGTGCATCATCTCCTAGCACAAGCTTAAGCTTAGTTGGAATGGTTAATAATAATTTTAGTAATATTTGTGAAAAAATATATATTGTTAGCTTTATTATAAGCGTCTTCTAAACAGGAGCTTCTAGGCTTCGAGTCTGGTAAACCAATTGTGTACAAAATGAACGTTCATTAGCATCATAGTTGTCGAAATTTGCCATCGTAGTCTTTTAGTTCATTGTTGGTTACTATGGGTTACTAATGGCGTCAGCCCTGTAGTTCTGGACTTGTAGAATAATACTACGGTATCCCCTGCCTGTCGTAGAAGGCAGCTAAAAGGGGCCTCGGGTTCACTGGGTGGGCGACGAGGGTGGGTGGCTTTGTCGCCCGCCAAAGTGGACCCGGGACCTACCCTACTTCCCGTACAGGGGCACATTGATAAATAAGTAATGATATTTATAAGGAAGGAAATTGAAAGGAAAGAAAACTGAAAGGCCCTGACCGTTCTAGCCAGGGGAACAAGAAATAGCATAGGCTAGCGACTATGCTCAGAGCAAATTGACATAGGGTTTCAAAACTCAGATATTAATATAATTCTACTGAATTATTTTAATATCCTTATATTTATCCTTTGTTACAAAAATAACCTCCCCCCCGTGACGTGCTCTCCGTAGAGAGCACAGGGGATTCGGTGCGTTCTATGATCCCGGAGCCCTTAATCGTGCACCGAGGGAGGGCCACCGGGTGGAGGGGTGATAAGAACACCACATAACCGCCTTCCTTCCTTGTATCTTGAAGATTTCCCGCCCGTCAACAAAAAAAGGGTCACTAATGTCATACTACTGGCACGATAATTAAGTGTATGTATGACGATTTAGTAATAATGCAATGATAATTAACGTGACTGTAATAGATCGGTTTTATAATGAAACTTCACTGGAAAATAGCCGACTTGGGGCCCTTTTAATGCTGAATTTGAATATACGACCTTACGTTTTGCAGACCGTACCCTAAACCATATGGCTATTGCCGCTTTACGATTAATTACAGATAATAAATATATAGATCAATGGGAAAATAACGATATTACTAAACAATTGCTAAGATAATTCCTATAAATTCCTAATTAATTTCAACAGCGTTCATAACCTTGAACTTAATCCATAAGGTCAAGGTTATGCAGAGGTCGACGAGTTCAGAAACTTCAGGTCACGGGATTACGCACGACAGTATCGGGGTTATAAGGTAGAGGTCAGAATGTGGGTCACGCCATTCGTCGAAGTTCTTTATCGGGGACGCGACCCGGTTTTCCTGGCGGGTGATAATACCAATAATAGCTATGATATCTTAAATTGTGGTTAAATATTACGTAATCTTGCTCGTATCTCAAAGCAATTATCCACATTGAAATACCATTGCCACAATTGTTTTGTAAATGCTTTGGAAATGAGGGAAACAAGCACACAGACTGAGGTCTTTTTGTTTTGTTGACGGGGGGGCAAATCTTCAACAAGTTACCCCGCCCCCAGAAGGCAAGGTTATGTGGAGTTTTTACCCACTAAAACCCCTCCGGTGGCCCTTCTTCGGTGCATGGTGAAGGGCCCCGGACCTCAGAAGAACGCACCGGGGCCCCACTACACTGTGCTCTTCAGAGAGCACGTCCCTCCTCTCAATTCTTCTGTATGTTTCGTTTTTAAGTTTGTTACCTCATAACTTTCGACCGGGTTAATTGACTTTGATGATTCTTTTTTTTTATTTAAAAGTAGGTGCTTCTCTTCTCTTCGTTCTTTCCAGTCTTAAATTTACATTTTAAATTTTATATCCGCGACAAATAGTAGAATAACTTAATATCAGTCATCACGCCAACCGATTTCGATGATTAATTTTTTGTTGGTAAGGATTCACTTCGAGGGAAGTTTCGTTAGGTTCTAATTAATGTATTTTTTTAAAGAAAGATAGCAATATTTTTTTCATAAGCTTGTGCTAGGGGATTGTTCACGTCAATAGTCGTAATGGTGGATCCGAACCCACAACCTTACGATTCGCAGACCGTACCCTAGACCATTAGGCTATTGACGCTTAGTTTTTGGATGTTCCTTAAATTATCTGAAATAGCAGCCGACCGAGTCATGGTTCGGCCCTCTCGGGCGCTCTCGGGTCGGAATCCTTACGCGTAACATAGTAACTGTCCAAGCCGAGGTTACCCCTCACCGGAGGGACCCTTGTGTCGAGTTACTAGCGATAGAGGTTCAGGCTAAGCGACCTAAGAGCTATGCCACCTCTCAATCCGGTGAAGCAGTCAAGGCCAGCTTCTCTGGCCAATCTGTGTAGTTTGTCATTAAAAAAACATACTTACGCGTACTGATCAATGGGTAAAGGCGACAATCCTTCATCGTATTGTTGAAATTTCTGCTTCAATATTCTACTGCGTCTTGCCAACTGTGTTTCGGACGGTGGGTTCACTGGTCTCCCGAAGACTGGGTGTACGGGAATTTTTGTATCTATAAAGGTACGTGTATATTTACGAATAAACAGAAAAACCGACTTCAAAAAAATGTGAAACTGAGGTCTTTTATTTACTTAGGCGTTTTAGCCCAAATATTTATTACCTGACAAATTTTTAATGTCATCATCGATTTCGAATTCTTGCGATTCTTCAGGAAGGTTATCTGGAAACCAAAAAGTTTGAGTTTTTGACAATTTGGACAAATTAAAAAAAAATAAGTAGAAGTTACGCACTCTTGATTAGGGGACAAAAAGATCGGACGAAGCGATATTTTTTTTTCGCAAATATTATTAGCATTCTTGCTAACTATTGCAAATAAGCTTAGGCTTGTGTAAGGAGATGGTTCACGTCAATAGTAGAATGGCGGATTCGAACCGACGACCTTACGATCCACAGCCCGTACCCTAAACCATTAGACTATTGACGCTTAAAAGTTGATAGAGAGATATAAGTCAGCGAAGATAGAAATGTTACGTTTCGTTTATTACTATAGGGACATGAGAGAGGTGTGAGCAAACATTTTCTTTCTCTCTTGAACAATCGTGTATATGGTATAATTAGGGGCAAATAAATCTAGCGCTGAGCGTACAGTCGCGCACGCATTATTAATTTCTCCCATCTCACTTCGTTTCTACAATTTACGAATAAAGTGTTTTTGTTTGTACTACTAACAGTCATTAAAAATCAAACACACACAACAACAAATATTTCGTAATGGCCACACAATGCGCAGAGGCGACGAAAATTTGGAAAAATTTACTGTAATTTGAAACACCAAAGACGCGACTCGTCGTCCTCTAAATTTTACACGGTCGTAAGAGATGCAAGCAGCAAAAGCTGGTGGACGCAGATCATCCGCCCCAGATGCGAAGCTGACGGTGTGAGACCTACATTAGAGAGAGAGAGAGATATACAGAGAATAACTCACCTTCTATATCTATGGTTGAATCTTTGGTTAAAGCTGATGGTGTGACCAAGAGCCTTTGATTTGCCTCGTGAAATGTCTCCTCATATATATGTTCTGTGAGATAAGTTAATGTTAAAGTTACAGCCTTTATATATATATATATATATATATGTATATAAACATATGTATATATATATATATATATATATATAAATAGCCTTTATATATATATATATATATATATATATATATATATATATATATATATATATATATATATATATATATATAATATGTCCCACTGTTGGGCGCAGACCTTCTCTGTAAAGAGAGCATAAGGGCAGACTTCACATGCCTTAAAAAAAAATTCTAAGGCACGTGAAGTCACGATTCACGATCAACGTGTAAGGTTTCCTCACGATGTTTTGCTTCACCGCCGAGCGCGTGGTAAATCAGCACATAAAATTGCTACAACAATTTATTGGTGCCGGCTTCGAGGATAGAATTCAGGTTGCTAGCGTACTATACAACTTGAGCCAAGCTAACACGGCTCTCAATGAGATAAGATAACTATAATTTAACTTGACATTAGAAGAAAAAAAAAATACAACATAATCTTAATAATATTATAATGTATGTTTGTGAGTATGTGTGTGAAGTGTGTTACTCTTTCACACAAAAACTACTGAATGGATTTTGATGAAAATTTACAACAATAAAGTTAACACATGAGAGTAACATAAAATATAACGATAAGTAGGAAAAAAATACACAAATATAATGTATGATGGAAATGTTTGTCTTAAACAAACATACAAAAAGTCTGCGACGCCATATATCTATCTTTAATAAGTAAGCCGTTACCACCAAAATAGAGAATCACAAATACAATAAAAATTGATTATTTAATTCTAATGCACATTTGGTTGTACCGAATTGATCCTTAAATCAAAATAAATACTTTTACCGCATCTGCTATTTAAAGTAGTACAAGGGAATACAAAAAAGGACATACTTATTAATCGCAGGAAACAGAGCGGGGCGGAGCTAGTAATGGACTATGCCTTAATACTCCCTTTAGAGAAGGCGAGGCCCAACAGTGGAAGTTATACAGCCTATTGTTATACTTACTAATATCTTTTCATAATCATTCCATATCCTTTGAATCCTTTCAACTGAATTATCACTGATTGCAGCATATAATGGTTCGTTGAGACTACTCTTGATCTCTTCTATGACTCTCTTTTCGTAAATAGGGTTGCCTTTGTTATCTATCCGTTTGTTTGTGTAGAGCCAATGTAGTGCTTGTGTTGCTGATCTCTCTGCTGCTTGTCTTTTGGATATTGCAGCACTGCAACAGAGTATTTTTAATATTTTTTTTCTTTCATATTTAAATTGCTAATTTTTTCTGTTCTGTTTAATATTATGGCTTAAACTAAATTATGGTGAATGTGCAACACCTAGACAAACCACTGAGGTTTTTATGGCGTCAAGATATATTGCCATTTATATAAATTGTTTTGATAAATAAATAATCTAAAGAGTTTTTAAGTAGTTTTAGTTAGCACTTCTATCTTAATCATTAATTTTAGTATTCTAGATGTTCATGGGCCAGTGATCACTTAAGATCCAGACACCCACTCTACTATTTGCATGATCTTTAATAATAAAATTGATCAGTTACATTACTAACAGTTAAAATTTCATGATCAAGCATTGTTCTATACAATTTTTAGAACATTAAAAAAATGGAGATGAACTGATAACTTCCTCCTTTTTGATGTTGTTTAAAAAAGCATCTATTGCTTTCTAGATAGCATTGTTGGGGATTTTCAAAGGAAATGGTGTCCACATAACACCAACCTCAAGCTTGTGACTTTGATAACAAAATTAGTCTATGTACCTCTCAAATTTAATTTTCTCAGGCCAAACGAAGGTATATGTGCATATCCACTCGTTGCTTTGTGAAATTTTCTTTCTAACACCCTTTGGTGCAACAATGTTTTGTTTGTAGAAGATTTCAAACACCTTTTCTGGAGTCCTATTATTCAATTCATTCAGTGTGACCCTCGGTTGTGGGAATAGCTCAGATACTCTTTTCAGCTCTGAAGATATAAAGTTAAAATTTAGTTTTATATTTCGAGAAATGTGGCAAAAGTATGTAGTGTAATCTGGTAAACATAGGGTCTATATGGTATCACAATATTAACATTAACACAGTAAAATATGATTGATAAATCAATTGACTTATTAAGTCTTCCGCACTATCGTTTTAAGAATTATCCAAAATTAACACTAGGCAATCTGTTTTACGGGTCACACTAGTTATGTTTTGGGTAAGTAATTAAAGCAGTTTAAAAGCACTTACACAACATACCTCTCTCATGCTGCAAATTCTTCAATACTGTTACATCCCCATCAAGTAAACCATTTGAATAATTTCTTCTACGTGTTGTGCCCAAAAGAGACAAGTATGAATATGACAGTTGTTTATTTCTCTCTAGGCATTTCAAATTTGTATGAAAAGCTAAAGCATCTAAAAAGTGATTGTATATTTACAAATAGTATTAAAATTTTTATTAAATAAATTGAAGAATTTTTTATTTATAAATTACAAATGGAAAAATAATAATACTTACTGTGGTATGGCTTATGCGGTAATTTATTTTTGCAAATATGCCTACTGCAATCAACTTGAAGCAGTTGCTTTGCGTAATTCACTTTAGATATAAAATAATTCCTCAAAAACATTGTCATTAATTTTAGATTGAAGTTATAACCTCAAAAGACTTTTTCTTTGGTTATATAATGGAAATCAATATAAATAAGACGGTGTATGCTATATAAGTTGCTCCATACATAATAATAATAACAAATTATACTTTGAATGTTTTTTACAGTACTAATATCATTTAAAAAGAATTAAAAGAAATTTAGTTATAATTTGACATATTTATGTGTCAACGGAAGAATTGACGTTTAAAAACTTGCACTGTTCTAAAAATTTTTCTAAATCCATATTTTGTAGGCTTTCGAATTTTTATAACTAAAACTTGTAATATTTTATTTTATAGTATCGATACAATAGTGTAAAATATATTACCATAACTAAGGCTAAAATTTGTCTGATTTACTGTCGAAATTTTGTATATAAAAACTAACATGTTACATATACATTACCCTACATATACCCTAACATGTTAGGAGCGTTGCTTCTTCGCGACCGAGTTCTCTTCTCAGTTCTCTACATTGGAGTCAGAGCATGTTCTTGTTTCAATTTAGGCTATAGAAGACTATTCTCTTTTTTGGCCGCACGCATAGGATATACATTATTACTATATTCCATTTGAGAATTGAGAATCGTCTATCCATGCTAGGGTCATCCCGGAACTATCTACCTATAATATTATATCGCCTTATAAACTACATAATTTCTACCGTATTCTCCATTACCACAGACAATTTACTTATAAGTGAAATAAAATAAAATCATAATCACTGTATAGACTTTTGACTAGTGTATTTCATAATATACCTTATTGTTAATATAATGTAAAAGTTATATTAGTCTATTTATAAAACTTAATAGTCTACGCTGCGATCGCTGTGACGTCATGGGTTAACCCGCTTGTTGATTAAACCATCGTTAAAGGTCAGATGTTATGTATACGTTATAAATTCCAAACGCGTGCTAAGTTAGTAATAATTAATTGTTATTCTTAATATTAATAGTCATCTATAATATATTAACTTATTTAGTTTTTGTATGAACGCTTCTTGTTTACGTTTTGACTAGAACAACTATTAAAGATTCTGCGTTGACATAATGTTATACCTAATTTTAGATATGTAACGTAATTATAGGATTATAATATGTTTATATATAAGGAAAAGTTGTGGTCTTTCCATGACGCGCTAAGATGATATGAAATGAGTTTTTTTTTATTATCATATGTAACAAAATGTTAACGGAACGCACACTCGGAGCCACATGGACTAGCAACAGGGTAGTGTCGGACTCCAATCGATTAAAAATCTTCACACGGTACCTATTCTATCACGTTCCACATCATGTACAAGGGTTACGGGATAACATCGAACAGTAATTCCGCAACTGTTTGTTTTGTCAGATATAATTTTTGTTTTAATAATAACAAAAATATCAATAATTATTATCAGTCTGTTGGGCATCGGTTTTATATAACCCACCATTTACGATCCTCCGCTTTCCGCGTCCAGCTATTTCAACCTTCTTCAGCCAAGCCATCTTTATCAAGTCGTCTGACCATCAGGGCCCAAGCCTGTGATTTTTATTATTTAATCTTTTACAGTCGTATCAATTATCATTCCATCATTACAAAAACCACACACAATGGGCGGCGCTGGTAAACTTTAGTGCCAAAAATAAACTAATAAATTATTAAATCTAGCAAACATCGACCAATGTACGTTCATTTGGTACGTAATTATCATATAAATATTATACATAATTAACAGACTCGAGACAGTATAGAGAGGATGTGCTACGCTCTCGAAATATAAGCGCCCTCTATTTCAAACTTTCTGCGTTTACTGCCTCCATATTTGTTACATATTTGGACCACTGCTGTTTCAGCATACAGATTTATATAAGATTATTATTGTACGGCGATGGGCTTTACCCATTTGCTTATTTCATGCTTCGGGAAGCGGAACTTAGCTTAGCTCAGAATGTCCTCAGCCCTATAGTTCTGGGCTCTCAAGAATAAGACTACGGTATCCCCTGCCTGTCGGAGAAGGCGACTAAAAGGGGCCTCGGGTTCACTGGGCGACAAGGGTGTGGGCTTGAGTCGTCCACTAATTTGGAGGGCACAGGGGGGGAGGGAGTAACCTCCCCCCCGGGACGTGCTCTCCTTGAGCACAGTGCAGAGGGGCTCCGGTGCGTTCTACGTTGAGATCCCGGAGCCCCTCGTCATGCACCGAGGTAAGGGCCACCAGGGAGGTTTTAGTGGGTAAGAACCTTTCTGAAGATTTCCTCCCCGTCAACAAAAAAAAAAACCTCAGAATGTCCTTTAGCTATCTGCTCGAAAGTTACCGTCCGAGGTAACGACTCACCAGCAGGGACCCTTGCGTCTAGTTACTAAAAAACAAACAGGCGAATTTAGAACCTCCTCCTTTTTTGAAGTCAATTGAAAATTAAATTAGTTAATAAAGGTTTTGGACACAATTGAATTGTGTCAATTGTGACATATTTGTGTGTTCATAGTTGTCTTTGATAAATATCGGACTGCCCCGTATTTTTCATTTACCAGGGTGATGTAATGCACGTGTGCAGCATAGAACACGCTCATTAGGCTAATTAGAAAAAGCTATTAAAATGGTACAGTTTCTTATATTTCAGTCACGTAGTCGCTTGATTGGTCACACAAGATTAATTTAATGTATTATAATTATATCTAATCTATATTGGATGGATGGGATAAGCTCGGGTTTCGAATGTCCTTTACGCTTGAATTTAAGCGTAAGGGACATTCGAAATGAAAAGTGGTAAGAGTGATACTTTTTATGAGTAAACGAGCAGACCTATTGTCTGTATCACACTGTAGAAGCAAGAGAGAGCAGTGCGCGCATTTTCTTTCTCTCTTGAACAGTCTTGTATCTATATATTCAAAAGAGAATGTGTGTGTGTATGATCCGTATTGGCTCCGAAACGGCTGGACCGATTTCAATAAAACTTTCAGGGAATCTTCAGATTGACCTGACGAGTAATCGTGTAAAGTTTGGTAGCTCGATCGGAGCACTTCTCTTTTTGAACTGTCAAATACAACTATGATGATATTCTATTGTTTTTTTAATCCAAATTTGTATTGACACATGCGTTATTGATGTCATTATGAACCATTTTGAAGTACAATAGAGTATATTGAAGTATAATAAATCCCTAAATGTTAAGAATGATATTGTATTCTGATATGTACATGGGCGTAGGTAATGAACTTTACTCGCTCGAGCAGAGAATAGAAGAGAATGAATACGGAGAGAAATTAATAATTGAATATATGTGTTAAATAAAATATTTAATGATGTAAGTTTATTGTTTAAAAAAAGCAAAATCGCTTTAGTAAATAGTTAAAGAAGTTTCACTTCAGTCGTATTGTCTAAACTTAGACCACTAAAAAAAATCAAAAACGTTTTTACTTTTTTTTAGTTTAATTTACTAGTAATATACTCCGATTGGTCTTTTGATTTGACTATATGCGGTAAAGCGTGGTAGATAATGAATAGAAGATGTGGCTTCTATTAAGTAATCAGTTATGTATGCAGTTTATTTGAACCCGTCTACCTTGAAATGCCTTTCGACTTTTAACCTTTGCGTTATAACCAGTTATGAAGTCACATTTCCATATATGAGGCCATCTTGTTTTGGAATAGTTTAAAAGAATCTACAGGAATTATAAAAGCTCCCTAGCTTTTTTGCCTTTTTACCACCTAAACTTGGATGGTAAGGCGCACTAGCTTAGTAATTTATCAGTGTACAACCGACCGAGCAGTAGCCCTCTCGTGCGCCCTCGGGATGCTTACGCAACCTGTAAACATCCAAGACGAGGTTACCCGTCATCGGAAGGATCATTGCGTCGAGTAACTAGCTCTAGAGTTTCAGGCCAAGCAACCTAAGAGCTATTCTTCTTCTCTTGGTGCCATCTTCTATCGAAGGTTGGCGACCATTATGGCGATTTGGACCCACGACACAGCAGCTCGAAATAAAGAACGTGTGCTCTTATTGAACCATTGGCATAGAGCTATGCCACCTCTCAATTCGGCGGTAAAAGACGCCTTCTCTGGTTAATCTGTGTAGTTCGACAAAAATTGGCTTAGTAAATGCCCTGTACTTTTGAAAATATCCACATCGTAATCGGAGAGATAGACAGACGCGGGCAAACTATTCCAGTCCTTTGCTGTACGAATAATGAAAGCTATATATATTAAAAAAAATGTAGCGGTGTTGTTATATCACCACATACTGTCGTGAACTGTAGATATTAGCATAGTATATATAGTAATATAATATAACTACTGTGTTTCCCTCGGTGAGTGTGAGTGTCACCCTCTTATCCTCCATATAAACTTCGCTTTGGCAAATCTCATACGCTACCGAGATCTCAAAGTATTAATAGAAGATCAAAATGTTTAATCGACTTCAAAAAGGAGGTTGTAAATTGATCTGCATTAGTTTTAAATATGTATGCACGCATGGCATGAATATGTATTAAAAAAAAAACAAAAAGCTGCGTTTACCATTTATATATGTGCAGGTATATACTCGTATCATCCTTTTTTTTTTTTTTTTTTAAAAAGAAGGCTAGCGATATTTCTTTTTTTTTCAGAAAACATTACTAACATTCTTGTAAACCATTCCAACAATTTTTTTTTTTGTTAACGAGGAGGAAATCTTCAAAAAGATACCCCGCCTTCTGGAGGGAAGGCGGCGGTTATGTGGGGTTTTTACCCAATAAAACCTCCCCGGTGGCCCTTTCCTCGGTGCATGACGAGGGGCTCCGGGATCTCCAGTGGAACGCACCGGAGCCCCTCTGCACTGTGCTCAAGAAGAGCATGTCCCGGAAACCATTCCAACTAAGCTTAAGGTTGTGCTAGGAGTGAACCATTCACGTCAATAATCGATAGGTGGATTCGAACCTACGACCTTACGATTCGCAGACCGTACCCTAAACCATTAGGCTATTGACGCTAATCCCTAAGTGGGGTAGAGGGTATCCACAGTGATCCTCCATCGCGTTCGATCTCGGGCTTCATCTTGCTCCACGTCTTCCCGATGTTCTTCGCCTCGTCTGCAACTGTGCGGCGCCAGGTCTACTTAGGACGGCCGCGCTTGCGCTTTCCTTCCGAATTCCCATGAAGGGCCTGCTTAGGGATCTGATCGGTATCTCTTCTGAGGGTGTGGCCAAATCAGTTCAATTTGCGGCGCCTTATTTGGATCGATCGGTTAGATGTGTAAGTCTATAGTAATAAACAAGAAAAAGGTTTTCTATTAGCTTTTACAGCAAAACTACAAAAGGGATAAATGTGATACTTATATCATAACATGCACCATTATCCAGAGAAGGTTTTAGTATAAAAAATACACTTAAAACCTCAGGTACCTATATTTCTAAGGTTTTAAAAATACTAATATTCTATAACAAACTTGAGCCATTAGTTTGACTTGCATTGCTATTAAATATGCAATTTCAGACTATAATCCAGTTATGAGAATAAACAAGATGAAGTGAAACGAGGAGAGATGTTTAGTAAATAATTAAATATTTTTTGTATCGCTTTATTCCACGAACGATCGTTTGAGTCACAACCCTTCAAGCACCTATTCAACCTTATCAGACAATTATCTACGTTGTTAATCATGTCACACCTAGAATTGCATCCTCCGGTTAGTCATTACTGTGACTAACCGGAAATATATATATATATACATATATAAAATACCGTACCCAGCCCGCTTCACCAGGCTAAATTTTGCTTTATTTTATTTAAAAAATAAACTTACATCATTAAATATTTAATTTAACTCTCACAATATATTAAATTATTCATTTCTCTCCGTATTTGTTCTCTTCTGTTCTCTTCTCGAGCGGGTGAAGATAATTACCTACACCCATGTACATATCCCGTGGTACGAGTAGCTCAGTGTCCAGGCGGTTGGCTCTTGTTGCATAGTACGCTAGCAACCCGAGTTCGATCACCGGTGCCGGCACCAATAAATTTGCTGTTGCAATTTTATGTACCGATTAACCACGCGCTCGGCGGTGAAGGAAAACATCGTGAGAAAACCTACATGTCTTAGAAAATTTTTCTAAGGCATGTGAAGTCTACCAATCCGCACTAGGGCGGCGTGGTGGACTATGCTCTTATACTCTCTTTACAGAGAAGGCCTGTGCCCAGCAGTGGGACATATATATTATACATGTAAAGGCTGTAACTTTAACTTTTAACTTTAAGTGTCAAAATACACAGAGCCGTGGTAGCTCAGTGTCCAGGCGGTTGGCTCTTGTTGCATAGTACGCTAGCAACCCGAGTTCGATCACCGGTGCCGGCACCAATAAATTTGCTGTTGCAATTTTATGTGCTGATTAACCACGCGCTCGGCGGTGAAGGAAAACATCGTGAGGAAACCTACATGTCTTAGAAAATTTTTCTAAGGCATGTGAAGTCTACCAATCCGCACTAGGGCCGCGTGGTGGACTATGCTCTTATACTCTCTTTACAGAGAAGGCCTGTGCCCAGCAGTGGGACATATATATTATACATGTAAAGGCTGTAACTTTAACTTTTAACTTTAAGTGTCAAAATACACAGAGCCGTGGTAGCTCAGTGTCCAGGCGGTTAGCTCTTGTTGCATAGTACGCTAGCAACCCGAGACCGATCCCCGGTGCCGGCACCAATAAATTTGCTATTGCAATTTTATGTGCTGATTAACCACGCGCTCGGCGGTGAAGGAAAACATTGTGAGGAAACCTACATGTCTTAGAAAATTTTTCTAAGGCATGTGAAGTCTACCAATCCGCACTAGGGCCGCGTGGTGGACTATGCTCTTATACTCTCTTTACAGAGAAGGCCTGTGCCCAGCAGTGGGACATATATATTATATATGTAAAGGCTGTAACTTTAACTTTTAACTTTAAGTGTCAAAATGAATTAAAATTTGCATTATAAAACAATGGAATTTCATCATAGTAAATAAAAGCTGTATAAGACACTTAACTAAGATGAGTGCTCCGATCGTCCCCAATCTTTACAGGATTACTCGTCAGGTCAATCTGAACATGAAAGTTTCATTGAAATCGGTGCAGCCGTTTCGGAGCCTGTATGGAACAAACGCACACATTTTCTCTTTTATATATATAGACTAGAGTACCATAAACCCGAGTGGTCTACACAAGAGCACACATACCTTCGGCCGCTAATTAAGGTTCTCAAATCGTAGCACGGCTTAGGCAGCTGTTTTAATCGTAATTAGACGTTTAGCAAATAAGTGTAGAATAAAGTGGCCTTCATTATGGAGGAGTTGCCATTATTGGCATAGCAAATTTTTAAATAAATATAAATTGTTCGAAAAATTGATTGTTCACAACATAAACCAATTTCTAGACAAATTTTCTGATTTTATTGTACATTATTTTATCGTGAAATATATTTAAAAAGTTATACATTATTTGAGAAATCTGTTGAATTGTATTTCAATGTGAGGCTATTGATATTAGTAAGAAAACGTTGTCACTGGACTTGTTAGTACCATTTGCAACGCAAATCCCGTTTGTCGGTTTTTTAAGTACAAAAAAATACATGATAAACATTTGTGCCCGGTGTATGACGATGAGCTCACTAACTCACATTTTGGGCCTATTTATGTCCACTGTCTCTGTCTACCCCACTAGGGTTAAAAGGAAGTGAGAGTTTATTTATTTTATTCCAGAATCACGAAAAACATTTGTTGAAAAAACTTGTCGCAGATATAGTGAGAAAAGATTTTCTTTCGTAATTTTTGGAAAAGTTCGTATTTATCGTGCTCTCTCAAATAGCGTCAGTACCCATCTTACACCCGTCGAGGTAAGTCGCATCAGCAGACCAACATATATATAGAGTGGTAAAGTATTTTCAAAGTTAGTTGTAACATAATTATGATTTTAAGCTAACATGGTCACGAACATAACAATTATTACTTAAAAATATCGGGAATTTATTTCGTATAATACACTGATAATGGTAATATTCCGTTTTCAGCAATAATTGTTATGGTTGTACATCTGTATATTATACAATGGCATAATTCATTTTGACATTTGACACTAAACAATAAAGTTCCATATTGATGGAAATAAAAGTGTAATTTAATACGACGATGATGATATTAATTTATCCCTAATGGGAAAGACAAAAGACTTTAGTCCATAAAGCCATGTCTTGTTCTTGGTAATAATAGAAGAATTTTGGTAGTTTTAAAGGCCGACGCCACGTCTTCATTGTTCTTGATCGTAAAGCCGAACGCTCGCGCTTTTTTCACATAAACGATGCTTTCATTTAATACGATCTTTCATTGACAGTTCGGATGTCATCGTATTCCAATAAAGATCCGAGTTTTCCCGAAGGAAAATAATTTCTCACGATATCAGTTACGTCAGGTTTCTATCATTACCCAATGATAGACGACAATATACGAATAATATATGAAAATAGCAAAGTCTACGACTAATTGTAGACTTACCTATTTTCCATATTTTATGGCACGATACTTGAGTTGGCAACATCTATAAAGAATTTGTATCGGTAAACCAGTTCTTGTACTCAATATTTCATGGACCAAACAATCATACAATTGAGTAAGATATATAACAATTGTATCGGTAAAATCGTTTCAGATAACGCTCGAAGACGGTCACGCGATGAACTGTTTACTAGGATTATTTCTTTTCGTATCCATACATTGTTGCGCAACAGGATTCAAGGAATTTTACATAGATTTACTACGCAACACCATTCAAGAGACGGGCGATCATGTTGTCATATCGCCGTTCGGTGTTTGGACTTTATTGACGGGGCTGACCTTTGGTGCAACTGGTAAAAGTTACGACCAGTTGATAGAGACGCTTGTTCTACCCAGAGACCTGAGTTCCTTGGCCACAAGTTACAAAAATCTATCTAGAACTGTCCTGTCACCCACAAGCGCAGCTGTGAAAGTCACGAGTAATAACTTTATGTTCTATGATCAAGGTTTTACGGTCTATGATGTATTCAAAGAGTCGTTACTCGATTTCGATACAGTGATACAAAGCCTGAAGTTCAAGGATTCAAAGGAAGCAGCAGTGCGAGCTAATAATATCATTAAGGATTCAGGCGCGACCGTCTCTGATGTGTTGAAGTCCAACGATTTTATGGAATCAAGGATGATACTTACGAACGTAATATCATTTAAAGGGTTTTGGAATTTGCCGTTCAACCAATCGGAAACCACTGTTAAGCCATTCTACGATGAATATAACAATGAAATAGGGAGTGTTAACATGATGTCTGGAAAAATGGCGCTACCATTCTCCAATATACGCTCTTTGAAAGCTCAAGCTTTGGAAATGGCTTACGGCTACGATGGAAAGTATTCAATGCTCTTTTTGCTTCCCTATCCCAATATCAATGTTGTCGATGTGTACCAGAAATTCGAAAAGATGAGCATTACTGATATTTATAAGCAGTTACAAAGCGACATTGACATGTACGATTTGGAAGAGGTTGACGTGTTAATACCCAGGTTCCGTATAACAACGGAGGTGCTTCTAAATAATCCACTGATTAAAATGGGCGTGAGCGATATATTCGATAAGGGTATGGCAAGTTTCGGTCGGATGACGGATGCGGGGGTCTACGTGTCGGCGATTGTGCACAAAGCGGACATAGAAGTGACGGAATCTGGTACAACCGCGTACGCAGCCACAAAAGCTTTAATCACTGCGAGAATTGGCTCCCCCGCTTTTGTAGCAAATCGCCCCTTCATATATTTTGTCATGGAAAAATCTACTTCAACTGTGTTGTTTAGTGGCATTTATTCTAAACCTTCTGTTTTCTAATATAAATTATTACGTTACCCTAAATTAAAAATTGTCCCTTAAGGGGAGAGGAAGAAGAAATTCTCAATTTTTCAACCGACTTCAAAAAAGGAGGAGGTTTTTAATTTATCTATTTTTTTTACCTCATAAATTTCGACTGGATGAATCGATTTTGTTGATTCCTCGTAGACCGTGAAATCTTTGTCGAGGAACACGAAATTCTTACTCATGAGTTGAACAGAATTGATTGTGGTATTTAGGACAGTTCTTGATGGTACCATGTAGTCGGTTTCAAGACTACGCAAGTACTTGGGTGAAAACAGTGCCCGTTTCACCTGGTAGTAGCATTCATCCTCTGTCACACCAAGGGTAATGGCTGTCATTAGAGTCCAAATGCTGAACGGAGATATCACAACATGCCAGTCACTTTCTTTAGCAGTGTGATATAAGAACTCTATGCTAAAGTTTCTCGCGGGCTCACTTAATTCCGGCTTACAATAACATGTAGCCGCGACGAGCAAAAATAAATCGATACATCGCAGGACCGTTCACGCGCGCCGATGCGACCTGAATAGTTTTTGCGTTAATTCTCGTTGGTGGATGTGGCCAGTATACGATTCGTGGTGTTTGTGTGTGTGTTTGTAAATACAATTGAATAATTGTTGACATATTGGTCATAACGAGTACTTATTGAATATAGCCTTTTTAAGGAAATTTAATATTATTAATGTGTATACACGATAGCACCGCCGTCTTCATTCTTAAAGAACAGTGACAGTCTAGTGGCTTTACGTTTCAGCTTGCGATTGTTTCTATCAACCCTGCTTAGTGTAATAGGGAGAGCGTATTTTTTTAAATATATTTTTACTTGTTGAAGTTATTTATGCAGTCTTGACTTGGGGAGTAAGCTGGTGAATGCATTAAGGAAAGTGTGATCTGGCGAGGCGCACGGAAGTTGGGAGAGAGATATAAGTTAGTGAAGATAGGAAGAGAGAGAGTTACATTTCGTATATTACTGTAGGGGCAAAAAAGAGGTACGAGCACACATTTTCTCTCATAGCAAGTTACGTTTGGTATATCTAAGACACAGTGAAGGCCAGTTGCCTGTATCACACTGTACGCAAGAGAGAGCATTGCGTTTGGTTTTAATTGTACTCGTGGTCGATTATCGCAGTTATCTGCGTTTCCAATTAAAAATATCCGCTAAAATAGCCTATTTGTCGTTATAGTTCTTTTAATATCGTACAAGGTCTGATTTCTTCACAGTTACAAGGAAAATGCGCAATAAAAACATTTTCATAAAGAACTACACAGATTGGCCAAAGAAGCTGACCTTGACTGCTTCACCGGATTGAGAGGTGACATAGCTCTTAGGTCGCTTAGTCTGAATCTCTATCGCTAGTAACTCGACACAAGGGTCTCCCAGTGAGGGGTAACCTCCGCTTGAACGGTTACTATGTTACGTTACGAGAGATAATCTAAGAGACATTCAAAAGCTAAACTAACTTTGAGTGCCACTTCGGGAAGCGTTGGCGCTGGGAGAAGAAGTGGCCGAAGAAACTCCAGCAACGCTCCTAACATCTAAGGGGTGGAGCCTGCCCATAAAATAGCGTTAACGCGCAAGGATTATTACGAGTAGTGTGATACAGACTCTGTCTTAGATATACGAAACTCAAGTGGCTTAGACAGAAAGAGAGGAAGATAATGTGTGCTCGTTCTTTCTATCTATCTTGACTAACTTATCTCACTCTCAACTTTCGTTTGCTCGTCCTATCACACTTTTACGTTACTCAATGTATTTAAGTCAATGCGTAAAGAAGATTTAAATAAATACAGACGAAGCTTATCTTTTTTCAGTCGGTTGAAATATCATTACGCCGAGAAATTGTTACTTCAATCGTGTGTTAAGACGAACGCACTGTACACGTTGGTGGCCGGGCTTTTCCAACATAGCCGGGTTCAATGCACTAGGGTTCAACCCTCTATTGCTAAGAACGGGGAGAGACGGGAAACACGCGCTCAAAGTAGACACATATTACACATTATTTTACGATTAAAATCATAAACTAATGTTCCACTATAAATGTAATACATGATTAAACGCTACTACACAAGGAAATCATGGCCGCGGAACATAAAAGAGTGGATCGGATTTTTTTTTGTCATAAATATTACTAACATTCTTGTTATGCAATCCAACTAAGCTTAAGCTTGTATCTCCTGCCTATCGTAGAAGGCAACTAAAAGGGGCCTCGGGTTCACTGGGCGACAAGTGTGGGGGCCTTTGTCGTCCGCCAAAGCGGACCCGGGAAGAAGGCGGCATCGGCTGGTCCGTGTCGCCTTGCACTACGAGGCCAGAGGGGAGGAAGGGAACCTCCCTCCCGGGACGTGCTCTCCGAGGACGCTCACTATGCACCGAGAAGGGCCACCGAGGGGGTGGTGGAATAGTGGGTAAGAAGCCCACGTAACCCTGCCTACCCTGGGGTATTCCCTCCTTAGATTCCCCTCCCCCAGCAAAAAAAAAGGAGTTGATTCACGGCAATGGCAAAAAATGGTGGCAACGCCTCGCAAGAGCCAGAGAGAGACATGGTGAACTGACTGCCAACCTTCGCTAGTTGGAGAGGCACTTTAAGAAGAAGATGCAAGGACGCTCTTTATTTCTGAAGTCTCCCATGACCGCCAGTCCGCTTTGCCAGCGTCGTTTCATTATAAAACCGATTTATTTTTTTTATAGTAAATAGGCTCACGTTTGGCTTCTATCTTGTTTGATGGAAGGCGAAAATAAAGCCTAGGATGGAGCAAGTGAGCTTATAATTTCAGTCCTATCATTTGTGCGTTAAAACTGGACATATACTCGTAACTCAACATCACGCCAATCAATTTCGGTGATTCATTTTTTATTGGAAAAGATGTACTTCAAGAGTGGTTTGATGAAAGTTTGATTAGGTTCTGATTAATTTTATTTCGTAATATTCAAACAACACACCTCTTTTGAAGTCGGTTAATAGCCCTATTTATTAATACAGTTTTTATTTCCGTTACACTTTTAAATCTCACGATCGTTGCCTTTCGTACCACTGAACGTAATATTATAGATATTCCACCCTTTCGCACTGATTTCTTACACAATTCTTTTACCTTTCACGCAATAGAGTCCTGGAATGCACTGCCACTAAATGTATGTACAGCTGGAACTAACTACATTCAAACAATAATATTTTGTTTGTGTATTTGGAATCTATACCTATACAATAGTTTAAGACCTTTCTGTCCCTATTCATCTATATCAGTCTTCTCTCAATGAAACCTAGAGGGGGGCTTTAAGGGGCCCAGAAAAAATAGAGGACATTGATGGATCTACAAAAGTCAATTCCGCAGTTGTACCCTGGATTGAGGTCTATCGTTGATTTTTATAGCATTCCCAACGTCTTATATGTGTGAACGTGGATTTAGCACTGTGAAAAGCCTGCTTACTACAAAGAGACATCATTTGCAAGTTACCAAACGCGGCGACTTACGACTCTTTTTGAGTAACATCGAACCTGACACCAACAAACATATTAAAAATCAATTAAATTCATTCAGCTCATTAGATTAGTATTAAAACGAAAACTGATTACATGTTCTTGATTGATTTTATTAAAATATATTATTTATGAAAATAGGATGATCAAGATTGACACTTCTCGTTTATTTTTTGTACCGTAAAACGATTTTCTTTTAGAAAAAACTCTACGTTAATGCCGTGGTACAATACTTATTCAGCAAAAAATTATAAGTATTGTGCCTAAAAACGACAGCTATAAACACAAAAGTCCACAAACACGAAAGTTATAATTTTTTTTTAAAAGTTGAAATGTTTTTCGTCTCTGGTGAATAATTTGATTTTTGTGGGTTATTATGTTTTTGCATTCCAGCGTCAATATGTTCATTTATATACATATGTATGTATGTATCTATTTTTCTCTAAGCTTGGCTCCCCCCGGGACGTGCTCTCCTAAGAGCACAGTGCAGCGTTCCTCTGGAGATCCCGTAGCCCCTCACCATGCACCGAGGAAGGGCCGCCGGGGAGGTTTTAGTGGGTAAAAACCCATAACCTCGCCTTCCCCCAGAAGGTATCTTGTTGATCATTTCCTCCCCGTGAACAAAAAAAAGATACCTTGTCTCTACACAACCCCAAGGTAGACATAGACATTTATTTATTGGCATCACAATACAAAAACACATCACAGAGAGAATACAACATTAAAAAAAAAATGAAAAATAGACAAAACACCGTTAAAGTTACACGGACAAATAATACAAAACATATGATGCATAAGAGCCGTGGTAGCTCAGTGTCCGGGCGGTCGCCTCAAGTTGCATAGTACGCTAGCAACCCGAGTTCGATCCCCGGTGCCGGCACCAATAAATTTGTTGTTGCAATTTTATGTGCTGATTAACCACGCGCTCGGCGGTGAAGGAAAACATCGTGAGGAAACCTACATGTCTTAGAAAATTTTTTTACGACATGTGAAGTCTGCCAATTCGCATTAGGGCCGCGTGGCGGACTATGCCCTTATACTCTCTTTACAGAGAAGGCCTCTGCCCAGCAGTGGGACATATATATTATAAATATAAAGGCTGTAACTTTAACTTTTATATGATGCCAATATCGGACACCGTCTCAGCATATGTTGTCGCAAGGATGCGACATCGCTGACTTTCAGCGGTGCCCGGGACTACCTAAAGACGTGCGCGCACAATACTACTTAGGTAGAATGCCTTTTGTTATTAAGTTCGATTTTGTACCCTTTTATTGCATGCAAATAAAGATTAAATACTGCATACAAATAATATTGGAGTGTTTGTAATATTAACATAACCGGTTTGCCTTCGTTCTCAATAAAAAAATGTCCTAGCGTTTTTTATTGATTCTGGACACAAATAAGAAACAAAAGAAAAATAAAACTCAATTTAATGGACGAGATTTTAATTGACTTAGTCCAACGTGATAACATATAACACAATCACAACCTTTACACAACTTAATTAATATTTAAGAGTATTATAATTACATAAACTAGAAAATAGTTGGTTTCGAATAAATGCCACCGAATATCACAGTTGCAGTGGACTTTTCCATGACGAAATATATGAATGGTCGATTCGCTTGGAAGTTTGGCGAGGCGATTCTGTCCGCGAGATACGCTGTGGTCGCCCCAGAGGCGACAGTACCGGATTCCGTTACTTCAATGTCCGCTTTGTGTACGATTGCGGACACGAAGAGCGGCTCTTTCGACACACGTTCGAAGCTTGCGAGAGAAGACTGGAATATATCCGTCACCTCCATATAGCTCAAGGGCTTGTTGAGTACTACATTAGTGCTTATACGGAACCGTGGTATCCTTACATCTATCTCCTCCAACCCGTATTCGTCAATATCACTTTGCAACTGTTTATAAATGTCCGTTATGCTGACCGTTTCGAACTTCTGGTACACATCGGATACTTTAACTTTGGGGTACGGAAGCAGTAGGAGCATTGAATACTTTCCGTCATCGCCGTAAGCCATTTCCAAAGCCAGTGCCTTCATTGCGCGGATGTTTGAAAATGGAACAGCCGCTTTCTGGTACATCATTTTCACTTTACCTATTTGTTGGTTTGTTTCGTCGTAGAACGATTCGACGGTCGTCTCTGACGTGTTAAACGGCAACGCCCAGAGGCCTTTGAAAGATATCGCGTTTGTTAGTATCATCCTTGACTCCATGAAGTCGTCTGAGCGCAACACGTTCGATACGGTCGCGCCTGATTTCTGTATGAGACTATTTGCAGCCTCTGCGGCTTTGTCCGTTTCTTTGAAATCCAATTTTTGAACCATTGCGCCGAAATCATCTTGGAGCGTGCGTCGAAAATCGTCGTAGATAGGGAATCCATTGTCGAGGAAGACGAAATTCTTGCTAGTTAGACTCACGGCTGATGTAGTTGGATTCAAAACAGTATCAGATAGTTTCTTGTAACCGGCTATAAGCATATTTCTATTTCTTGGTAGTAAAAACGCCTTCGTCAATTGTTCGTAACTTCGACCGGTGGCACCAAGGGCGACACCCGTCATAAGGGTCCAAACACCGAATGGAGATATCACAACATGGCCGTCAGTCTCTTGAGCGGTATAATGTAGGAGCTCGATGCTAAAGTTCCTCGCTCTTCCACTAAACTCAGTTTTACAATAACATGTCGACGCGAAAAGTAAAATCGTTATCACGTGATACATCGTACGACCGTTCGTGGACGTGCCACGGCGTGAACTGAACGGAACTTGATTTTGTTCCACCGTGTGTACAACACCATCTTTATAGATGATACTCTTTACGTGAATCTGTGCACTATGAGTCACACATAGCGTTGCGAATGGCGTTCAATTTTCGGTATGATGGATTTTTTTTTCCCGCCATTAGCGACTATAAAACCAGTTCAGCTATTTAAAACTTATCCGTGTCTAATACGAACTCGGTAAAAACCAAAATATAAAATGCGTTTCTGTAATATTGTTAAAGCAAATCAATGACGTTTATTTGTATTCCATTGGTCAAGTGACGCAAATAAGCTTATAAGGTAGAAGTACCGTAACTGGAAATACGAAAAACCATAACTGGAAGGCGAAATTTACACACATCGGCGTCCAGAGGGCTGGCTTATACCTTGCACAGAGTATCGCTTCCGAGCCTCGCTCTTGCGATGGTCTCGAGCGACAGGTCTTGGACGGCGGTCGCCTCCTTCTGTGAGACGGTCATGTCCCAGAAGGAGGCTGACGAGCGGGTCAGGAGAGGAGCGCAGAGGCTCCCCTCCGCAGGCGACGTATCGGGGTGCGCAGGAGGCGTTACGAACGCCTCCTCTTGCCGCCCCGTATCTGAAGCGGGGCCAGGATGGGTACCTGGCCCCAGCTTGCTTCGGCGTCGTCGGGACTTCTCTGAGTGCCGGAGAAGTCCCCTTTGAGGATGAAGTCCGGTCTTTGCCGGGACCGGCCGGTCGTTGGGGTGTCCTGTCGCTGACAGATCCGGGGCACCCGCTCATAACGGCTGATGGCATTCGCGGAAGGTTTAGTGGGTAGGGGCTGCCCAGGCCGAGTCCCACACATCCCTCCGGGCCCACCCAGGGTACCGGAGGATGGTCTATAAAAGATTCCCCGCGTGAACAAAAAAAAAAAAATACTTTGCACAGAAGCATTGCCATACAACGAGGCAATGCTACCAACCTTCTGGGCACGCTGCCAAGCGACGACGGTTTGGGCACAGTTATATTTTTTGTAAAATACCTATTATATTGTAAATATCTCTTTTTTAGTTAGTATTATGTATTATTTTATATGTATAGTTAAAGTGAAGATAATTTAAGTTGTGTACATAGAAATAAGTTTAATATCAAAAGTAAAATACATATGAGAGACGCTTATTGGTAATATATACATACTAATACTATACATATTAAGTCTAACATTTCTAATGACATTTTCTGGCAACATTACCGTTTTTCTTATAATTATACTTGTTATAATTAATAATTATAGTATTCATTTATTTATTATTTAGTATTAAAATAAAATAAAACTTAATCTAATTAATATATTTAGAAATATGAATAAATTAATAAAAATATTTATAATAAATAATATTATCATATAAATAACAATAAATAATAAACTATAAATAAATAGTATTAAATTGATTATATTTGGTATTTCTATAACTGACTAATAACTTAACATTAGAAATTACAAACAAAACAATGAATGAATGAATGATTTATTGGCTAATTTACTTCAATACAAAAATTTGTCGAGATATTATATAATACTAAAACAACATAATAATATGAAATAAACAGTTAAAATTTGACAAATTAAACAAACAAAAATGATGCGGTGCTTAAAAAAGGAAAATCCTGTACTATAAGCACCGGCTTCCTTCCAGTTTCACTCCTATTTTCTTTCATGATTTATGTAAGAAGTGTTCACTAATTAAGATTGTGTGTTGTATGTTGTTGTCGTGATGACATGTTTGGCAATGTACAGATGTTGTGTATGACAGTTATACTAATGGAGAAATAAGTGTCTCTGTTTCTGTGTGAGTTTCCCAAGATATTTACTAATTATTTTTTTTGCTTTCATATTTGGTCTTATTCAATCATTTGGTTCAATTCAGCTCAGTTTTTTTTTTAATTCAAGTTGTCACTACATTTGTAGTGACAACTTGAATTAACTTAACCCTTACTTTTGTTTCCATCACGAAGAGTGTAGTTAGTATTTTACTAGCTACTGTCAGCGTCTCGGCCTGTAGTCTGTACTGCGGTTGCTAGCAGAATCAAATCCGATCAGATAGTACGAACTGAGATCCGAGCCAATAAAATCTCGTTTACGCGTCCAGTGTTGTAATAAACCTTTTTACTATTGAATATGATGGGCTACTTAAATATCAACAAATTAATCGATACAACATTACCATATATGAAATCGATATGTTTTAGCATGAACATCTCTAGATAAACCAGTACTCCAATATAGTATACGCAACATTTCCATGAAATTTAAATATACGCAGGAATTGCATCATTACAAGGATTAAGTATGTACTCAATGATGATCAGGAATTGAGGCTAATTAGTTTCCTTGCGAAGGGTTTTACCCACACGTGCGTGGATCTTATTTCGTGACCGCAGTCACGATTGCCTTTGGTTTTTCTCCTGTTTATGATCATGCTTTAGCACCTGATAACCACTAATGGAATAAAATAAAAAAATATAGATAGACAATCGTTATAATAGGATGGGGAAAAAGTCTTATCGCATTATACTATGTATGAACTTGTAATAAAATCTCTTTGGCTATACTATTTGTATCTGGCTGCTTTCGATATCATTAAAAGTTTAAATTTTAAAGAACATACCAAATTTAAATTAGGATAATGTGTGATTTTCATTTGTCTAATTTTATTCATCAATGTTGCATGGCCATAGTCATCAGCTTCCTCGCTCCCTCTGACGTCGGGTCAGACAGCAGCATTAAAATGGCGTTAATTTTTTATTATATAAAATATTAAATAAATAAAAAAATATTACACTCACACACACCCATTTCTTTTAAAAGATAGCTTTTCAGTTTTTTAAAAGATAGCTTTGGATATTGCAGCACTGCAACAAAGTATTTTAATATTTTTATTTCTTTCATATTTATATTGTTCTTTTTGTTTCCGTTCTGTTTAATATTATGGCTAAAACTAAATTATGGCGAAGGTGCAACGCCTGGACAAACCACTGCGGTTTTATGGCGTCAAGAAATATTACCATTTATATAAATTGTTTTCGTAAATAATCTAAAAGTTTTAAGTAGTTTTAGAACTTCTATCTTAATCATTAATTTTAGTATTGTAGATGTTCATGGGCCACAGTGATCGCTTAAGATCCAGACACCCACTCTACTATTTGCATGAACTTTAATTATGAAATTGATCAGTTAAAATCAACATTACTATCAGTTAAAATTTCATGATCAAGCATTGTTCTATACGATTTTAGAACATTAAAAATGGAGATGAACTGATAACTTCCTCCTTTTTGATGTTGTTTAAAAAGCATCTATTGCTTTCTTTCAGCATTTTTTTTAAAGAAAGCTAGTAATATTTCTTTTTTTTTCAGAAATATTACTAACATTCTTGTTAACCATTTCAACTAAGCTTAAGCTTGTGCTAGGAGATGGTTCACGTCAATAGTTGAATGGTGGATTCGAACCTACGACCTTACGATTCGCAGACCGTACCCTAAACCATTAGCTTTTATCATTGCAAGCACATTAAAAACAGACGACACGTACGACACGACAACGTACTTCTTTTTGAATTCGGTTAATAATTTTGATTTTTGTCCTCTTCATTTAACTTGATATTAGCAGCATTAGAATTTTTTAAGTGATCACCGTCGCCTATGAACAACCACAGCACCGAATAATTTCTGAACAATTCCATCGAACACAGGGTATAGTCGGTTAAAAAGAACCCGGCCCTTTTTATTCTCAGTATTATTACTACAGACAAAGACAGGACGGGAGTGTAGTTGAATTAACAGCTCATATCTTATCGTATTGGTTTTTGCAATGTTCATACAGGTTTAACCCAATAGTGTCGCCATAGGGGATGTTATCAGCTGACTTGATGATGTGTGCAGTCGTTCAGATAACCCACAAGGTGACATATTATCCAAAATACCCGTAACCTACATACTGGGGACATTCGAGTCTGCTAAATCTGTAAACGCATTTAAAAGGAAATTAACACACCTGATGTTAAAGTTACAAAAAGATAATATCTCCGCGATATCGGTGTCTTGTTGTTTCCAATATTTTCAATATTTCATTATATAATATAAACTTTATACGTTTAATTATCATATTATTTATTTTATTTTTTGACTTAATAATATATTTATTTATGATTTTTTTTCATCTATTATTTTATTGTATTAAATATATTTTAATCTCATAACAGTTTATTCATGTATCATATTTATTATAATCTTATTGTCTGTATAAATTCCATATGAAGGTAGTATTGCGCGCGCACGTCTTTAGGTAGTCCCGGGCACCGCTGAAAATCAGAGCTGTCGGATCCTAGCGCCAGCATATGCTAAGACGATGTCCGATATTGGCGTCATATGTTTTGTATTATTTGTCCATGTAACTTTAACTGTGTTTTGTCTATTTTTCATTATTTTTTAATGTGTGTTTCATTCTGTCTGTGATGTGTTTTGTATTGTGATGCCAATAAATAAATGTCTATGTCTAAACCTACCAAGTATATTTACGATCAAAAACAAAAAGTGACTTCGAATCCAATCAAACGTTAAATCCTACTACGCGCGGACGCCCTGTTTGGATTTCCGACTTATCGTGGAGATATTACGAAATAAAATAAATCGGAACCTAATCAAACCCTCAACAAACTACTTTTAAAGTACATCCTTTCCAATATATAGTGAATCATCGACATTGAATGGCGTGATATTGAATTATTCGTCCGTTTGTCGCGTACATACTGAAGGCAAATTTAAGACATATCATTTTGTCATGGATGCGATTGTCAGAATTGTTTAAATGGAACTACACGGGAAGCATTCAACTAGGTGTATTTTTTTTAAGTCGGTTGAAAATTGATGTACAAGGGCAACACAGTGGTCGATATTTATTCTTTTTAGTTTATTAGTGGGCACTATGGTTTACCGGTGGCGTACCACTGGCAAGTCGATCGTGTTTGCGTTATTATTTTACATATTAGGTAATGATGGAATGATAATTGATGTGATGAAACTTTTAACTAAACCAATTTAGTCGAGATGAACGTTCAGTGATATCACAGTGGTCGTTGTTTGCTAGTTATAGTAATCTGCTGCCTACAGTGTGATACAGACACTAGGCTTTCCGCTTTGTCTTGGATATACGAAACGTAACTGTCTGTGAGAGACAGAGAGAAAGATAATGGGTGCTCGCAGCTGTTTTGTTGCCCCTACAGTAATATACAAAATGTAAATCTTTCTTTCTATCTTATATCACCCTCTCAACTTTCTTTTGCTTCACCCGATCACACTTTTCGTAACGCATTGACCAGCTTACTCCTCAAGTCAAGCGTGAGTTTTACTTCAAATTTTGGTTTCATAGCGAAGGCATTAATAAATATGTCAAAATATTTTAGTTGAAAAGTATATTTCGTATGGGAGCGATATCTCCTTCCATTATGTTATGTGGTGTGGTAAAACTTTCTCGTCTCGTGCGCACGAAACGGGGAATTACGTACTTTCCAAAGGCTTAGTCGACTTTCCCAAATGAAAGCCCCAATCTGGTTCTCTCACATCGCTCATTATGTTGAAATCAATAACATTAATCGTAAAATTAGTTACAGCCTTTATATATGTCCCACTGCTGGGCGCAGGCCTTCTCTGTAAAGAGAGTATAAGGGCATAGTCCGCCACGCGGCCCTAATGCGGATTGGCAGACTTCACATGCGGTAGAAAAATTTTCTAAAGCATGTAGGTTTCCTCACGATGTTTTCCTTCACCGCCGAGCGCGTGGTAAATCAGCACATAAAATTGCAACAACAAATTTATTGGTGCCGGCACCGGGGATCGAACTCGGGTTGCTAGCGTACTACGCAACTTGAGCCAACCGCACAGACACTGAGCTACCACGGCTCCAATCGTAAAGTATCAGTAGCCTAATGGGGGTATATATATATATTTTTTTAATAAAAATAATTTTTGTTTCAAACGAATCAATTAATCAATATGTCAAAATATTTTAGTTGAAAAGGATATTTCGTATGGGAGCGATATCTCCTTCCAGTATAATATGCGGTGTGGTAAAACTTTCTCGTCTCGTGCGCACGAAACGGGGAATTACGTACATTCTAAAGGCTTAGTCGACTTTCCCAAATGAAATCCCCAATCTGGTTCTCTCACATCGCTCATTATGTTGGTATCAATAACAATAATCGTAAAGTATCAGTAGCCTATTGGTTTAGGTTACGTTTCAATATATTTTTTTTAATAATAATAATTTTTATTTAAAAAAAAAATTCAAACATTTACAAACTAGTTCGATCATAGCCGCAGTAGTAAGAACTGTGTCGCCGCTATTAACGTCCATCTCCAAACAATAAAATACAAATTTACTCAAATTATATATATATATTAAGATTCAGATTGAGATTTTATTGGTAGTATAATAAATTACAAGTCAATTATTTACTACAAATTATTAGTATTACAAATTACATTAGATAATTGAATAGTAGTATTACATAGTGGTCAATTGAAAAGCACTCACACACTCACCGACACACATACACACACACCCGCCCGCACAAAAAAAATGATATAATTACAATAATAGATATATAAATAACCATGGGAGGAAGGACTGCCAACTATCGCACAGGAAATCCCTAGTTTAGGTGGCAGTGAAACTTAAAAAGAACTAATACTCGCAGTAAAAAAAGTGTAATTAGTAATACTGTTTGTTATAAGTTTGTTAATTAATAAAGGATATTTATTTAATAGAAAAAAAAATAATGAAAAAATAGTACATCGAAGAAATAAAATGATGTTAATTTGTAATTTCATTTGTTAATTCCTCCACACTACAAAATGCCCTCTCCACCAGCCATGACTTCAACCTATTTTTAAACATTGCTAGACTGGGAGCTTCAGTTACATGCTTAGGGAGTCGATTGTAGATCGCGGGGCCTGTGACGTGTGTCATCTTGTCCGATTTCGCGAGACGATGAGTAACAAGGGCTAATTTATTAGAACACCCGCGGTGATCGCTTTGTAGGAACCGCCCAAAAAACACTGAATTACATATATATATATATAACAAATGATATGTAATTCAGTTTGATTGAGTGTGTGTCCGTGAGCGTGTTGTGTGTAACTAAAATTAAAAACATGTCAAATGTAATTCAGTTTGATCGAGTGTGTACCCGTGAGTGTGTTTGTGTGTACAAGGTTGCGTGTGTTGAAGTGTGCGTGTGTTAGACTATGTGACTGACTGACTATGACTTTGACATCTTTATTTTGCTTTTAAAAGATCTATTTTAAATTCATACGAGAGGCTTGGGAGCCATTCAGTAATAAGTGTCATACATTCTTGTAGTGACAACAGGTATATATGTAATAGTCTATTTAATTTATTGTAAAAGAAGGCACGAAATGTTCGGTGGTACGTTCGAATCCACTATTAAACTATCAATTTGAATCATCTCATAGCACAAGCCTTAGCTTTTTTGAAATGATTAACAGAAATGTTAATAATATGTGTGAAATAAACATATTGTTAACATTATTTTATTTTAAATTGATTTTACTAGTGTCTATTTACTTTAGCAAATTACTAAGTATAATACTTGTTCAAGTCAAGAGGGTTTTACGTTAAAAGTAAACAGTAAGTAACGTCAGCGTAGCCAGAAAGATGACGTAACGATTAATTTAAATTACGTACGAGTTATAATTATTTCTGTAATGACGTCATTGAATAAAACAAGTTTTGTTAAGAGATACGAAATCTGCATTCTGCCATCTTGTTTTATACAACCGTCGCTATTTAAGGCCACTCTACAATATGCTTAGAGTGTACGAGCTCGATCGTGAATGTGGATTTGGCCTATGGTTGTTGAATATTTTATGGCTTGGTAACAAGACCTTTAAGCCAAGTCTTTTATAAAACACACACACTTATTTCTTACGTCTAAGATGAAAATGAAAATGTAAGTTAGATGATCCCCCCATGAGTCCCCGCGTCCTGTTTATATCTGTTGTCGATTTGCCTATGGAGAGCACGATAAATATAGATATTTCATCAAATATCGATATTTGAACATAATACGTCGCTAATCCGATATTATGGAATCACAATATCGATATTTGAATCGATAGATTTCTACCGATTTACGTATTACACTCCTACTCATCGTGATGGCAGCACTATTTTTAAATTTTATAATTCATTTTTTTGGGCTTTTGTAATATCGATTAATTAAATCAACACTGTGATTTATTGTATCGAAAAATTTTCGCTTTTATGTTTCATCAGTGATGTAGGCGAATTATAATTTTAAGTACAAAAACTTTCCATCTTCTACGAACACGTATATTGAGAAATACTGTTGATTTTAAATAGTATAACATTAAAAACAAATAATTGCGCATGCTTTGATACAGGCGCCGAGTATTAAAAAGGTTATTTACTAAAAATATGTTTTTACACGTTTTTTATCGCGATAAACAAATAAAATATTAAAAAATAAGGAGCTATTAATAAGGAAGTCAATACAAATTTAAAAGTCCTTTATTATTATAACTACAATTCGATAACGCTGACATTATTACATGGACGAGTAACAATTGTCGACTGTTACCAATAATATACGCATAAGGTGAACGGTCGACGGCCCGGACATTGTCCGGTCATCGTAGACGATGCGACTGTTTTCCCTGTACTTTTTGAAGTATAATTTCTTTACGCACGCTTGACTTGGGGAGTAAGCTGGTTGGGAGGACATATAATTTAGTTAAGACAGAAAAACAGAGAGTTATTCTTCTTATGTTACTGTAGAGACAAGACAGAGGTGAGATCATATGTCTTTACCTCTTTCTCTCATAGCCTACGTTTCGTATATCTAAGACACAGTGCACCCTTGTGTCGAGTTACTACAATAAAGGTTCAGGATCAGCTATGCCACCTATCAATTCGGTGAAACAGTAAAACCTGTTGGAGTATGAAAATGAACGTAAAAGCGGGCAAAACTATCACATTAGAAGTGAAAGTTTCGAATATTGGAATGATGATTTATAAAAATGATACAACAGACGATTGTCTTCTGTAGTGATAAAATGGACTTCTAATCAAGACTGTCAAAGGAAAGCATCTTTGGAATAAATATACATTTTAATAGTATAAAAACAATATTGAAGTGTTTAAAATGTTATTAAATGTTTACAATATATATTAATATGAAGAAAGTGTTTTTTTTATATATAATTACTATTATAAAATTTATACAATGAGTCCAGCCATCATTACTACTACTCGTAGTGTAGTAACATACTACACTACACTCTTCGTGATGGCAGCGCAAGTAAGGGTTTTATTTTATTCAAGTTGTCAACCACAAATAAAAGAAACAATATTTCGTATATCGGATGAAATATATCGATATTAGATGAATCGATAATATCGGATTGAAGTGATATATCGCGTCCATATATCGATATTTTTTGTAATATCGATATATATCGTGCACTTCACTTCTTACTAGTAGCATCATTATGACACATTTACGTAAAATAACCTGTTGAATCTTTTAGTGCGTGCGTACCGTCTTCAAACTTATTGAACCAGATAAGCGGCTGGTTTTCGATGACGCATTTGAGTTCGCATCTGTATTCTCAAATGTTTATTACGTCATTGGGACCTACTTCATTGGCAATAGTTTAGTCATTGGTTGTAAGAACCCCGTTGCGTATAATTTTCCTCATCGTTGAGTATAAACGTAAATACGTAGTCCGCAAGAATATAACGCGGGCATTATCTGTTCATACAAATAAATAAATTAGAACTTTCTGTACATATAAGTAAAATAGGACCAAACGGCTGGATCGATTTTGACGGGACTTTCGGTGGTAGATAGCTGATTTAATAATCAGTCAGAAAAATAATCAGTAAATAGTTTTTAATCACGGGTAATGCCGCGGAGCGCTGCTAGTATAGAATATCTTCAAAGCTACGGATCGCTGACTTTATTACATTTAAAATATATTTATTTATTTACAAAGTCACACAGCACTTAAATGTTAAATTTACAATCTATTTTAAGTAAACATACTGCCAAGATTGGACTTCATTATGTAAAATAAATTATTTAAAACACGTTTGAAATACATATTTAACTAATTGAAAAGAAAGTCATGCCCTATTTTATACATAAAAGCTGTATTAATTTTTTTAATTATTTTTACTTCCCATAAAAATATCAATTTTAGAGATGCCTATATATATTTATTTATTTATTCTTTATTTGCACACAAGACAAAAAAAGGTACAAATAGGCGGACTTAATGCCAGTAGGCATTCTCTGCCGGTCTACCTTGGGGTTGTGTAGAGACAAAGTAACGGGTGCAAGCTATGTGAGAAAATAATAAACAAAAGAAAACTATAATAAATGCATGCATATATAAAATACATACCTACTTACAATTAAATTAAATATATAAACATATTAATTATATATGATAATAAATAGATACATATATAAATACATATATATATAATTATAGTTGGATAGGGACAGAAATTGTCAAACTATTCCTTGCTTAAGTAAAGCTTCTATAGTAAATGTTTGAAAGTAGATTTAGTTCCAGCTGTACGTACATTGTTGGCAGCGCATTCCAAAGTCTTAATACGTCAAAGGTAAAAGATTTATGCATAAAATCAGTATGACAGGATATATGTCCCACTGTTGGACACTGGTTGTCTTAGGATGATTTCCTTTATCACCGACCGCGTGGTATAGTTTAGATTTGAAACATGAACAATTATGATTACAAGAAAAACGAAATCTGACTTTAAATCAAATCAGTGACGTATGAACATTAAGCTTCGAAGTATCAGAGTTATATCATGAACTTCTGGCGTTTTAGGTTTGATAAACCTACTTATTGTTTAAAAATTAAATCGCATATGTATGCTCAACAATATGTTTAGTTAAAGAATCTGAATATTTGTTGATAACATTAGACACAGGGGTCGTGACAATAATTTGACGATAAGATAAGCATAAAACTAAACTATAAAAAAAACATATAATTGCCGCGGCCGGAATTACGCTTGAAATTATTTATAGTCCGTGTATGGCGCATAGGCGATCACCCCCGTCCCGTTCGCGCCGGAGTACCGCAAGGCTCCGTGCTAGGTCCAGTCCTATACACACTCTGCACCAACGACATCCCGCGCTCACGTAGAGCGGAGCTAGCCCTTTTCGCCGACGATACCGGCATATATGCTTCGGGGCGTTCCCCCGAAATCATACTCAAGAAACTCCAGACCGCAGCCAATGCCTTAGGGAATTGGTTCCGGAAATGGAGGATCGAAATCAACCCGGCTAAGAGCGCAGCCATGTACTTTTCGAGACAAGCTAGGCGTAGCCCTCCGTCTCTCCCCAACATTCAACTTCTCGGTAGTCCCATTCCTGGGTTACCTAAACTAAATACCTCGGTGTGCTCCTCGATCCGAAATTCAGCTTCGACCTCACGTAACTCGAGTCAGGAACCGGGCGGCCCACGTAATGGGCGGCCTATATCACCTAATCAATAAAAAGAGTAAAATGTCCCTTCGCAATAAGGTGACACTCTATAAAGCAGTAATACGTCCCGTTATGACGTACGCGAGCCCGGTCTTCGCGCATGCCTCCCCCCGTCATATCCACCGTCTTCAGGTTATCCAAAATCGTTTTCTGCGACGAGCCACGGGTGCGCCGTGGTTCGTACGCAACCGCGAATTACATGTCGAAACAGGGCTACCGACGATAGCCCAATTCTTTAAGCAGGCATCTCGACGGTTTTTCGAGACTACCACCAAACATTCAAATAAACTTCTTGTGAGTGCCGTCACTTACAAGACTATCCCCACTTGTAAATTCAGACGCGTCGTCCGGAGGCCGAGACATGTCCTCGACGATCCGGACAATGTGATCACCGTTGCACAGGCTAGATCTCTACAAAGCTACAAAGCGTCCATCCGCGACCGTCGGAGGTTGCGAATAATCCTTGCGCGATACAAGTACTTTATGGGGAAACCCCACCCTCTCGATAGGATTAGGAGCGTTGCTGGAGTTTCTTCGGCCACTTCTTCTCCCAGCGCTAACGCTTCCCGAAGTGGCATATAAGTTAGTTTAGCTTAGATTGTCCCAATAGATGTCGTTAATAAAATAGCTACCGACCGAGTCGTGGTTCGGCCCTCTCGGGCGCCCTCGGATCGGACTGCTAACGCGTAATAATGGTAACCGTCCAAGCCGAGGTTACCCCTCACCGGGGGGACCCTTGCCATCTAGTTACCATCTAATAGAGGTTCAGGCTAAGCGATCTAAGAGCTGTGCCACCTCTCAAATCCGGTGAAGCAGTAAAGGCCAGCTTCTCTGTGCCAACTGTGATAGTTCGGACAAAAAAAAAAAAAAATAAATAAATAGGCGATCACCTCATACTATTTGCAATCTATTTAAAATATTACAAACTAGGTGTGCCCGGGAATGTATTCTTTTGAGGAACCTATTACATATCGGCCCGGGAAGGGGACCGCGACTGTTTCACCGGATTGAGAGGTGGCTAATGCTCTTAGGTCGCTTAGCGTGAATCTCTAGTTTCGCCTGTATATTTTATATTATGTAGGCTAAATATTTGGCAAATAATACACATACATCTATCTTTTTAGTCATTTCATCGTTCTTAATTATTTAATACTAACTAATTATTAAATATTTACAAAATAATAGGTATTTTACAAAAAATATAACTGTGCCAAAGCGTCGTCGCTTGGCAGCAACAATACCTAATGAAATTTAGGGACGAAAAGGCAGTAACGAATAATATAAAAAGCAATTATGGTGATTTTAAATTTTCCCTCAATAAAAGATAGCACCGCTTCATCTAAAATTGGAGAACGTAGAAGACGAAGTGAAATTTTTTATACTTTGGTACCTGAAGCAACACTATTAAATTTTGAAAAATTGTAATTTTTGTTTAAAAGGGATACATACGTATAATAAATAAGCTATTTACAGTATTTTACTGTGTACATGTTTTTAGTTTTGTCATGTTTTGCTAAAAAATAAAGATGTTGCGGGTTTGATGCGTGCCACATATAGATTTTTTGTTGCCCATGGGGAAAAAAAACATTCGAAATAATATTACGTTGAATTCAGATTCACAATTTGTAATGACTCAGTAATTCCTTGTATTTTCCATAATTTTTTAAAACATTTGAATGTCGTATTTATTAATATCTAATAAAAAGTTATATAAGTTTCAAGCTTTAAAAATGACATAATTACCAATAAAATTTGAATCCTTTTTTTCAGCTCCTTTGACGTGACGTCGTATAAAATGACTAGCTTTTGACTGCGGCTTCGCTCGCGTTATGAAGTATAGTTTTTACGGCTTTACTTTTGTTTAGCGTGTGTATAAAATCAGGGCCTATAAAACTTCTTTGTACACAATATTCTTAACTAATCTGTCATTAGGCGCTAAAACTATCAAGCTATTGGGTGAACTTACTTACACAATATGAAACTGTCCATGAGAGAAGCAATGTTCTCTCCAGTAAATACCCGAATATTTGAGAGTTTGTTTACCCGAAAATTGTAATCGCTTAAATTCGAACGGGATATCATTAGGTGTTAATGGGAGTCATGGTATAAATACAGTTTCCCCATTCGCACACCCAGTTGACATAGTGGCTTCTACTATTTTACGATGTAACGCTTTCACTTCCAGTCTCGTACCGTTACAAAGTTTTGGTGGTTTTAAATTTCGCGACAACATAATTGAGTGCCCACACGCAGAATGTATAAGGTAAGCCTGGCGGATTCAAAAATTCTACAGGGTAATTAGTACCGTCATCTGTATTAACCACACTATCAATCGAAGTACCTAGGTTTTAATACAAAATTTAAAAGAACAATAGTTGTGTCTGTTTACCTCAGTTGGGTCTATAGGATGTGAATGCTTCAATACAGATTGCATTTCAATTACGGCAATTTATAAAGTAGCACGTATGAATAATAATACAATACTACCCAGACGAGTCGTTGGAATTGATCAGTGCGAATAATAAGGCGCAGTGAACGGACGCTAAGATGAAATTGACTTTAATATTATTGAATTTATTATCTACGTGCTATTGTAACGTTGACCTTAGGGAGAAGGCGAGGAATTTTAGTATAGAACTGTTATACTATACTTCTCTTGAAACACAATTGCATTCGGTGTTATCGCCGTTCGGAGTGTGGTCATTGCTGACAGGGGTGTCGTTGGGAGCAACAGGATCCAGCCGGGAACAGCTCCTCACCACACTGAATTTGCCGAATAATGACCAGAGGTTAATAAGTGGATATAAACATCTAACACGATCTGTGCTTAATAATGGAACGTCTGAAGTGGAAATTAAAAGTAAAAATTATTTATTCACAGACAATAATTTTTTGATAAGGAACGATTTCGAACAGAGTATACGCAACGATTTCGGTGCTGTTATCACCAAGCTTAACTTCAAACAGTCCAGCGATGCAGCGCTGAAAGCGAACGGCGTCATCCAGAAGTATGGACCTAAAGTTACTAACGTTTTTAGGCCTGATGACTTCGAAAATTCCAAAATGATTTTGACCAACGTCATTTCGTTTAAAGCTTATTGGAAAATGCCTTTCAACGTATCGGATACACGAGAGGAACCATTTTATGATGAGAACGGGAATGTATTGGGGAAAGTCAACATGATGAAACAGAAAGGAAATCAACCGTTTTCTAAAATTCATGGGTTAGAAGCGAGTATTTTAGAAATGCCTTATGGAGACGAGGAAATTAACAAATATTCATTATTGATCATTCTACCACATGCTGGTATAACGGTCGCAAGTGTGTACAGACATTTATCGGAAATGACTCTCAATGATATATTTAAAAAACTACAGAATGATGAAAAAAAATACGGAGAGTCGGAAGTTGTCATCAGTGTACCGAGATTCAAGATAAGTAGTAACGTGATACTTAATACACCGTTGGCTATAATGGGGATCCGAGACATTTTCAATCCTACTTTAGCTGGCTTCAATAAGATAACAGATGCGGATGGTATATTTGTCTCAGCAATAGTCCATATAGCTGATATAGAAGTGACAGAGACAGGTACTATTGCGTCCGCGTCCACGTCTGCTTATTACGCCGATCGCATATTGCCCGCTACTTTCAATGCGAATCGACCATTCATTTACTTCGTAGTTGAAAAAACCACAACAACAATATTATTTAGCGGTGTCTATTGTAAGCCTACGGTATACAAGGACTTAAATTAAAGATTTGACTTTAATATCTGATTGCAGCTTAGCTTAAAATTGAGTGAAAGAGGGTAAACACAAGCATATTAACAAAAACCTGTCTTAGAAACAAATCAACGCTAAAAGTGATCAAAAGAAAAATTGTGTGATTCAAAGAAACGTTGTAAACGTCTTACCATCAGTGACGGATTAAATGGTAGTTATAACGTGCTCGAAGTCCGAAGTCTCATATGTGTTGTATTATGAAGCTTTGGCGTCTAAATTCCTTTTTTTTATTCTTTCACAATCGTGCTTGTTGTCCTAAGAAGTACTTATGTTGTCTTGAATTGTCGTGATTTTCGTGTTAATATCTTAATCAGAATACTGTTTAGAAGTTCCCTACATTATTTTCGCCACTCAAATACTAATAAAATGAATATGGGATCTAATTCAAAGAAAACCATTTTCGACGAAAAAATTGTTGTTTTTTTCTTCTAAGAAGGTAAGCCAACCAAACAAAGGCTGCGTGGCATTTTATGCCTTAACTTTCTCTCCAGGGAAAACGCCTGTGCCCAGAAGTGAAATCTTATATATCTCGTGTCACAATGTTAGTTACCATACTCCTTAGAAATGGCTCGATCGATTTTTATGAAATTTTGTATGCATATTCAGTATGAGAATAGGCTACTATCTATTGATCATATCCTTAAGGGATAAGGGTTGTCCACCCCTAACAATTTTTATTTTTTATAATGTGGCATTAAAAATACATACATCCCTCAATTTTCACCGTTTTATCACCAACTCCCGTTTCTTAATAGTCATTTTATTTATCTGTTTAATAAGATACACAAACAGCATTACACAAGCATACATTGTTGTAATAATCAAGATTACAAACTAAGTCCTGTTGTGTATGCCAATTAAAGGTGTACACAACATTCCCTATAAAGAAACGTAACAATTTAATAATTAATAGTTACAAAAATATTTTAATAAATTATAAAGAAATAGAAAAATCTGTAAAAAATTAATTAAAATGGCCAATATTACTGCACAATTTTTAAAACTAAGGTGCGGAAGACCTTGCGTAGACTTCGACGTGGACTTAGTATTAAGGAGGTTATATGTAGCGGAAATACTTGGCAAGGGCGAGTGTGACAGTAGGTTGGTTTTAGATTGCGGCACATCAAAAATCCTACAACAACGACTCCTTGGATATTTGAATGGCACTCTAATGTGAATGTTTTCGAGTATCAGTCTACTTTTTATTTCGCCATTGATGGCTTTGTGAAGAAAAACTACATCTAACATTCTAGTATTTTAATCATTTTTAATCCCGCTCGATAAGTGGATCAATTGATCAGTTGTTGTTTGAGACTGCTACATTTTTATTCCGCTCGGTAAGTGGATCAATTGATCAGTGGTTGTTTGAGACTGCTACATTTTTAATTCCGCTCGATAAGTGGATCAATTGATCAGTTGTTGTTGAGACTGCTACATTTTTAATCCGCTCGATAAATTGGATCAATTGATCCAGTTGTTGTTTGGAGACTGCTACATTTTTAATTCCGCTCGGTAAGTGGATCAATTGATCAGTTGTTGTTTGAGACTGCTACATTTTTAATTCCGCTCGGTAAGTGGATCAATTGATCAGTGGTTGTTTGAGACTGCTACATTTTTAATTCCGCTCGATAAGTGGATCAATTGATCAGTTGTTGTTTGAGACTGCTACATTTTTAATTCCGCTCGGTATGTGGATCAATTGATCAGTTGTTGTTTGAGACTGCTACATTTTTAATTCCGCTCGGTATGTGGATCAATTGATCAGTTGTTGTTTGAGACTGCTACATTTTTAATTCCGCTCGGTATGTGGATCAATTGATCAGTGGTTGTTTGAGACTGCTACATTTTTAATTCCGCTCGATAAGTGGATCAATTGATCAGTTGTTGTTTGAGACTGCTACATTTTTAATTCCGCTCGGTATGTGGATCAATTGATCAGTTGTTGTTTGAGACTGCTACATTTTTAATTCCGCTCGGTATGTGGATCAATTGATCAGTTGTTGTTTAGAGACTGCTACATTTTTAATTCCGCTCGGTATGTGGATCAATTGATCAGTGGTTGTTTGAGACTGCTGCATTTTAATTCCGCTCGGTATGTGGATCAATTGATCAGTGGTTGTTTGAGACTGTTACATTTTTAATTCCGCTCGATAAGTGGATCAATTGATCAGTTGTTGTTTGAGACTGCTACATTTTTAATTCCGCTCGGTAAGTGGATCAATTGATCAGTGGTTGTTTGAGACTGCTACATTTTTAATTCCGCTCGGTAAGTGGATCAATTGATCAGTGGTTGTTTGAGACTGCTACATTTTAATTCCGCTCGGTATGTGGATCAATTGATCAGTTGTTGTTTGAGACTGCTACTTTTAATTCCGCTTCGGTATGTGGATCCAATTGATCAGTGGTTGTTTGGAGACTGCTACATTTTTAATTCCGCTCGGTATATTGGATCAATTGATCAGTTGTTGTTTGAGACTGCTACATTTTTAATTCCGCTCGGTAAGTGGATCAATTGATCAGTGGTTGTTTGAGACTGCTACATTTTTAATTCCGCTCGGTAAGTGGATCAATTGATCAGTGGTTGTTTGAGACTGCTACATTTTTAATTCCGCTCGGTAAGTGGATCAATTGATCAGTGGTTGTTTGAGACTGCTACATTTTTAATTCCGCTCGGTAAGTGGATCAATTGATCAGTGGTTGCTTGAGACTGCTACATTTTTTAATCCCGCTCGATAAGTGGATCAATTGATCAGTTGTTGTTTGAGACTGTTACATTTTTAATCTGCTCGGTATGTGGATCAATTGATCAGTTGTTGTTTGAGACTGCTACATTTTTAATTCCGCTCGGTAAGTGGATCAATTGATCAGTGGTTGTTTGAGACTGCTACATTTTAATTCCGCCTGGTATGTGGATCAATTGATCAGTTGTTGTTTGAGACTGCTACATTTTAATTCCGCTCGGTAAGTGGATCAATTGATCAGTGGTTGTTTGAGACTGCTACATTTTTAATCCCGCTCGATAAGTGGATCAATTGATCAGTGGTTGTTTGAGACTGCTACATTTTTAATCCTGCCTGATAAGTGGATCAATTCGATCAGTTGTTGTTTGAGACTGCTACATTTTAATTCCGCTCGGTATGTGGATCAATTGATCAGTTGTTGTTTGAGACTGCTAAGCATTTTTAATTCCGCTCGGTATGTGGATCAATTGATCAGTGGTTGCTTGAGACTGCTACATTTTTAATTCCGCTCGGTAAGTGGATCAATTGATCAGTGGTTGCTTGAGACTGCTACATTTTTTAATCCCGCTCGATAAGTGGATCAATTGATCAGTTGTTGTTTGAGACTGCTACATTTTTAATTCCGCTCGGTTTGTGGATCAATTGATCAGTGGTTGTTTGAGACTGCTACATTTTTAATTCCGCTCGGTTTGTGGATCAATTGATCTGTGGTTGTTTGAGACTGCTATATTTTTTATATTTTGACTACCACAACATTCATTTAAAATAATTTTGATGGCAAAAGAACGTATGTCGGGTCTTGTAAATTTATCTCCAAATACGCTGCACATAAACCTTATACTATCTCAACAAGATCAATCAGGTCCCATGTGAGTATTTTTTTTGCATTAAGACCTTGTGTTTTGAAGATATACCAGGGAACTCCTAAAAATATTAAAGTTAAAGTTACAGCCTTTGTATTTGTCCCACTGCTGGAAACAGGCCTTGTAAAGAGAGTATAATGGCACAGTCCGCCACGCACATCTAGTGCGGATTGGCAAACTTCACATGTCTTAAACAAAAAATTCTAAGACATGTAGGTTTACTCACGATGTTTTCCCTTCTCCGCCAAGCGGAAAAATAGCACATAAAATTGCAACAACAAATTTATTGGTGCCGGCATCGGGGATCGAACTCGGGTCGCTAGCGTACTACGCAACTTGAGGCCACCGTCCGGACACTGAGCTGACACGGCTCTTATATGTATATATATATGAATATTTAAATATGATTTTATCCCTCACTGGGGACCCTTGTGTCGAGTTACTAGTAATAGACCTCTCTGGCCAGCTATGTTAGTTCGTCCAAGAAAAATATATTATTTTTACTTTCCTCTAAAACACCCCAAGGCACACTGGCAATGAATGCATTTTGACCTTAAGTCCGCCTTGTTGTACACTTTTATTTTATGCAAATAAAAATTAATTAAATAACTAAGATATCGCCATTTTTATAGGTACATTCGTGTTGTGTCGCGCGATGGCTTAATTTAGGTTATTTCCTTAAGGAAAATATGCATATTATTGTTTTGGAAAACCTTAATATAACGCAATTGGTTTATTATTAAAATGCTAGAATTCTGAGGCTCATTAATGGAATATCTAAATTAATGTCCAAGCATGCGACTCGCCAAGCTAGCGCTCTTTGGCTTATATCCCAGTCAATTGTATTCATTTTTATTTAACCTATATATATGTCCTCCTACCTACACAAACAAGACAAAACTCAAATGATGTCATATGATGTCATCATGATGTCATGAAAAAATCAAATGCAGTCAAACAGCTATGGAAAGGAGCATGTTAAAAATTAGAAGAATACAGAAAATAAAGAGCGAAAGCATTCGTCAACAAACAAAACTCACCGATGCTCTGAGTCACGCACTATCATTAAAGTGGAGATGGGCCGGACATATATCACGATACCCAGACAAAAGATGGACCATTGAAGCCACAAAATGGAAAGGAGCAGCGGGAAAAAGAAATGTTGGTCGACAAATAAGACGGTGGTCTGATGAAATTAGTCACGTCGCCGGAAATGACTGGATAATGTCAGACAAGGACAAGCAGTCATGGAAAAAGAGGAGGCCTTTACCCGATCAGGGGTCCAAATAGCATAAATAACACTAACACTAACTTATAAGTTATTTCCTTAAGTCTATTTAACTTTCATGTTACTAACAAAAACTGTATTGTAAAACGGAAATGCTGATTTGGATTAAATGGCTTTATTATTATTATTATTACATGTCCTACTGCTTGGCTTCTCTGTAAAGAGAGTATACGGGCGTATTCAGCCACGGACTCACTGCCCTAGTGGATTGGCAGACTTCACATGTTTTAGAAAAAAAATTCTACGACGAGTAGGTTTCCTCATGATGTTTTCCTCCACCGAATAGATAAAATAAGAAGTCAAGGAAGACCAAGTAAAATATGGAGAGATGTCTTCAAAGACATATGCGGATCTCTTTGGATGCATTTAGCACGGAGAGGTTTAGGAGAGGCCTACGCCGCGGAGGCTTCTATTACAATACTCGTTGTTGTAGTAACAAATAAAGTCTGCTATATTATATATATTTTTTATTTAAACCTTTCTTAATTATTATAAAACATGACAAATAAGTCCTTAAAGAACCAGAATATTACATCTACTCTCCCTCCCATTGAGGTCTGTATATTCAAATAATATCAAACTGTTCAAAATAGACTTGGCTTAGAATAAATTCCGCTGAATATAATTGTTGTCGTGGTTTTTTCAACTACAAAGTAGATGAATGGTCGATTCGCATTGAAAGTAGCGGGCAACGTGCGATCGGCGTAATACGCAGACGTGGACGCGGACGCAATAGTACCTGTCTCTGTTACTTCTATATCAGCTTTATGGACTATCGCTGAGACAAATATATCATCCGCCTCTGTTATGTTATTGAAGCCAGCTAAAGTAGGATTGAAAATGTCTTGGATCCCCATTTTAGCCAACGGTATATTAAGTATCACGTTACTACTAATTTTGAATCTCGGTACACTGATGACAACTTCCGACTCTCCGTATTTTTTTTCATCATCCTGTAGTTTTTTAAATATATCATTGAGACTCATTTCCGATAAATGTCTGTACACACTTGCGACCGTTATACCAGCATGTGGTAGAATGATCAATAATGAATATTTGCTAATTTCCTCGTCTCCGTAAGGCATTTCTAAAACACTCGCTTCTAACCCATGAATGTTAGAAAACGGTTGATTTCCTTTCTGTTTCATCATGTTGACTTTCCCCAATACATTCCCGTTCTCATCGTAAAATGGTTCCTCTCGTGTATCCGATACGTTGAAAGGCATTTTCCAATAAGCTTTAAACGAAATGACGTTGGTCAAAATCATTTTGGAATTATCGAAATCACCAGGCGTAAAAACATTAGTAAACTCAGGTCCATACTTCTGGATGACGTTATTCGCTCTCTGGGCTGCATATCTGGATGGTTTGAAGCTGAATTTGCAGATAAAGGCACCGAAGTCCTTGCATAACCCCCGCTTGAAATTGTCCTTCATTGAAAAGTTGTTGTCAATGAATAAATAATTTCTGCTTTTAAGATCTATATTTAAAAATCTACTTCTGAATACCGACCGTTTTAGAAATCGGTAACCTTCTAATAAAGCCTTGTCATTTTCAGGCAAAATCAAGGCGGCTAGAAGTTGCTTCCTGCTGGATCCCGTAGCCCCAATCGTCACGCCTGTTAGCAACGTCCAAACTCCAAGTGGTGATATTACCGTATGCCACTGCGTCTCTACAGCAGTGTGGTAGGCCAGTTCAATACTAAAATTCCTTGAACACTCGTTAAATTTAACTCGACATTGGGCCGTTGATAATAAAGTGACAATTATTAACATTAAATACATCTTGACGGTTACTCACTAAACTATAATAATAGTACTGAATCGTTTTGTGTTAAATTTTATCAGCAGACTGGTATTGTATGTGTGGTGAGGATAATATTTTAAATAAGTGATAAGATTACATGGGGAAAACATTTGGTCCATTTATTGGTGATATAGCCTCGTTAGTTTTAATCATATAAATAACTAGAGACACTGAATTGGGTGCGTGTATCTACGTACGCGTTTGTTAAGTTGTACTTCTTTGACATCATTAATAAATAGTGTTAATTGCATGCAAATAATTAATTACAATAAAATAATAAAATGACTGGAAAAGGATAGTACAGTTAATAAAGATTAGTCTCAATATGAAAAATTAAATAAATAATTGTTGTTGTTGAATATTTTATGGCTTGGTAACCAGACCTTTTTAAAACACTTGTTTCTTACGTCTAAGATGAAAATGAGAATATAAGTTAGATGATACCCCCTATGAGTCCCCGCGACACTATTTTTTTCTTAAATAAATAATAAATTTTAATGTATAGCCGTATACAAAAATAAAGGGTCGGTTAAGAAAGTTTGAATATCTCGGAAGATAAAGACGCTAGCTAACTGAAATAAATTGTGCATGATAGACAATTAAATATCCTTAAAATAAAATAAAATATTTTTATTAATTTATTTGTATTTTATTAAAAACATAAACTTAAACGAAAAACTTAAATTTTTATGGTACAGTATTTTTCATTAAATTTTATTTTTAATTAATTTAATGAAAAATACTGTAATAGTGTTGTTTTTTTAATGAAATATAAATAAATTAATAAAAATATTTTATTTTATTTTAAGGAATTCAATTAGCTGGCGTCTTTATATTCCGAGATTTTCAAACTTTCTTAACCGACCCTTTATTTTTGCTCACGAGTGTATATCAATAAACAAGATACGGATAGTTAACCACAATTATATTTGAAAAAGTACATAAGTACAATTTTTTTCCCTCCAGCTTAGAAGTTAGAGGTTCAGGCTAAGCGACCTAAGAGGTATGCCACCTCTCAATCCGGTGAACCAGTAAAGGCCAGCCTCTCTGGCCAACTGTGTACGTCCTTAAAAAAACCCTGCAGTTTCAACCTGTTACTGTCATCATGTTTTCATAACGCGCCTAAAGAAGTTACTTAATTCAAAAAATATCTATTTTGGATAGGATATCCGTCTAATTCGTTCTTATTTATTTTATTTATTTATTTATAAACTCTTTATTGTTTACACTTATGAAGTAAAATTAAAAAAAAGAAAAAAAAAAAAAAAATATAATTAAAATACATAAACAATGGGCGGCCTTATCGCTAAAAGCGATCTCTTCCAGGCAACCTTTGGATGGAGAGGAATAATAAAAAGAAGCGGCTAATAATAATAAATATAAACATACATACATAAATATAATATAGGTATAAATATATATATATATTATGAAAAGACAAAACGTGTGTAAAAAGTATTACATATAATTTATTTACATAATATATATATCATAACAGTATAAATGATGTTAGGTGGACTTGTCTAAGTAAAACTTTTTAACTTTGATTTTAAAAGTATTTATTGTCTGTGATTTCCTAATGGCCAAAGGAAGAGAGTTCCACAGACGGACAGCGCGTACAGTAAATGAGTTGCTGTAAAAGTTGGTGTCATGCGGAGATATTTTTAGCATGAGATTCTCTGATGATCGCAAATTCAACGAATTCGAACCGTGAAGGAATTGAAAACGTTCCTTCATAAGATGGATATGACGGTGTAAACAGAATGTTATAAAGAAGGGAGAGTATATGAGAGTTCCGGCGAAGTCTAATGGGAAGCCAGTTGAGCTTCTTAGTGAGCGTCTTCATCTTTAAAAGCCTATCAATGATAAATTTCAAGTCAATCAGGTGCGTTGTAATGTCTTTTCTTTATAAGATTAAGATAAGATTTATTTATTTGCTGAGAACATTGTATTATTTGATGTTACACATATCATTACAGACAGGCCGACATGTTTCGCTTATTATAATTAAGCATAGAAATTAAAATTTATTGTAATATGTCTATGTCTACTATAATGTCAATATGATTGCTTTTATGCTACGATGCGGAAAAGATGCGCATCCCTGGTGCGCAGGGTGTGAGCCAGCCCCAACAACATTCTGGAAATGATTGCATGTGCACTAGCTTGCAAGTATATTAATCACTGCCTAAGGCTGCACGTGTCATAGAAATAATTGTAAATAAAACAAAGATATTAGTATGTATTTTATTGTTACTAACATAGTTATTAAGTACTAACAAAATTATGAGCAATGTATAAGCTTGAAATAAAGTTATTATTATTATTATTATAACTTGTGAAATATATGTCAATACTACTAACTATGAGAACAGACATTTACAATAAAGAAATTCGGAAACACTTTAAATATTTAAAACATTACTTAAGACACTTGTATAATCTTGTTTTAAATATAGATCTATTTAACATTTTTTGAATTCTATTGGAACCTTATAATATATTTTTACACACATAATTATGCAACTTTTGACATGTAGATGCCTGTTTTGATCTCGTTTGTTACTTATAAATTGCTTTATACGGTTTGCAAAATAAAAACCATTGCTGTTTTAAAATTGTCTTTGCTGTCTGACCCGACCTCAGAGGGAGCGAGGAAGCTGGTGGCTATGGCCATACAACATTGATGACTTTCTTTCTCGCTTCATGCGACCAAGGTGTGTGTGCGTAGTTTAGGGTATGATGGGGCTGACATGCCCAAAAGGGCAAAAGTCCTTAAAAAATATAGAAAAAAAAATTGTCTTTCTTTTTGTAAATGTTTTTACAGGAACAATAATTTATGTTTTTTGTTCATACTTTATTAACTTTACAACAAAATATAATAAATCTTCTGTACTATTTACAAACTAAAGAAAATAACGAGAATTGCATGCGCTACTAGGGCCACACAGGGGGAAATTAACTTGACCGCGTACCGTTCTAAAATGATATCCATGTTTCAGGTCCTTGAACCAGCCATCGACGTTTCAGAACAAGTACGATCCCCGATAGCCGTTTCCGCAAACGGTTTTATAGCGAAAAGTCTCGATCAACTCGATCGATAAAATTCGTCAGATACAGCAGGCAGTACTCCTGTACACGCCACGCATCGTCAGGAGGTTTCTCTCTGTGTCGCCCTCACCACCGGTTGCTTGTGCCCTGCTTCGTTGCCGGTGGCACACACTGGGTTAGGTTTTATAGTGTCAGCCCTGTAGTTCTGGGCTCTTAAGAATAAGACTAAGGTATCACCTGCCTGTCGTACAAGGCGACTGAAAGGGGCCTCGGGTTCACTGGGCGAAAAGGGTGGGGGTCTGAGTCGTCCACCAAGGTGGACCCGGGAAGAAGGCGACATCGGCTGGCCCGTGTCGCCTTGCGCTGCGAGGGAGTAACCGCCCCTTCCCCCCGGACGTGTTCTCCTTGAGAACAGTGCAGGGGGCACCGGTGCGTTCCACTTGAGATCCCGGAGCCCCTCGTCATGCACTGAGGAAAGGACCACCGGGGAGATTTTAGTGGGTAAGAACCCCACATAACCGCCGCCTTCCTGTAAAAACTTAACCTAAGGTCTAAAAAGCAATAATAACACTTATATAAAGTAATTATTTAAAAGAATTGAATCACCTCAGAAAAACGGCCTCACATGTTTTTCTTTACTATATATTAGAGATGATACGGATATCCAGTAACTATCCGGTATCCGGCCTATCCGGCCTTGTTTTCACTATCCGGCCGGATACCGGATAGTATAATTTTAAAAAATCTCATTATTTTACTCAAGGCAAATCAATCATACTCCAATAGGTTATGGACACCGTTTACTTTTAATTTTTATAATTGCACATCAAAAATGTTTGTTTTATTAATTATTAGTTTAATACTCAAAATTAACAAGTGGCAAATTGTGGTGAATAAATACCAAATTTTCCGCATTTGTTGGTAAGAGGCGACTCCGCTTACGTGCGATCCGAATGCGCCTGAATATATCCGATCTCGTTTACCGCGCCAATATTCAAATCAAACTGATCGCGTCAACGCAATAAAGGGCCGAATATCCGGCGCTCCGGCCTAGTAGCTTGCCGAATATCCGGTATCCGGTATCCGGCCACACTACTATCCGTTTCATCTCTACTATATATAGATAATTGTGGATGAAATTTGATAAAAATATTATAAAAAACGGGTCGAGTTATTGCATCATGTTTATTCCTTTTGCAGATACAGCGGACAAAAAAAGTCTCCCCATTTATTGGCATAAGTTTAATAAGATACATTATTAGTTAATCTTATAAAAATTAAGCTATTATCATATTTATCGTAACATAACCTTTGACTCTCTTGACGTTAGCTATCTAGCTATTCCATCATTACATTGAATTGTAAGAACACAATTCAGTAGTAAAAATCAACATTAATTCAACTGTATTGCTAACTGTAATTTCAACTATAAGAACACTGTGTGAGAAAGTCTAAAATATTGACGGTTCAGAATAAACGCCGCTAAATAGAATGGTTCTTGTGGTATTTTTTTTGTGGAGCACTAGATAAATAAATGGTCGGTTCGCGTTGAAAATACTGATGTCAGTATGTTGTTCTGAAAATCTCCAATTAACCGCCTCGCTTCCCGCTTTAGTACCTGCCTCTGTTACTTCTATATCGGCTCTGTGGACAATAGGAGACACAGACACGTTTGTGGTCTCTGTCATGTATTCGAAGTTAGCTATGTCTGTATAGAACATATTATAAATACCCATTTTTATTAACGGTCGATTAAGTATCACGTTAGTACTAATTTTAAATCTCGGTAAACTGATTTTAACATTCGCTAATCCGGAATTGTCAATATCCTCTTGCAATGTTTGAAATACATGATCAATACCCACTTCGTTCCCTATTCGTTCCCATACACTTTTCACTTTTTCACCGCGATATGGTAAAATAACGAGAAACGAGTATTCGCTAATGACGTCACTTCCATATGGCAGTTCTAAAACCAAGGCTTTTATTATATTTATATCAGAAAACGCGGCTCTTGCAACCAGATTCATCATGTTGACATCGCCCGTTTTATTTTCATTCTCATCATAGAACGGAGCCAATTCTGTATCAGAGACGTTGAATGCGACTTTCCATAGAGCTTTGAATGAAATTACGTTAGTTAAAATAATAGTGGCATTGACGAAATCTGTAGGCTTTAGCAAATCCCTTAAAGTGAATCCATGTTTTTTAAAGACGTCATTCGCTGTCCTCGCCGGTGTTTCAGAGGTATTGAAGCTAATCTTGCTTATGTTGATCCCGAGCCCAATGCTGACATTAACGAAATTTTCTTTCACCGCAATGTTTTCCTCCGCGAATAAATAGTTGACACTTTTCAGTTCCACACCCGGCGTTGGAGATTTAAACGCCGATTCAGTTAATAAATTATATTCATTGAATAACTTTTCCGAGTCATAGGGCAATCTCAATACACTGAACAATTGTTTTTGACATATTCCGTCAGCTCCAATAGCCACTGTTATGAGTGACGACCATACTCCAAAAGGAGATATTACCGTATGCCAATGCATCTCTTCGGCTGTCATGTAAAACAGTTCTACACTAAAATTTCTAACGCTGTCACTGAATTGATATTTACATTGGCAAGACGAAACTAAAGCGAGAATTATTAATGTGACTATCATTTTGGCGACCGTCCACTGCGATGGTACGAGTGTTACTGGATCCTACGATCGGTGAGCGATAGTTTCATTGGCAAAGTAAATTGCCATAAAAAAGACGATTACAATTATAAATAAATATACTAACTAGCTGCGTTCCGCTCCGCGTTTGGGACGCGTGGAACGTGGTGTGGGACGCCCTAAGACAAGGTGGAGCGACGATCTTCGCGGGACGGCTGGCAGAAGCTGGATGAGAGTGGCCGAGGATCGTGGACGGCGGCATGCCTTTGGAGAGGCCTATGTCCAGCAGTGGACTGTGACAGGCTGATGATGATGATACTAGCTGCGACCCGCGATGTTACCCGCGAAAAAAAAATGTCTTTTCTGTAACCCTTGTATGGAAAATTGTATTGGAAAAGCAAACAAACTCACTCAATTTACTTTGTAATAGTAACCATGTTGTACCATAACATCGCGTACTCCGTTGTTTATCGTCATAACTATTCAAATATTTGTTCAAATGTAGTATAAAAGACAAAGTTTATCTACTTTAAATACCAGTAATATAAAATTGTTTATTTTGATATAAGGATTAATTTGTTACTAGCTTAAGTACGTTAGAAATAAATTATCAATTTTTAATGTATTTATGGTTCATTATTTTTATTTTGGGATGTAAGGGGTCCGACCAACACCTAACGGACCCTAGCCAACCTCACCTGCTCGTGGTGCATCCTGCTGGTTTACAAACGAGGCCCTGGCGAAAGTGGTTCCTTTCGGGGTTTTGGGGGTCAGACGGCAGTCGCTCCATGTCATACCACAATTCTGTCAGTTAATATGGAAAAGATGGAAAGAATTTTGAGTACTGTGGATAGGGCGTCGCCGCAAAACGACGCGCAGGCACATCGCCCTACACCTGCGATAAGTGGACTAGGGCTACCGTGTCAAGTACGGGCACGGCTAAAGACACAAGTACCCAAAACGAAACTCCGCTTTGCCACCTGGAACTTAGGTTCTCTTACTGGCCGCTGCCGAGAATTGGCAGAAGTGCTAGCCAGACGCAGAGTGCACGCTGCATTCCTTCAGGAAACTCGTTGGAAGGGGAACAAGTCACGTAACATCGGTCAGGGTTACAAGCTGTTTTATTCCGGTTCTCCTTCGGGGAAAAATGGAGTGGCGATTGTACTGTCTGAAGTATTTCAGAATGGTCTTCTTGAAGTCGACAGGCTAAGCGACCGACTCATTCGGGTGAAGGTAGTGATGGAAGGTGTAATTACCAACCTAATCAGTGCCTACGCTCCCCAAGTCGGTTGCCAAGAGTCAGATAAAGTAGCCTTCTGGAACGGATTGGAAGACGTACTACGCCTCATCCCAAAAAAGGAGAACATAGTCATGGGTGGAGACTTGAATGGACATGTGGGCGAGGATTCTCGGGGGTTTGGACGTGTTCATGGAGGCTACGGCTATGCCCGCGCAAACGCAGAGGGAGACTCAATTCTCAGCACCTGTTTAGCAGCGGACTTGGCCCTTGTGAACACGTTCTTCCAAAAGAAAACCGAGCATCTGATAACTTACAAAAGTGGCTCAAGCTTCACCCAAATAGATTATTTGCTTATAAGAAGGAGCCAAATCAGCAAAGTGACTAACTGCAAAGTTATTCCGGGTGAAAGTCTCACCACGCAACATCGGATTCTCGTCATGGACATGGTGGTAGTACCAAAGATCAAAGTGCCCGAACGTAGCAGACCTAAGACCAAATGGTGGCTGCTGAATGGATCTGGAGCCGAAGACTTCCGCAATGCGATCCTTAACTTGAACTTAGGTACAAGTAAAGAGAAATCTACGGATAGTTGGTGCGCTGGAATCCTGTCAGCAGTCAGTGCGCTTGGTAAAAAGGTGCTAGGCACCACAAAAGGAGGCCGTGTCATCGACAAGGAGACGTGGTGGTGGAATAACTCGGTGCAGGAGGCAATAAGGGAGAAGAAGACTCGTTTTAAGAAGTGGCAAGTGACCAACTCTCCGGAAGACCGCGATGCTTATAAAGCAGCCAAGCGTACCACAAAACGAGCAGTTGCCAAAGCCCGATATGAACAACTGTCGTCTCTGTACGATAGTTTAGAGACAAAAGAGGGCCAAAAATTAATCTTCCGCTTGGCAAAGGCTCGAGAGAAGGCATCGCAAGACATAACTAAATGTCTCTGCGTAAAAGGCTCGGATGGTACGCTTGTTTGCAATGAAGCTAAGGTGAAAGAGAGGTGGCGTAGCTACTTCAATGAGTTGCTTAACACGGAGCTCACGAATGTCTCACCCCCAGAACTGCCCCCTAACCTTGGACTTGTAGCCCCCATAACCCCTGACGAGGTTCATAAATGTCTTCGCAGCATGCAGAACCGGAAAGCCGTGGGCCCCGACGATCTACCGATTGAAGCGTGGAAATCGATGAGTACTCACGGTGTGACTATACTTACTGACCTTTTTAACCACATACTCAACAACCGCAAGATGCCCGACTCCTGGAGATCGAGCATCATTACTCCAATTTATAAGGGAAAAGGTAGTGTACAGGACTGTGGAAGCTACCGTGGTATTAAGGTCATGTGTCACACCATGAAACTCTTCGAGCGTGTAATCGACGCGAGGCTCCGGCAAGAGTGCAGTGTCTCGGGGTGTCAGTATGGATTTCGTCCTGGTTGTGGTACCATTGATCCCATTTTCGCCTTGAGAACGCTAATGGAGGCTTTCAGGGAAAAGAAAAAGCCTCTATATATGGCTTTTCTTGACCTGCAAAAAGCCTTCGACTGCGTACCGCGCAAGGTGATCTGGTGGGCTTTAAAGGCGAAGAACATACCACAAATCTACATTGACACTATTCGAGACATGTACCACAATTCCGTGTCGGTGGTGAGGACCGCTGTTGGCGATACTTGTCCATTCCCGATTACGGTTGGTGTTCACCAAGGCTCGGCTCTAAGTCCCTTCTTGTTCAGCGTAGTGCTTGACATAGTTTCGGCAAATGCCCATGAAAACCCTCCGTGGCTGATGATGTATGCCGACGACATTGCGCTAGCGGACGAGGACAAGCAGAAACTGGAGCAAAAGGTGAACCAATGGAATGGGATGCTAGAGAACGGCGGTCTAAAACTAAATGTTGCGAAGACCGAGTACATGGCGTGTAGTAGCACAGATTCCGAACCTATAAAAGTAGGTAACGAATGCGTCGTAAAGACCAGTTATTTTAAATACCTTGGGTCTGTGCTACACGAGTCTGGTTCAATAGACCACGACGTCCAAGCCCGGATAAGCGCCGCTTGGACAAAATGGCGGGAAGTAACCGGTGTCCTCTGTGATCGCAGGATACCGGTAAAGCTAAAGGCCTTGTGTACAAGTGCATCATCCGACCAGTCCTGCTGTATGGTAGTGAGACGTGGCCAGCCCTCGGAAGACATGTCCAGCAGCTGCACGTCGCAGAGATGAAGATGCTGCGCTGGATGTGTGGCGTTACGCGACTAGATCGTATAAGTAACGAACACATCCGGGGCAGCCTTGAGTCCGCGACGTAGCAGATAAACTGCAGGAAAGTCGTCTCCGATGGTATGGCCACATATACCGCAGGCCGTCTGACTATGTCGGCAATAGATGCCTAGCCCTCAATGTACAAGGCCCAAGACCCCGTGGCAGGCCCAAGAAACGCTGGCTGGACGTCGTTAAAGCGGACATGTTAGTGAACCACCTAACAAATGAGGATGCCGAAGACCGGGCAAAGTGGAGGAGACTAAGTTTGAAAGCGGACCCTGGCTGTAGGCCGGGAAAACGCTAGGCAGAAGAAGAAGAAGATGGTTCATTATTTTGGCGATAATGGCTTACACACAAAAGATATACACTGTCAGGGGCATTTTGTAGGACTATTTAGGATAAACCTTATGTTTTTATGCGTTTAAACTAGTGCTTGACCATGATCCCACCTGGTGTTAAGTGGTGATATAGTCGAAAGATAGTACGCGCTAGTTTAATAAGTGCCTATTCACTCTACTTTTGAAGGCTCCCACGTCGTACTTGGACGGAAAGACTGACACCGGCAACTTATTCCACTCCTTTGCTGCGCGCACGATGAACGATGACTCAAATCGCTTCGTTCGGACGCGCGGAACATTGACTATGAAAGGGTGGAGACCCGCCGAGTGTCTAAACGTCCGAAGGTAGAATGGGGATGGGGAATTAACTCGTGTAATTCCTGTGCACACTCTCCAAAGTGTAATCTGTTACTGTACATATCGACGCTGGAAAACAAAAACGTAGTAGCCCACAAAAATGAAATTGTTCACCAGAGCCGAAAAACATTTCAACTTTTTTAAAAAAAATGATATCTTTCGTGCTTGTGGACCTAGAGTTGTCGTTTTACGGCACAAATTATAAAAGTGTCAATTTTGAATATCCTATTTTGGCTTTCATCTAATTGTTACAAGTCATAAATCACTCGACGCGTCTTTTTTTTCTGATTCCAACGACGTAAAAAAGTGAAAACTGGAAAGCAAAAACGTAGTGATACATATGGCCAATATGTGTCACTTTATGAATTCCAGCGTCGGTATGTACGTGTAACGCGTACGGTTTTTGCGGCGCACTCTATAATAGCTCTCAGATGGTAGCTTTTTTCTGCTTATCGTTATATTTTAGGTATAAATTATAGCCTAGGTGTTAGTCCGATGTGTAACCTATATGCTATGTATATGAGCTATATAAAAATAAATAAAAAACAGGTATTATAGAAATTTTATTTATTAAGTATAACCTCATTTAACCTGTCATATATATAAACAACATGTACAAGCATAAACAAAAAACCCGACTTCAAATCAAATTATCGTAGGAATATTATCCTTTCGAATAAAAAATGAGTCATCCAAAATTGGCGTGAAAACCAATTGGCGTGATATTGGGTTATTTGCTCTTTTTAAAACATATACTTAATGCAGTTTTTAACTTGATATGGTTTTCGCAAGGATGCCATTTCACGATGGTCGGAAATTGGGACCACGTGGGAGGCACCAGCTTTCAAACAATAAAAAAATCATCAAAATCGGTTCACCCAGTCGAAAGTTATGAGGTAACAAACATTAAAAAAAAAAACATGAAGACGAATTGAGAAACACCTCCTTTTTGAAGTCGCTAGAAAGTAGCACATTTCAACCTTAACCGTAACAATAAGAACATGTAATATTTAATCAAATTAAAATATCGACGGCTTAGAATACATGCCGCTGAACACAATTGTATTTGTGGTTTTCTCTAATACGAAATAGATAAAAGGTCGGTTCGCGTTGAAAACGGAAGGCCTAGATCTATCTTCAAAATATGCTGAAGTGAACGCCGAAGCGACTGTGCCCGTCTCGGTCACCTCTATATCAGCTTTGTGAACTATCGCCGATACAAATATGTCATCTGCGTCTGTCATCTTATTAAAGCTGGCCGTATCCGAATAGAATAAGTCGCTTATACCCATCTTTACTAACGGCTTGTTAAGTATCACATTTGTACTTATCTTGAATCTTGGTACGCTGATAAGAACTTGCGTCAACCCATATCTCTTCACGTCGTCCTTTAGTTTTTGGAATATATCATTAAAACTAACTTCAGTTAAATGTTCGTATACACGTGATACCTTTATACCGGGAAACGGTAGAAATATCAACATTGAGTATTTGCTGATCTCTTCATCTCCGTAAGGCAATTCCAAAACGTGAGCTTCCAAGTTATTAAGTCTAGAAAACAATGGGTATCCTTCATGGTTCATCATATTTACGTCATCCAATTTCTTGCCGTTCTCGTCGTAGAAAGGTGCTACTCTAGTATTTGATACGTTGAAGGGCGTATTCCAAAAAGCTTTAAGTGATATCACATTTGTTATTATCATTTTAGAATTTTCAAAATCACTTGACTGATGTACATCGCTTACGGGAAGTTTACTTTTGGCGATTACTTCGTTCGCAATCTCAGCAGCTCTATTGGGTGGTTTGAAGTCAATCTTAGTGAATTTGATGCCGAAATTTTTGCGTAGCTTCTGCAAAAAGTTATTCTTTATCAATACAGAGCTATCCGCGAATATGAAATTTTTGATTTTCAACTGCACAGCTTGCGTTTTAGTCCTTAACACTGACACGATAAGGGACTTAAATCCCGTAAATAGGGTCTCTTCTTTAGTAGGTAGAATCAATGTTCTATAGAGCTGTTCTCTAGTGGATCCAGATGCTCCTATCGATACGCTTGTCAACAACGTCCAGACTCCAAGTGGCGATATCACCGTATGCCATTCTGTTTCTTCAGCTGTGAAGTACAATAGTGAGATACTAAAATTTCTCGCTCTGTCACTAAATTCAACTTGACATTGGCACGATGACAATATTGCCAGAATTAGTAGCAGCAATTTCATTGTAACGACCGTTCGCTGCGATGTAAAAGCAACACTGAATTCATCTCTTGTTAGTTGTATAAATGATATTATAAATACGGTGAATAACTCAACAAAGCTTTAACCATGAATGAATCATTGCTGTACTTCGTCTAAAAGATACTTGTTTTAATAAATAGGACCTGGACTACGGTCATACAGATAGACCTTCCGTATTTTTTTTGTAGATCATGTTTTTGGTAATTATATTTAGATACGAAATAATGATGAAATATGAATTTTGCAAGATAATTAAGACTATAGAACTTCGTAATTTTTCTGAATTATTCGTATTCATCGTGCCCTCTCAAATAGCTCCATATTTTTTTTTTTATTGATGATTTATTACGATGTTTTGTTCCCCAGCGTGTTTGGCTGGGGGTATTTTTATCTTCACATTAATTTACTACTAAGTTATAATTTATCTACTATATATAATACTAATTTCTAAGTTCCTTATTTCTAGTTACATTTTCCTTATTTATATTATTTATACTTATTATTATTTCTATATACACATTTCTAATTTTTCTACAACTTATTTCTATTTACATTCTGTTTTATCATCTAATTTTTTATATCTATTTACATTTAGTTTTGTTTCTATCAATTACTCTTTTCACTACATATCTACAGAACCTTAAAAATATATCTATCTTATTCTTATCACTAATTAAATTTCTAATATTATCTGCAGTTATTCTTTCATTCATCTCGCTTTCACACTCATATCTTTTAACATTAAATTCCGGACATTCTATCAAGATTGCAGATGCACGAACGGCTCTCCTTGCATCAAAACCTGTTAAGATACTCGGAGAAACCTCCGTGCCCCGTCAGGATCTGTACCATGAGCGGATCCAAGTCTATTTTCCTTATATCAGGAAAAAATCACAATCCACAATATCAGGAAAAAACACCTTCGTTGTGCCCGCAGTACGCGCGTCTTTGTAGCGTTCCATATTAGGATATGAAAGAAAATGTTATTCATTTAATACGATCGTTCGTTGACAGTTCCGGTCAGGAAGTCAAGAACTGTTTTTTTAAGGACGAACTAAGACATTTGGCCAGAGAGGCTGGCGTTTACTGCTTCACCGTATTGAGAGGTGGCATAGCTCTTAAGTCGCTTAACTTGAACCTCTATAAAGCTAACTTATATGTCACTTCGAAAAGCGTTGGCGCTGGGAGAAGTCGCCGATGAAACTCCACCAACGCTACTAGCTACGGCCACGGCCACGGCTGGACGATGCGTGTCTCTCGTCTTTGGGCCCGTACAACCGGAAGGTTGGTGGGAGGTGGAATAAATGATTTATTTATGATTTATTTAACAGAATAGCCAGAGAAGCTGGCTTTAACTGTTTCACCGCATTGAGATGTGGTATAGCTCATAGGTCGCTTCGTAACCGCTTTTGTAGTAACTCGACACAAGTGTCTCCCCGATGAGGAGTGATAGCAATCTGACCCGAGGGGAGTTGGCACAATTTACTATGTTAAATAAACAGGCCTGCATAGTGCGAGGACATAGTTCGGTTCGTCTTATCGGCGCCATGAGCGCACAAATATGAAAAAAAAACCCGCACCAATGAACCACCTTTTTGAAGTCGGTTAAAAGGAGTACATTATATCGCAGAACAGGTTATCACTATGCTTGGCTGTTGTAATCAGCTGTTTGTTCAACCTTTCCACTATGTTATCGTGGGTTTTCCAATGACATTAAAGCAACGGGTCTTTGATAGCGTTCGGTATTTATCGTATTTTTTTATTTATTATATTACGATATTACATCAGGTAGACAAATCCTCGCAAAAGAACAGATTTCTACCAATAATAATTCGTGAAGGTATTAAAATTAAAAAAAAAAATCTATGCTACCACGATCTTGAGATACTGATTTTGCTTATGCTTTTGATTATGTTTTCATGTCTGTTAAAAAAAGTGCAATTCAGTAAAGATATAAATAAGATATGTTAGTTTTGATAGAATAATTGTTTTCAAAATGGTATTTCTACAAATTGAAACACCGCCATCTATTGAAACAGTCTTGAACTCTTGCGAGTGGTGATTAAACGAATGTACAATAATAACTGTACTTAAGAATAGATGGCGCGGTAAAATTCATTTCGCGTGACGTTTATTAAATTATTGTAATTTTTGATTGACGGTTATCAATTATAATTAATCTATGAACTCTCAATTCATTGATTGAAAAAATGTGCATCAATTTTTTTCGTTTATTAATTTACACCTATAGTTGGCACAGTATTCAACCCTGGATCAGAGAAAGAGAAAAAGAGAAGTTTTATCGACAAAATCTACAAGTAAAGTTACGAGTACAAACAAAATCCGATTTTAAATAGAAGCAAACGTTCAAAGCTATTACGCGCGTACGCCCTCTTTGTATTTTCAAAATATAGTAGGAATATTACGAAAGACGAGCGAATTAATAAGAATCTAATGAAACTGCTCTTGCAGTACATATATAAAAAGAGATAGTGTGTGGTTTTGTTCCATACAAGCTCCGAAACCGCTGGACCGATTTGAATGTAACTTTCCGGGAATCTTCAGATTGAACTGGCGAGTAATCCTGTAAGGATTGGTGACAATCGGAGCACTCCTCTTTTTGAACTGCCACAACTCAAACAAGCTATATGTCGTACTTTTATTTCTGACATTAACTTGAGCTCGATATGTTTTTGTATGAATGATAAGAATGATATTGTATTTACTGATATGTACATGGGTGTAGGTAATGATCTTCACATGCTCGAGAAGAGAATATAAGAGAAATGAATAATTTAATATTTTGTGAACGTTCAATTATATATTTAATGATGTTATTTAATTTTTTAAATAAATTAAGCAAAATCTAGCCCGACGAAGGGGGCTGGGTACAATAGTTTCCAATAAAAAAAATGAATCATCAAAATCGGTTGGCGTGATATTGAGTTGGGCGAAGTAATGAACATAAAAAAATTCAGACGAATTGTATCTCTTTTTGAAGGCGATTGAAAAGATGGTAATGTCTACCTACCCCTTCAGGCGACGGGCGTTGTACTGTATTGTATTGTGTACTTATAGTATGCACAAAGAATCTTCACAACATGTTTTTCACAATTGTTTTTTTTCCGTTCTCGTCAGATTTCTCACGTCCAAACGGATGCCGTCGTCATGACATCATAACTAAGAACCGTGACCGCGACAATGGAGCGGACAGAGATGCTAGGCATCTTTTTTTTAACAGACATCAAAAAAGGAGTGTACAATTCTGTTTTCAACCGACTTCTAAAAATCAGGAGTATGTCAATTCGTCTGTATGTTTTTTTATGTTTGTCACCGCATTTCTTTCGACTGGGTGAACCGATTTAGATGATTCTAAGAGATCGCTCTTAGCGATAAGACTAATGTGAAAATTGTATATTTATTATTTCTGTGATAATTTCATTCTTGTGTGTCTTACATGTGGTATCATTTTAATTTGGTCCAATTGTGACAATGTCATTCATGACAAAATCATATAAGTGATAAATTTGCGATATGTGGACCCATAGAGCGTAGAACAGTTGGCCGATGGGGCCGAAAAGTTCTCGATTGGAGACCACGGACCGGCGCAGCGTAGGACGTCCGCCTGCGAGTGGTCTGACGACCTCAAAAAGGCCGCAGGACGCAACTGGATGCGGGCCGCTTCCAACCGGCGGTAAAGTTGTACCAAAAGATAGAGTAATATAAAAGATGTAATTAAAAGATAAGACAACATTTAATAGACAATAAGAACTATGAGAATAATGTAACCTTTTTTTTGAAAATTAATAAATAAAACATACCTAGAGAGAAGAATGAATGACGAACTAGAAAATCCCTAACCACCCACGTTGGGGGATATAGAGAGTGGCATCGGCTTACGTAGAACAAAGAATGACAAAGGGGTAACAACTCTAATGTTTTATATAACAGCAGTAATCTTTGTTACATTAAAAAAAAACTCTTATACTTGTGCAAGAAGAAGGTTTTTATAAATGAATCGTTTGGACCTACGACCTTCCGTTTCCACAAAGTACACTAAGGTAAACAATATACTACTGATTAAAGGGCAATTGGAGTCTAGTGTAGATATAAATATGTCTTGCTGGTGGTGACGAATTTCTTTTTATATGAAAAGTGGCAAACGAGCATACGGCTCACCTGATCTTAAGTGATCACCGTCGCCCATGAACATCCACAGCACCAGAGGAACTGTAGGTGCGTTGCCGACCTTTGAGATAGGAATAGGCTCGTTTCTTGAAGGTCCTAAATCGTAAACGTTCGGAAACACCGCTGGCGACAGTTGATTCCACAAGTTGATAGTGCGTGGGAGAAAGTTACGCGAAAAACGTACAGTCGTTGAACGTTTCTTTCCCTCCGATTAATAATGTATTCATAATGTGAGCGCTTTCAAGAGTCATTATCATAATCACTTATTCCTCACCATAATCTACAGTAGTTAATTAAGATAATTATATAATTAAAAACATATACACGTGATTTGATTTTGATTTACAACTAGGACGGATCCTGTCTCAAGTAATCATCCCTCCACCCCATTACATTATCAAAAGTAGTGCACGTAGCTAATGAGAACACAATTTTAAGCTAATTCGTCTTGGTAAAGTATTAATTTAGATATAAAATTAAACATGTGGTGGAATATTTGTTTGTTTTGTAGTGTGTGTATGTGACTGTGTGTGTGTGTGTGTGTGTGTGTGGGTGCGTGTGTGTATGAGTATGTATACATATATGTAGAATATTGCTAATCATTTAATTTTTATTAAATTATTCGTTTCAGAGTAACAAAGGATCATCAAACCTTTTCCGATTACTATTTTAAGGTGCCTTTTATTTCTAAAGCGTCAATAACCTACGCCTGCGAATCGTAAGGTCGTGGGTTCGAATCCACCATTCGACTATTGCCGTGAAACATGTCCTAGCACAAGCTTAAGCTTAGTTGGGAATGGTTAACAAGATTGTTAGTAATATTTCTAAAAAAAAAGTTTAAGGATTTGATTTAAATCGTTGAAATATCTGTATAAGAATGGTGGCATGTATTATGATTGTCGTCTAGCGAATATCGTGTTGAAGTTGGGAACAGAACCCGTCTTTTATTTTGGGACAATCGTGACAGGTCTATGTTTTTGTGGTAACGGCGAACGCAATTGTAGATGTATAATTGACGAACAGTGAGAAGTTCTGTTACTTCATAGAGTTTTCTTGTGGAATATTTTCTTAGCCCGTGGTACATTACTTTGACGAGGGTAGAGTGAAAAGGCATTTACTAAGATACTACGTCTTACCATCCGGGACTGATTTCCACTTAACATCAGGTGGGATCAGTAGTCAAGCACTTGCTCAGAGAGGATAAAAAATTACACATATAATTTACTGTTGTTTTATTTCATAGTGATATTACGAAGTTCTGGTGCGTATTTCTTATTCAACATTCGTGCACGTTGCCTTTAAGTAGTTCAGTAAGGAGCATTCCGTTTTGTTTTGTCATAAACCTACCAACTAGACGAATTAGAGTTGATACGAGATCTGTGGATTTATTTTGATACTAAACTTAACTATGGAGAGGGCTATGCTCGGAGTATCTCTACGAGATCAAATCAGGAATGAGGAGATCCGTAGACGAACGAAGGTAACCGACATAGCTCGCCGGATAAGCAAGTTGAAGTGGCAATGGGCAGGGCACATAGCGCGTAGAACAGATGGTCGATAGGGCCGAAAAGTTCTCGATTGGAGACCACGGACCAGCAAGCGCAGTGTAGGACGTCCAACCACAAGGTGGTCTGACGACCTCATAAAGGTCGCAGGGCGCAGCTGGATGCGGGCCGCTTACAACCGGTCCTTTTGGAAATCGTTGGGGGAGGCCTATGTCCAGCAGTGGATGTCTTACGGCTGAGATGATGATGATGATGATGAAACTTAACTTTAATAAACATATCGTCCACATTGTTCTAAAGGCATCAAGGCTGTTAGGATTTGTACTAAGATAATGCAGAAATTTTAAAACATCATCTACAAAATTGCTTATGTATAATGCATTAGTTAGGAGCGATTTAGAGTATTGCAGTGTTGTCTGGTCACCCAGTTATAAAATTCATATTAAAAGAATTGAAAAGTTGCAGAAAAGATTCGTGTACCACCTATCTTACAGTTGTAATATGGCCAAAAAACTATTATACGTTTAAACTCTTTTAAAGTCACCTCGCTTGAAACTCGTAGGAAAATGCTGGATGTTTTGTTTTTTAAAAAACTAATATCAGGTACACTAGACTGCCCTGATCTGTTGTCTAAAGTACAAAGTACAGTTAAACGTTCCCAATAGCCGACAAAGACTTATAAATATTAAGCTCTTCCTAAAACCTAAACATAGAACGAATCTGAAGGCACACTGCCCTTTGTACCGGATGTACTCTGTTTATAGGGATTACAGTGACATTGATTTAGGGGTAACGTCTGTAAATAGAATTAAAAAAAATATTTGCTCCACCAAAATAATATAAATATGTAACTAACCTAAGCCTTAAAATTTAACGTTTTATTTTTTTCTACTTTTTTACTTTTTAAAACAAAATCATAACTATTTATTTCCTTTGTTAGTAAATTTTTCATTTTGGAAATTAGTTAAGTAGTGTTGTCTACGTTGTGTGTATCTGAGAATGCTGTGTTTTCCTATAATTAGTATATTAGCAATTAATATATTAAGTTAGCAAAGTATAATTGTACTTACTGTTGGAAAACCTTATTAAATAAATAAAAAAAATAACTGAATCAACAAACGTCCATGTGTTCCAGTGATCATTAAACTTATTTCTTTTACCGCCCCTTTTATAAATCAATTATTTTTCAGCGCTCCCCATTTTTATAGACACCTAAAACTTTAAAAAAATCTTTAATCTATGTTAAGTATTGTAATTTTTAATAACATCACACAGGATAGAAATATAAACTAATTATTCTTTATTGTGTAGTAAATGAAATTACAAATTGTACATCGTCCCCTATTTTTTCTGGGCCCTTTAATGCCACCCTCTAGATTTCAAATGCCCTCAAGGGGGCGTTATCGCAAACTTTGAGACAGACTGTTCTATACGATCTTTAGGAATTCCCTGTGTATTTTCAGAAGCCACGATCCAATGCCAATAAATAACATGACGTAATTGAATGTAAAACATTTTGAAAGACAAAAAAAAATCAAAATTGGTTCATAAATTACAGAGCTTAAGAAGAATTTAAAACATCCTTATTTAAGGAAGTCGTTTAAAAATCATGTTAGATTTTTTCTTACCCGTTGCGGGATTACTGTCACCTTGTTTGTGTCATCTGGACAAACATCCCGAGTTTTTTACGTCATTTTACAGGATGGTAAATGTGGCTGGCAGTATAATTCTCTTGAAAACGTCACAAATTACTTCATCAATATAACATCGTACTCTGGAATAGCTTGCCGATTGAGATTAGGGAGGCTTCGTCAACTAATGTCTTTAAATCGCGTGTACCTGAATTCTTTCTACTCAACCAATGAAAAGTCCAAACCGGTATATATATTATCGGTTATTTATTCCAAGTATATATATATCATTATATGTTTATTGACGTATCTAAGTATTTATATGTTAATGTATATCTATGTAATATTTTTTAAACCCTATTTTTTGGCCCTGCCCCTAAGACTGCTCTTAACCACTAAAAGTTAGCTGGAAGAAAATGCCAAATACCATTATGTTCGCCTTTTTACATATATTTTGGTGCAATAAAGGATCTATCTATCTATCAATTAAAAAACATAACAAATCAAAATTTATTTATTAAACAATCACACTAAAGATGGCGCCGCGTATACACCGGCAAATACAATAACACCGGAACGTCTCTCTCTGATTAGGAAAACAAACTCTTTGTTAGCTTCGAAACGCTGTGAGAGTATTCTGTCCTCTAAGCCTATAACAGTAGATGAAGCTGCCACGGTTCCCTCTTCCGTAACTTCAATATTCACATTTTGTACAGTCTTCGACACGTAAAGGGGACTGTCAGATATACCTGGCATCTGTGCTTTAGTGTTATCAAAAACATTTCTTATTCCCATGTACATTAATGGAGGTATCATATCTGATTGTGAAGTAATCTTAAATCTTGGGATATAGCAGTCTATCTCGGGTAGATTATCTGATGTCAGGATCTCGTCTATCCATGACAAAGGATGTTTGGATAGATTCTCTAATACCACTTGCATAGGTATACCGTCAAATGGTAGTATTATTAACATTGATAGATGTTCGCTTTTGCCATACGGCATTTCCAGAACCTGGGCACCTATAAGTTGTGAATCGCCGATATTGTGTGGTGCTTTATGATACATCATGTTAACAGATCCAATAGTTTTACCTTGATGGTTATAGAAGGCTTCCTCCCGCGTCTGCGTTGAGTCGAATGGATAAGTCCAATTGGCTTTGAAGTACATTCCGTCAACTAGGATCATTCGAAGATTTTCCAATGCACTTGGAGTTACTGCTTCCGCGATCCTACCACGAGTCACTCTGCAGATATATGTGTTTAAATCATTAGCTAGTAAAGTCTTATTACTTGCATCAACGACGAAAACTTGCGTGTCGAAGTTTTTGGCGTATTGACAGAATTCCGTGTGAAGATTCAAATTATAATCTGCGAACAATCCAGAAACTCCTTCTAAGACGACATCCTCGCTTCTCTGTAACAGCATCTTCGAAACTGCTAGATGGAGGGCAGTGGTTTCCCTCACATCATTAGGTAGCCTTAGTTCTTGCATTAGTTGATTGAATGTATCACCAGAACATCCCTCGGCGAGTAGTGTGAACATACTCCAAATAGACAGCGGTGATAGGACCAGGTTCTTTTCTCCATAGCTCTCTTGGAAGGCAAATGTATTGTATAGGAGTTGTAAGGAGAAGTTATTCAACTGTGTGAAATCGACATTATTCCTAGGTGCGGCTAGAGCGAGGCCAACTAATGGTAGTACCTTCCACATCGTAAGACTAAATAGGGCCGAGTCGAACACAATACTGCAACGGAAAGGCGCAATTTTATCAATTTCAATGAAGACCTTCTCACGTGCGTACAATGTACGTGAGGCAACGGTTCGCGTGAACGATTTTCCACAACTACACCAGTTTGCGTTTGGGACACGTTTATATGTCTTATAACGTTGTTCAAGTTGTCTATATGGGTATTTTATATGGTAGGATTAATCGATTCAACACAGCCTTGCATCATGATCATTAAGTCATTATTTTAGCAAAATCTATGGTTATTTTTGGCGGTGCCAGTTGTATGAGCGTTCAAAATGTCTAATCGTTCCTTCCAAATTGACACGCTTGCCTCGTTGTGTATAAACTTATATTCATGATTAAAATTTTACATTCATATACAATTGAATATATAATGAATTATTAATAATTTCTTTAATTTCTTTGTTATTTATATAGCCGTGAGCAAAAATAAAGGGTCGGTTAAGAAAGTTTGAATATCTCGGAAGATAAAGACGCCAGCTAACTGAAATAAATTGTGCGTGATATACAATTAAATATCCTTAAAATAAAATATTTTTATAAGTTTATTTATATATTATTAAAAAACATAAACACAAGGCTTTATTAATAAATGGACTATAATATTAATTAACTTTAAAAAAGTATACCTTTACCGTTATTTATAAGCCCACGGTGCAACGACCTGGCTTATCAGCTCAATGCTCTTGACATGGTACGCATGTCATGTGGGTAGTTTTGACATGTTATAATGTGTTATCATACAACTTCACACCATCAACTATGTCCTGTGTAAGCAGAAAGACTCAAATATAACCGTGAGCAAAAACAAAGATTCGGTTAAAAAAGTTTTAATATCTCGGAGGATAAAGACGCTAGCAAACTGAAACAAATTGTACATGATAGACAATTAAATATCCTTAAATAAAATAAAATATTTTTATTATTTTTATTTACATTTCATTAAAAAACATAAACTTGAACGAAAAAGGATATCACACGTATACTTGGAGAATACAGTATTTTTCATTAAATTTTAAAGTTTCAGTACTTAGTGTCGCCACATGGAGGCAACACTGGGTACTAAAATTTAAATAAAGCGGCTTTACCTTCCGAGATATTCAAACTTTCTTAACCGACCCTTTATTTTTGCTCACGACTGTATATTTTTCTTTTTATTCGTCTATATAAATTCCATGTAATCGTAGTATTGCGCGCGCACGACTTTGGGTAGTCCTGGGCAGCTGGGCGTCGCAAGGATGCGACAGCATAAACTGAGACGGTGTCCAATATTGGAATCATGTCCTATTCGTCCGTTTTTTCTTTCTATAGCTGTATTTTTTATGACAACAAAACATATTAAAAATAAAAACACCTATTTTAAAATCGTTGAACGTATGTTTTATTAAAGATACACTTTCGAGATGAACTGGAAACGACTAAAACAAACACGTAAACCTTATTAGAGTTCCAAACAATGCAAGGCCATCTCGTGGCCACTGGTTTGGCCATGGCCACCGCCTATTACAAGGACATTGCACAAACCAATCGATACGTGATACTACGTCAGTGGGCTGGCGCTACACTCAGCTACGATCCAGGAGGTTGCTACAATTCCAGGGATTTCGTCGTTAAATACATTTAATTACCTTATATATGTACACTAAACCAGAGATAGTCGAATAGCTAAGCGTTTGGCTGTAAATAAGACGGCATTCTGTTTTATTTAAACGACTTTAAATAAGTATATTTAGGAGCAAAAACAAAAACCGATTTCAAATCGAATCAAACGTTTATGCGTGGCTGCCCTCTTTGTATTTCCGAACCTTACCAAACTGTCATTATTCTGCTCTTAAAGTACATCCTTTCCAATTAAAAATGAATCATTGAAATCGGTTGGCGTGAATTTATTCGTCCATTTACCGCGCATCTACGTAATGCAAATAACTTATACGATTTTCTCATGGATGCCATTGTCAGAATTGGACCATATTAAAATGGGACCAAACGGAGCAACATCTTACAAATCGAAAAAAGAACCATCAACATCGTTCCACCCAGTCAAAAGTTGAGGTGACAAAAAAAAACGTACAGACGTTAGGAAAACTTCAGCAGTTTTTTAAAGTCGGTTAGACATAGCGTGTATAGATGTGTGTGTGTGTGTAGTGATAAATTATTTTCCTTCAGAAAAACTCGGATCTTTAACGGAATACGATGACACCTGAACTGTTAATGAATGATCGTATTAAATGAGTGATAATTTGATATCCATTAATAGGGAGCTATTTAGGGGGCACGATAAATACGAACTTTTCCGAAAAATTACAAAGAAAAATATTTAAAAACTATTTCTCCCTACTACTATAATAACGTTTGGTTTGAAGTCGGTGTGTGTTTTTGCTCGTATACTACTTGTGAAGTATTGTTTCGTGATTCTTAGAGGTATTAAAGGTAACTTTAGGTTGCATCTCGCTGCAGGTGCAATCAAATAGTGTACAAGAAAATAATATTACTTTAATTTTTTTTTCAGAAATATTACTAACAATCTTGTTAACCATTCCAACTAAGCTTAAACTTGTGCTAGGACATGGTTCACGGCAATAGTCGAATGGTGGATTCGAACCCACGACCTTACGATTCCCAGGCCGTACCCTAAACCATTAGGCTATTGACGATTAGTAATGAACAAAGGTAATTAGGGTTGATATTTATGTGATTTTTTTCTACGATGTAATAATATATTTAGTACATAATAATTTTCTGTTATTAATTAAATTAATTAAAAAAATTAAATAACTGTAATTAATTAAAATTAAAAATTTAATAAATTTTTACCAACATCACACACACGCTTTTTTTTAGAAAGAAAGAAACATTTATTTGGTACGCAGAATGCAGTAGATGCTTAGAACTACAAAATTACAATTGACTGCACCAAAATGGCCCCCACTCGGCTTCAAGTCAGAAAGATGAGATCTTCGCGAATGCCAGTTTTCAGCGGGACAATGATTTTTAAAATATTTTTAACTGATTTCAAAAAAGGATGAGATTCTCAACTCGTATGTATTGGTTCCCTTCCCTTTCCCTATGAATTTTGTTGACATAGGACGTTGCGTTACGAGAATATACCAGAGATTTAGTAAAAATTGCACAGAAGAATACTTGTTGATATTTGTTACTTGTTTTGAAGACAATAAAGTGGGTGAAGAAAGAATGTGGAAGAAGAAAGAGAATTTAATCGCCAGAACTTTCGGAAATAAAAGAGAGAGATTGGAAGAATTCGAGCGTAACAGTGTTTAATGTTTGTCTTTTGTTTATACTCTTAAATAAACTTATGTAAGGAAGTGAATCCAGCGCCGTTTCACCTTCCCCAGGCGTCGATTGAAAGTAGTAGTGAATCGGAGTAGGTGACAACCCTGAGAGCTCAGCGAGACAATGGATCGTGCGATATCCTGTTTCCTAACACACTGAATAAGACGTGTAACAATAAAAATCTATGTTATTTGTTAGAACTAGTGCTACTACGCTCTCACGGCTTTAAAAGCATAGTCAGCGGTAGAGACAACTAAATATTCACCATAATTTCTTTCCTCGTCAACGTCAGGAGGAAAAAAGGTGTTGAAGTGTTAAGTGATCAAATGTTTCGTCGCCATTTGCCGATGATATTTCACTAAAAACCAACCTATTACAATTTAATTGTTATTGTACGACGACTACTCAATATCACGCTAAACGATTTCGATGATTGATTTTTATTGGACTGGTTGTACTTCGGGAGTAGTTTGATGATAATTTGGTTAGGTTCTGATTAATTCTATTTCATAATATTCTTTCAGATTCGGAGCTCTGATCTAATATACATAATTGAGTCTTAATTGTCACCTTCGTAAGAATATTTTGCAACAATATCCAAAAGCTTGCTCTTACCCAACTAATGATTTTTTTTTACTCGGGGGAATCCTTTTTACGGACCATCCTCCGGAACCCTGGTTGGCCCCGGGGGGATGTGTGGGAATCGGTCTGGGCGACCCCTACCCACTAATCCTTCCGCGAATGCCATCAGCCGTTATAATTGGAGTGCCCCGGATCTGTCAGCAATAGGACACCCCAATAACCGGCCGGTCCCGGCAAAGACCGGACTTCTTCCTCTAAAGGGGACTTCTCCGGCAATTAGAGAAGTCCCGACGACGCCGAAGCATTAGTGGGGCCAGGTACCCAGCCTGGCCCCGCTTCGGATTACGATATACGCAGTTTAGTGTACGTCAAGCCTTATTTTTACGATCATACCAATTCGTTATTAGTTTAAGTATATCGTTAAAAATGAATCGTGACTTTTGTAATGTCAAAGTTTGAAAATATTTACAAGAACGATGTAAACACAATAATTGTTATCTCATGTTTACATCCTGGTTATAATTGGTCTGTTTAAAAGCATTCTAATTGGATGAACGTCGGAATATTTTCGAACATATAAAATTATAATGGTAACTACTATAAATAATATTTGGGAAGTTAAATTTATAAATCATTTTTTTTACAATAATTATATAAAATACATAATAAGGACAGTTATACTTTTTGTAAATATTTTGTAAAATACCTTTTATATTGTAAATTTTTCTTTTTTTTAGTTAGTATTATCTGTAAGGAACAATTGCAAATCTGTTATTAAGTGTGAGTAGTTAGTATTATGTATTATTTTATGTATATTTGATGATAAAATTTAACTTTGATAACTGAATACATAACTACTACCTAAAAAGGACCATACAAAATACACAAGCATTATTAATTTCTTTTTACATGCGAGGAAATGTTTTTTCAACCGACTTCAAAAAAGGAGGAATGTTCTCAATTCGTCGGTATGTCTTTTTTTTATTCGTTACCTCATAACTTTCGACTGTGTGAAACTATTTTGTTGATTCTTATTTGAGAATGAAAAAAAGTTCGCACCTCTCTTTTGCCTCTATAGTAATATACGTAAACTTAACTCTCTTTCTATCTACTCTAACTTATACCTCCCTCTCAACTTCCCTTCGTCCCACCACACTTTTCGTAACGTATTGACCTTACTCCCCAAATCAAGCGTGCGTAGAGAAGTTTTACTTAGACAATTCTGTTAGAAGAAATAAAGGGTCGGTTAAGAAAGTTTGAATATCTCGGAAGATAAAGACGCTAGCTAACTGAAATAAATTGTGCATGATAGACAATTAAATATCATTAAAATAAAATAAAATATTTTTATTAATTTATTTATATTTCATTAAAAAACATAAACTTAAACAAAAAATGATATTAGGTGTACAAATAAAATTAACGATGGCGTGGCAGATTTACGATAGAATTCGCACATAGTTACCGACATGAAACTTAGTTTGTTCGTTCCAGAACATTAAATAAATCTGCATCTATCTCAGCTCATCTCTCATCTCAGCATCTATTTCTCGTACAAGCATATAATGAGGATGCCTTGAGTGGTTTCAAAACTTGTGGTGATTTTGACGTAAACGATAAAGATCGTAGTGGAAAGCCAATAATTTACTAGGATACAAATTTGGAGAAATTATTGGACGAAAATTAGTCTCAAAAACAAAAATAAATATTATTTATTTTACAAAATACGGCGGAAACTTGTCACCTTACGTAAACTTGGATATATTTTTTTATTCCGAGATATTCAAACTTTCTTAACCGACCATTTATTTTTGCTCACGGCTATATTTAAGTGGGCCGTAGATAAGTGTACACACAAGTTTAATGTTTTAATATGTCTATTGTTGTTACAAGTTAACCTAGCAACAAAACGGATTAGCATAAACACTATTTCTAGTTCGCTTGTCGGTGGTATTGTATTTTGTTGTATATTATCTTAAATATTCTGTCGTCATGCGGGATCGGGTCAGATTCTTCGCGGCTATTAGCATTGTTCGCAGCACGTTGATCACGCGTGGGTTTCTCAAGTTCATTGAACTCATACTAATGGGCTATCTACATCTATTGTATAAGGCCGAAAGGAGTTATGCTCGCCTGGTAGGTTTCGAATGTACGTATGTCTCGAATGTGTTCAGCCCTGTAGTTCTGGGCTCGTAAAATAAGACTACGGTATCCCCTGCCTGTCGTAGAAGGCGATTAAAAGGGACCTCGGCGACAAGGGGGCCGGGAAGAAGGCGACATCCGTTGGCCCGTATCGCCTTGCACTGCGATGGCACAGGGGAGGGAGTAGTAACCCTCCCCCCCCTGGGACGTGCTCTCCCAAGAGCACAGTACTGAGGGGCTCGGGTGCGTTCCTCTGGAGATCCCGGAGCCCCTCACCATGCACAGAGGAAGGGCCACCGGGGCGGTTTTAGTGGGTAAAAGCCCCACATAACCGCAGCCTTCCCCACAGTCAAAAAAAACAAATTCGAATGTAATTGGTATAAAATGTATCTATAAGGGTCAACGAAGGAACGGCGGTGATGGAGAGCATCGTGAGAAAAGCTTCATGCTAGAAAAAAAAGAAGAATTTTTAACATATGTGAAGTCCGCCAATACATACTGTTTTCGAATTACACCCAGCGATAAGTTCGCTGTTGTCAACATTGATGGCCAAATTTCTGGAAAATAAAGTTACCCAAGTTAAATATAGACCATAGAGACAGCTTTCGCTCTTCTTTTCACCAACCTTATATTATGTCTACAGATTTTTGTATTTATAAAAACAAAATTTATTTATACAAGCGTAAATACTTAGCCACTAGACTATCAAGTATTTAAACTTTTCTTCTTGTCTTTGTAAATTAGTATTGCATTATACTAGTGAGACCACTAAATAGTAAATGTAACGTGCTAACTATATTTAGAGAAAATAATCAATACGCCATCTATTGAACGTTATATATAAAGCAGAAACATTCAATTCACGTTAAAGACATTTCTGAGCAATAGATGGCACTTTTACCAATTTTTACAATATACAGAAATTAAAAAGTTCCAAGTCAGCGAGTTATTTTCATAACAATAAAGCTTTTAAGAAAAATAGGTAGTTAAATGTATGATTATGGTAGATATATGTAACGCACTTCATGTCTCTTTTAAAAATTGTGTTAGGGAAAACAGTTGTATGAAAAAGTTTGTTTCTCACAAACTGGCCGACTTTCTCACAAAAGTAGCGTTTAGTCCACCAGAGACGATGAGACCTTTGTTTTTACTTTGAAGGTCAAGCCACACGGGGGCGTATCTTTAGCTTGAAATTGTCAGATTGTAATGTACTAGTCAATATCAACGCTGGAAAGCAATAACGTAGTATTGTGACACATATGACCATTTTCACTTTTTAACGTCGCTGGAATCGGAAATGGTCGCGTCGAATGATATATGACTTGTAACAATTAGATGAAAAATAGCGAAAATAGGATTTTCAATATTGACACTTCTCTTTTATTTTTTGTACCGTAAAACGATTTTCTTTTAGAAAAACTGTAGATTAATGCCGTCATACAATATATATTCAGCAAAAAATAATAAATATTGTGTCCAAAAATGACAGCACTAGGTCCACAAACACCAACTTGTATATTTTTTTAAAGTAAATTTTTTCTGCTCTGGTGAACAATTTCATTTTTGTGGGTTTACTACGTTTATGTTTTCCAGTGTCGATATGGAGCATCACACACAGTGCTATAATAATTATATAATATAATATGTATTCCTACCAGACGCCGCGGCTAGTTGAGCGCCGCGCGCGGTGTATGATGCTCTATATTATCTGGTGCATTACAACTGCCAATTTCCCGCCAACGCTACGCTCCTGTGTATTTAATTCAACAACAAGACTAAATTTGAAGCGTCAATCGACCAACGATTTAGGGAAAATTCGTAATGGACTCGACCATTGACACCTCCTACACAAGCTTTAAGTATAATTGTAAAAAAAAAATTGCATTTTAAAAAGAAGAAGTATATAGTATTATTATTATTTTACTAGATTTCTTAATGTATGTATAACTACATATTTAAATTTACATGTATTTATTTTTATATATGTGTAAGCATATATTTCCTTGTATAGTCTTTCTCTGTCACCCAGGGTTGACTGGTAGAGAATGACTGAGGCATTAAGTCCGTCTTTATGAATCTTTTCTTTTGTTAACGGGGGAGGGAAATCTTCAACATTATACCCCGCTTTCTGGGGGGAAGGCGGGGTTATGTTGGGTTCTTACCCATTAAAGCGCCTTTTTCGGTGCATGATGAGTGGCTCTAAGATCTCCAATGGAACGCACTGGCCCCCCTCTGCACTGTGCTCTCGGAGAGCACGGCCCTAGGGGGAGGTTAATCCCTTCCCCCTGTGCCCTCGCAGTGCAAGGTGACACGGGCCAGCCGATGTCGTCTTCTTCCCGGGTCCACTTCAGCGGACGACAATGGCCCCCACTCTTGTCGACCAGTGAACCCGAGGCCCCTTTTAGTCGCCTTCTACGACAGGCAGGGGATACCGTAACCTTATTCTACGAGCCCAGAACTACAGGGCTGTTCGAAGCTTAGCTACATTAAGAATAGAAGTCAAAAATGTTAAACGTCTCGACATCAGTAAACGATTTTACGCTATTGCAATTTAACAAGCACTTTTTATTTATAAGTTTAAGTTAAAAAATTTACAGCCTATATACATACATTCGTGAGCAAAAAAAGGTTTTTTTTTTATATGAAAAGTGGCAAACGAGTATACGGCTCACCTGATCTTAAGTGATCACCGTCGCCCATGAACAGCCACAGCACCAGAGGAGCTGTAGGTGCGTTGCCGACCTTTGAGATAGGAATAGGCTCGTTTCTTGAAGGTCCCTAAATCGTAAACGTTCGGAAACACCGCTGGCGACAGTTGATTCCACAAGTTGACTGTGCGTGGCAGAAAGTTACGCGAAAAAACGTACAGTCGTTGAACGCCAACCATCAAGATGGTGGCGGTGGAATTTGGAATTCTGCCGAGATGTGCGGTAATGGAAATCGGTAGCTGGGATGATTCCGAACAATTCCTCAGAACACTCCCCATGGTAAATGCGATACAGGATGCAAAGAGAACCGACATCTCTTCGCAGACTCAGAGGGTCGAGTCGATCGGAAAGACCCTGATCGTTGACTATTCGAGCAGCTCTACGTTGTACACGGTCAAACGGAAGAAGTTGGTATTGGGGAGCCCCGGCCCAGAGATGAGGTCCGAATAAAGGGTCGGTTAAGAAAGTTTGAATATCTCGGAAGATAAAGACTAACTGAAATAATAATGTATATGATAGACAATTAAATATCCTTAAAATTAAATAAAATATTTTATATTATTTGTGAACCAGCCCAGAACTACAGGGCTGGTTTTTGTGAACCTTCGTTTAAGTTGTTACGATAAATGTAATTATATAAATAAGCCATTTAAATTATTCCCATGCATCGTTAACGTCGATCTATTTTCTGGTATGATTAAAATTAATTAATCGGTTTAAATAACATTGTTTACGTTCACGTTACATTACTATCGCATCGACTAACAACATGGCGACTAATTAACTGTGCACTGCGGTCATGTTATGACGTAATTATAAGTGGGTCGCGTGACGCACGGGCCGGCAGTTTGTCGAGTAGATTCTCTATTTTAATTGCAAACAGAGCCGTGGTAGCTCAGTAGAGCCGTGGTAGCTCAGTGTCCAGGCGGTTGGCTTTTGTTGCATAGTACGCTAGCAACCCGAGTTCGATCCCCGGTGCCGGCACCAATAAATTTGCTGTTGCAATTTTATGTGCTGATTATCCACGCGCTCGGCGGTGAAGGAAAACATCGTGAGGAAACCTACATGTCTTAGAAAAATTTTCTAAGGCATGTGAAGTCTACCAATCCGCACTAGGGCCGCGTGGTGGACTATGCCCTTATACTCTCTTTACAGAGCAGGCCTGTGCCCAGCAGTGGGACATATATATTATATATATAAAGGCTGTAACTTTACTTTAATTGCAAACAGTTCATCGTCACTATTATTGAAGGAAATGATACTACTCATGTGTTAGTACTTACTTACCTTAGTCTAAGTTATTTGAATGTATAAATAAATAAGCAAATTACAATAAGCAAAATGCCGCGACCGTCGGAAGTTGCGAAAAATCCTTGCGCGGTATAGTATTTTATGGGAAAACCCCACCCCCTTGATAAGATTAGGAGCGTTGCTGGAGTTTCTTCGGCCACTTCTTCTCCCAGCGCTAACGCTTCCCGAAGTGGCATTTAAGTTAGTTTAGCTTAAATTGTCCCAATAGATTTTTGCTAATAAAATAGCTACCGACCGAGTCGTAATAATGGTAACCGTCCAAGCCAAGGTTACCCCTCACCGGGGGGACCTTTGTGTCGAGTTACCTAATAGAGGTTCAGGCTAAGCGATCTAAGAGCTGTTCCACCTCTCAAATCCGGTGATGCAACAGTAAAAGTAAAATAATATAGAAATAGAAGATAGACAATAAGAGTGACTGTAAAGTATATTTCTTTGTGTGTGTGTTAACAAGAGATGGAAGAAAGTGATGAGTGAAAACATCCCTAACCACCTACGTTGGGGGAACTAGCTATAGCATAGGCAGACTATGCTCAGAGAAAAATATGCGAAGAGGCAATAATCTCTGATTTCTAGCAAATAAGTCAGTAGTCCTGCCTCATGCCACAAAAAAAAATCCGGTGAAACAGTAAAGGCCAGCTTCTCTGTGCCAACTGTGATAGTTCGTCCAAAAAAAAACGAAAGCAAAATGACAACTTGACAGTAAAGACTCTAAGTATCAACTTGATATAATTTTTACATGCTTCGACTGTTTTTTGTGAAATTTTGCACAGGTTCTGTGACAGATATGTTTGTTATTCTAGCTATGTCAGTTTATTTATATATCTATTAGTTTTTGAGTAATTTAGATATGCCTAGATATGAGATTCTATTCTTATTTTAATTACTATTATAGGAGACTCGCTTTAACCTTTTACAAGCTAATTAAAAAAAATTACATAATTATCAAAATTTTAATAGTAATTAATATTTTTAATTACAATAAAAAGATCGATGTCCAATTGTACCCTGAGTAGTTTGCCGTGTACGCTACGTCGCTCGCCCGATGCCTGTGTATTAAATTATCATTTATGCCCGTGCGAACTCCCTTCTGAATACCAGCTTCGCTTTATATAGTGTAGGTATATAGATATACATAGTAAGAGAGAACTTGCGGTACACTAAAGCAAAATTAACTATGTAACAATAGACTGTTGGAAGCGATAGCATAGTGGTTGAACGTGTCAGCCCTGTAGTGCTGGGCTCTCAAGAATAAGACTACGGTATCCCCTGCCTGTCGTATAAGGCGACTAAAAGGGGCCTCGGGTTCACTGGGCGACAAGGGTGGCGGCCTTTGTCGTCCGCTAAGGTGGACCCGGGAAGAAGGCGACATCGGGTGGCCCGTGTAGCCTTGCACTATGAGGGCACAGGGGGGGAGGGAGAATCCTCCCCCCGGGACGTGCTCTCCTTGAGCACAGTGCAGAGGGGCTCCGGTGCGTTCCACTGGAGATCCCGGAGCCCCTCGTCATGCACCGAGGAAAGGGCCACCGGGGAGGTTTTAGTGGGTAAAAACCCCACATAACCGCCGCCTTCCCCCCAGAAGGCGGGGTATCTTTTTGAAGATTTCCTCACCGTTAACAAAAAAAAAAAATGGTTGAACGTGTAACTCACGATTTAACAGTCGAATATTTGAGTGCTAGCTAGATTTTTACCAATAAGTTTTCCTTTTATTTTTTTGTTATTATTTATTTTGTTTTTCTAAAGTATAATACAAAAATATTGACATGTAAACATAAAATCCGACTTTAAATCTCACTCTAAAAAGCTTCAAATCTGCACGTAGAATACTATTGCCACATTTGGGCAGGCGCTGCTAAATGCCATCTCGTAGTCCAAACTAAGAGTTTTATTGGTGACGCCTTTTGGGTGTTTTACAGAATGCATTGTGAAGTGTGCTGAGGAACTATGTGCGAACGAAGCGCTTTGCCCATGTGTTTCATTTTTCGTAGATGAAAGGACTGGAATAGTTAGCCCGCATCTGTCTTTCTAATTAATGAACAGCTTATTTTTTTACAATATACCTTTTAATACATTGTATACACGAATACGCCTTTGTATAAATTATATTGCTGGAAGAGGCTAACGTCTAAGATACTGAAAAGATCAGATTCGAATGCCTATATAGTACATTTAAGTAATACGGTTATATTTCCTATACGAGTAATTGTTTTGTTTTTTAAACAAATGCTAACAATATTGTTTTTTTTTACAAATATTATTAATCTTCTTGTTAACCATTCCAAATAAGCTTAGGATTGTGTTAGGAGATGGTTCACGCATGTCGAATAGTGGATTCACCGACCACCTTACAATTCGCAGACCGTACCCGTAGGCTGTCGACGGTTCAAATTTAATATTTATGTAGTCTGTTTCAATTACCGATTCGTCATACGATAATGGAATATCTCAGTTGCTTCCATGTGAGAAGTCAGCAGCTGTCGATAACGGGAGATTCCCGTCTCTATAAACAGTGAATTGTTTTTGCACGGTCCTCTCCAGCTGGCTTGGATAAACTCTGCTATTTTAAGACGAACGCTTCAGGCGGAGTTAGAAAATCCACATTCAGAATTCAGTTCAAAGAGTTGTCATGTCAAAATTGGATAGGAAAAATAAGAAATTGGCGATCGTTGAAACGTCTATAAGTGAGTTTTTCATCTATTAAACAAGCTCTCACACTCTTTTAACACAAGTGGGGTACAATCATCGATTTTTTATTGATCTATTTTAAAAGAATTAATTGCTATTGTAAAGCTGTTTTCGAAAATAAATAAAACTAATATTTTGTTTATCAAAACAAGACATTGGTTGTGTTAAAGCGCCTACTATAAAAAAATAGAAATTATGCACGCGAGCAACTTTTAGCTGTTACATATTTCAAGCACCGTTAGAATTATGTATTTGTGCAAAACCGTTCATGCCTCACTAAAACTGTGTGTACTACCTTAGAAGTGTGTTGTGTGCATTTGCAGGCTTTAATGGCAGAGGCCGAAAAGTAGTAATATTTTTTAAACAATGCTAACAAAATATTTTTTGTTCATATATTATAACAAAATTCTCATCAACTAAGCTTAAGCTTGTACTAGGATATCGTTCACGCCAATTGTCAAGTGGTGGATCCGAACCTATTGTCCTTACTATCCGCAGACCTCACACTAAACCATTAGGGTTATTTTAATCTTTATTTCACTGTAAACATTACACCAGTTGTCTGCGACGTCGAGGTGGGTACCCGAGCCAACCCAATCATGCGATAGCTGAAGTTCCAATGCAGAATTCAAAAAAGCTCTTTTTTATACTTTCTAGGAGGGATTTGAATACGATCCCATCTGATGTTAAGTGGAAATACAGCCCCGAATGGTAGGGAGGGAACTCTAGCTAAGTAAATGCATATTCACTCTTTTGAAAATATCCACATTAATCGGATTAATTTTTTTTATGTGTATAAACTAGTGCTTAACCACGATCCCACCTGATGTTAACTGGTGATATAGTCGAAAGATGGTACGCGCTAGTTTAGTAAGTGCCTATTCACTCTACTCTTGAAGGCTCCCACGTCGTACTTGGACGGAAAGACTGACGCCGGCAACTTGTTCCACACCTTTGCTGTACGCATGATGAACGATCGAATCGCTTCATTCGAACGCGCGGAACATCGACTATGAAAGGGTGGAGACCCGCCGAGTGTCTAAACGTCCGAAGGTAGAATGGGAATGGGAGAATTAACTGGTGTAATTCCTGTGCACACTCTCCAAAATATAATCTGTACAACGCCGAAAGGCTGGCCACCTTGCGCCGGTGCTCAAGACTATCTAGGTATAGATCTTGGTCACTATCACTGGACGTAAATTTTGAATAATCAGACGTCTATTGATTAATTATATATTTTTTTGTTATTTACTAGAAATCCGCTTAGAAACTTCACCTTATTACACCTGATTATTGATTTTGATTAATGCCTTCGTGTCTTTGTCTTCTTAAAGCGCTTCTCCGACAAGCGAAGGTTGACTGTCAGTTCACCATACCTCTGTGTCTCTAGGGGAGCCAAACAGGCGGCTCTCGCAATCCCGGTCCACTCTCAGATGTTACGTAGCCATGATTTCCTTCTACGACCAACACTACTTATGCCAGCGGCTTTGCCTTATAAGTTGAAGAAGGTCATCTCGTCCCATCATCAAAACCAATTCGGAAGTTAATTTAATTATAGGTAATTTACCGTTCCAACAAAAAAGAATTTTCAACATACAGTCGAACGAATTGACATGTCCTCATTTTTAAGTCGGTTGATAACATCCACTATACACCGAGTTAAACTTATTTGGAACAAACTTAACGGCGGTTAACATGCGAGACCGAATGATAACAAAATGTCCGACGCGCCGGAACCGGAAGTACTGAATCATTAATATCGCCGCCATGATAATTTTTAGCGCGTTTAATGAAACAGGAAAATTAAAGCGGTGTTGCTAGTGTATAGTTGCTATTTTAATTATTCATATTTTTCTGTTATGATGGTGAAGAAAATTATTGGTATAAATTCTTTATTTGGACAAAATAATAAATAAAAAGTGATACAAGTAAATTTACTAGTAAAAACAAAAACCGACTTCAAATAAAAAAGGACTATTAGGTAATATAATTATACCATAACTTAAACAAATTGTCATCAAACCTTTTTTTTGTTCACGGGGAGGAAGTTTTCAACAAGATACCCCGCTATCTGGGGGGAAGGCGGCGGTTATGTGGGGTTTTACCCACTAAAACCTCCCCGGTTGCCCTTCCTCGGTGCATGGTGAGGGGCTCCGGGATCTCCAGTGGAACGCACCGGAGCCCCTCTGCACTGTGCTCATAGAGAGCACTTCCCGGGGGAGGTTACTCCCTCCCCCCCTGTGCTCTCGCAGTGCAAGACGACACGGGCCAGCCGATGTCGCCTTCTTCCCGGGTTCACTTTGTCGCCCAATGAACCCGAGGCCCCTTTTAGTCGCCTTCTACGACAGGCAGGGGATACCGTAGTTTTATTCTAGAGAGCCCAGAACTACAGGGCTGAATTATACCATAACTTAAACAAATTCTCATCAAACCTTTTTTTTGTTCGCGGGGAGGAAATCTTCAACAAGATACCCCGCCATCTGGGGGGAAGGCGGAGGTTATGTGGGATTTTTATCCACTAAAACCTCCCCGGTGACCCTTCTCGGTGCATGGTGAGGGGCTCCCGGATCTCCAGAGGAACGCACCGGAGCCCCTCTACACTGTGCTCTTAGTAGAGCACGTCCCGGGGGAGAGGTTACTCCCTCCCCCCTGTACCCTCGCAGTGCAAGGCGACACTGGCCAGCCGATCTCGCCTTCTTAACCTTACCTTTAAAGCACATCCTAACCAATGAAAAATGCATGAAATTGAGTTATTCGTTCTATTTCATATGTCATCATACTATGACATATAGTTTTCTCGTCGATGCTATTGTCAGAACTGGAAAAAATTTATATGGAACCACACGGGAAACACTATCTTTCAAATAAAATCATTTATTAATCGCGGCAGAGACAGTGTTATTATTTTACTAGTCAGTTAATAGGAGCTGTGACGGCGTGTGTCACATAGTATTTTTATACCTAGCATTTTGTCACAGGTATATGTCACTGATATTTTTAAGTCACAGGCACTGTGACACCTAGTAATAATATTTACCTATAATTTCCCAACTCTATCATAGATATGCAGTATACTTAATATATGTATAGTTTTTTTTATACTTGTATTTGAACGCCTTCGGCCTGTTTTGATCATATATTTCCCGTCCAAACAAAGGTTGCCTGGAAGAGATCGCTCTTAGAGATATGCTGGCTGTACAAGTAATTGTAAAATGTATCTTAGTAATGTAATGCTTCTTGTTTGATTTTTGTGTACAACAAAGTTATACCTATCTTGTTAGAGTACAAGCTTCGAACGTGTAATAAGGAAGATATAGTAAATGCACGTAATAACGTATTCCGTGCTACAATTCACCCCCGCAGTGAGCCGCCCTGGGGGACGCGATGCATATTTTACACGACTTGTTAGATAACACTCACAGGTGTTGTTTTGTACTACCCTCGTGTGGATTGTGAAAATGTGCTTCGAGGATATACACTAAATGTTTCAATAGGCTTAAAACATTGAATTCTCAAAAGTGCTTTAGCTGTTTCGCAATTCGTCTGTATTGTAGAAGTAAAACTTCTTTACGCATGTGTCAGATAATTGATTGTCAGATATATAATTAGTAGCGTACCCAACCCGCTTCGCAGGGCTAGATTTTGCTTTATTTTATTTAAACAATAAACTTACATCATTAAATATATAATTTAACTCTCACAATATATTCAATATATTACAATATTATAGACACACACTGAACAAATTATATCACTACATCATTATTAAACAACTAATATACAATATTAAATTATAATATTAAATCAAAACTACAGGGTAGGGTGAAGAGGCTAGCGGCATTTCCCCGTTGAATGGCCAGGCCAACCTTTGCCCGAAATGTGCGTTAGCCCTTGGATCCCCTGAGGCGTCGATGAGGCATGCGGAAATCTCCTTGAACAGCTGACGAGCTTCTGCACCCCAAGCCCAAGGTCTCCACGGCAAAAGGCATAAATACTCGTATATACGGCTCTCCCAAGGCCGCACATTTATGCCTTTATTGGTTTCGGCTTCTATATTATTATTATTATTTTTTATTTATTTTGAATACTTAGGTTAAGTTTTTATAATATTTATATAAAAGTAAAATACACAAAAATATCATACAAAATACAAAAACATTATAAAACCTAACCTAGTGTGTGCCACCGGCAACGAAGCAGGACTCAAGCAACCGGTGGTTAGGGCGACATAGAGAGAAACCTCCTGACGATGCGTGCCGTGTCCAGGAGTACTGCCTTCTGTATCTGACCCTTGATCCAGCCATCTAGCGAAAGTCTCTTAAGATGTTGTTCGAGACTTTTCGCTATGAGACCGTTTGCAGAAACGACTATCGGGACAATGATCGTCGAATCCACATCCCACATGGCGGTTACCTCGTGAGCCAAGTCGAGGTACTTAGTGATTTTTTCCCTTTCGGCTTTCACAAGGTTCTCGTCATGCGGTTTATGTATTCAATTATTCATTTCTCTTCTATTCTCTGCTCGAGCGGGTGGAGTTCACTACCTACACCCATGTACATATCAGTAAATACAATATCATTCTTATCATTTAGGGATCAACTTCATTGTACTTCAATATGGTTCATAATGACAAAAAAATACGGTTGGCATCAAGTCTTTGGGTATGTTTTTGAGTTCTCTCGGTAGCTCGCTATGAAGATTCTTTGCCACGCTTCTTCGATTTGAAGGTTTTTGTTTACTAATGCTGGCTTTTTTGGGTGGAATTTTTATTAATTACAATGATTCATGGGGAAACATGATTGGCGAAGGGAAACACAAATTTTCGTAACTTATCTTCAATACTTTAAAATGCTTAATTATTATCTTTAATATATTTGTACTTCTATAAATGGTTCATAATGACATAAATATACACAACGCATGTATCAATACAGATTTGTCAAAACAATAGAATATCATCATAGTAAATAAAAGTTGTATTTGACAGTTCAAAAAGAGAAGCGCTCCGATCGTCACCAAACTTTACACGATTATTCGTTAGGTCAATCTGAAGATTCCCTGAAAGTTTCAATGAAATGGGTTCAGCCGTTTCGGAGCCTATATGGAACATACCCACACACTTTCTCTCTTATATATATAGATTTTAATATTAATTATTTATTTAATAAGATTGTATAGTAATAATAATGGATTGAAAGGCAGTAACATTACAACGAAACCCGCAATCTGTCTCAGTCAATTACAGATGGGGTCTCATCGTAAAGCGTCGGAAATTATGACCTATTCATATTCATGACGCCGATTTGCGGACGCCCATATGTTATACAAGATCTAGAGGGATCATTTTGTATACCAATTATATTTGATGAAACATGGGTTAATTTCTATTGAAGCAGTCGTAGCCTAATGGCTAAGGCTTCCTTTATTTATTATAATGTAGCGTAGCGCGGGTCGTCTACGAGGTTCTAGGGAACCTCGTACGGGCCTCGGGGTATCGACCCCATTATCCGGGTACAGTGCAGAGGGCAACTGCTCCCCTGGTCGTGGGTACCGTTTTTACGTCAAGGCTAATCCCTCAAGCGTCAGCGTCGACGAATCTATCAGCTATGTTCTCCCGACCTCTCGGTCTCGGTCGAAACGGAGGTCGAGGGGGGCGATGGTAAGACTAACTGTTCAAAAGCTCCCCATAATAGGGTTATTTATCTTATGAACGAGAATTCAATTTACAATTGGCCTGTATTTCTGAATTTTCAAGCCATATATGGGACTTACACCAACAGCTTTTTCTGTCTTAAAATAGCAATAATCGCTGTCTTAAATCGGTTTAAAAATAAAATAGGAAAAGTTTCTATAAGTATCTACAAATACGAGTACGATTATATTATATACAGGATGTTGTGTAAATGGGTGAATAGGTGACTATGAAAGCCTCGAAAAAATTTATAAAAAAATTCATGTCTTTTTTTATATGGCCATTTAATGTATTGAGATTTATTTATTTATCACACCAACACAATGAACATTTTTAACAAACAATACATAAAACAGTGAAAAGTTGTGGAGTCAATGCCATCGCAGTTATAGGCGTAGATTGCAAGCAATTAATTGTCGAGTGACAATGTAAGATAAAAATAAAATTAACACAAAAGTAAAAATAAAACTAAATTTGAAATTAAAAATTAACTAATAAAAAAACTATTTGTAGTTTAGTGAATGTTTATACATACTTATACTAGGAAAAAAGAGGTCGATATCGTCCGTTTTTGAAAAAGAGTTGAATTCTGTACTAATTCTATTTAAGGGCGCATTCTTACCTAGGTTCGATCTGAATAAACTGCTTCTCAACAACTGGTATCGTGATGGTCTAGGTAACCGCGACGGTACAGTAAAAGCTACGGCGGAGAGAAGCTCAGTGGTGTTAAAAATGCCATTTGCAACTTTATAGAGGAATGTGAGGTCTAGATTATTGGAGAGATTAGTGGAGAAATATAGTAGAATTGTGGTAGCTCAGTTTCAATGCGTTTGCCTGGTAGTGTATAATAGTACGCTAACAACTCGATTTCGAATCCCCGCGCCGGTACCAATGAATTTGTTGTAAATTTTAGATTTACCACGCGCTCGGCGGTGAAGGAAAACATCGTAGGTAAACTTACATGTGTTAGATAATTTTTTATGACATGTGAAGTCACAAGTGTGCGTGGCGAACCATGCCGTTATACTCTCTTTACAGAGAAGGCATGTCCAAGAGTAGGACATATTTATATAGGCTGTAACTCTTACCGAAGTGTCACGATGGTAGACCTCCGGTAATGTACATTTTATTTTATCAAATTCCACCGCCACCATCTTGATGGTTGGCGTTCAACGACTGTACGTTTTTCGCGTAACTTTCTCCCACGCACTGCCAACTTGTGGAATCAACTGTCGCCAGCGGTGTTTCCGAACGTTTACGATTTAGGGACCTTCAAGAAACGAGCCTATTCCTATCTCAAAGGTCGGCAACGCACCTACAGCTCCTCTGGTGCTGTGGATGTTCATGGGCGACGGTGATCACTTAAGCCACTTTAATATAAAAAAAACCATTATAACACGGAGAGAAACAGAAAGTTGCGAAGTATTTGGTAGGCTAATAGAGCTTATAATATTCTTTCCTTACTGCGCGTGTATGAGACGGCAGGATTTGAATTGCAAATCAAATTTACAGAGGTCCCGTCTTGTTGTAACTTTAGCATTAATTCTGCCTAACCACATTATGTAAATGGTGAAATTTTGCAAATGTGAACATAAATGGGGCGTCTGAAAACATTACTAAGAATTCGTTTATTTAATTTTGAACAGAATCTAGTTTTTAAATTTACAATTGATAACTACATTCATGAGCAAAAATAAAGGGTCGGTTAAGAAAGTTTGAATATCTCGGAAGATAAAGACGCTAGCTAACCGAAATAAATTGTGCATGATAGACAATTAAATATCCTTAAAATAAAATATTTTTATTAATTTATTTATATTTAATTAAAAAACATAAACTTAAACGAAAAAGGATATCTTACGTAAATTTGGATAATATAGCATTTTTCAATAAATTTTATTTTATTAAATCGCCACATGGAGGCAACACTAAGTACTAAAATTTAAATAATAATTTACCTTCCGAGATATTCAAACTTTCTTGACCGCCCTTTATTTTTGCTCACGGCTATATTTTCAATTCAGAGTTGCCCGGAAAGGATCGACCTAATAGCGATAAGACTTGGCTGTTCTTAAGGTAAGAAATAGTTATTATCTATCTGGTTTTTGTGGCTTGAATAAGTAGGAAGTATTAGAAAAAGGAGAGCAATAGACGGGAGAGGAAGTGAATGGGAGTGGTATTTATGCAGAATAGACCAATGGCCTTGAAGCGGCAATAGCCTAATAGTTTAGGGTAAGTCTGCGAAACATAGTGTCGTGTGTTCGAATCCACCGCTTGACTTTTTTTATATGACAAATTTATATATTTCTGTAGCTATATATCGGTAGCAAAAATCGACAATTGTGACGTCACTGGTTTGTGATATGCGCAGTTTCCGGTGCTGGGATGTTCATGGGCGACGGTGATCACATAAGATCAGGTGAGTCAGATCACGTGCGTCAACTAAAAGTGTGGGCAGAGACCACAGACTTCTACTAAATACAATCCTGACACACCACTTTCGTTTTATTCAGATCCATACATCTATTGTGGTCAGTACTACTAACCTGCCCATTTTTATACTGTCGTATTTAATCTCAAGTATACTTTTCTTATACATTTTCGCTAATTTACCTATCAGCATGTCAATTTTTCCCCGTCGCTATACGATGAATATAAATTGGAGTTGGCGGAGCGATTCAATCCAGATAAAAGGTTTCACGCACAGCTGGCGTCTCTTCAATATTCATTATGATTTGGCATTCTTCTAACACGTGCGGTGGAATAGAGCTTTTTCCTGTCTTATCCTAAAGTTCCAATTAAATAGATGATGGTTTATGCGTATATTTAAGAAAACAAACGCGTCCGCTTTGGACCATACGACTGAAGTAAAATTTCTTTATCTGCGTCTATCTGTATGTATACAGGATGTCCCAGAATGTAACGATAACCTTGCGGGGGAAAGACCCTCTCATGAGGAGCCAGTCAAAACAAACAGCGTTTTACACCCACTAGTACTCAAGTAGCAACTATTTTAGAACAGCCACCGCTCGTCAACAGTAGTTAAATAAAATCTTAAAAATTCACCGAATTTTTAATGTAAATTGGTTTGTAAAAAGTATTTACTAGAGTTAAATTGTATACAGACGGAAAGCCTCCACACTAAATATAATATAAAGCTGAGAGACATATACAAACACAAATTTGCACAAACTCACATAAACATATATATATATATATATATATGGATATTGCTCATCTTGTATTTTATTGTGCTTTTAAATGGGAGAAGACACTGACTCCTGAAAGGTCCAATGGAACCTAGCTCAGGAGTAAGGGACTTCACGTTATTGTTGAATCATTTTCTTTGGTGACCAATAAAGATTTATTATTATTTTAGAGAGTGGTATTTTTCGACATTTGGTATGTTTAGAGTTTTTAATTGTTTGTAGGTTTTAAGCCAAACTAGTTGTTGCCAATTCAAACAAATCGGGAACAAATATATTTTTGGAGAAAAATAAGTTAAATATCATTGATAAATGTACTTCAAGTTTACTATCACTTAATGTTGATTACTCGTACTAGAAGAATAAAGCACTAAGCTGTCCGTAGGTTCAAAATTCCCTTTTTTTTGTTTTACTTGTGGGAACGTACCTAGCCGCGTAATCGTCCCCCGGGGGAAGGACGAGTTATGTCGGGCCCTCACCGACCAAACCCACAAGATGTACCACCAGTGTCGCGTACGGCGGGGCTACGGGATCGCTTGCGCACGCACCGCGGCCCCGCCTGCGACCTGGACACCTTTCGGCATCCCCGTCCCGGGGGAGGAATAGCCTCCCCCTCGCTGCCCTCCAGGCAAGGCGCGCCGGAACATAGGGCGCGCCTTCCTCCGCGACCTCCGTAAGTGGGTGACAAGGTGACAGGTGGGTGCGGCACCGCTTTGTCGCGGGGGATAGGGAGCGAGGCAACGACACACCAACACTCGGCGGGCTCACGCGAGCCCGCCTGTTGATGCAACTTCGGCCGGCCCTACCTCGCGGGCCGGCGTGTGGGTTCCTCTTCGCTTCACCGTGGGGTGCGGCCCTGGCGCTCGTAAGCGCCCCCCACGGCCACTGAGCCCCTCCGGCACGACAAGCCGAGAACCCTTCGGGGGGAGGTTCAAAATTCCCTATCCTAACAGTTAGGCTTCACTTCGCCCCCTCTCAGCCGAGACCGAGAAGTTGGGAGGGCGTAGTTAGTCAATAGATTCATCATGGCTGACGTCATCATACCCCGAGGCCCGTACCTGCGAGGATCCTCGGACATCGTAGACGTCCCGCGCTACGCTACTAAGCTGTGCAGGGAAGTTTTATCAAAAGATGATCGACCCCTCTGACCCCAGGGCGCCTGCGAGGAGAGAGCCAAGACTCTGTCAGTTTGACGCGATGGTCTAGTTTAAGAATGTACTGCCGATTTTTTCGTATTTCATGAAACAAAAAAAAAATGTTAAATTCTCACAAAGCTTCCCGCATCGCCGCAACATCGTAAATTCGCAAAAGACGCCAGATGTGCATGAAACCTTTTATCTGAATTGAATCGTTCCGAAGTCTGCAGTTTATGTTCAGACATTTAAGCAATGTTACAAAAACTAACAGCTCCGGGATAGAGAATTTAAATCGATTACTTGGACCATACATATACAAGAAATATTATATTATTATTATAATAATAAATTTTTGAGACGAAAATTTATATAAAACCAAGTATGAAATATTAAATTTGCTTTAAAACACTGAACTATGAAGGTTGTAAGAAAATGTTAAAAGTAGTCAATTACCAAGCACTTACACATTCACTGACAGACACACACCACACACAAATTACATTCAATATTTATTTATTTATTCTTTACTTGCACACAATACAAAAAAAGGTACAAATAGGCGGACTTAATGCCAGTAGGCATTCTCTGGCAGAGAGAGGTTAGGTTAGGTTAACCTTTGCGAGGGCACAGGGGAGGAGGGAGTAACCTCCCCCCGGGACGTGCTCTCCTTGAGCATAGTGCAGAGGGGCTCCGGTGCGTTCCACGTGAGATCCCGGAGCCCCTCGTCATGCACCGAGGAAAGGGCCACCGGGGAGGTTTTAGTGGGTAAGATCCCCACATATCCGCCCCGTCAACAAAAAAAGAAAAGAAAAGGTTAACCTTGGGGTTGTGAAGAGACAAAGTAACGGGTGCAAGCTATGTGAGAAAATAATAAATAAAAGAAAACTATAATAAATGCATGCATATATAATATTCATACCTACTTACAAATAAATTAAATATTAAAACATAATAATTACATATAATAATAAATAGATACATATATAAATACAAGTATATATAATTATAGATGGATAGGGACAGCAATTGTCAAACTATTCCTTGCTTAGGTAAAGCTATAGCAATATGTGTTTAGTAAAAATATATTTAGTACATGTATAAATCGTCATGGGAGGAAAGACTGCCACCTATCGCACCGGTAATATACTACCTATAATTAATATATTACCTAATTTATTAATATAGGTAATATATTACCTAATTTAGGTGGCAGTGAAACATAAATAGTATTAATACTCGTAGCATATAAAAAGAACTTATTTATACACATTTAAAATGTTATTATTTTATGTATTACAATTGATTACATATACGTGAGTGTTTAGGTTGAAATTTTAATTGTCGGTGAAGGAAAACATCGTGAGGAATCCTACATTTTATTACTTAATCAAATATTTAGGTTGAGCCGTGGTAGTTCAGTTTCCAGGATGATGACTAAATTTTATAATGGAAACAATTGACCACTTTCAACTGGCAAAATCCCGCTCTGGGAGTTAAAAAAATGCTTATATGGCGGCCGTCATTTTGAAATTGGAAATTGTTTGTATGAAAATGTGCATTTAAGTCATATTTTTTTTAAATCTTAATAATGATGAGGCATAACATAAATACATTTTGTATTTGTTTATATGTTTATATAAATAGAACAATATACCAAGTCATGTACTTTCCGACTGTCATAATAAGCCATACTTCTGGAATGAGACTATGCCACAAGCGCTTTTTGTTCTGGGCAGGAACGGGAGCTTGCCACTCAGGCAAATTATATCAATATTCAAATGGCAACTGCCAGTCGAGGGGTTCAGTGGTCTGTATTCAAGTAAAGCAATTGTTTATTTGCATCACCTTTTGTTTTGAGCCAATATCTTGATCCATGTTATAGACGTTCCAAATTCGAATTTTTGCTTTAGCTGACCGCGTAGAAAGCCGTTGTAAAACAGAAAAAGTATCCATTCATTCGCTCGGCGTGGTTTACAACGTGTTCCATTCGGAAAATGTGGCCGTAAAAACTGCTTTGTTAGCGACACGACGTCTAACGAATGACCTAGAAACACGAATGAGGAACACCAGATAACGTATGTATATTTACGTCACATTACCGTTTTAGTATACAAACACATGTTTACAACGTGTTGACAGTGAAGGGAAATCTTTATGTCAGATTTTTTTTTACATACTTAAAAGCAACAAGTTAGGGCGCGTTATCAGCGCTGCATTTGATCGTGGTCAAGCACTTGGCACAAATTGTATTCATCATGCGGTGATGGTAATAATAGTATTTAGTGTTTTGAGGAAGCGTCAATAGCCTAATGGTTTAGGGTAAGGTCTGCGTTATGTAGGTAATCGTAAGGTCGTTCGAATCCACCATTCGACTATTAACGTAAACCAGAGTATTAGTATATGGGCGACAATTTTTTTTTTTTTTTATGACGAACTACACAGATTGGCCAGAGAAGCTGGCCTTGACTGCTTCACCGGATTGAGAGGTGGCATAGCTCTTAGGTCGCTTAGCCTGAACCTTTATTGCTAGTAACTCGACACAAGGGTCCCCCGGTGAGGGGTAACCTCGGCTTGGACGGTTACTATGTTACGCGTAAGCATGCCGATCCGAGGGCGCCCGAGAGGGCCGAACCACGACTCGGTCGGTTGCTATTTCACGGATAATCTAAGAGACATTCAAAAGCTAAACTAACTTTGAGTGCCACTTCGGGAAGCGTTGGCGCTGGGAGAAGAAGTGGCCGAAGAAACTCCAGCAACGCTCCTAACATCTAAGGGTTGGGGCCTGCCCATAAAATAGCGGTAACGCGCAAGGAATGGGCGACAATTGGACGAAAGCATGTACTACAAGAGTATGTATTTTGATGAGAGTTTAGTTAGCTTCTGATTAATCCAATTCGTAATATTCCTACAACAATTCGGAAATAAAAAGAGGGTGTCCCCGCGTAATAGTGTTTAACATTTGATTCGAATTTCGCCCCTCACCGGAGGGACCCTTATGTCGAGTTACTGGTGATACAGGTTCAGGCTAAGCGACCTAAGAGCTATGCCACCTCTCAATCCAGCTTCAACCAACGCCAGCTTCTTTGGCCAATCTGTGTAGTTCGTCATTAAAAAAAAATGATTCGAATTTTAAGTCAGTATTTGTTTTTTTCCGTAGCCGAACGAAGGTAACCGACATAGCTCGCCGGATAAGCAAGTTGAAGTGGCAATGGGCAGGGCACATAGCGCGTAAGATGGCCGATGGGGCCGAAAAGTTCTCGATTGGAGACCACGGACCAGCAAGCGCAGTGTGGGACGTCCACCCGCAAGGTGGTCTGACGACCTCATAAAGGTCGCAAGACGCAGCTGGATGCGGGCCGCTTACAACCGGTCCTTTTGGAAATCGTTGGGGGAGGCCTATGTCCAACAGTACAAATACAAATACTTTATTCAAAAATTTTCCTTACAAATACACGAACATCGCTGACTCCTGAACTAGGAGTTAAACCTGTATCTCAGGAATCAGTGCCCTTTCCCACTGCCACACATCAATTTCAAATTTAATTTAACAAACATAAAGAAAAATATATTTAATTTAACAAAGATATAGAAGATTTACAAGAAAAATTAAATAAATAAATAAATATTCGTATGTAAATAAATAAATAAATAAACAGTGGATGTTTTACGACTGAGATGATGATGATGATCATTTGTTTTTTTCTCGTAAATATGCCCGTTTTGTTTCTCACTCAGGTTATCTTTCTTCAGTGTTAAACGTGTCATGTAATCAATATTATGCTGAATGTACATAGTGATAACATCGTCTTATAGTAAAAGACCAACACAAAATTTAATCCCTAACGAATGAGATAAGATATCAAGTCACTATCCAATCGATCATAAACACATTGGATTTTTAAATCTAATATTAAATCGATAAGATAATAAATAACTCAGATTTTTACTATAATTATAGTCGTTTCGATGGCTCGACGTTTTACATTGTAACTTGTAGTGTGAACTTTGATTAAATATTTATGAGAGAAATAATATATTTGAAAAATGGCAAAGAAGAAAAGTAAACAGTCAATGAAGACGCAAATAACTTCTGGTGTGGAACAGAAAGTAACTAAGAATGGTTCCTACAATGTAAGTGAATAATTTTCAAGTTGTAAATATTTTAAAAGTATAGCTAAGACCGCCTCACATGATTAAGTAATCGATTTACAAATAACAGTCTCTAGTTCGGATCCTAGCTTGTATCAATGAGTCTGTGTTTCGGGTTTTTTTCTTGTTAAGTACAAAAAAATTGAGCCAGCCTAAAAATATATTGATGGGCTCTCCTCTAAGCTGAAAGTGGATAGGGAATGCTATATCTGTCTATCCCGTTTGAGTTAAAAATATGTGATAGCAATTGTATAGAAAAATGATTGTGGGTTTTAATTAAGAAAATGGTAATTTTTTGCCTGAAAATAAATTGTATTATTTGGATAAATATATGATTATGATTTTTCGTAAAATTGTCTGGTAGTATGCTTGTTGATTGAGATATTGCTAGCTACAACTACGCTACAACCTAGCTAGGTAAGTACCACCGGCCATGTAGTTCTGGGCTCGTAGAATACGACTACGGTATCCCCTGCCTGTCGTAGAAGGCGACTAAAAGGGGCCTCGGGTTCACTGGGCGACAAGGATGGGGGCCTTTGTTGTCCGCCAAGACCAGGGAAGAAGGTAACGAGGGATTAACTTCCCCCCGAGACGTGCTCTCCGAAGAGCACAGTGCAGAAGGGCTCAGGTGCGATCCTCTGGAGATTCCGCAGCCCCTCACTATGCACCGAGGGTTTTAGTGAGTAAAAACCCCACATAAACAACAAGATATCTTGTTGAAGATTTCCCCACCATTAAAAAAAGGTACTCTCACAAATGAGGAAGAATATATGTGTTGCCAAAAATTATATAACTATGATATTTTAGTTCAAGTGTGTTTCCCTCCGATTATGTTGTGTTTTCAAGAGTAGGGTAAATATGCATTTACTAAGCTTTTTTAACATCCTGGGCTGCATTCCCCTTTACATCAGGTGTGTTTTTGTCTCTCTCATTGTGGTCAAACAGTTGCTTAGAATGTATAAAAAGTAGCGCTCATGGGCTGTAGCTTTGATTTTTTCATCTATCACGTTTGAAGTCGGTTTTTATTTTGATTTGTCAATATTTTATTGTTTCAGTTTTGTTTGGTAGTAACCTCTGTAACGGTACTTCTTCTTGGTGTGGCCTGTTTCCAAATCTACGTCAACCTCATCGCAACACCTCAACTTCCCAACTTCAACTTAAACACGAGGTGGGGGGCTAACACGACTAAACGTCAGGACACCTCGATTAGACCTTTCAGAGTTCTATTCACTGATGCTGTAAGTATTTGCACAAACAATTTCGCAAATATAACGTGCGCAAAATTAGCGATGCATTGACAAACGATTTCGTGCTTTTTTTAATAACCTCCCACTCCTGTGCACAGGCCTTCTCTATAAAGAGAGTAGAATAGTGCGGATTGGCAGACGTCAAAGAAAAAATTCTAATATATGTAGGTTTCCTCACGATGTTTTCAAATCAACAACAAATTTATTGGTGCCGACACGAACTTTTATTATTTTTTTTATAGGGTATAAACTAGTGCTTCACCACGATCCCACCTGATGTGGGATCTGAAGTGGTGATATAGTCGAAAGATGGTACGCGCTAGTTTAATAAGTGCCTATTCACTCTGCTCTTAAAGGCTTCCACGTCGTATTTGGCCGGAAAGACTGACCGCCAACTTGTTACACTCCTTTGCCGTACACACGATGACTCAACCTTGGTCACTTAAGATCAGGTAGCGAGTCTGTCCTTTCTATTTTTGGTATTGAAATGTAGCAGATAACCTCTTGACCCGAAATATACTGTTGTACATAACTGGTCAACGTTTATAGTGTAAAACTACATAACACTATACATATTTCAACCAAAATGGTAACAGCAGAATAAAATTAACGTCTGCATAAAATGAAACAGAAATAAAAGTGAATTTCAAACGGAGTGATCTCATTTACGATGCTAGAAACAAGACAAAGGAGGGTAATTGCGTTTCTACAAAAATTAGGCAAATTAAAACTTTCTTGAAACTTCCCGGAGAATATTATAATTAGCGGCAACAACCCAAATGATGAGGAAATTTGATTATTTCATTCCGGTTAATATAACATTTTCCCGTACTGTAAATTTATGATGACTTCAGCCCTGTAGTTCTGGGCTCTTAAGAATACGGTATCCCCTGCCTGTCGTAGAAGGCGACTAAAAGGGGCCTCGGGTTCACTGGGCGACAAGGGGGCCTTTGTCGTCCGCCAAGGTGGACCCGGGAAGAAGGCGACATCGGCTGGCCCGTGTCGCCTTGCACTGCGAGGGCAGAGGGGGGGAGGGAGTAATCTCCCCCCCACGGGACGTGCTCTCCTTGAGCACAGTGCAGAGGGGCTCCGGTGCATTCCTCTGGAGATCCCGGAGCCCCTCGTCATGCACCGAGAAAAGGGCCACCGGGGAGGTTTTAGTGGGTAAAAACCCCGCCTTCCCCCCAGAAGGCGGGGTATCTTTTTGAAGATTTCCTATTCGTAAACAAAAAAAAAGATTTATGATGACTTAACAAATGAACTAAGCTGATCAACCAGGAGGCCTCTAGAGTTTGAAAGCTTTATGAGAAGTGGCACAGCTATTAGTCGGAATCTCTTTAGAGAGGAACTCGGAGCAAGAGACACCAAAGACCCATCGTTTGATAGCTTTGTCGTAAAATTATCAAAACATTCCAATAGCTAACTTTAAGTTCCTTTTCGGGAAGCGTTGAGGCTGGGAAAAAGCGTCGACAAATTAATGATTTAGGGTACGGTCTGTCAATCGTAGGTTTGAATTCACCATTCGACTGTTGACGTAACTATCTAGCACAAGCTTGTTGGACCGCGGAAGTGTTTTCGTTCCCGTAGCCTCGCCATACGCGACCTTGGTGGAACATCTTGTGGGGTTTAGTCGGTGAGGGCCCGACATAACGCGTCCTTGCCCGGGGGACGAGTACGCGGTTAGGCACGTTCCCCACAAGTATAACAGAAAAAAGCTTAAACTTGTTGAAATGGCTAACAAGAATATTAGTAATATTAAAAAAAAATATTGTAAGCATTTTTTTTTAAATATAAAAAATAAGTGACCGGAGAAACTCCAGCACGTACATTGCTGGCATATCTTTAAAACTATGGTATGGTATGGTTGGTTAGGGTCACTCTACTCTTGAAAACACTCACATTGTAATCGGAGGGTAAGACAGATGCGAACAAACTATTCCAGTCATTTGAACGAATAATGAAAGAGGAAGCAAAGTTCTTCGTTCAGGTTCGAGGGATGTATGTATTTGTTTTGAAGGACTGTACAACTGTACAACAAAATATCCGTACACGTCGAGAAGGTATACACAGTAAGCACATTCAAAATGCAACTTGCTAAATTCCTCAACAATACCTAATCGTTTCCAAATAATACGTTAGGTGACTCCTTCTTTCGTGTGACAGCAATCTTATTGTTTTATAATATTAGTTATATAATGTTCTCAAGTAAGTGACCTCTAATGTCTAAAGTGAAAATAAAGTTTTAAACCTAAACCTAGTATTTAACAAAAGTATGAAATGCAGCAGTGCGTCTTGAAGTCCAATGGGATGGGGGAATTAGGTCATCTAAGCCCAGTAATTTCTATCTAGCTTTATTAACAGATGCAAGAGGGTCTTCGTCGATTGTTCGACAGTTTCCGAAAACGTCCTAAAGTCAAGAGCTTCACAGAAAATCCTGACTACGGTGTCAATAGTGAGGCCTTCGCCCAATTCTTCGCTCGGTGGCAGTTCAAGTTTTCCTTCAGGGAACGAGTGAGATACTTGAACAAGTACCACCATTTCAAAACTTACATTCAAGGATTGGACATGCATTTTGTACATGTCCAGCCCAAAGTTGGTGAAAACGTTAAGGTAACTATAATATACTCTATCTAACTATAATATATCTCGGAAGATATAGATGCTAGCTAACTAAAATTAATTGTGCATGATAGACAGTTAAATATCCTTAAATTAAAATAAAATATTTTTAATAATTTATTTATATTTCATTAAAAAACATAATCTTAAAACGCTTTTTAAAGTTATTAGAATTTAAAGTTGGTTTTTGTTTTATATGTTGCTGTTTTAATATTATTTTACTGTTCTAGGTCCTTCCGATACTGCTTATACATGGATGGCCAGGTTCTTTCCGGGACTTTTACGAAGTTATACCATTCTTGACCTCCCCAAGACCTGAATGCGACTTTGTTTTCGAAGTTATAGTTCCCAGTTTGCCTGGATATGTTTTTTCAGAGGTTAGTGTATTTGAAATATCTTTACAGGTATATTATTTTGTAGTTGATGGAAATTGTTAGTTCGCATTCGTGTATTCTTCTTGGATCTTTTGGGGTCTATACCCTGATTTCGTATAGACCGTCACTTTTCATTTAAAAAATATATTTATATTAAAAATTAAATGACTTCTAATTTGTTTGTGATAATTGTAAAATTACAATACAATTGAATTGCAGGCGACAACAAAACGTGGTATGACAACAAGTCAGATTGCTATAATTCTTCGGAACCTGATGCAAAGGATCGGTCACAATAAGTTTTACATCCAATCCGGGGACCTCGGCCATGTCATCGGCTCGCACATGGCCACTTTGTTCCCAGACCAAGTTCTCGGTTTTCACACCAACTTCCCGGTTAATCTGTCTAAGTTGGCCAATTTAATTTGGATATTTGGATCTATTTGGCCAACTATGGTTGCTGGAGATCAGGCACACAAAATGTATCCACTGAGCGAGAAATTGAGTTATTATTTAGAAGAGTCGGGTTACACGCATTTACAGGGTAGTAAACCGGATACGTTTGGTAAGTTGGTTTTGATCATTTTTCACATGTTATCAATAGCATAATGTTTTCAGGGGTAGACAGAGATCACGGGCATCCACATAGTACAATCCTGACATCATTGTTCTCTTTTTTTTTAATGACGAACTACACAGATTGGCCAGAGAAGCTGGCCTTGACTGCATTACCGGATTGAGAGGTGGCATAGCTCTTAGGTCGCTTAGCCTGAACCTCTATCGCTAGTAACTCGACACAAGGGTCCCAGGGTGAGGGGTAACCTCGGCTTGGACGGTTACTTATCCTATTTCAAGGGTAATCTAAGGGACATTCGAAAGCTAAACTAACTTTGAGTGCCACTACGGGAAGAATTGTTCTCTTAACCGACGATTATGTATGCGCGGATTTATAAATGAAAGCGGACGAACTTCCGTTAAGTGTGATGCGATTTGAGGACTTTTAAACCTTTCTGAAAGTTTTTCTGCAAAGCAACTGCAGCTAGTAACGTGGATGTACATTAACGTGGTAGATCAGACCCGACTCGTTAGCCTGTTTTACAGTAAAAGTAAGTGGAATCTCATGAACTGTCTACCTCTTTGGGTGACGGGCGTATTTGAATTGTATTCATGAAAAAAATGACAATTTTTTATTAAATTTTTTTTTTTTTAATTTCAACATAATTCAAAGAGGTGCATGTTCTTTGAATAATTTGAATCTATATTTTTAAAATCTTAGTACACTCATACACTGCATTTTGATTGTTTTTAATGTTTGAAAGGATTTGGTTTTAATAAGGTCCCAATTTTGTTATCCCTTGAGTTATAGAGAAAAAAACGATTATTTATTTGAATGCTGGTGCTTCCCGTGTGGTGCATTTTAATTTAGTCCTATTCTGACAATGACATTCATGAGGAAACCATATAAATTTTAAAATTGTGTATGTAGGCGAAAAATGGAGACGAATAACTCAATATCACGCGAACCGATTTCGATGATTCAATTTTCATTTGAAAGGATGTACTTCAAGAGTATTTGATGAGAGTTTGGTTAGGTTATCAATAATTATATTTCCTAATGTTTATTTGAAGTCGGTTTTGTGTTTGCTCGTGAATATACTTGTTGGTAAATCATACAATATTGACAGGTTACATGTTGCAAGATTCGCCTGTGGGTTTGGCAGCTTTCATGCTTGACAGATATATGACGTTGACGAACTCAACGTTCAAGATTACAGAAGAAGGTGGCTTAGACACCTTGTCGTCCGATGACATGCTGGACAACGTGATGCTGTATTGGATAACTGGATCTGTGACGTCCGCTATGAGACTTTACAAGGAGAGCTTCGGAAACATTGAAACAGAACATATACTGGCAAGGTAACCCTTAAAATTTAAAACTTTTTTTTTTGTTGACGGGGAGGCGGCAGTTATGTGGGGTTCTTACCCACTAAAACCTCCCCGGTGGCCCTTTCCTCGGTGCATAACGAGGGGCTCCGGGATCTCAACGTGGACAACGCGCCGGAGCCCCACTGCACTCTTCTCAAGGAGAGCATGTCCCGGGGGGAGGTTACTCCCTCCCCCCCTGTGCCCTCGCAGCGCAAGGAGACACGGGCCAGCCGATGTCGCCTTGTGAACCCGAGGCCCCTTTTAGTCGCCTTGTACGACAGGCAAGGGATACCGTAGTCTTATTCTTGAGAGCCCAGAACTACAGGGCTGTGGGCCGGTCTGCCATCGGCCTTCATATAGTTTTTTTTTTCATATTTCTAACTATTTTATTCCGAATCTATTCCATTGAATTCCATTATATATACAAAGGATAATTGAAGGCTATTAGTTTATAACTTTTATTAATTATAACCTTTTAGCCTTTGGTGTTTAAAAACTGCGGTAGTGCCATTAAAAATAGCGTTTTGAGAATCTTATATAGATAATTAATTTGGAGTAACTGTTTATAATATTAAAATAACCGGTTTTTTCTAAATGCATATAACACGAAAATATATATTATTTGTTCCTGGCTAATCTCTGGAACGGCTCGACCTTTTTTGAAGGGACTTTCGCTGACAGATAGCTGATGAAATAAAAAGTAACATAGTCTACTTAATTTTAGAAAAAATATAGTTTTAATAGTAGGTAAAACCGCGAGGCGACGCTAGTTCACATATAAATGACAGACAACGTCTATTTAATATATTATAATAGGTTGGGAAAAAAGTTTCTTTGTATTTTTTAAGAAAATTTAAAACATTTAAAGTATGTAGGTACCATTTAGTTTGATATCCTGTAGGTAGGGACATCCCATTGCTAAATAAATCCAAATCCAAATTAGGAAAATCACACATTTTCCTAATTTGAATTTGGAATTTTGTTCTTTAAAATTTTAACTTTTAATGATACCAAAATCAGCCAGATACAGATACTATAGCCAAATAGTTTTTATTACAAGTTCATACACACTATAATGCGAAAAGAATTTCCCCCCTACCTATTATGTTGTATAAATAATCAAATGTTGTTTTTGTTTTCAGAATTCCAACTACCGTTCCAACATGGGGTCTCAGACTCGAATATGAATTATACCATCAGCCTGATTGGCTACTGAAATGGAAATATCCATCACTCCTCGGCACTACGGTGCTGGACAGCGGAGGGCATTTCGCTGCTTTAGAAAGGCCTAAGGAACTGGCCGATGATGTTTTCAAAGCTGTAAAAAGTTTTTTGCAATATTATACAAGGAAATGATGAACGATTATTATTTGTGTAATCTATTTTAAAATTGATTTATAGTTCTAATTACCCGTCGGGGGGTAGGCCCTCTTAAAAAAAGTTAAGTTTTATTTAACCTCCCGCCCCCCGGGAAGTGCTCTCCTTGAGCACAGTGCAGAGGGGCTCCGGTGCGTTCCTCTTGAGACCCCGGAGCCCCTACTATGCACCGAGGAAGGGCCTGGGAGGTTTTAGTGGGTAAAAACCGACCGCCGACTTCCCCCCAGAAGGCGGGGTATTTTTTGAAGATTTTGTCTTCGTTAACAAAAAAAAGTTTTATAATCAGCATCATTTCAGCCGTAGGATATCCACGGTTATATATAGACCTCTCAGCTATATCGCCTTAACTTTATGAGGTCGTCAGACCACCTTGCGGGCGGACGTCCTACGCTGTGCTTGCTGGTGCCCATTACCACTTCAACTTCACTGTTTTACTCTTTCACTCATTTACTCATTCCCTTATTCACTCATGCGCTCATTCACTTATTCACTCATGCGCGCATTCACTTATTAACTTACTTAACCGTACCTAAAGATACAAAATAAATTTTGTAGATTTCTTTATTATAAGCAGTACGGGGTGTATCCTTGCTTCCCACTGATGTACCCGAGCCTATTTGTACTGGGCATGGTCGGGTACAGCAGGCTGCAGGTGAGGAGAGACGTCGCACTGATTAAATATGTGTGGAGGGTGCTGCGGGCTGGGTTCATCACCCAGAAGTGCTGGCCGCGCTACAGTTGCGGACGCCTGACAATTACGTGTGAATGCGCCGTCGTCCGCCATTGTTCTTACTACCTGTCTCCAGGACTAACTTATCCAGGAACTCTCCGCTGTCGCGCGCGGTTGGGTTTGTTAATACCATCTCACTGCACATAGATATATTTTGTTGCACAGAGTCTGTGTTTATCGAAGCTGCCTACAAATGCGTAGAAGGTGTTTGACTTTATTATATTTATATATTATTGTCAATACATCAAGCAGCTTTTATTTGTTTTAATTTTAATAATATATATTTAACTAAGTTTTATAACATCATATTGGTATTATCTGTAACGGTGTTATAATTTTGTTGATTTAAATAAATAAATAAATAAATAAATAAATAAATAAATTACCGTTATATCACTGTTGTCAACATGCCGCTCGCTCTTAGGATTATTGCTACTTAGGATTTTTAATAAATGAGTATATTTACGATCAAAAACAAAAACCGACTTCTATACGAATCAAACGTTAGACGCTATTTAGCGCAGACGCCATTTTTGTATTTCCGAAATATCGTAGGAATATTACGAAATTAAATTCTTAAAGTACATTGAACACGTCAGTAAAAAAATATCATCGAAATCGGTTGGTGTGATATTGAGATTTTCGCCCATTTGTTACGCACGTACTTAATGCAAAATTTAAGACTTTTAAATGTCATTGTCAGAATTATACCGAATAGGAAAGGGACCACTTGGGAAGCACCAGCTTCCAGACAAAAAAGAATCATTAAAATCGGTTGATCAAGTCAAATTGAGAACCGCCCCCTTTTTTGAAGTTGGTTGAGAATATCTGTTGCTAACATTTATATAAATACATACTTTTTAATCGTGGGTAACACCGCGGGTGCAGCTAGTTGATTCATTAAAGATTTTGCCAAACCATAGCAGCAGAACCTCAAAACTCCAAATGAGTCATATATGAATAAAACTGAAAAAAATGCTGGCATTCGTTCTTTAAAAAAAAACCATGAAAAAATAAATTATCTTATACAAATGAATTAGTCACAAGGATCTAGTGATGGTTTAAGATTCGTATTGTGCTTTATTTCTATACAGCTACCATTGTGTCGATACAAACAAAAAGAAAATGCGAACAGAACGCTAGCGGAATCGAGAAAAGCAATTTAAGTAATTCAAAAGCGTTTCAGAGCAAGTTTAAGCGCTTTGAATTCATTAAACGATTTGCAACTACTTTGTCTTACCGACTGTCTCCTGCCTTTAAATATTGATAATGTTGTAGACAGGAACTTGATTCTTGGTCATTTACATATTTATACTTAACTAGTTTCAATTACGGTGCAGAAACTTGGACCCTCAAGAAAACAGATAGTATTGACGCATCTGAGACGTGGTGCGGGAGGAGAATGTTACAGTTCACCGCACAAATGTGTCAATTCTCCAACAACTGGGAGTCACCGTCAGGCTGTCAACGGTCTGTCTCCGTAGAGTTTTCGAATTCTTCGATCACAAAGCCAGGAAAAACGGTATACTGAAAACACTCCTGGTCACAGGCAAAGTATAGGGAAGACGACCAATGAGGAGGAACCCTATGTGTTGGACAGACCAAATTAGCAACAACACCAACACGATAGTCCACGAGGCATTACACACCGCTAAAGACCGCAACAGGTGGAGAGCGATCGTCTGCCACATTTGTGGAGGTCACGACCCTCAACAATGAGGAAGACGCAAAGGAGGAGGGCCTAGTTTAATTTAATTTTTGATTTATGAAGAATGCGCAGGATAAACCCTTACTTAACATTAAAATACCGTATTTTTAAGGCTAAAATACTATAAATATGATGATGTGAATAGGATGAGTTGGTATGACGTTGAATTGCTTTTTAAATTCTGTTACATACACGTGAATGATCACACAATATTGCGCAGTCACTATTATGGTGACCCAAGTAAAACTGTACGGTTATTGTACCAAGTCCTCCTACAACTACACCTACAATATCACCGGTCAGCTATATTGTGCTACTTGCAACCGAGCATTTAAGAGCAAGTTCGGTATCGCAGCTAGTCAAGGTCGCCGTCATCGGTCACGGTGTGGATTATTATATATATATATATATATATGTATACATATATAGTTGTACAAAGTGCCAATGAAAAATGGCTACTAATAACAATATAAGGACCTAGTCCATCACGTGGCTCCAGTGCGCATTGGCAGGCTTCACATGTAAGCACGCCAACAACTATTACGACAAATCGTTTGTTTAACACTACATTTTTGTTATTTATTATGTAATTTGTTTATATAACTGCGTTTTTTTAAATATATTTATGTATAATATACATGAAAGTGTATGTAACACCATATTTGTACACAACCGAATCACGTCCGCCGTAGTCTCCACAGGTTTTTTGGCTGAAAATCAGCGCTGTGCTACGAGTATATGTGTGAGCACAGCACATGATGCCACTTTACGGCACAAGTTCTATTTTTTTTAATTGTAAAATTTTAATTAGTTTTGTTTGTGTTGTTTTACCTGTTTTTTTCTGTGTTTTTGTGTCGAATAAATGTTTATTCTATTCTACAAGTTTTAAAAAATTTTCCTAACACATGTAGGTTTCCTCACGATGTTTTTCTTCACCACCGAGCGCGTGTTGAGTCAGCGCTTAAAATTGAAAAAAAACAATTTAATTAATGCCGGCACAGAGATCAGACCCGGGTTGCTACCGTACTATGCAACTCTACACGGCTCATTGCCATGTATAATTTCACTGATTTTCAACAGACTTCAAAAAAGGAGGAGGTTCTCAATTCGTCTCTATTTTATTTATGGTTTGCTACCATTTCGAAGGGATGAACGGATTTTGTCGATTCTTTTTTTATTTGAAAACTTGTGCTTTGGTCCCATTTTAATTTGGTCCAATTCTGACACTGGCATCCATGAGGAAACCATATAATTCTTAAATTTGCATTAAGCATATGCGCCACAAATGGGCGAATAACTCAAAATCACGCCAACCGATTTCGAATCGTTAAGAGAATTCAGTAATATTCTAACGATAATTCAGAAATACAAAGACGGCGTCCTGACGTTATAACGGTTGATTCGTTATGAAGTAGCTTTTGTTTTTACTCGTAAATGTATTTATTTTCTACCTTTTTTTTTGTTCACGCGGGGGAATCTTTGTATAGACCATCCCCCGGTACCCTGGGTGGGCCCGGAGAGATGTATTGGACTCGGCCTGGGCGGCCCCTACCCACTAAACCTTCCGCGAATGCTATCAGTCGTTATGAGCGGGGTGCCCCTGATCTGTCAGCGACAGGACAACTTATTTTCTATCTTATGATATACTCACTTGACCCAATATAAATATTTAATACTTTAATAGGTATTTAACAAAATATTTACAAAAAATATAAATGTACTTGTATATTATGGAGTGGAGACCAAAGTTCTCCACAGTCCCATGTAACATCTATATATATTATAAGTTGAAAGCTTCAACGTAGTGTTAAACTAAAATACCCATTGAGATAAAACCCGCTTCGGACTTTCAAGCGTTTCGGTGGTTAAACATGGCGTTTAAGTACTTCGGAGAACGTAAATTACTACCTTAAATCTGGTGAACGATTTCGTTCGCCTCTCTTCTCTTGTTGATTCACCGAACAATTTAACGGGGAGGTAGATTTAAATGGCACAGATTGTTTGAGACCACTTTAATTTTTACACGATTTTTATAAGAAATCAGTGGTTTTCTGCATGGTTAATATGCTAGTCTGGTTACGATACGGATCCCAACTATTATATCGTAAACCGAACAATCTACCAAAGATACGTCTGGGGAGAAGTAGAAGGTAATGGAATGGTATGATTACACCGGAGTAATGCACCTTAAGATTTCAACTCACTAATACCCTCCCGATGGCCATCGAAGGGCATTGAGAAGGGCTCGGGGATCTCCGGCAATATGTACCAATACCTCTTCCGCTTCTTATTCTCATTCTTAATAGAAGTAGTTAGAAGATAGTTAGAATTCTTAATAGAAGTACTTAGAAGGTAGAAATATTCTTCCAATACTTCTACCCTTCTGCACTTGCTTCCTCCATCTTGTTTTCCTCCCGGGAACACTTACGGCGACAAGAGCCAGCACACTTGTCGTCGTGATACCAATGCCTCCTTTTAGTCGGCTTTTGCAGGAGGCAGGGATACACTTAACTATTAGGTCATAACATTTAAATAATATCCTAAAGACGCTATCTTATGTCCACTAAAAATGTTTTCGATGGAATACGAGTAAATATAACTTTCCAGCCAACTAAGTCTATTTGCGAAAATCTTTTCTCTGCAATGAATAGCTACTGTGCTTGCGTTTAATTCACCATTTACTTAGAATTCGGCAAAGAGAAAATTGAATTGAGATGAAGATAGACCGGTTTGTTACAGTTTTAAGTATTCCGAATTTTGGGCACTAAAATTTGAAACAAAAAAATTAATGAAATATTTTGTTAAAAAATTTAACAACAACGAGCATAAATATGGAAAAAAAGAGAATATAAGCATGAAAACTACGTGAAACTATAAGTACCTGGATGACTGAGCTATGCTCGGTATTTCTTTCGGTAAATCGTTGTATGGCTCGTGTAACTCTAGATTCAATTCGCTCTTCGAAACCGATAGTGATTCCTAGCCTTAACCGAGTGACTCCACCATCTTTTTATTTCATTGTAAATATCGACTACTCTATATTTTATAAATTATACACGTATTTTATAAATATTTTATGTAAACGATTGATTTTCTTGGTCTAACGTTTTGGGTAATGTGGCATCAGAGCGGAATGCCACTCCCATTATTATTTTTGCACGTGTTCTCGGTCTTCTAGTGTGCTGTCGGTAAATCAAAATATCACAGAAATGATGAGGAATACTGAAATTATATTTTATACAATAGTTAAATTAAAAATATACAATTTCGAAAATATCTAGACAAAAAGAGATCAAAAAGTAAGTGAAGAAAGACTTTGACATCTGTCTTTTATAATATAATTCCAAATATAATATAAATAGTTTTATCGTCTAAAATACTTTTTGGTAATTGGCGAACTCTAGTGGCCACAACGTCAAACGAAACACTCTCTGGCGTACTGTTGCTTAGCAACGCCATCTATTGCTACGACAACTTCGTATCCGGCCGCTTAGGACGGCCACATATCCTTCTAGTCTAGAACGAGATCCTTAAAATGAATTAATGAAGCCTACTTAAATAGGTTCCCTCAGAAAATTTGTGTTTATACCTCTAATCATGTATACTTAAAGTAAAAAGTGATAACGTTAATTTATTTCACAATAGCAACCGGCCGATTCGTAGCTCGGCCGTGGGATCGGAATGCTACGCGTAACGTACTAAACGTAAGCGTAAGCCGAGGTGACAACTCATCTGGGGGACCCTTATCGTGTTCAAGCTAATTATGTTGGTGGAACCTTGACCTGTGCGAAGTGCTCTCGTGCTTTTAGCAACAAGCTCGAGTACGCCAGCCACCTGAGAAGGAACCAGGGCAGAAAACCTTTTTTTTTGTTGACGGGGAGGAAATCTTCAGAAAGATACCCCGCCTTCTGGGGAAGGCGACGGTTATGTGGGGTTCTTACCCACTAAAACCTCCCAGTGGCCCGGGGAGGTTACTCCCTCCCCTGTGCCCTCGCAGCGCAAGGCGACACGGGCCAGCCGATGTCGCCTTCTTCCCGGGTCCACTTTGGTGGACGACTCAGGCCCCCACCCTTGTCGCCCAGTGAACCTGAGGCCCCTTTAGTCGCCTTGTACGACAGGCAGGGGATACCGTAGTCTTATTCTTGAGAGCCCAGAACTACAGGGCTGCAGGGCAGAAAACCTAAGGTCTACTACCTGAAGGAAGTGTCGTAGTTAAAATACTTGTCCAGTGACACCGTCGCCATGGTCGAAATCGGCCTGGACATCATCATCAACAGGTTCAGGGACCTAAGACCTATGTACCTCTCAATCCGGTGAAGCAGTCAAGGTCAGCTTCTCTGGCCAACTTGTGTAGTTCGTCATAGTAAAAAAAAGGAAAACGTTAACAGCTGGTATCCATCAACCTGCCGTGAGTCATGTTAAGTCAGACATTGCGTCAGCATATGCTACAATGTAGGCCGCACTAATCATTCTTTGTTCGCATCATCAACTCATTGTTTGTTATTCAGCAATATGAGCTTTTTCTTTAGATGAGTGATTGAAAAAAAAAACCTCTCTTATCTGACATTTCTATTGGAAAAAGAACTTTAGAATTACTTCAAACATTACTGGAAGGAATAATTGAATTCTAGGCAAATTGCCTGTTTATTTTATTATAAAGGCTTTACTGTTAATTCCGACTTATTTAAAAAAAATAGTACTAAGAATTTTTTAAAAGACTTTGAAAAAATTATGTATTCAAATCATCTGTATTACATTTTTTTTTTAATTGTTTGTGCCGTTTGTTTGAAAGTGTTTATTTTAAATGGGACACGTGTTAATTGAAATTAGACTTTGGATTCCGGAGATATACCAGTCGCTAGATGGAATTGTAATCAGTTAAAAAAATACAATTAAAGAAATAGGGAATGGACAAATAGAGAACATGATACCAACATTGGACAGCGTCTCAGCATGTGGTGTCGCAAAGCTGCAATAATCAATAATCACCGGTGTCAAGGACTACACAATGACGTGTAATAGTACCTTTACATGGCATTTATACAGAGTTTAATAATAAATATTATACGTGTATAAATCCTTAAACATATGTTACACTCGTGAGCAAAAATAAAGGGTCGGTTAAGAAAGTGTGAAAATGTCGGAAGATAAAGACGTTAGCTAGCTGAAATAATGCATGATAGACAGTTAAATATCCTTAAAATAAAATAAAATATTTTTATTAAGTTAATTATATTAATTACCGTCTTTATCTTCCGAGATATTCAAACTTTCTTAATCGACCCTTTATTTTTGCTCACGGCTGTATATATATATACTATTATCTATGTAATAAAATCAGTGTGATCTACTCCTACCGATTCAAACATCCAACAAATTCACTTTAAATCCATTCGTTATTTCCCTTAGTTTCCCCTACTCGTTTTGTTGTTATTTCTTCACAGATGCGATACGATTGTGAGAAAGCAATTAAACCTTTTAACGCCTTGCTGGGATTTTATTGGTTCGCCGGGTGGAATTAAATGAACTTCAAGCTTCAGTGAACGGAACATTAACTTGAAAATCTTTGTTGCTATGTATTGTGTACAGGACCTGGGAGTGATTGTGAATTCAAAGATTATACTCAAACAAGATAAGCATATAGAATGTTCATTTTTGTTATGTTTAATTCTCATTATCAAAATCTAATCGAAGCGTCAGTAGCCTAATGGTTTAGGTTACGGTCTGCGAATCGTAGGGCCGTAGGTTCGAATCCGGCATTCGACAATTGACGTGAACCATCTCCTTTTTTTTGTTAACGAGGAGGAAATCTTCAGAAAAATACCCCGCCTTCTGGGGGGAAGGCGGCGGTTATGTAGGGTTTTTACCCACTAAAACCTCCCCGGTGGCCCTTCCTCGGTGCATGGTGAGGGGCTCCGGGATCTCCAGTGGAACGCACCGGAGCCCCTCTGCACTGTGCTCAGGAGAGCACTGTGCCCTCGCAGTGCAAGGCGACACGGGTCAGCTGATGTCGCCTTTTCCCGGGTCCACCTTGGCGGACGACAAAGGCCCCCACCCTTGTCGCCCAATGAACCTGAGGCCCTTTAGTCGCCTTCTACGACAGGCAGGGGTACCGTAGTCTTATTCTTGAGAGCCCAGAACTACAGGGCTCGTGAAACATCTCCTTTTTTTTTTTTGTTCACGCGGGGAATCTTTTACAGACCATCCTCCGGTACCCTGGGTGGGCCCGGAGGGATGTGTGGGACTCGGCCTGGGCAGCACCTACCCACTAAACCTTCCGCGAATGCCATCAGCTGTTATGAGCGGGGTGCCCCGGATCTGTCTGCGACAGGACACCCCAACGGCCGGCCGGTCCCGGCAAAGACCGGACTTCATCCTCAAAGGGGACTTCTCCGGAACTCAGAGAAGTCCCGACGACGCCGAAGCATACTGGGGCCAGGTACCCATCCTGGCCCCGCTTCGGATTACGGGCGGCAAGAGGAGGCGTTCATAACGCCTCCTGCGCACCCCGATACGTCGCCTGCGGAGGGGAGCCTCTGCGCTCCCTCCCTGACCCGCTCGTCAGCCTCCTTCTGGGACATGACCGTCTCACAGAAGGAGGCGACCGCCGTCCAAGACCTGTCGCTCGAGACCATCGCAAGAGCGAGGCTCGGAAGCGACAGGTCTACACCACCGATGGCAGATACCATGTCATGGCGCTGCGCTGCCCATCTCGGGCACACCTCAAGGGTGTGCTGGGCAGTGTGAAACATCTCCCAGCACAAACTTAGCTCAGTTGGAATGGTTAACAATAATGTTAGTAATATTTATGAATAAAAAAGGTTTTATTGGTAGATTTCTTTTATTTTTTTAATGAAATCGATTTCTTTGCTCAAAGAATTTATATGTTTAAAAAGTCATTAAGCTATAAATAGTTTTTTTTTCATTTTCTTTTTACTTAGTTTATTTTAATTTAAAATTTAGTTTAATTTTACTTTTTGAGTTTTTTTAAGTTATATTTTAATAATGTCACTCGCCATTTATTTTTTAATGCAGTCTTCACCTATAACTACGATGGCATTAACCATGTAATTCATTATCCACTGTTTTATATATTATTTGTTAAAAATTTTCATTGTGTTGATGTTTATTAAATAAATAAATAAATAAATCCCCTCCTCCTCTTGCGTCGGTTTCCTGATGTTTCCACCTTGTTGGAGATCCGACGCCACGCCACGTGTGATCAGTCCGTGTTGGTTTTCGACCTCTAGGTCATGTTCCATAGATTTTACTATAGAATCTTTTCCTAAGGAATAGTTTCACATTCAATGTCCCTATTCAAATATACTTAGATACATGTATTTATTTATAATTTTATTTATAATTATATATAACTATTATGTTTATATTTATAATTTATTTAAATGTATTTATGTTGTTATAATTTTCTTTTTATTTATGATTTTTCTCACTTAACTAGCCCCCGTTACTTTGTCACTACACAAAACCAAGGTAAACTGGCACAGAATCCCTTTTGGCATTAAGTCAGCCTATTTAAAGTCTTTATCTGAGAGTTAGTGTGTGTAAATAAAGAATAACTGTTCTTCTTTCCACTGACAACCAGATTTACCAAGTTGACACTGTTTCTTCTGGCAATGTAACTAAAGTATTCTAGGATCTAGATTTATGGTAGTATAGTGGCAGTGCTTGCCCACATTTAGGCTATAAATTTCGTTTTAATTAAACGACTTTAATGTGAGCAAATGTGATATCTATTTATTATTATAATATAACACAACCCCCGCCCGCGTTGTTACCCGCGATTAATAACTATTTATATATTTTTTTCTAAAATAAAACTTACTCCTCATTACATCGGCTATCTGCTAGTGAAAGTCCCTTCACAAATGGTACAGCCGTTTTAGAGATTAGCCGGAACACACAGACAGACAGAGACAAAAATTGTAAAAAAATTTTGTGTTATATGTACCGTATAAAAAGCGGTTATTTTAACATTGTGTGAGCTACTTTGCTCAACATCGCACACAAAATATTTTATATTTTATCATATTATTAACAGCAATACATCAAGAGCCTTAGAGGTAACTTATTAAAGACTTACTGACTTTGTTTCAGAGATTCACTTTTAAAGGGCTTTTCCTCCAGCATAACTCACTTGTTCTAAACTGTACACTAATTGTCTACAGAGAGAGTTCTCTCCTTTTATCCTAATTTTCTAGTATATGCATCTCTTTCAAAGACGGAAGCGGAAATGGCCTTGGTTGCCGACAACCGATAAAAGTACTTTAGTTGACTAAACTAAAGTACTTTTATATTAGTCAGGCCATTGACTTTATATATTATAATATTTAAAACTAAATTGGCATTCAGTAGGACCAACTGTCGCTAACAATTGTAATCAGATACCAATTTTATTTATTTGTATAGACAAATTAATCAATTTGCATCTGTACGTGTTAATGCTGTTATCAATACCGTCGTTTGCATATGTTCCACGGAATTACGTCATAATTCACAGTTAATATTAGCAAACATCTCTCTCTCTCCCTACCTCGATATCAGCCGTTATATTAATACTAATTTATATGTAAGTGGGTTTGTACAAACACAAATGTTTGAACAAACAATTGTTAATATGTATATTAATATAATTGCGGCCAACCTGCGGTCGTATCTCGATCTTAATTCGATAAATGGATCATTGAAATAACACAAAATTCACAGCTCGAACTTATTCAGTCAAGCTATGTTCATTTGCTCGCAACATTTTATAATTACAGCCGTGAGCTAAAATAAAGGGTCGGTTAAGAAAGTTTGAATTTCTCGGAAGATAAAGACGAAAGCTAACTGAAATAAATTGTGCATGATAGACAATTAAATATCCTTAAAACAAAATAAAATATTTTTATTAAATTATTTCATTGAAAAACATAAACTGAAATGAAAAAGGATATCTTACGTAAACTTGGATAATACAGTATTTTTTTATTTTAATTTTAATAATTAGTGTTGCCTCCATGTGGCGATATATTAAATTATGTGGGTTTTTACCCACTAAAACCTCCTCGGTGGCCCTTCCTCGGTGCATGGTGAGGGGCTGAGGGGCTCCGGGATCTCCAGTGGAACGCACCGGAGCCCTCTGCACTGTGCTTAAGGAGAGCACTTTCAGGGGAGGTTACTCCCTTCCCCTTGTGCAGTGCAAGGCGACACGAGCCAGCCGATGTTGTTTTTCCCGGGTCCACCTTGGCGGACGACAAAGGCCCTTGTCGCCCAGTGAACCCGAGGCCCCTTTAGTCGCCTTCTAAGACAGGCAGGGGATACCGTAGTCTTATTCTTGAGAGCCCAGAACTACAGGGCTGATATCAGAAATCCTACACCGACGACTCCTTGTATATTTGAATGGCACTATAATGTGAATGTTTTCGAGTATCAGTATACTTTTTATTTCGCCATTGATAGCTTTGTGAAGAAAAAATAACATCTAACATTTTGCGGCGATTACACAAAGTATGCATTTTAAAATAATTCAATCTGTCACTTATTCAGTATATCATAAGCTATATGAAAATTACAGCTTATATACGTTTAAGTATGTCCCAATGTTGGATGCAGACCTTTTCTGCAAAGACAATATAAAGGCATTGTCTACTATCGTCGGCCGCGAACCGGGTACCTTCTATAACAAATTTTTAACGTTCCCGAATGTCACAAGAATTTATATGACAATTCTTTTACCTGTACAGCTATAAAACTATGGAATAGCTTGCCGATTGAGATTAGGAGGCTTCGTCAACTAATGTCTTTAAATTGCGTGTATCTGAATACTTTTTATCACTCAAAAACTTCCTCGGTGGCCCTTCCTCGGTGCATGGTATTGAGGCCCGGGATTCCAGTGGAACGCACCGGAGCCCTCTGCACTGTGCTTAAGGAGAGCACTTTCAGGGGAGGTTACCCTTCCCCTTGTGCAGTGCAAGGCGACACGAGCCAGCCGATGTTGTTTTTCCCGGGTCCATCTTGGCGGACGACAAAGGCCCTTGTCGCCCAGTGAACCCGAGGCCCCTTTAGTCGCCTTCTAAGACAGGCAGGGGATACCGTAGTCTTATTCTTGAGAGCCCAGAACTACAGGGCTGATATCAGAAATCCTACACCGACGACTCCTTGTATATTTGAATGGCACTATAATGTGAATGTTTTCGAGTATCAGTATACTTTTTATTTCGCCATTGATAGCTTTGTGAAGAAAAAATAACATCTAACATTTTGCGGCGATTACACAAAGTATGCATTTTAAAATAATTCAATCTGTCACTTATTCAGTATATCATAAGCTATATGAAAATTACAGCTTATATACGTTTAAGTATGTCCCAATGTTGGATGCAGACCTTTTCTGCAAAGACAATATAAAGGCATTGTCTACTATCGTCGGCCGCGAACCGGGTACCTTCTATAACAAATTTTTAACGTTCCCGAATGTCACAAGAATTTATATGACAATTCTTTTACCTGTACAGCTATAAAACTATGGAATAGCTTGCCGATTGAGATTAGGAGGCTTCGTCAACTAATGTCTTTAAATTGCGTGTATCTGAATACTTTTTATCACTCAAAAACTTCCTCGGTGGCCCTTCCTCGGTGCATGGTGAGGAAGCCGAGGTGGCCTGGGATTCCAGTGGAACGCACCGGAGCCCTCTGCACTGTGCTTAAGGAGAGCACTTTCAGGGGAGGTTACCCTTCCCCTTGTGCAGTGCAAGGCGACACGAGCCAGCCGATGTTGTTTTTCCCGGGTCCATCTTGGCGGACGACAAAGGCCCTTGTCGCCCAGTGAACCCGAGGCCCCTTTAGTCGCCTTCTAAGACAGGCAGGGGATACCGTAGTCTTATTCTTGAGAGCCCAGAACTACAGGGCTGATATCAGAAATCCTACACCGACGACTCCTTGTATATTTGAATGGCACTATAATGTGAATGTTTTCGAGTATCAGTATACTTTTTATTTCAATTTTAATACTTAGTGTTGTCTCCATGTGGCAATAAATTAAATTATGTGGGGTTTTACCCACTAAAACCTCCTCGGTGGCCCTTCCTCGGTGCATGGTGAGGGCTGAGGGGCTCCGGGATCTCCAGTGGAACGCACCGGAGCCCTCTGCACTGTGCTTAAGGAGAGCACTTTCAGGGGAGGTTACCTTCCCCTTGTGCAGTGCAAGGCGACACGAGCCATTGATGTTACCTTCCGGTCCATTCCTTGGCGACGACAAAGGCCCTTGTCGCCCAGTGAACCCGAGGCCCCTTTAGTCGCCTTCTAAGACAGGCAGGGGATACCGTAGTCTTATTCTTGAGAGCCCAGAACTACAGGGCTGCAGGGCAGAAAACCTAGGTCTACCTGAACGAAGTGTCGTAGTTAAAATGCTCGTCCAGAGACATCGAAACGCTATTTTGAATGGCACTAATTTTAGCCTGCCTCTAACCACTAAAGGTTAGTTGGAAGAAAATGCTAAATAGCATTAAGTTCGCCTTTGTATATATACTTTGGTTCAATAAAGGATTTATTTATCTATCTATCTATCTATCTATCTATCTATCTATCTATCTATCTATCTATCTATCTATCTATCTATCTATCTATCTATCTATCTATCTATCTATCTATCTATCTATCTATCTATCTATCTATCTATCTATCTATCTATCTATCTATCTATCTATCTATCTATCTATCTATCTATCTATCTACTAAATGGCTTTAGTGCGGACAGGCAGGCTATTATTTTTTGAATACATGAAGGTTTCCTCGCGATGCTTCCTTCACCGCCGAGCGCGTAGTAAATCGTACGCAGTATAGTTTATTTTTACTTAATTTGTCGACAAACTTTATGTATACAAGCTTAACAATGACTTCGTGGCGTTTCATTAAATTTATGAGTCAAGTTTCAACCGAGCTCTTGTCTCAGTTTAATGAACCGGATGTCATTATACCGGAATAATTAACTGACACCGCGTACGCTACGCCGCCATTTTGTTAAAGCAAGACTTGTTGCGTAAACAATTTTTAATTAAACCTAGTGCTCACAGGGCTTAAAAAAATAGTAATATCAAATAAGTACAATAAACTAAAAAGCTCCTTTTAAATACACTCGTGAGAAAAATAAAGGGTCGTTTAAGAAAGTTTGAATATCTCGGAAGATAAAGACGCTAGCTAACTGAAATAAATTGTGCGTGATAGACAATGAAATATACTTAAAATAAAATGTTTTTATTAATTTATTGATATTTTATTAAAAAACATAAACTTAAACGAAAAAGATTTTTTTTTCCGTTTTTTAAAAGAAAGCTAGCAATGTTTCTTTTTTTTTCAGAAATATTACTAACAATCTTGTTAACCATTCCAACTAAGCTTAAGCTTGTGCTAGGACATGGTTCACGGCAATAGTCCAATGATGGATTCGAACCCACGACCTTACGATTCACAGGCCGTACTCTAAACCATTAGGCTATTGACGCTTTAGTAAACTAATAAAATGTTATATACTATTAAATAAAAATATTAGGGAGTGATAAGCTTTGTGGCTGAGCAGTTTGACTTACGATCTGATGGTTGCGGGTTCGAATTCCAGCCTGTACCAATAAAAGAAAATCGAAGCATTTTTAACATACGGAATCTAATATCGGTGAAAAGTGGATAGCGAAAGTTTTCTCTGTATACCCTGCCCGTTAAAACGGCGTGAGAGCTTATTTGTTTATTTTCATGATAATGACCGCTGGAATTTTTTTTGTAATATTGAGAATTCAAAAAAAAAAAAAAACAAATCCCAGCACTACAAACTGTAAACGTAAAGTAAAATTTTACCAAGTTTTCCGGTAAAATTTTAAATCAGAAAGATTAGTTTTTAGGTTTTAGAAACTTTATTCTCACTATAGACATTAAAGGTCACTTACATGAGAACAATAAAATAATTATTTAATTTTAAAAACAATAAGTTCGCTGTCATATGGAAGAACTCCTAACGCATTCATTTGCTTTGGGACGATTAGCTGTCGTTAAGGAATTTAACAAGTTGCATTTTGAATGCGCTAAGTGTGTATACCCTCTTGACGTGTGCTGGTATTTTGTTATACAGCTGTCATCAGAAAGATGAAAATTAAATTCAAAGTTAACGCGTAACTTAACTAATTTAACTTTTACACTTAATCAGCTGATAAGTAACAGTCCAAATAGTATATGTATAATGTGGAATAAGAGAACTCCTGAATAATTCTTCAGAGCAATATATTTCAAAAGGGTTATTTAAGGAATTTAGACATTTATTTATTGGCATCGCAATACAAAAACACATCACAGACTGAATATAACACACATTAAAAAAGAATGAAAAATAGACAAGACACAGTTAAAGTTACACGGACAAATAATACAAAACATATGATGCCAATATCGGACACCGTCTCAGCATATGCTGTCACAAGGATGCGACAGCGCTGGTTTTCAGCGGTGCCCGGGACTACCTTAAGACGTGCGCGCGCAATACTACTTTTATATGGAATATTATTATACAGACAGTAAGAGTATAATAAATATGATACATAAATAAAACAGTTATGAGATTAAAATATATTTTATACAATAAAATAAGAGATGAAAAAAATTTATAAATATTATTGAGTCAAAAATAAACTAAAATAAATAATATGATAATTAAACGTATAAAGTTTAAATTATTTAACCTAATGTAAAACGTTTTTCGTTTCCTTCTCCTATAAAACGTGCTTACATTATTGACTTTTAGAGCTCATATTTTCCCCGCAAATATTAAATTCCGGTTGAATGAAAATATTGTCGGAGCGGCAAGTCGCGGGGTAACTGTTAAGACCAGATAAAAGTTTTTTAAATATGAATCCCTTTTCTCGCCGCAAATCGGTAAATTTTCGCAGAGAGCAAACTGTTGCCAACGTTGAATACATAAACGACTTATACCAAATCCGTTAAGCTATATATATAAAAAAGAAAGTGAAGTGTGAAACGGCTGGACCGATTTCAATAAAACTTTCATTTCTAATCTTCAGATTGACTTTGAATGATAAGAATGATATCGTATTTACTGATATGTACATGGGTATAGGTGATGATCTTCACACGCTCGAGAAGAGAATAAAAGAAAATGAATAATTTAATATATTGTTTTTTTTTATTTTATAAAAAAAATAGATATTTAACGTCACTTGTTACATACAACAGTAAATGACTCACAGGTGCGTTACTGTCCTTTTCAACCGACTTCAAAAAAGGAGGAAGTTCTCAATTCGTCTGTATGGTTTTTATGTTTGTTTCTGCATAACTTTCGACTGCGAACTGATTTGGATGATTCTTTGTTTTATTTCAGAACTGGTGCTGTTTGGGTCTTATTTAAATTCGGTCCAATGATAACAATGGGATCCATGACAAAACCACATAAATTTGCATTATGTGTGTGCGCCACGCCAACCGATTTAAATGATTCATTCGACGTATGTCCATTAGGAGGAACTGAAAAAAGCGCCACTCGCCAACCTTGATCACAAAGGAAGCAGGCGGTTATTCGTAATCGTATCTATGCTCGTTCTTTAAAATTTCCATGAAATTAATTTAAAAGAAATTGTTCACTTTTGCATAATGCATATAGTGGTTAAAATTAATGCAAATAGTCAAATCACCTCCTAATTGATATACGCGGAATAACCAATAACTTTACTACTAAATGTAAATAAAAGCTGTAAATTAAAAAAAATTAAATGCATTATTTATCTCTGCCTATACCATTTATCATGAGAAGGACAAGAGTGCAAAGTTTAAAAGAACAGTGAATTGACTTTGTGAATAACAACCAACTTATCTTGTTTACAATTCACTCTCGTACCAACTTGTACTTACTCATGGGAAACCGATGCAACCTAAACTTTCTTAGTCTGTTGTTGAATGCAAGTTACATTAAGTTTTAAGTTACTAGCGGGGGTGGAAACAGCTTCTTGGATACTGAAATGTCTATTATATACTTGCTTTAATAAAATTTTTACTACATGCATATGAATGTAATTGCCGTTTTTTTTACAATTTTTGTGTTTCTGCATATTTGTTCCGGGTAATTTCTAAAACGGCTGTACCGATTGTGACGGGACTTTCACTGACAGTTGATATAATAAGAAAGTATCTTTAAATAAATAGTTTTTAATCACGGGTAACACCACGGGACGCTGCTAGTAAATAACGAAACTAGAAAGAAAAGTTCAATTTGAGATAAGTCTAGAAAATTATGATAGCCATGAATTTAAATACTATAATAGATCCGCATAAAACCATTTTTTTATCGTAGAAGGGGGCAAACTTGCTTGCGGTTTGTCTGATCTTAAATAACGTGGCCGCTTAAAAATACCTACTGAGGGTGTGAGATAATTGTAGTATAGTTGCTCCTTTGACTATCGAATGATTCGTTTCCGATGTTTAGATTATGTCTGTCAAATGCAGTTGACAGTTACTCTTTATTTATAACAGTTTCATTTCATTCGACACATATAGTATATATGTGTTAAAATACGAATAATTAGTTATTAGTGTATGTGCTATTACAAACAAAGAGTATTAAATATATATAGCATTGTGAGTAGTCGTGTTGTTGACTCCACATAGTATAAGAGCAATGGTACAGTTCAAAGAGTCTCTTAGAGTTGTTCTTCGGTGGCGTCGCTTAAGTGTTGTTAGTGTCATTCGTCGGTAGTGCCTCTGTATATAAGCTAAGTACTGCTGTTATTTACCTTGTCTTATATATTATTCATGTACTATGAGTAAGGTGATATACCTAAATTTACGGTGATGTTGTTAAAATGTTATTTATTTACTAAAATATATCTGATGTATGTGTTACAATGAATATGAAAGTATCAAAGTTAAATAAAACGATAATACTGATAATAAATATATTATTAACTGCTCCTGATTCTAACAAGGGCATGTAACGCACCTGCATAATTTTATGTGTCTCTTCCTCTTATAAAAAAAGATAAGCTCTCACATCTTTTTAACGCTACCGGGTTATTTTTGTGTAGATTTGATTTGAAGTTCATGTTTTATTTACTCCTAAATACTGTTTTATACTTTCACATCAAGAGTTTGAACACGATCCCAGCTGATGTTAGGTGGAATACAATCCTTGGTTTATCGACGCACTAGTTTAGACTAATTATTTAGACCACTCTTTTTTTTTCAAAAGAAAGCTAGCAATTTTTGTTTTTTTTTTTTGGAAATATTACTAACAATCTTGTTAATCATTCCAACTAAGCTTAAGTTTTTGATAGGACATGGTTCACGTCAATAGTCGAAAGGTGGATTCGAACCCACGACATTACGATTCGCAGGCTGTACCCTAAACCATTAAGCTATTGATGCTTCAAAAATCTCTTGATATATACATGTTAAATTATATCACTTTATATATTTAATTTAATTAGTTATTATGTTACACCAATTTAACCATAACACAGTTTAACGACATGACGTTAAATTGTGCCGCGCCCCCAATATAGCGTAAAACTGTACGGCTCTTTTGGAGCAAGTGAGCAGGAGTTCTAAACGGGGAAAAACTGGTGTCAGAGCAGGATATCAGCTTCGCAGGCGGCGAGTCCCGCGCAGGAGCCGATACCAACGCCTCCTACCAACGCCTCCTCTCGCAGCCAGGGTCACGGCCAGGTACTTGGCCCCACTAATGCTTCGGCCTCGTCGGGACTTCTCTAATTGCCCGAGAATTCCCCTTAAGAAGAAGAAGTCCGGTCTTTGCCGGATCCAGGGCACTCACTCGCGCACATGATTGCATGCAGGTATCATGTCAACAAGTATGATATCAGCTTAAGTTGGTGGCGGAAGTACGATTGAACTCAAACTTCAACAGCAGCAACCACAAGCTTAGTCAGAAAGTCTATTGCGCGCAGCTGGCGATGCAATTTGCTTCAGATGGTATAGAATTGTAAACCAAATACTCGCCAAATCATCACTAACCATAAGAGACCAATAGCAAGGAAGAGAGAGACAGATGTTACATCAATTTGTTCATAACATTTTCATGTAATGAATTGATTATTTTAAAACGAGTTTTCCCTCGGGGAAATACGATTCCCTTCCAACGGGCGAAAGGTAAAAAAAGAATAATCACGTAAACGGCGACCGAATCGCAGACGCGACAAATTTAACTCAATCGAGACGTTGATTCGATTGCATGCGATTGACTGTAAAGACTATATAGCGCTATTGACTTCATTGTACTGAAGTTTTGAAGTTATATATGGTGAGGCTAAGCGACTTGAGAGCTATGCCACCCCTCAATCCCGTGAAGCAGTAAAGACCAGCCTCTGTGGCCAACTGTAGTTCGTCCATAAAAAAAAAGTGTAGTGACAATTATCTACCACTGTGATAGTCTCGTGTCGAAGTCGTGTCTGTATGTTTGGAACTTCAAATTTGTTTAATAATGTTTATATAATTTCTATGTTTCTTTTAATATTCGAAGCGTCAATGGCCTAATGGTTCAGAGTACGGTCTGCAAAACGTAATATAGGTTCGAACTATCGTAGGCGTGAACCATCTCCTAGCACAAGCTTATACTTAGTTGGAATGGTTAACAAGTTAATAATATTGTGTAAAAATATATTGCTGGTTTTTTTTTAAATGTATTTTTTTTATATCAATATTATGAAAACTTGTTTTATGATATAAGAAATCATTAAAGGAAGGAAGGAAATCGGGAAAGGGTACCACTTTTCCGATTGCCAGACTTAACTCGTGTCAGTTCACGAGCTAGTTATCTGTATTTCAGGAATTAATGACTTCCCCAAACAGTTCTTTATTTGCTTAGTTATTATTGCTTAATTTCTACAAATATTAAAGCAAATAAAATGATAGAAAGCTAGCAATTTTTTTTTTTTTCAGAAATATTACTAACAATCTTGTTAACCATTCCAACTAAGCTTAAGCTTGTGCTAGTACATGGTTCACGGCAATAGTCGAATGGTGGATTCGAACCCACGACCTTACGATTCGCAGGCCGTATCCTAAACCATTAGGCTATTGACGATTTATTATTTATTAATAGGTCCAAAAATATATGACAAGTATCACATGCAAATAATAAACCCATATACACTAAATTACTATACTACTATTTACTACACTCGTGAGCAAAAATGAAACGTCGGTTAAGAAAGTTTGAATATCTCGTAAGATAAAGAAGTTAGCTAACTGAAATAAATTGTGCATGATAGACAATTAAATATCCTTAAAATAGAATAAAATATTTTTATTAATTTATTTATATTTACATTAAAAACATAAACTTAAACGAAAAAGGATATCTTACGTAAACTTGGACAATACAGTATTTTAAAAAAAAATTATTTTTATTTAAATTTTAGTACTTAGTAAACAGTAAACAGACAGACACAGGACAGAAACATTGTATAAAAATGTTATTTTTCGCTATATGTACCCATGTATACACCCTATATGTAATAAAATTGGTGTATTTGTATGTGATATACACAAACACACCAATTTTATTTATTTATAGACGATCTTTTCGGAAGCATTACTTTTGAGTGTATGTTGTATTTCAATTAAGGAACGCTTTTGTTTTTGTATTGTTTTTAATGTTGCATTAAGAGAAAGGGATGGAAAGGAAAGGCGACAGAGTTACGAATGGTTGAGCACTAACTCGATTTAAAGAAGCTGATTCGGTTGTAAAAGATTAATCCGGACGCCGAGATAGGTTTAAGAGTTTTATTCAGTTTTATTTGTTCTCCGACCTTATCCGGATGATTCGATTTGAAGGGTTCCCGAACAGCATTTTTTAGGAATTTATTTTTTTATCCTAAAGCTTTTTGTTCCGTTTATCGCTTAGGACACTTTGTAAAAATGGAATCTTTTCAAATAAGTGAAAGAGTCTTTATTGATGGATTAAGCCTGTTTTATTTTTGTTGCCACACAAAATTAATATGGAATTGAAAGAATAGAAAAATTCAAATTGGTTCATAAATAACATAATTGTTGTGCAGATATAAAAAGTCGTCGTTCAAGTCGATTAATATAGAAAAGTCATTGGTACAAGTATGATTGGGACTTGTCAGATCATAAGACGCTCGCTTAGTCTCTAATCATGCTAGAGATATGGCTAGAGCTAGTCTAGGAAGCGGATAGCCCTGTAGTTCTGGGCTCGTAGAATAAGCCATTTTTTTGTTAACGCGGGGAATCTGTTTATAGACCATCCTCCGGTACCCTGGGTGGACCTGAGGGATGTGTGGGACTCGGCCTGGGCAGCCCATACCCACTAAACCTACCGCGAATGCCATCAGCCGTTATGAGCGGGGTGTTCCGGATCTGTCAGCGACAGGACACCCCAACGACCGGCCGGTCCCGGGAAAGACCGGACTTCACCCTCAGAGGGGACTTCTCCGGCACTCAGAGAAGTCCCGACGACGCCGAAGCATGCTGGGGCTAGGTACCCATCCTGGCCCCGCTTCGATTACGGGCGGCGAAAGGAGACGTCTGAAACGTCTCCTGCGCACCCCGACTCGTCGCCTGCGGAGGGAGGGTGCCCCACAGCTCCTCTCCCTCGTAGAATAAGCCTACAGTATCCCCTGCCTGTCGTAGAAGGCGACTAAAAGGGGCCTTGGGTTCACTGGGCGACCAGAATGGCGGTTTTTGTCGTCCCCAAAGTCGACCCGGGAAGAAGGCGATATCGGCTGACCAGTGTCGCCTTGCGCTGCGAAGGGGGAGAGGGATTAACCTCCTCCAGGGGGCATGATCTCCGAAAAGCACAGTGCAGAAGGGCCCCGGAGCGTTCCTCTGGAGATGCCGGAGCACTTCACCATGCATCGTCCCGGGTGGGTAGGTTACTCCCTCTCCCCCTGTGCCCGCATAATGCAAGGCTACACGGGCCAGCCGATGTCGCCTTCTTCCCGGGTCCACCTTAGCGGACGACAAAGGACCCCACCCTTGTCGCCCAGTGAACCCGAGGCCCCTTTTAGTCGCCTTATACGACAGGCAGGGGATACCGTAGTCTTATTCTTGAGAGCCCAGAACTACAGGGCTGGATATTCTTGTTAACTATTCCAACTAAGTTTAAGCTTGTGCTAATAGCTGGTTCATGTCAATAGTCGATTGGTGGATTCGAACTTACGAATTAACGTTTCGTCGACCCTTTAATTAAACAGTTTAATTGAAATATCAATAAAATGTTGACGACTTATGTCCGTCTTTTACATTCACTGTAATCATTGTACTTCGTGGTTTATTCATTAGCGAACACAATTGCCCCGTTGTGCCACGAAGTGGATGCGTCGGGATAATTAATTACACTACGCTCCAACAACTGCGACTACATTATAACAACAGGACGTAATGCGAGCTCGTACCACGTAATGTGCGAGATACATAAATGTCTGTAATATTTTAAGAATAGGATAAATGGATCGTATCATGTTAAGTAATTAACCCTACAGATGAGCAAGAGCTCTTATATCGCCTAGCTTGAACCTCGACAGGGTCCCCCTGGTGAGTGGTAACCTCAACTTAGACGGATACGTACGTTAAGCATTCCCAGCTCTGTAGTTCTGGGCTCGTAGAATAAGGCTACGGTGTCCCTAGCCTGTCGTACAATGGGACAAAATAAAAGTGTGCCATAGGAAGACTGGTGATAAGGGCAATGGCCGCATCAAAAGAGAAAATAATAGATTAAAAGCTAAAAATGGCTATGAGAAACAGGGACGCAGCGGTCGCGAAAAAACTAAGAACAATGCAACGGGGCGTCTACGACGCGTGAACCACAGAATTCTCCAACACAACCTTCAAAAATCAGGCGTTATAAAACAAATAAAAAATGTAGTTACTGTAGAGGTAGCACCCTTATTAATAAAACCAAAGTAACCAATTAAAGTACATTAGAAAAGAGCACGGACACAAGTCTGTGGTTGCGCTTTATTGGAAAATAAATAAAGTAAAATTGTATTAAATGCGGACTTAACCCTAATATTCTCTGCCGCCCTACCTTACGGCTGTATAGAGAAAAAGGGCTAGGAAAAAGGAACTTATAATAGAGATTCCGATGTTCTAAACAGCCAAATATCTATCCAAACACATTGATATATATATATATCTTCCACAGAGTCTTGAATAATTATTTTGTGATTTAATGAGTTCAATATGAGTCTGTATTCATTAAAAGTTTCACAAACGTAACGGGGTTGACTAATGAGTGCGTTATCGGTTGCCGAAAGTTCCCAGACGCGCGTGCCGTGTACATTTCACCAGCTTACCACAGTTTAAATAAATTTCGCCGCTTTTTAGTAGTTTAACTAGAAGTGCAGTGTTTTTCAAACTTACTCCGCGAACCGCGTTGCAACTAATACTTGCTGTATAGCTTGTAGAGCGGAGCGAAAATAACTTCGGCTTAATGATTGCCATAAACTTTGTTTTTTTCTCTTTATTTTTTTTTTAATCTGTAAAATCTTAATTGGAACCACTTTTTGACAAATACATTATCAAATAAAAAAATTATATAATTATATTTACAGTCTATAAAGAGAGCCGAGGGAATACAGGACGCAGTCCTAGTGAGAATTGGCAGATGTCACATGTCTTAGAAAGTAGTTAGAAAGACTTGGTTTCCCTAAGATATTTTCTTTCACCTCCGAGTGATAAGTTAGCACTTAAAATTGCCACAAGCAAATTAAAAGGTGCCGGCACCGGGGATCGAACTCGAGTTGCTTGCATACTGTGCAACTTGAGGCGACCGCCCGGATATGATGGACTACCGTTGCTCTTGCCATCTTAAATTTTACTTGAACTTTACACTTGAATTTTATTAAAATAAGATATAATCACAGACCCACTCACATTTTTTTTGAAACAAATTTCTGTCTATCATAAGGTTGTCTGTTGCTGATACGACCGCTAATTGCGCATACAAAGTCAATAGTCCGCACGCAACCTCATGCGCGCCTACAATATTGCTGTGACAATTATCGTACACTTCCTGAGTTATCGCCTTAATAATGAAGTTGAGATCCTATGTTATTTATTTGATTTTAATAATGTCTAATCCGAGTCCATTAAATTCTGCTACAAAAACGAGTTGTTATTCATCGACGAGCACGAAAAATGTTTTAGACAAGTGCGATTATTAAATTTTAATGTTTTTTTTATTTTTTTTACTGAAATAATCATTAAATATATATGATCCTAGTGTAAAATGACAAACTTAAAGAATTGTTGAAATCTATCCAGAAACTCATTATGGTTATTAAAAATTATAATAACGTCATATCATTATGCCTATTCCTAAGCTCTGCATTCAACTCGCGCGATGACTGTAGTTGAGTATCATAACTATTTTAACCCTACATTAATACCGTACTGATTTGCTCCCGACTCCGCTTCGCTCAACTCTCATAACAGTATCATTAAATAACCTCATTTCGAAGGTTATAGCGCCGTGCTAAACGAGTATTTGATAGTCTAACTTGCGTCGTAAATCTAACTGGTTATTACACTAAATACGCCTGTAAACTTCATTTATTGTCCATATTAAATTACATTACATTACCGTGAAATCCTTATGATTAAACATTTGATGGTAAGATCTTGTATTTAGGGATTGGATTCCCAAATTTACCTGTTGGTAAAAATATAATTAATTTAAATAGACTTACTAGAGAATTTAACACATCATCAAAATGTAATCATATCGATCTCTTTTCTCGAAGCATTTTTATGTTTACAAAGTTATTAACCTTGTAGGTTTTATATAGGATATTAATTTTTATTTTATTATTTTTTGCATTTAATTTTAATTGAATATTTAGTTTTATATGAATTTTTGTGTTTTTTTAAGTTATATTAGTAATATTGTCGTGGCTAACGCTTGAGGGATTAGCTTTGACGTTAAAATAGTTATTCCTAAAAATCCATCTTTAACGGTACCCAAGACCAGTTGGGAGGTAATGGGGTCAATATCGGGAGACGCTTACCTGGAACAACCTTCTAGATGTCTCGGTATGTGTGTATGTATGGATAGTTTTAGTCGGAAAACTCTCTAGAGTTTAAACAAGTAAGAGCTTATTTTCAACCGACTTCAAAAAAGGAGAAGAGCCTCAATCCGTCGCTATGTTTTCTTTATGTTTGTTATCTCATAACTTATCACAAGGTGAATAGATTTTGATGATCATTTTCTTGTTTGAATATTGAAGTCCCATGTCCAAAATTGAATCAAATTGAAATGGGACCCATTTCCATTTAGTTCAGTTTTCAAATTGGCATCCATGAGAAAACCATATAAGTCTTAAATTTGCATTAAGTATGTTGGCGACGAATAACTCAATGTCACGCCATTTCGATGTATTATGTTTTCTTGGAAAGAATGAACTTCAAGGATTGCTTGACGAGAGTTTGGTTAGTTGCTAATTAATTCTATTTCGTAATATTTCTACGATCATTCGGAAATAAAAAGCTTGTTCTAGGAGACGGTTGACATCAAAAGTCGAACGGTGGATTCGAACACAACATGATTGATTAATCATTATTGTAAAAGTAAACGAATATTGTAAAAAAATTTAAAGACGTTAAAAAAAGCTCTACTAAGTTTTTTTGTGCATTGGATGCATGGATTGCCGTCCGAAATTGCACGGTAGGGAAAATATATTGGACGATTCAAAGTAGATTCTCAATCTCTATTGAATAAAGATATTTTGACTTTGACTTTGAACCTACCTAATGTTTCACAGACCGTACCCTATTGACGGCGATTGACGCTTCGGAAGGCATAAATATCTTCAAATGTTGTAGATATCTTGTTATCAATTTAAATATTAAATTAAAATATTTTCCAAATCCCTCCCTCATTTTTATTTATTATGTAGATTCGTGCTTCATTAGGTCTAACGAGGTTCCGGAACTTCTCTCGTTTGCATTGAAAGTTTTGAGTTCATTGAATTAAATAGGTCAGGCTTAAATAGAAAATGATCAGGTATTCGTAGCAAAGTTGCAAGGGAGAATTCTTTGCAAAGACATTGTGTAAGGAGTGCATGATATGTATCGATAATAAATAAAATATCGATATATGGACGCGATATATTGCTTCAATGCGATATTATCGAATCATCTAATATCGATATTTATATCGATATACGAAATATCGTAAGAAATTAAATAAAAACGTATTCTATTCTTTCTTTTATTTGTGGTTGACAACTTGAATAAAATAAAACCTTTACTTGCGCTGCCATCGCGACGAGTGTAGTGTAGTATGTTACTACACTCCTACTCTTCACGATGGCAGGAATCGTTGTATAAATCTTATAATCTATGCATGTAGTCTGTACTGCTAGGAGATTCGAGTCAAATCAAATAGTCTCAACTGGTATTCAAAACAAGATCCTCTCAGTTACGCGCCGAGTACTCTATTAGTACAAAACTTTTCTAATATTTAATATTAAGCGCTACTTAAATATAAAATAATTTCGATATATGAAAAATATCGATTTATTTGTATCGAGTAGTATCGATACAACCTCACGATATATTATATCGAAAAATTATCGATATATTTTTGGCATGAAAATCCCTACACTGTGTTGTATTTTTTAAGAAATCGGTCGAGCCGTTCCAGAGATCAGCCGGTACAAAAATTAAAATTCATATGCATGTAGTAAAAAGCGATTATTTTCAACCGACTTCAACAAAGGAGAGTATCAATTCGTTAGCATTTCTTTTATGTTTATTATCACATAACTTTCGACTGGGTGTATCGATTATGATGTTCCTTTTTTTGATTTAGAGTTGGTGTTTGCATGTGGTCCAATGTTGGCTAAACTAAACTAAAAATGGAAACCATAAGAAAACCATGTACGTCTTTAAATTGCATTAAGTATGTGCGTCACAATTGGACGAAGAAGTCAATGTCACATTAACCGATGATTTCGATGATTAATTTTTTATTATAAAGAGTATATTTTAAGAGCAGTTTGATAAAAGCTTGGTTAGTTTCTGATTAATTTAATTTTGTAATATTCTTACGATAATTCGGAAATAAAAATAGGGCACCCCCGCACGTTATTATATTCCTATTTTTATATCCTATATTTAGTGAGTTTGACGTTTGATTCGATTTGAAGTCGGTTTTAGTTTTTGCTCATAAATTTACTTGTTATATAAAATATAATACAAACAGACACTGCTTTTTGTTTGTTTGTAAAGAATAAATAGATACATGTATAACTACATACAGAAAATTTTAAATTAAAAACTACCACTTGCTTATAAAGTCCAGAGTAAACGTTTAAATGAATGAAATGAATCTAGTTGCAGTTGTACGTAAATTTACTGCTGCATGTCCCGATGCGCCTAAAGATACAACAGAAGCGTTTCAAATTGCCGAAACATGTCTGAGTGTTTTGCTCGATCTAAGTACAATCTAAATTGCTTTAGTGACAGTACAGATTCTGGCGCAATCTGTCGCCAGCTTTCTCAAAGGAGAGCTGGGAAAGCACTGTACGTATGTCGCGTAGAGCATGTTGAGTTAACCTCAATCCGAAAACAGAATTAGGTTACCGCTATTCACAATTTACACGTACCATACTCCTAGTCTGAAGTACTACAGCTGCAGCTGTTTGGCAGATGTTTTTTAAGTCTAATTCGAAATGCTAATATTAAGTTACCTTAAATTGTCTTCTAAGTCCGAATAGAACATGGGAGAAAAAACTAATTATATTGTATATACTAGTTGCGCACCGAGGTAGTATCCACGATTAAAAACTATTTTTTTTTAAATAAAAATTGCGTACGTTACTCTTTATTATCTGCCAGTGATAGTTCCAGCCGTTCCAGAGATTATATAGAACAGACAGATAGACAAAAATGAAAAATGTTATTTTGGTATATGCTTCGCAAATACATAGAAAGTGTATAGTAAAAAACGATTATTCTAATATTACAAACAGATACTCCAATTTTAATTACTTGTGTAGATTTTGTTATATTAAACTGTTTGTGTCTCTGAGCCGGGGATCCCCAATACCAAATTTTAACCATCTAAAACTGCTCGAATCGTCGACGATCAGGGTCTTCTCGATCAACTAGACGCGATCACTAGCGTTTTCGTAACGTGAATTACGGTAGATCGAGGATTGATGCGTTCGAAATGCTGAGAATATCCTGGACGGAACGTCACACAAATAATTCAATCCTCTAACAGTTCAATATAACAACACGGCTATCAATAATCTGTAGGCTGAGCGTCCTCAACTTCTTCGGACACACGGGCAGGCGAGACCCAGGCAGTCTGGAAAGGCTAGTTATGTAGAAGGAAAGGGAGCGATAGGGCGGTCTCCTACAAGATGGACACACACAATTCAGGACGCTCCGGGAGCTACCCTACAATCATTTTTCCTAATGGCGCAAGACAAAAATTTCTAGAAAGATATGGTGGCCAGGGCAACGCACCATATTCACGTCCCTCAGTCATGAGGTTACGACATAGAAGAAGAAGAATTACGGTAGAATTTCAAATTCTATCAAATCACTGGACTCACTATCAACATGTGGATTCAACTATCAACTGCAGTATTTCCGAACCGATTTGTCTTTTGTACCAACCTTAATAGGTCTCATATATGACAAAAGGTGAGCCCAACTTCCGCAATTAATTTATTGTACATATGAAACCGACAACTACAAACACATCTGTACAAGCCAATTGGAGTGTAAATAACAAAATTAAACAACGACAATAATAAAATAGTCGTACGCTTAGGCTATTACTGTTTTGTTAAATAAGATCCCAATTCTTAAATAGAGTTCAACAAGTGAAAACTTGTAAGAACTTGCCGGGTTTTGAACTAGTTTACAAATCTAGCGAGGGAAGTTTCAAACTCGTATAAAGTTAAAATTTTATATACTTTTGTAGTTAGCGGTGTTAGACTGAACATAAAAAACTTTGTTTTATTATAAATTAAAGGAAAGAACCAGACCAATATGTGGGAATTTTGTTTAATTCGTGTGTTTTTGTTATTTGTGGCCTCCGTTATATTATAGTTATATATTTAAGTTACCTAAGTATGTTATGTATTAGAATTAACAGCCTAGAGCAGTGGTCGGCAAAGTTATTAGTCAAAGAGCTAAACATTAACATTATAATAAAAATACTAGTAAATATATATACATATAATTACTTTATACTAATTAATTATAAAACAAAAAAATATATGATACGATTAAGGAAGAGCTGGATCTTCTGGCACAAGTATATCTTATACTTAAAAGAAGATCCAAACATTGTATACTTGCATTATATGTTTTTTGTTTTTTGAAAAAATAAAGATTTTATTATTATTATAACAAAAAAAAACATTGGAAGCCAAATCTGCTTGTTTAGTAAACTTAGTACACTGAAAAAAACTATATTAAATACTTAATAAATATTTATTAATGCGAACAATGTCCTTGTATTGCAGAAAAATTGATTAAGTCAGGTTTGTGTGACGTCAGCCCTGTAATTCTAGGCTCGTAGAATAAGGCTACGGTATCCCTTGCCTGTCGTAGAAGGCGACTATAAGGGGCCTCCGGTTTACTGGGCGAAAAGGTGGCCTTTGTCGTCCGCCATAGCGGACCCGGGAAGAAGGCGACATCGGCTGGCCCGTTTCGCCGAAAAATTAATGATATCGAAAAATAAACGAACGAAACGTCTTACAGCCAGTGACGGATTTAACGCTGCTGTGTATGGGTGCTCCCTACATTCTCTTGTTCCACATTCGTGTTCGTTGCCATAGAGGAGTATTTATTTTGTTCTGGTTTCTTGGTTTTTCATAAAACGGCCAATATTAATAATTACATTTTATTTCAATGAAAGTTAAAGTTACAGCGTTTATCTAAAATATCTATCTATCTTCCATGTAAACGTAGTATTCCGCGCGTACGACTTTGGGTATTCCTGGGTATCGCTGAAAATCAGCGCTGTCAACCTTGTGACAGCATATCTTATGTCCTATTTGTCCATTTTTTATTTAACTGATTTTTTTATGTGTTTCATATTTTGTACCAATAAACAATATGTCTACGTCTATGTCTATCTAATCAAATATCTTCGAACGATATATATAAATATTCAATCTGAATTACGGAAACGGCTCCACCGATTTTTATGAAATTTTTTATGCAATCAAACGATCAAGCGAGCGAAAATCGATCTAACCAGGATTTTTTAGAAAAAATTGTTTTATTAGCAAATATAACTATTTTAGTAGATGGCTTTGCTAAGCATAAATAAGTCAATGAGTGTTTGTTTTGATGTTAGACCAAAAAAACAAATGTTTACATAAATTATTTATAAAATTCATGTGTACAATGTACATAGTAAGCAATATTCATGTCAAAAAAGACATAGTGTGCGGAGGTAGATCTTATTAGGTTTAATTAGATCGCAAATTATGAAACAAAAAGTTTGATAGATGCAGTCCATCGGTTAAGGCTACGAAATACTAAAATATCGAGCAAAGCTCGCTCATCCCGGTACTATATTATTAGGAAAGACCAGCATAACATTTTGAAAAAAAGGGCGCGTGCGCATCCCGCATCATTTCATTCGGCCGGCTCACTCAGAGCGGCAACATCGCTCAAGGGCTGCAAGACTTATATTCTCTTTTTCTTTACCTTTACTATTTACTGTTGTGTTAAACCTAACTTAGTGATTGTTACTATGTTTCTCGAGTAATTAACGATAGGTTAGATTACTTTAATTTAAATGTTTGTTGTGCAAATCAATTTATGACGTGAATTTGTTGTGTGATACGTGTTGTTTCTTTCTTTGCCGGCGCTAGAGCTCTCTAACAATATATTATATGAAGAATGAAGTGTAGTTATGTGGTAACTGAGCGTCTATATACTTGTTTTAGACAAGACAGAGCAGATTAGATACAGTTGCGTCTAATCAACAGTCCCTTTTTCGAAGAATGCTTATTTTACAACAAAAAGTTCCTTTCTTAGACCGCATCCATAAAAAATGGATATCATCTCCTCTGAGTTACGATCCGTAATTAATCCTTGTCGAAAACGGAAAAGAGAATATTTTATGAAATATATAATAAAATAGATACAGACACGGTGGCATCTTTCCATGTCTTTAAAACTTGTAATAAAATTTATAATGACAATTATCAGGCTATGTGAGAATACACTGCTGGAAATAGACCCAATGTCTCCCACCAAAGAGCGGCTTTCCTTGAAAAAGCAACCAAAGGGAAAAAGAAATGTTGGTCAACAAATAAGACGGTGGGCTGCTGATATCAGACACGTCGCAGGAAATTACATCAAGCGTTAATAGCCTAATGGTTTAGGTATGATCGTGGGTTCTAATCCACCATTCCACTATTGCCGTAAACCATGTCCTAGCACAAGCTTAAGCGTAATTTGGAATAGTTAACAAGATTGTTAGTAATATTTCTGAAAACAAATTAAAGGAATATTGCTAGCTTTCTTTAAAAAAATGACTGAATAATGTCAGGCAATGACAGACAGTCATGGAAAAGGATGAAGGAGGCCTTTATCCGATCTATCATCTACTAATTCACTCCTAGATCACTAATTATAAGTTATTCATAAGTATTTTCTTTAACCTTAATATAACTAACAAATATCTTAATGTAAAACGGAATTGTCGATTTCGAAAAAATGGCTTTTTAATTATTTTTTATTTTATTCTTTCTTATATTATATATATAAGAAAATAATAAAATATATATTCTATGCTTCGTCTTTCATTCTTCGTACAGCAAAGGAATGGAATATTTTGCCCGCGTATGTCTTTCCTTCCGATAACATTGTGGGTATTTTCAAGAGTAGAGTGAATAGGCATTACTAAGCTAGGCGCCTTACCATCCAGAACTGCATTTCCACTTAACATTAGGTGGGATCGCAGTCAAGCACTTGCTTAGAAATTATGAAAAAAAAAATATTTATAATATTCATATGATAATTCGGAAATACAAAGAAGGCGTTTGATTCGATTCGGTGTATTTGCTCGTTAATATACTTGTTTTATTTACAAAGAAACCAAGTTAATACTAGAAAACGTAAAAGCTGTTTATTTCTATCTTTTCCCGGAATCATCTTTAGTGTTTGAAATGTCATGAAATTCAAAAGCGTTGAATGGACCTATTTATTCCGTAGAACGGTATTTTCTTAAGAAAGTTGATTAAACGATTGCATTAATCAAAGAAGACGCCGTTAATCTTAAGAGACGGCGGTGGCGTTAAAGTTAAATTTTTTTGAAATAATTCCCGACCATTTTTAATCATAGCTTATATAAAAAACGTAACGTTATATTAATAAATGTTTCTAATAATTTTATGTATTGTTTTAGTGCTTTTTATGTGACAAACGAGTATGGTGCACCTCTGATGTACCAGAGAAGTGGTATTGTCCTCGAAGTAAGATTTGGATTTTAGTTGCTGGGATTTGAAATACTTGTAAATGTCATACATGTGTTAAAATACGGCCGTAATAGTAACGGGTTGTTTTAACAGCATTCGTTAAGTGCTAACTTTTGTAATCTATATTTATGTGTATGTATATTATACTGGGTCCTAAATTAGTAGATGTTGGTATATATAGCCGTAAGCAAAAATAAAGAGTCGGGTAAGAAAGATTGAATATCTCTGAAGATAAAGACACTACCTAAATGAATTTGTGCATGATAGACAATTAAATATTCTTAAAATAAAAATAAAATATTAATTTATTCATATTTCAGTTAGCTAGTCTTTATCGTCTTTATCTTCCAAGATATTCAATCTTTATTATTGCTCACGGCTGTATATAAATATATATATTTTTATATAGTGGATATAAATACTAATATATTTACTATATACCGATATAATAGTATAAAACGGGTTAATACACGCGATTGTGCCAGTATTTTTAAACGACTTTTAAAAAAAGAGGAATTGATTACCCATTTCGACTGTATGTTTTTTTATGTTTGTTACCTCACAATTTCCGACTGGGCGAACTGATTTCAATGATTCCTTTTTATTTGATAATTCGGAAATACAAAGAGGGCGTCCGCGTACAATTGCGTTTAGCGTTTGATTCGATTTAAAGTCAGTTTTTGGTTTATTAGAGAATATACCAAAAACCGACATTATTCCTACAAGTAATTACTTGCGCATCGCATAACCTATCAGAATACTTACGCGTAACATAGTAACCTTCCAAGCCTTTTTTTTCACGGGAGGAAATCTTCAGAAGATACCCCGCCTTCTGGGGAAGGCGGCGGTTATGTGGGGTTCTTACCCACTAAACCTCCCAGTGGCCCTTTCCTCGGTGCATGACGAGGGGCTCCGGGATCTCCAGTGGAACGCACCGGAGCCCTCTGCACTGTGCTCAAGGAGAGCACGTCCCGGGGAGGTTACTCCCTCCCCTGTGCCCTCGCAGCGCAAGGCGACACGGGCCAGCCGATGTCGCCTTCTTCCCGGTCCACTTTGCGGACGACTCAGGCCCCACCCTGCCGCCCAGTGAACCCGAGGCCCCTTTTAGTCGTCTTCTACGACAGGCAGGGGATACCGTAGTCTTATTCTTGAGAGCCCAGAACTACAGGGCTGCGGGCCGGTCTGCCACCGGCCCGCCTGCGTTATTCCGAACGTACCGGCCTCTCCCGATCTCAGCTCTTGCGGTCTCCTTCTGGGTCATTACTGACTCGCAGAAGGAGACCAGCGCCTTCCATTTTGATCTCCCCGCCAGCGCAGCCGCCACTGCCGCCGGCGGGGAGAGGTCTGTTCGATATGCTGGACCAGGATCCGCCGCTCCGCCTCCCACGCGGGGCACACGGCTAGCGTGTGCTGCGCGGAATCCCGGTCACAGCCACAATGGTGGCATTGCGCGGTCGGTTCGCGCCCTATCCTGTTCAGGTACTCACCGAAGCACCCGTGCCCGGTGAGTACCTGTGTCAGTCGGTAGGTGACGTGCGCCTTGCTCCTCCCAGTGGCCAGGCTTCGAAGTTCGGCAGGAAGGCACAGACGATGCGTTGGCGCGAGCAACGACGCTCCGAGAGCCGCTCGCGCCAAACCTCTATCGCCCGCCTGTGCTCCTGCCGACGCACCTCTCCTTCCCGCATCTGTGGGCGGGCCCGCCCCGCTGTCGTGATTTGCTCGACGCGCGTGTACACACGCGCGTCCAGCTCCGCCAAAATGTCGAGCGGCGGGAACCGAGCCAGGATAGTGGCCGCCTCATATGATACCGTACGGTATCCTCGTGCGATCCGAATGGCCATCTTGCGCTGCAGGCGGCTGGCGAGCTTAGCTCTGTAGCCGGACGCCCGTGAAGCGGTTACACCACACGGGCGCCCCGTAGAGGGCCATGGATCGCACGAGACCTCCGTAGAGGCAAGTGACTCTCCCGGGGCCCCCTTAAGATTAGGCAGCAGTCTGCAGAGCACCCACCGCCTTATCGATCTTGGGACTGCTGATCCAGCGCACTTCGAAGCCCCAGCGACCGTCCAGGGTGAGGCCAAGATATTTCATCTCCGACCCCACCCGGACCTGCACGTCACCCACGCGAACCGACTGGCTGGCGGTTCCTTAGCTCTTGGGAGCTTGTGGAACCATAGCGCCTCAGTCTTGTGAGGCGCTACCCGTAGACCCAGCTCGTGGATTTTGTCCACGACGCATGCCACCCCAAGCTCGGCGAGCCGGATGGTGCTATCGAAATCCTCCTGCCGGATTACGATTCAGCGCGTCGTCTGCATGCAGACGACACTCACGCCGGCAGGGAGACTGACCCTATGACTGCAGTCATATGCGAGGTTCCATAGCAGGGGCCCCAACACAGACCCCTGCGGAACCCCGCAGTTCACCTCCTCCGATGGAACACGTCCCGACCCATGTACTGGATGCACCTGCCATGCAGGTACGCCCCGACGATGTTGCAGGTAGGGAGGCACGTGGTGATACACCAATGCCTTCCCTAATCGCCCCCAGGGCAGCGTGTTGAATGCGTTGACCACGCCGGGCTGACGGCCAACGCCACGCCACCCCGGGTCACTACCTGCCCCGACCGTTGACGGACCTGGAGGATCGCGTCAACGGTCGACCGCGCCTGCCGGAAGCCATATTGGCATTCCGACAGGTCGGGGCCTTACCTGCCCGTGGAAAGGAAAGTTGAGGCACTATTCTCGAATAATTTGCCCGCCTCATCCAGCAGACATGGGTCGGTAATGCTGAGGAGACTCCGCGGTCCTACCGTCCTTCTTGATCAGCACCATCCCAGCCTCCTTCCAGCCCGAAGGGAAGACTCCGACTTCCAGACAGCTGGTGAACAGCCGACTAAGTCTCCCCTCAGGCCGGCGGCGAGAGCCAGCACCCAAGCCCTTCCGGGAATCCCGTCTGGGCCGGGTGCTGTATTGCGGGCCCTGAGGCGCCCCGTGGCTCGATCCAATCCCCGGCAGTCACCCCAGCTCGTCGGACCAGATGGTACGGTCCGACGGCATCTCTGGGGTGCAGGGAAGGTCCCTGATCCTGGGAAGAGCGTGCCCACCACACACCTCCACGAATGATCCAGGGCTTCTGGTCACCGAGGACCTGGTCTGCTTGCCCAGCAATACCGTACGGGCGCCCCCATGGGTCCCTCTCCAGCCCCTCGAGGAGTTCGCTCCAGGATCGAGCCTTCATGTCCTGATCGCGCTTTGGAGCGCGATCGTGGCGCCTCTATACCCCGCATAAGCTCTCGCCGTTTCGTCGGCTGTGGCTCGCCTTCTTCTACGGGCTCTGGTGTACCGGCGTCGGGCCCGTGAGCAGTCCTCGCAAAGCTGCTCTATGGCCTCCGACCACCAGTACACCGCCTCCGAGTTGGGGACCCGGCCCGGGCATCGCGACGTCGCAAATCGACGTCATTGTGCTCCGGAACCAGGTCGCCTCTGTTCGGGATCGGGCAAGACCCTTCTGTCCATGCCGCGACGATGGCAGCGGCCTCGAGCATATCAGCATCGAGCCGCTTGAGGGACCATCGCCGCGGTCGAGTTGCTACAGCGCCGGCGGGCAGCACCTGCGGGAGGACGGAGGGCCACATCGAACATGATGTGGAGGTGGTCGGATAGTGTGACCACCTCCTCCGCCACCCTCCATCCCGACACCATGCGTACGGCAGAGGAAGTCGCCCACGACAAGTCGATGACCGACTCCCCTGCCAACGCATCGGAGGTACTGACGGACCCCGGTTTAGAAGCCGGAGGTCCAGTCCTGCCGCCCACCTTTGCACGGTGGTCTCCTCGCGCTGTCCTGGCACACCCCCACGCCTGGAATGAGCGTTGAAGTCACCCAGGACAAGCACTGGACGTGGCGAGCATCTGCGAACGCAGTCGCCCACTGCATCCATGTACGCCTCGTAAGCGGCGAGGCACAGCTGGGAGAGACGTAGCAGCTCACAACTGCCAGGGGACCCCATTGCACCGTAATGTAGCCCTGTCCCTTAACGAGTAAGGAACAGGGCGGGTCCTCTGCGCCAATTACTCCCCAGTAATGGCGACAGAGCCTGGCCGTCACCGAACCAGCGAGGATGGTCCGGGACTCGGTAAGGCCTGCCACCACGGCCAGAGACACTGACCACTGCGCGAGGGTCTGCATCAGCAGGTCCTGCGACCCTCGGCAGTGGTTCAGGTTGCCCTGGAGGATCCTCACCTTCACACAGAAGGTGAGGCCTCCATGGCCTCCGGCGCACTGCGGGTCTTGGGAGGAGCCTGCCTACTCCCTCTTTCTTACCTCTTTGGTGCGCAGCCCTTGGTCCCCAACCGATGGTTGGCCGGGCGACCAAGGTCTGCGCACAGCGTGGGCACTTTAGGGCGGCTGCCGTGCACTGCCGGGCCTTATGGCCTGGCTCGCCGCAAGCGTAGCACCAGCCTCCGGAAACCAGCCTGCAGGCGCACGCTACTAACGTGCCCCTGCCCAGGCACCGGAAACACTGCAGTGGTCTCGCGGCGAGCACCACCAGCCTGCGGCCGTCCACCCGATGCGGATGCGATTCGCTGTCGCCAGCTTACGCACTCTGAGCGACACCGCACTCCACAGCGACCCCAGACGCAAAGGTGAGCGATGTATCTCCCCCACCTTCACGTCTGAGGCCTGGCAGCCACCCTGCTCGGCCACCGCTGCGACCACCTCAGCTGGAGTGATGGACTCGTCTAAGTCCATCACTTCCTTTCAGCTCGCCGAGTTCACTGACGCAATATGCACGTCCAGGTCGACCAGCCGCTCCTCATGGTGGCCGCCAGCGTATCAGCCTTGGCTGAGCAGTCAGCACCCGCTACCTCGAGGATTAGGCCCCAGTAACGGCTCTCCTCGTGCGGATTATTCATGCCGCAGTCTGCCAGTTTAATCCGCTGTTTAGCGGCTGACATGACTGCGGCATAGGACGCGTCGCTGTGCTCCGGCACGGTGACCGTTATGGCCGCCGTGCTCGGGAAGCCTTCCTGGTTTCGCTGCCTTGGGCATTGGCTTCCGCCGCTGCCTCGGGGCCACCTTCTTTGGCTGGGGTTGGTGCTGGGGCTGCCTTTTGCGGCCTGCTCACAGCCCCTCTTTGCCTTCCGGCCGACGACCACGGCCCAGGCCCTCCTACGGAGACGGTTGGCCTTCTGGGCTCGTTGCGCCGCGCGCTGGCCTTCGGCTGCGGTCGTCGGGCCGGTGCCGCTTGAGCGGTTCTCCTGCCGGCAGCCGCTGGTGCGGGCGCTACGGCCTGAGAGTTTCCGGTCGATTAGAGCGCCAGAAGAGGTAGAGATGGAATAAGGACATTAAATGTTGTTTCTCTAAATATTCTACAGAAACGCTGTCTTTAATTTCGTGTATACAAATACATTCCTAATAATGCGATAATCACTGTACGTGTAGCACTGAATATATTAGAATAGCGTACGTAGCGTCCAAAATACGTATGTTCATATCACGATTTTTAAATTTATTTTTTAATTTTTTTTGGATATGCATTTTTTTTACTTTTTTTGAAAAAACAATCTTGCCACAATAAGGGTTAAATGACTGAATAATGTCAGGCAATGACAGACAGTCATGGAAAAGGATGAAGGAGGCCTTTATCCGATCAGGGGTCCAGATCGCATAAGTAATACTAACAATAATTATAAGTTATTCATAAGTATTTTCTTTAACCTTAATATAACTAACAAATATCTTAATGTAAAACGGAATTGTCGATTTCGAATAAATGCCTTTTTTATTTTATTCTTTTCTTATATTCTATGCTTCGTCTTTCATTCTTCGTACAGCAAAGGACTGGAATATTTTGCCCGCGTCTGTCTTTCCTTCCGATTACTATGTGGGTATTTTCAAGAGTAGAGTGAATAGGCATTTACTAAGTTAGTGCGCCTTTTTTATATTTTTTTTTTGTTAACGTGGGGGAATCTGTTTATAGACCATCCTCCGGTACCCTGGGTGGGCCTGGAGGGATGTGTGGGACTCGGCCTGGGCAGCCCATACCCACTAAACCTACCGCGAATGCCATCAGCCGTTATGAGCGGGGTGTCCCGGATCTGTCAGCGACAGGACACCGCAACGACCCGCCGGTCTTCACCCTCAAAATATTACCGCACCAAATTAATTTGATACGGCGATATCAAAAATATCTTCCAAGTCCAATACTTGGAAGTCCACTGCTGAACAAGTTAGTGCGCCTTACCATCCAGGACTGCATTTACACTTAACATCAGGTGGGATCGTAGTCAAGCACTTGCTTAGAAATTATGAAAAAAAAATATTAAAATATTCATATGATAATTCGGAAATACAAAGAAGGCGTTTGATTCGATTCGGTGTATTTGCTCGTTAAAATACTTGTTTTATTTACAAAGAAACCAAGTTAATACTAGAAAAAACGTAAAAGCTGTTTATTTCTATCTTTTCCCGGAATCATCTTTAGTGTTTGAAATGTCATGAAATTCAAAAGCGTTGAATGGACCTATTTATTCCGTAGAACGGTATTTTCTTAAGAAAGTTGATTAAACGATTGCATTAATCAAAGAAGACGCCGTTAATCTTAAGAGACGGCGGTGGCGTTAAAGTTAAATTTTTTTGAAATAATTCCCGACCATTTTTAATCATAGCTTATATAAAAAACGTAACGTTATTTTAATAAATGTTTCTAATAATTTTATGTATTGTTTTAGTGCTTTTTTTTAAGTGACAAACGAGTATGGTGCACCTCTAATGTACCAGAGAAGTGGTATCGTCCTCGAAGTAAGATTTGGATTTTAGTTGCTGGGATTTGAAATACTTGTAAATGTCATACATGTGTTAAAATACGGCCGTAATAGTAACGGGTTGTTTTAACAGCATTCGTTAAGTGCTAACTTTTGTAATCTATATTTATGTGTATGTATATTATACTGGGTCCTAAATTAGTAGATGTTGGTATATATAGCCGTAAGCAAAAATAAAGAGTCGGGTAAGAAAGATTGAATATCTCTGAAGATAAAGACACTACCTAAATGAAATAAATTGTGCATGATAGACAATTAAATATTCTTAAAAAAAAAAAAATAATTTATTCATATTTCAGTTAGCTAGCTAGCTAGCTCTTTTATTATTGCTCACGGCTGTATATAAATATATATATATTTATATAGTGGATATAAATACTAACATATTTACTATATACCGATATAATAGTATAAAACGGATTAATACGCGCGATTGTGGCAGTATTTTCAACCGACTTTAAAAAGAGAAATTGATTAGCAATTTCGACTGTATGTTTTTTATGTTTGTTATGTTGCGAACTGATTTCAATGATTCCTTTTATTTGATAATTCGGAAATACAAAGAAGGCGTTTGATTCGATTCGGTGTATTTGCTCGTTAAAATACTTGTTTTATTTACAAAGAAACCAAGTTAATACTAGAAAAAACGTAAAAGCTGTTTATTTCTATCTTTTCCCGGAATCATCTTTAGTGTTTGAAATGTCATGAAATTCAAAAGCGTTGAATGGACCTATTTATTCCGTAGAACGGTATTTTCTTAAGAAAGTTGATTAAACGATTGCATTAATCAAAGAAGACGCCGTTAATCTTAAGAGACGGCGGTGGCGTTAAAGTTAAATTTTTTTGAAATAATTCCCGACCATTTTTAATCATAGCTTATATAAAAAACGTAACGTTATTTTAATAAATGTTTCTAATAATTTTATGTATTGTTTTAGTGCTTTTTTTTAAGTGACAAACGAGTATGGTGCACCTCTAATGTACCAGAGAAGTGGTATCGTCCTCGAAGTAAGATTTGGATTTTAGTTGCTGGGATTTGAAATACTTGTAAATGTCATACATGTGTTAAAATACGGCCGTAATAGTAACGGGTTGTTTTAACAGCATTCGTTAAGTGCTAACTTTTGTAATCTATATTTATGTGTATGTATATTATACTGGGTCCTAAATTAGTAGATATTGGTAAATATAGCAGTAAGCAAAAAATAAAGAGTCGGGTAAGAAAGATTGAATATCTCTGAAGATAAAGACACTACCTAAATGAAATAAATTGTGCATGATAGACAATTAAATATTCTTAAAAAAAAAAAAAATAATTTATTCATATTTCAGTTAGCTAGCTAGCTAGCTCTTTTATTATTGCTCACGGCTGTATATAAATATATATATATTTATATAGTGGATATAAATACTAACATATTTACTATATACCGATATAATAGTATAAAACGGATTAATACGCGCGATTGTGGCAGTATTTTCAACCGACTTTAAAAAGAGAAATTGATTAGCAATTTCGACTGTATGTTTTTTATGTTTGTTATGTTGCGAACTGATTTCAATGATTCCTTTTATTTGATAATTCGGAAATACAAAGAGGGCGTCCGCGTACAATTGCGTTTAGCGTTTGATTCGATTTAAAGTCAGTTTTTGGTTTATTAGAGAATATACCAAAAACCGACATTATTCCTACAAGTAATTACTTGCGCATCGCATAACCTATCAGAATACTTACGCGTAACATAGTAACCTTCCAAGCCGAAGATATCCCTCACCGAGGGGAACCTTGTGTTGAGTTACCAGCGATAGAGGTTCAGGCTAAGCAACCTAAGAGCTATGCCACTTCTCGATCTGGTGAAGCAGTCAAGGTCAGCTTCTCTAGCCAATCTGTGTAGTTCGTCATTAAATAATCGCATAACTATCTGAATAAAAGTTACAGTCAACAAATGACAACATCTACTTAATAAATAGCTCGTTATAATTTACTTAATAATGTTATCGTATGCCTTATTTCGCAAATTCCGCTCCGATGTAACCCGTTGGTTTTCCGCACTAACCCGGAGATATACGGCGACTATTTGTCTTTGTTGTGTGTCATGTTTCACGAGCGGAGCCCGGGATATCACAGGGACAATGTTTTTTTATACGCTCCCAAAAAACTATAAATACGGAAGCGTATAAACAGGAATTTCTGCTACCTCTCTTGGAATGTTGAAGAACTTTAAGCTTTCACGTCTGAAACAAAAGAGAGGCTCTCAATTCTTCCAATGCAACTGGCACAGAGAGTCTGTTTCGCGTCCTTTTCGCCAATTATTTACACTTATTGCGGATCAAACCGTTTCTTCATACAAGTCAATAAGCTAATGGTTTAGGGTACGGCCTGCGAATCCTGAGGTTGTAGAATCCACCGTTCGCCTAACGTGAACCATCTCTTTTTTTTGGGAGAAATCTTCAATAAGATACCCCACCTTCTGGGGCAAGGAAACGGAGTTGTTTGGAATTCTTTCCCACTAAAACCCCACCTTCCTCTATGGTGAGGGGCTCCGGGATCTCTAGTAGAACGTACCAGAGCCCCTCAGCACTGTGCTCTCGGAGAGCACATCGGCACATCTCGGGCTCCCTCGGATCGGAATGCTTAGGCGTAACATAGTAATCGTCCAAGACGAGATTACCCCTCACCGGGACCCTTGTGCAAAGTTACTAACGTAGAGGTTCAGGCTAAGCGACCTAAGGGCTATGCCACCTCTCAATCCGTTGAAGCTGTCAAGGCCAGCTTCTCTGGCCAATCTGTGTATCACAAAAAACTCCATACATGTTTCTGATGTATGGGCGATGTATAGCGGTATGTTTAGTTAAGTCGCATATTCGTTTGATTCACATTAACAAGTATATTTACACGTGAAAAAACCCACAAACTTCAAATTAAGTCAATGACAGATTAAAAATTACAGGTTACGTATGGACCCTATTTTATCGTCACCTCTGGACGTATTTAGTGACGTAAACTATATTCTTTTGCAATGAAGAGATCGTTTATATTTTTATAAGAGTTTCATTTTATATTTTTCCAATTTTCAATTACGGACAACTCCCAGCGGAGTTCCGAGTGAACTTTATAAAAGCCATTTCAAGACATACGGTAATTGAAAACTGCAGGAAACTTTTAATTCCTTAATCTCACTCCCATTGCAGTTTGAATTATTTGTTATAATGTTTATTGTTTACTTCATATTGAAGCAATAAAAAAAAATTAATACAGAATAAATACAAAATAAAATATGTACGGTAATTCCAATATATATACAAGACTTTCGCTTTGAATTTACCTTATAATTGATCTACGATTACCAATGCGATTATTAAAAAAGATGTATAACAATGAATAAACATGGAGAGTGTGCACAGGAATAACACGAGTTAATTCCCCCATCCCCATTCTACCTTCGAACGTTTAGACACTCGGCGGGTCTCTTTTATAGTCGATGTTCCGCGCGTCCGAACGAAGTGATTTGAGTCATCGTTCATCATGCGTACAGCAAAGGAGTGGAATAAGTTGCCGGCGTCAGTCTTTCCGTCCAAGTACGACGTGGGAGCCTTCAAGAGTAGAGTGAATAGGCACTTACTAAACTAGCGCGTACTATCTTTCGACTATATCACCACTTAACACCAGGTGGGATCATGGTCAAGCGCTAGTTTACACGCATAAAAAAAAAGAATGGAACAAACTAGTTATTATTAAAATATTTTTGAATCAAAAAATATAGGTTCCATATCTTTTATCCTACAAATATACTAGCTAATACGTAAATCAAGAGACGGTCTTTTATCTTTCGCATTTACCATGGGGAGTGTTCTGAGGAATTGTTCGGAATCATCCCAGCTACCGATTTCCATTACCGCACATCTCGGCAGAATTCCAAATTCCACCGCCACCATCTTGATGGTTGGCGTTCAACGACTGTACGTTTTTCGCGTAACTTTCTCCCACGCACTGCCAACTTGTGGAATCAACTGTCGCCAGCGGTGTTTCCGAAAGTTTACGATTTCGGGACCTTCAAGAAACGAGCCTATTCCTATCTCAAAGGTCGGCAACGCACCTACAGCTCCTCTGGTGCTGTGGATGTTCATGGGCGACGGTGATCACTTAAGATGAGGTGAGCCGTATGCTCGTTTGCCACTTTTAATATAAAAAAAAAAATCTTATCTCACGATTGGTATACATACCAATGTATATCTATACATACATTGGTATATTTCGTACTTAGTCGTACTTTAACCTGATCGTTACTTTGTTTACCCTATAATATTGCCCTTTTAATCGACTTCAAAAAAGGAGGAGGTCAATAGTACATCCGTGTGATTGTGTACTCACCTTTTATGTAGAATCAATTGAGCATAGTGGATCGTTCATATTTAGATTTTTCTTTACAGAGACAGCCCACGTTATCTAAATAAGTTTCGTCTTGCAAAAAAAACAATGTGTTAGTTGGCAACACATGACACTCAGCTATTGTTACGCAAAGTAACTACTTCCAATGATATCTTAGTGATTTACCTGAACCTTGTGTATCTTTTCTTCATAATTAATAATTTAGTTGAACATCACATAAACTTGGCATTGTAAACAATAATTTAATAAATATTTTATTCCATTCCACAAAACCTACAAGTTATTACAAATAATTTAAAAATGAAAACTCCTAGAGAAGTTAAATTGCCCTGCTACTACGTAATAATGTGAAAAAGAAACGAAATCATAATCGAAATAATATAACAGACGGTTAATATTTCAAAAAACAACTCCACCTTTCTTGAATTCGTGTAATGTAATATATTTTATCAAGAACAAAGCATTAAAAATTGTTCAGAAGTCCAGTCGCGCGTAAGGAACGCCAGATAAGGCAAGGCGTGAGTAACGTCGCATTTAGCACGTGATGTATTGCGAAAGAGGTAATGTAGTGAATGCCCTTGTTTAGAAGCATCACCTTGTGTAGATATACTTAGGTTAGTAGTCGGCTTAAGTTACGTTTGGCTTAAGCTGCATTGTAAGCTAGCAATGTTTGTGCATCAATGCCAAGAAGATAGTTAAGCACATATTTACGACTATATAACTAAGAAAACATCGTCATATTTACGAAGTTCTGGCGCCTTCAGAATGATCTCTTTCTTCTTTCACAATTATGCTCGTTGTTTACGAATAATTTCTTCTTTTCATAAACTAACAATTATAATTACGAGTAAAAACAAAACCGACTTCAAATCTAATAGGAAATTGTTAATAGAATTAATCAGAATCAAACTCATCAAACTACCCTTGAAAAAACATATGGATTACGTTTTTCGTGAAACAAATGCATAAGTAAATATATTATGCTGTATAAATTTGAAATTGGAATTCCTAACCAAAGAGGAGTTATTTGAGATCAAAGTGGCCAGTACGACAAATGCCAATTTCATATGTAAGGACATAATAATTTATATACTTTCCGAGTATTTTATCTATGAATAAATGGTCTTTTATTTAAAATTAAAATTTAGAGGTCTATCATAATATCGTTTTCATACAAAATGCTAGCGCGCTCGTCAATGTTTGCGAAATTTCCGAAGACGTCAAGAAACCGAGACAGTTTCTGTACGTTACAGGAAATTGAATATGTTCGTACTTTGTCGTGCTGTAGATAGACATTGAAAACTTGATCGTTACTTTGTTTAGCTATTGCCTCTATAATTTAAGTGTGGTATGAATATAAATGGAGCTTAAATTTTAGAAACTTAAATGATAAAAGTATAGATACGATAATTAAAAATATTTGCAATATGTATATAATACGGTCGTACAATATATATATTTTTTGATGACGGGGTCGAATTCTTCCTGGGTTTGGCGGACGATAAAGGCTCCTACCCTTGTCGTCCAGTGAACCCGAGGGCCCTTTTAGTCGCCTTCTACGACAAGAATACCGTACTTATTCTACGAGCCCAGAACTACAGGGCTGTATAGGATCGTACAAAATTGCCTTGACCTTGTAAGGAAAAGTTATATATTCTTTAAGTCATTCAAGTTCCGGCACGTTTATCCGAATTTAGTCAGATTACGTGCATGATAAGGTACTACAAGTATTTAGGACATAGATAATAATGCATTTATAGATGTACAGAAAAACAAAAATGACTCACGGACTTCTCCTTCGCTTCACGGTGGGACTACTTGTTTCAGAAGATCTGTGGAGGGTAACTGCATAAAGACAACTGAGCCAGGCTCTGATAGAAGCGCCATTATCTCGGTGTCATATATATATATCATATTTAATAATTTATTAAAAGAAGTAAGAAATGTAACTGAACATTGTAATAAAATTTCGTAATGAAATACAGTCAAAACTTTTAGACTCGCACAAATTTCGCACATAAAGAGTCCTTTAATTTGTTTGATTCTATGAGTCGTAATCGCGTAAAAAAAAATGGCAGTAAAAATCTTCTCCTATACTATATAGATCTCACTTCACCAGCTATAATTTATATCATGACTTATAGAAATAGATTAAAGATGGAGCTGAGCGGTATACAAAAATCAATCTACCCTGATTGGTCATTATTATTATTATTAACTTACGTTGTATTAAAATGAGGGTTCGATATTTATCGCTGATGATTATTACTCAAAGAAGATAGAATATAATTCATTCCATTCCCTCCTCTCTTATCCTCTGAAGTGCATACATAAATACATACATTTTTTTTAAAAAAGAAGACTAGCAATATTTCTTTTGTTTTTCAGAAAACATTACTAACATTTTTGTTAGCCGTTCCAACTAAGCTTATCTTGTGGTAGGAGATGGTTCACGTCACATCCTAGAAATTAAAATTCCCGGATATAGAAGAGCTTCAAGATTGATGAAAATAGTATCGAGACTAATTTGCAGAGCATAATAATTAATTCATTTGAACGTATCTATAGAGGTTCAGGCTAAGCGACCTAAGATCTATGTCACCTCTCATTCTGGTGAAGCAGTCAAGGCCAGCTTCTCTATCCCACCTGTGTATCAATTATCCACAGTTATAACAAACTTGTAACAAGTTTGGTTCTCTTCAAAATTTTCTTTATTCCTTCACTCTTTTACAGAAATATTATAAAATTGTAAAATAGCTGTGTGTGTTCTTAGCGAAAGTGTTTCACATATTAATGCTAATTTGCTTCAAAACATCAGGTGTACGTCATAATGATACTCGTGAACAAACATCTCACGTGACCCAATTCAGCAAACATTAATTTTCATCCGAATTTCGTGACCATATCGCACTGCGGCCAGAAATAATTATGTGTGGAATTCAACCAGGCACGACGCCAATGAGAAGGAAAATAAATAGAGTAACCAAAAAATATATTTATTTCAATCATCATCATCATTTCAGCCGTAAAACATCCGCTGCTGGACATAGACCTCCCCCAACGATTTCCAAAAGGACCGGTTGTAAGCGGCCCGCATCCAGCTGCGTCCTGCGATCTTTATCAGGGCGTCAGACCACCTTGCGGGTGGACGTCCCACACTGCACTTGATGGTCTGTGGTCTCCAATCGAGAACTTTTCGGGCCCATCGGCCATTTGTTCTACGCGCTATGTGCCCTGCCCATTGCCACTTCAACTTGCTTATCCGGCGAGCTATGTCGGTTACCTTCGTTCGTCTACGGATCTCCTCATTCCCGATTTGATCTCGTAGAGATACTCCGAGAATAGCCATCTCCATAGCTCGTTGTGCTACTTTGAGCTTGCTTATGAGGCCCATAGTGAGAGACCACGTTTCTGTTCCGTATGTCATCACTGGTAACACACACTGGTCGAAGACTTTCGACTTTTTCCACTGAGGTATTTTGTACATTTTTTTTCACATTTCATACATAACAGAATGGTATTATAGTCTGTGGGCTGGGTTTTATCATTAAATAAAAAAATACAAGGTTCTCAATTAGTCTGTAATTTTAATATCTGTGTGAACTTATAGTGCGGTCTTTTAGAATCGATTATATATTTATTTTTAATTAGGTTATTGGGTTCCAACGCTAATAATTCTATAGTATGTTTGTTCGTTGTAATAACGGTAAGTTTATGACAATCCATGTTTTACTTACGAAAACGAGCATTTTTGTGGAAAAACAACGAAACTATATACCAGAATTCCGTAACATAACTATGATAATTAGGTACTCAAAAAGAGTGTCCGTGCGTCGTGGCGTTTAATCCGTCACAGACGGTATGACATATTATATATACAAACAAACATTATGTTATTATTTCTTTGTTGTCAATGCACCAAGCTGCTTTTTGTTTTACGTGGTTCTTACTTAGTTTTTATTACATCAAATTGATTTATCTGTAACGGTGTTATATTTTTGTTTTAAATAAATAAATGTCCCACTGTGGGGCGCAGGCTTTCTGTATAAAGATAATAAAGGCCACGACGCATACGCCACCACGCGGTACTAGTGCTGATTGGCAGACTTCACATGTCTTAGAAAATTTTGTAATACATGTAGGTTTCCTCACGACATTTTCCTTCGTCGCTCAGCGCGTGATAAGTCAGCGCAATAGCAACAAACAAATTCATTGTCAGCACCGAATCGAAATCGAGTGGTTAGCGTGCTATGCAAGTCTAAGTGACTACCTGGAGCATCGACGATTACATTTCTATGTACGTTCTTTTAAAGCGTAGATTTGATTGTGTACTCTAAACATTCTTAGCTCTACGGTATAAAATGTCTGTATGTGACGTCACAAATTGTGCTCTATCCAGTTGCGAAATTGGTAACGTAAATGCGTGTCATTGTGAATTATGTGAGAAGAAAATTATACGTTATATAATTGCTTCTGAATATAGTTTCATGGCTTCCGTACTCTGGTTTATGTTTTCTCTACTTCAATTTGACTGATCATTTTTTACCTTGTTGTTTGCTTTAAGTACTTTTGGTTATTGATCTCTGAACAACACCGCATATTTATCCTTTCTCGTATTAATTTACGGTCGCCTTGCCCCATAAAACTTTTCGTAGTGCATTCACTACCTTACTCACCAAGTGAGCGTAAAGAAGTTTTGGTTAAAAAAACACTCTATGTGATTGAGTTAAGTTGTATGCGGTTAAAATGTATAATTAGCCAACATTACACTTTTCAAGTTTCCTAGAATGTATGTTGATATGCTAAGGGTAATCTATACACATAAAAGTGTGTGGGTTTGATCCGTGTAGGCTCCGAAACGGCTAGACCGATTTCAATGAAAATTTCAGGGAATCTTTAGATTATCCTGGCTAGTAATCCAGTTTGGTGACGGTCGAAGCACTCCTCTTTTTGAACTGTCAAATACAGCTTTTATTTACAATGATAATATTCTATTGTTTTATAACCCAAATTTGAATTGACACATGCGTTGTGTATATTTTATGTCATTGTGAACCATATTTGTACTTCAAATATATTAAAGATAATAATTACGGATTTTGAAGTATACAAGGTAAGTTATAGGGCCGCGAATGTATATGTTTACTGCTGCTGCTGACATGTAAATGGGTGTAGGTAATGTAGGTAAATCATCCGCTCGAGAAGAGAATGAATACGGAGAAAAATGATTAATATATAGTGAGAGTTAAATTAAATATTTAATGATGTAAGTTTATTGTTTCAATAAAACAAAATCTAGCCTGGCAAGGGCCGGGACCGCTAGTAAGTTAATATATTTAAGTATAGTCAATAGCCTAAATGGTTTAGGGTACGGACTGCAAATCGTAAGGTCGTGGGTTCGAATCCACCATTCGACTATTACCGTGAACCATGTCGTAGCACAAGCTTAAGCTTAGTTGGAATGGTTAACAAGATTGTTAGTAATATTTCTGAAAAAAAAAAGAAACATTCCTAGCTTTCTTTTAAAAAAAAAAAAAACTCCTCCTCCTAAGATTTTTCTTATAAATAATTGTTGAGTGAAGTTCTGTCACCGAGTTATAAACGTTAAACGTACAATACAAAACTACACAATAGGTTATTTCGTGAGATCATTTTCCCATTTTCGGTTAGTATTGTGGCCGTGATTCAATAGCTTGCCACATTTTATTCTATAACATGACCGAGTAAGAAGTTATTGTAGGTTATACTCAACGCAACTCACATTATTATCGTTATACGATATAACCTTGCTAAATATACTTATCGTATAACACCTCATTTATTTCCTTCGTACAGTCTGGTATAGTTTGCCAGCGTCTGTCTGTCCCTCTGATTACAATGTGGGTGTTTTCAAAAGTAGAGTGCATAGGCATTTACTTTACCATCCAGGACTACATTTCCACTTTACCTCAGACGGAAATATGGTCAAGAACTTTCTTAAAAAGTATAAAAAGAAAAAAAAATTGCATAACGTCGGCACCATTTTTAAATTTCCCTAACAATTAAAAGTAAAAGAGAAACGTTACAGTTATCGGGGGTCTCAAACAGCATATCGCTATCTCTGTGCGGAGCGCGCAAGATGTGTAACAGAGAGGGTCACCTCTCGCTCACTCTCATTGTAAATAGCTGTTGATCAGTGTCCCTTCCTGATTGGTCGACAAACTTAGTTTCTAATTAGTACCAGTAAGGACGTAGCACATAAGATTGTATAAATGGTTGAGAAATTAGATAATAAACAGGACATTACAAATCTGACTCCGAGTGTTATTCTTCCTGCAAATATCAACAAGAGTGGAGGCCTCCCACATTGGTGACCCCGACGTGATTGAAACATGGAAGATCAACATACAAGATTCGAATTTTTAACAAAGCAAATCCAAAACTGACGCCAGTTTACGAGTTCGTTGGACACAGGCCTTCTGTAAAGAGAGTATAACGGCATAGTCCGCTACGCCGTAGTGCGAATTAGCAGAAATGTCTTAGAATTTTTTTTAATTTGTTTCGTCATTCGTTTCCTTGTTTTCCAATCTTTACAAAGAAGGCCTATGCCCAACAGTGGATATATATGTATGAAATCTGTACCTTAAAATAACAGCCATATGGTCTCAATCAATTTTGCAATCTAGCCCGGTCGAAAAATGAATTAAGTTGCAGCCTGTACTGCGCGCGTGTTTACGCAAAATAAACATTTAGAAGAGTTATCGTGGTAGTTGCACGAGATTGGAACGTGACCCTACAAAGAGATTTTGTGTGCTTTCGAGAACTTTACTACACGACCCCATAACTGTTTAGTACTGATATTTAAAATATTGAATAATGGGGTCGTGTAGTTCTTTTTTATCATTTGTAAGCAAGTGCTTGATCTTATCATTTCTAAATATACTTATCGTATACCTTATTTACTTTAAAAGAGACAGCTCTCTAGCTGTAAGTTGTTCACATTTTTCCGTTTTATGTGTTAAAAGGGGCATACGAGCTTACGGGTAATCTGATGTTTTGCGATCACCGTCGTTCATGAACATCCACAGCACCGGGTGAGTTTATGGCCTTTGAAAAAAAGGAGTCGTTTTGAAGGTCTCCAAATTGTAAAAGTTCGGAAACATAAACAAGAAGGTCGATAGTGCGTGGAAGAAAGTGGAACACCAACCACGAGGCGATGGCGGTGAAATTTGCAATTCTACCGAGATGTGCGGGGCGAGCAATTGTTCAGAACCTTAATATGAAAGAAAGGAAACAACTAATAAATTTTTCTTTTAGTACTACAGCTCTTTCTGCTCTTTGCCTTGGTCAAACAACTTTATTCTCGTATCCGTTGGCGCAGTCCAATTAACTATGCAAATTTCTTTGGCGTCCCAATACACATGGTCAAACCAACGAGCTTTGGTTTTCCTCGGCCTCTTTGACTATGGTGATCCCTCGTTATAACAGCCTTGGGTATACTGACTTCATCCATCCGTTGCATATGGCAAGGCCATCTGAGTCTGTTGACGTGCCTGGTTATAACGGTCTCTGCCATTGGTTGTCATCGCACACAGCGCCAAAGGTACACTTCAGCGTCCATCTATCGATCACTAGCGTAGCCTTCTTACCTTCTACTAAAATCACAGGTTGTAGAATTATAGGTAATTATAAAAAATCTCTTACCAAAAATTTTTGTCCGGTGTATAGGTTTGAGTTAACTTTCTTAACTAATTGCTTTTCTGAGTCAAGCATTACTTTTTTATTTAATTAACAGAAGTGCAATTTTCCACCATGTTCCCTCTAGGAAATAATAATGAAGCATAAATTGAGCTATAAACTAAAATTATTCACATTTCGAGAAGTTTACCTAAAATTACGATATTCGGGATTCTCCCTCCGGGTAGCTGAAAATTTGAAATTTATTGCAGAATAACGGTAGTGCCAAACAAAGGAGGAGCAAACGAAGGAATAGTTTGGTTGAACTAGTTCTAGATTCGATTCCAAATCATGGTATAAAACGTGTGTTGCTGATCTTAAGTGATTACTATCGCCCAAGAACATTCACAACATTAGGTAACCTAATGCGTTGCCGGCCTGTGAGAAAGGAGACAATAAATGTAGATTCATTTTTATTTTGTAATACATGTATTGTACATCCGAGCGCCTTACGCCCAGTCACCTGGGATTTTTAAGATAATAAATACATAAGATCTTTGATTATATAAACCTATGTAAATTTCTCGAAGACTAGATGCTTCTTACGTGTTACAAGTTCGAAATGCTCGAAAACAAAGCCAGATTTCATTCAAATTCGATTTGTTATGCAACATTGTGATGCTGTGAATAACCTCGACTTGCTTCTCCACATTCCAAACAAAGCGTGACTTGAAATTTGCCATCAAATAGATATAGTTGTTACTTTTTCTACTTGTAAATTTTCTAATAGAGTTAACGTTAAAAATTTATTACTATTGAGTATTTTTATGTCACACTATCATAGTATCTATGGCACATAATGCGCCATTGATAATATGGCCTTTTTTTTGTTGACGGGGAGGAAATCTTCACAAAGATACCCCGCCTGAAGGCGGCGGTTATGTGGGGCTCTTACCCACTAAAACCTCCTCGGTGGCCCTTTCCTTCTCGGTGGATCTCACGTGGAACGCACCGGAGCCCCTCTGCACTGTGCTCAACGTCCCGGGGGGAGGTTACTCCCTCCCCCCCTGCGCCCTCGCAACGCAAGACGACACGGGCCAGCCGATGTCGCCTTCTTCCCGGGTCCACTTAGGTGGACGACGCAGGCCCTTGTCGCCCAGTGAACCTGAGGCCCATTTTAGTCGCCTTGTACGACAGGCAGGGGATACCGTAGTGTTCTTGAGAGCCTAGAACTACAGGGCTGGTGATTATATGATTGATAATATGGCCTTTTCCAACAATGCTCGTGTAGACGCAGTCATTAAGGTGGACTTTTAGTGATAAAAATATATTACTATGAATAGATGAACATAACTCGTTAGAGAGAGAACCCTGCGAGTGATGTCAAACTGTTTTAAACATCGTTGAGTTCACCGAAAATCCACTGGTAACTTGTCTATATTACCATAGTTAAAATTTCACTCGAACAGTTCAGGCTTTCACTAGCAATTCTATTATGTAGATAGTGCCTTGTACTTGTCTTTACTGTTCGGTGTAATAACACATAACACGCGACGTCAGCCGTAAGCGCGGCATTTTGGCCACACGTCGAGCTACTTCAGTGCATTATACGGAAGTCAAGACCGGATGCATTCAAGAATCTTATCATCGTATCAAAACAATCATTTACCATTCTAACATAAGTTATCTTTAATATAACACTTAAGGTTTAAACAACTTTCACTTGTAACGATGAAAATGCTGGCGCCCCACAGTACCTTTTTTATTCTTAATACAAATGTCATTGATTATAAGCATGCTTAAGGCAGTATTCACGGAAATATGAATAAAATTATTTCTCCGCATTAATATTTTTATTTATAAGGGCTGCAATTTCTTAGAGAGCTCTCCACAGATTTTATTGAATAGCGTTTTACTTATAAAACGTTCTTGACGTGTGTTGTAAATGGAATTCTTAATATAAATATTAATATGAATACTACGAGTAATTAATGTACTCGTGTGCGCTTCCACTTTGAAAACATTTTCTTGATATATTTTGAAAAGATTTAAATATGAAAACATATAAAACTTTTTGATATATTTGCGAGTCGATAGAGAAGAATCGTGAGGATCGTATTAATCATTATAAATAAATGTTATTTCTCGCTTCTGGAAGATAAATATATTTATGGGCAAAAACAAAAACCGACTTCAAAACGAATCAAACGTTAAACGAACGTAAGAATATTACGAAATAAAATAAATCAGAACCTAAAAAAAATTTTAACAAACTACTTTTAAAGTACATCATTTTCAATAAAAAATGAGTCATCGAAATCGATTGGGCTGATACATACATTTGTGGCTAACTTAATGCCTAAAAATATTTATTAAGACATATGGTCATATTAAATATTTTTTATTTGAATTTGAAAAAAGTTATGGGTATTAAACAAAAAAATAAATACAGACGAATTGAAACCTCCTCCTTTTTTGAAGTTGGTTGAAAAAAGAAAAGTTCTCGATTGGAGACTGCGGACCGAAAAGCGCAGCGTAGGACAGCAACCCGAGAGGTGGTGTGATGACCTCATAAAGGCCGTAAGACGAAGCTGTAATATCCACATCACGTTGGTATTCAGTGAAGTCGTATTGATACCTGGAACCATGGCTTTCCATTCGTGCTATATCAGAAGACTCCGTAATGGCCACCACACTGGCCGGTGAAAAATTAGATGATTAAGATTTCAAGCTAACTTGATAATAATTTACAAATAGACTATTCTAACTCTCAAACTGTTAAATTAAAACGTGATGAAAGATAATTTAGTCGGCAAAAGTTCTTCAAAATCGTAGAAAATATCAACTCGAAGCATAAACTGAATTCGCAAGCGCGAAACTGAAAAGTGGTTGCAATGAAGTTATATTGGAAACTTTAAAGCATTAAATCAGACAGTTTGCTCCTATAGCATTCAGGTTTCGTTTATAAAATTAAATAGGAACAAGCGTGTTCGTCGGTGTCTTGAAAAGCAGAGTGAATAGGCATTTAGTAAGCTAGTGCGGCTTGCCATACAGTATTGTCTTTCCACTTAACAACAGGCGGGGTCGTGGTCAATCACAAACTTTAAATGTATAAAAAAAGCACGAAAGCGCTTAGAAAACCAAGTTTTTCTTTAGCAGCAAAACTTCATCTTTTACAATTTGGTGGGGTGGACAGAGATCGCTTTCGCTGTCCGCTTTTCACTAAACAAGTTTGTGAGCCCATTGCCATACAGTACGATACGAAATGTATACTAAAGAAAATACACCGAAATGTATAATAAAGAAAATTTACTTTAAAATGATTACACTCTTGTAATTCTGAGTATAATAGCTGGTTTCAGTTGTTGCATGACTGGGTCGGCGTGATCACTGTGTCGTATTTGCAATTAACAGAGTAAAGATTCTAAGTGGGTACTACGTACATAAATAATACGTCATGCTCAAGACGATAGTGCTAGGGCATAGCGTACATGTAATATTGCATTTCAACAGCTTTTAATGTAATGGAAAAGTGTCAAAGTAATAATAAAATTAGCTTGAGTCGGAAGGGTAACAAGAGATTAGGTATTTTATTTTACATGGTCCTGAAAAACCTTTCTCCCACATTTATACATGTTCGTGGCTTCCAAAAATTTATTTCGCAGCTCTCCTTAAAAAAGTGCAACCAACTCAATGCGTAAAAGAAGATGAACAATTTTTTTCTGTTATCATGAAAGTCTCAGCGGCCAATGATACATTATACAAAATAACTTGACTCACACTCACTATGTATATTGTTTCTGAAAACTAAACAAAAGAAAAAGTAACTTTACGACGTAGTCAAAAGTCACGTACCCGAGCAAAGTAAACGCTACGAACAGCGGCCGCGTTAGTTACATAGAATATTGGAGCGTGGCCTTACAAAGTGATGCTTGGTTTTCAGACACATACTGGTGTTAAAAGAAAATATTTTTAGATTACAAAACAAATGAGATACTCAAAACCTTCATAGAAGGCTAGTCATGGGAAACATAGTGTCCAACTTTTACAAACTTTCAATGTAATTATTAATACGGTTAATTGCCGATGACGCGTCTTAATGACGGATCTAGATCTATATCGCGATATAGAGATTTGCGGTGGGTGATATACCTCACCGCGATGAAAATAATAACTTCATGTAGCTACAACAAACAGTGTAAAATATTATAACATCCATTGGAGAGTTTTTGAGGCTTTTTATACATAAATAAATATATATTTGTCCGTATCAATGAGATTTTTTGTTAACGTTTCTTACGTATAAATAAAAACCTTCTGAGTTCTGTGACCCGGATATTGCGAAAAGCTCACCGCCTTTATATGGGACTTAATGGTTGATCCCAAAATGATTTTAAGAAAAGTAATTAAAATTGTCTTAATATATTATTTTTTTTATCGAGCAGTATTTAATATATAATTTAGTTCACCCACTTTAATATCCTTTCGATTCTTAAAGTTGGAGAGAAATGAAAATAAATCAAACCCTAAGTAAACAGACAACCCTTTTTAGCGAAACCTCCATTTACATAAGACCTTTCTGGTTTTCGAGCCTAACATCCTTTAGTCATAATTTAGTTAATAAAAATAAGCAATCTATATTTATCTTATAAAAGGAGAATATTATAGAAGAAAGGTTGTACTTTGACATTTTTCCAAAAATAAAAGCTGTTGAAATGCAATATTACAAGTACGCTACGCCGTAGCACCGAATCGTCTTGAGTATGACGTATTATTTACGTACGTAATACCCACTTCAAATCTTTACCATTGCAATCGTTCCATAGTTTTTTAAATTTACGTTACATCCAGAAACTTAAATGTATATATTTACATTAGTCTCATAATATCTTGAAACTAAATAGTAAACAAACGTTCCCACTTTATTCATAACCTCGGCATTTGTCATTAAGCCCTCGAGCTAGACGCGGAGCTCAATCCTTTTGAGTTACAGCACTCTAGTGTGCAAATACAGTTTATAGCATTATGAAACGGATATGTCCGCAACATTAATTCGTAATACATCACCCTACGAGTACAAATGGGTTGACACAGTCTACTTCAGACAGCGACGATGTTACGGTATAGTAAATCTTTCAATATTTGTCATTTAAATTTCATCAAATTAATTTTAAGTTATTTATTTACGCGTTTTATTATGATGATTTAATAATGGATTATTGGATTAACTGCTTGCTTCCATTCATATAAGTACAGGATTACTTATGAAAGACTTGTGACTTAGAAAATAATAAACAGAAAACTTATCGGTAGTAGCCGGTTGGGATTCGAATCGAGTACCTTCACAGACACAGACTTTACTGCTTATTATTAATATAATGTATCGTTTATATACATCAATAGGGATCATGGAAATTTCACTATAATCTTAAATAACACCTCACTATCTTAACCAGATTTGAATATCCCGTATGGATTTTGAAAATTTAAAATGTATTCAACAATAATACCAAAACCGTGAATTTTATTAAGATAACTTTCAACTTGTGCATTGTTTCTAGATTAGATTAAAAAGTTCTTAATGAGTCACGTTACGGTATAAGTACTGTACAACTTACTAGTATCACGCCACAATAGCTTGAACATCTGAATAAATTAAATGTTAAATATAAATAAACTTAGTTAAACTTAATAAACCAAAAACATTTAAAAATAACTATAACTTATCGTATTTCATAAATTTAACATTACAAGTAAAAAAAGTTGTTAGTAAAATTTAAACTATAAATATAATATAAATATTGTATTATGCTCGTTGTAATATTTTTATTCTTCAATTTGCTGCACACAAAATTTAACCTAACACATTTCAGTTACAAAATTTGCAACTTGATAGAGAATTAATTTGTGACGTCAGATGCAGACAATTCTATGAAGCGGAACTGGAATTATACAAAGCGTATACTACGTTAATAAATTTCTACGTGTGTCATGTTCGAACATATAGAGCGGATGAATAAGGAGAGACGAAACGGCTACGAGACGGTTTAGGACTGGTACAGGCGAACTTGTTTATATTTACTCGAATAAGCAAGTAAGCAATTAAGTATGATTTCGCTTATTAATTTTTAATTTATTAAAAAGAAAAAGACAATAACTTTAGTTTCCTTATGCTTTATTGTAATGTATAATTTTGCAAATAAATAATACGAGGAGCTCGGAAAAATTGATCGTTGTTTTTTCAGGATGAAATTGATACTGACTGAAAAGCCGCTACAGTTCTACTAGAATTTAAGAGGTCCAAGCTGTTTTAGTATTTTTTAAAGAAAGCTAGCAATATTTCTTTTTTTCCTGAAATATTACTAACAATCTTGTTAACCATTCCAACTAAGCTTAAGCTTGTGCTAGGACATGGTTCACGGCAATAGTCCAATGGTGGATTCGAACCCAAGAACTTACGATTCTCAGGCCGTACCCTAAACCATTAGGCTATTGACGCTTCTTTAAGTAAGCTATGCTTCTGCTTTTTTTTTTTTTTTTTTTTTTTTTTACGGGGAAATCTTCAGAAAGATACCCCGCCTTCTGGGGAAGGCGGCGGTTATGTGGGGTTCTTACCCACTAAAACCTCCCAGTGGCCCTTTCCTCGGTGCATGACGAGGGGCTCCGGGATCTCCAGTGGAACGCACCGGAGCCCCTCTGCACTGTGCTCAAGGAGAGCACGTCCCGGGGGGGGAGGTTACTCCCTCCCCCCCTGTGCCCTCGCAGCGCAAGGCGACACGGGCCAGCCGATGTCGCCTTCTTCCCGGGTCCACTTTGGTGGACGACTCAGGCCCCCACCCTTGTCGCCCAGTGAACCCGAGGCTTCTTTAGTCGCCTTATACGACAGGCAGGGGATACCGTAGTCTTATTCTTGAGAGCCCAGAACTACAGGGCTGCGGGCCGGTCTGCCACCGGCCCGCCTGCGCCATCTCCGAACGGGATCGGCCCTCTCCCGATCCCGTTCTGCGGTCTCCTTCTGGGCCATTACTGACTCGCAGAAGGAGACCAGCGCCTTCCATTTAGATCTCCCCGCCAGCGCAGCCGCTACTGCCGCCGGCGGGGAGAGGTCTTGCCCGATCTGCTGGACCAGGATCCGCCGCTCCGCCTCCCACGCGGGCACACGGCAAGCGTGTGCTGCGCGGAATCCCGGTCACAGCCACAATGGTGGCATTGCGCGGTCGGTTCGCGCCCTATCCTGTTCAGGTACTCACCGAAGCACCCGTGCCCGGTGAGTACCTGTGTCAGGCGGTAGGTGACGTGCGCGTCATTCCTCCTACGTAGCCAGGCTTCGAAGTTCGGCAGGAAGGCACAGACGATGCGTTGGCGCGAGCAACGTCGCTCCGAGAGCCGCTCGCGCCACACCTCTATCGCCCGCCTGTGCTCCTGCCGACGCACCTCTCCCGCATCCAGGGTCGGCCCGGGCCCGCCGTCGACGGCGGACGCGCGTGTAAACGCGCGCGTCCAGCTCCGCCAAAATGTCGAGCGGCGGGAACCGAGCCAGGATAGCGGCCGCCTCGTAAGATACCGTACGGTATCCTCGTGCGATCGAATGGCCATCTTGCGCTGCAGGCTAAGGAGCTTAGCTCTGCAGCGCCGGACGCCCGTGAAGCGGTTACACCACACGGGCGCCCCATAGAGGGCCATGGATCGCACGAGACCTCCGTAGAGGCGGCGGACTCCTTCCCTGGGGCCCCAAGCTATGCTTCTGCTACGCTAACGTTACACTCATGCTACGTTCATGCTACTTATACTACGCTTACGCTACGTTCACGTGAAGCTCACGCTACGCGGCGCTATGGTCCAACATTCCATTCAATGGCGTAGCGCAAGAGATCGAACTCATTCTCTAATTCTAATCGGATAACAGTATTTATACGTAATGTGACTCATACAACCAATTTCAGTTATTGTACTAATAATACTTATGATATGGTTCTTTGAAGCTTAAATAACTTGTAATACCCCGTGTTTGTACAAAGAGAACCTAGACCAACAACAACAAAGGTGGATTCGAGTTAGGTGTCTGAACCCAGTAAAATTGAAATATTTGTACGTAGGCGTGGATTTCTTAAGGTATAGAAAACTAAACGTGTAAAACTATTTTCTATAATCGTATTCTTGAAGTTTCACTTCAAGAAATGTAATATCATTGTTTCTTCCTTCTAAAAGCAGGTCCATAATATCATAGAGTGTCGGGAAACCAAGCGAACGGAACAAACTTTGCAAATAGTTCACAAACAAAGGCAGGAACAGTGTAACAATAATAAATTGCGGTTAACAATTTTCAAGCGCTAGAAGTTTATGCTAATACTTGTTGTTTGCACTGTAAATCAAATTCAGTCGTGGTAGGCTTCCCTTCCTTAATACTACTGTTGTTACATAAAGTGTGTGTCACGACAGTTATGAGAAGGAAGAAGAAAAGCGGCAGAAGGCCTACCTAGGTCACCTGTAAATTTTAGTATGAAAATGTGTAAAAAATGTTCTAATGGCAACAAAGCAAATACAATTAAATATCTTTAAAATAAAATAATATATTTTTATTAATTTATTTATATTTCATCAAAAAAGATAAACAAAAATAAAAAAGGATATCTTACGTAAACTTGGATAATACAATATTTTTTTAAAAAAATATTTTTAAATAAATTTTAGGCGACACTAAGTACTAAAATTTCAATAAAATTTAAATTTAATGAAAAATACTGAAAACGAAACATATCCTTTTTTAATGAAATATTTTATTTTATTTTAAGGATATTTAATTGTCTATCATGCACAATTTATTTCAGTAACTATCGTCTTTATCTTTCGAAATATTCAAACTTTATTAACCGACCCTTTATTTTTGCTCACGGCTATATGTATTAAGGCATAGGGATGGAAACGTTTATTTATATAGTTATAAAAAGTTACACACACAATGTATAACGAGGAGTTGTAAAAACAAGCTGTTCATGACGTTAAGTCTTCCTTAGGTATTTTAAGTTTAAACTTTTCGTATTTTACGCCTCGTAACGAGAACCGTTTGTTGTAGTGCATCAAAAATAAGTAACGTACGTGAGTTAAATAAAAGATGACTATATTACGTATGTGTTTTACTCGGCTTAAGGTAGGAAGTATATATACTTCCAGCCCTGTAGTTCTGGGCTCTCAAGAATAAGACTACGGTATCCCCTGCCTGTCGTATAAGGCGACTAAAAGGGGCCTCGGGTTCACTGGGCGACAAGGGTGGGGGCCTTTGTCGTCCGCTAAGGTGGACCCGGGAAGAAGGCGACATCGGCTGGCCCGTGTAGCCTTGCACTATGCGGGCACAGGGGAGGGAGAAACCTCCCCCCCCCCCGTGACGTGCTCTCCTTGAGCACAGTGCAGAGGGGCTCCGGTGCGTTCCACTGGAGATCCCGGAGCCCCACGTCATGCACCGAGGAAAGGGCCACCGGGGAGGTTTTAGTGGGTAAAACCCCACATAACCGCCGCCCTCCCCCAGAAGGCGGGGTATGTTTTCGAAGATTTCCTCCCCGTTAACAAAAAAAGTATATATCCTTCATAATTTACAACAAGGAAAAGATATGTGTTTGGAAATAGTGCCGCTTTTGCAGGTAATGTAACATTTTTTTACTGGTAAGTAGTTCTGTTTCCTGATAAACCTACTATTCGAGTTCTTATAACCTTGCGATGTTTTTATGCAGGCATAGCGACCAAACAGCACCTCTTAAATCAACGTGAAACTGTTATGGTCAGCTTCTCGGGCCAAACAGAAGATTCGTCACAAAAAGATATGTGTTTGGAAATAGTGCCGCTTTTGCAGGTAATGTAACATTTTTTTACTGGTAAGTAGTTCTGTTTCCTGATAAACCTACTATTCGAGTTCTTATAACCTTGCGATGTTTTTATGCAGGCATAGCGACCAAACAGCACCTCTTAAATCAACGTGAAACTGTTATGGTCAGCTTCTCGGGCCAAACAGAAGATTCGTCACAAAAAGATATGTGTTTGGAAATAGTGCCGCTTTTGCAGGTAATGTAACATTTTTTTACTGGTAAGTAGTTCTGTTTCCTGATAAACCTACTATTCGAGTTCTTATAACCTTGCGATGTTTTTATGCAGGCATAGCGACCAAACAGCACCTCTTAAATCAACGTGAAACTGTTATGGTCAGCTTCTCGGGCCAAACAGAAGATTCGTCACAAAAAGATATGTGTTTGGAAATAGTGCCGCTTTTGCAGGTAATGTAACATTTTTTTACTAGTAAGTAGTTCTGTTTCCTGATAAACCTACTATTCGAGTTCTTATAACCTTGCGATGTTTTTATGCAGGCATAGCGACCAAACAGCACCTCTTAAATCAACGTGAAACTGTTATGGTCAGCTTCTCGGGCCAAACAGAAGATTCGTCACAAAAAGATATGTGTTTGGAAATAGTGCCGCTTTTGCAGGTAATGTAACATTTTTTTACTAGTAAGTAGTTCTGTTTCCTGATAAACCTACTATTCGAGTTCTTATAACCTTGCGATGTTTTTATGCAGGCATAGCGACCAAACAGCACCTCTTAAATCAACGTGAAACTGTTATGGTCAGCTTCTCGGGCCAAACAGAAGATTCGTCACAAAAAGATATGTGTTTGGAAATAGTGCCGCTTTTGCAGGTAATGTAACATTTTTTTACTGGTAAGTAGTTCTGTTTCCTGATAAACCTACTATTCGAGTTCTTATAACCTTGCGATGTTTTTATGCAGGCATAGCGACCAAACAGCACCTCTTAAATCAACGTGAAACTGTTATGGTCAGCTTCTCGGGCCAAACAGAAGATTCGTCACAAAAAGATATGTGTTTGGAAATAGTGCCGCTTTTGCAGGTAATGTAACATTTTTTTACTGGTAAGTAGTTCTGTTTCCTGATAAACCTACTATTCGAGTTCTTATAACCTTGCGATGTTTTTATGCAGGCATAGCGACCAAACAGCACCTCTTAAATCAACGTGAAACTGTTATGGTCAGCTTCTCGGGCCAAACAGAAGATTCGTCACAAAAAGATATGTGTTTGGAAATAGTGCCGCTTTTGCAGGTAATGTAACATTTTTTTACTGGTAAGTAGTTCTGTTTCCTGATAAACCTACTATTCGAGTTCTTATAACCTTGCGATGTTTTTATGCAGGCATAGCGACCAAACAGCACCTCTTAAATCAACGTGAAACTGTTATGGTCAGCTTCTCGGGCCAAACAGAAGATTCGTCACAAAAAGATATGTGTTTGGAAATAGTGCCGCTTTTGCAGGTAATGTAACATTTTTTTACTGGTAAGTAGTTCTGTTTCCTGATAAACCTACTATTCGAGTTCTTATAACCTTGCGATGTTTTTATGCAGGCATAGCGACCAAACAGCACCTCTTAAATCAACGTGAAACTGTTATGGTCAGCTTCTCGGGCCAAACAGAAGATTCGTCACAAAAAGATATGTGTTTGGAAATAGTGCCGCTTTTGCAGGTAATGTAACATTTTTTTACTAGTAAGTAGTTCTGTATTCGGATAAAAGCTATCAATTGAGCTCTGGTTCGTCCCTCTCAGGGGCGCTCAGATCGGAATGTATCAAGTACCATCTCAGCCACGGCCCTTGCGTTGTCTGTTATGACGTTCAGGCAAAGCGACCTAAGACTCTACCAGCTCTGAAATCCCCGTGGAACGTAACAGTTCCATCAGCTTCTCTGGCTAAATAGAGTAGATTCATCCCAAAAAGATATGTGTTTAGAAATAGTGCCGCTTTTGCAGGTAATGTAACATTTTTTTACTAGTAAGTAGTTCTGTATTCGGATAAAAGCTATCAATTGAGCTTTGGTTCGTCCCTCTCAGGGGCGCTCAGATCGGAATGTTATCACGATTAAAGTATCAAGTATAAGTATCAGTACCATCTCAGCCACGGCCCTTGCGTTCTCTGTTATGACGTTCAGGCAAAGCGACAGTTCCATCAGCTTCTCTGGCTAAATAGAGTAGATTCATCCCAAAAAGATATGTGTTTAGAAATAGTGCCGCTTTTGCAGGTAATGTAACATTTTTTTACTGGTAAGTAGTTCTGTTTCCTGATAAACCTACTATTCGAGTTCTTATGACCTTGCGTTGTTTTTTATGCAGGCAAAGCGACCAAACAGCACCTCTTAAATCTCCGTGAAACTGTTATGGTCAGCTTCTCGGGCCAAACAGAAGATTCGTCACAAAAAGATATGTGTTTGGAAATAGTGCCGCTTTTGCAGGTAATGTAACATTTTTACTGGTAAGTAGTTCTGTATTCGGATAAAGCTATTAATTGAGCTCTGGTTCGTCCCTCTCAGTGGCCCTCAGATCGGAATGTATCAAGTACCATCTCAGCCACGGCCCTTGCGTTCTCTGTTATGACGTTCAGGCAAAGCGACAGTTCCATCAGCTTCTCTGGCTAAATAGAGTAGATTCGTCATAAAAAGATATGTGTTTAGAAATAGTGCCGCTTTTGCAGGTAATGTAACATTTTTTTACTGGTAAGTAGTTCTGTTTCCTGATAAACCTACTATTCGAGTTCTTATAAACTTGCGTTGTTTTTTATGCAGGCAAAGCGACCAAACAGCACCTCTTAAATCAACGTGAAACTGTTATGGTCAGCTTCTCTGGCCAAACAGCAGATTCGTCACAAAAAAGATATGTGAATTGCAGTAGAGATTACGTATTTAAACACAATCACTTATAAACCAAAATTTAAAAGCCCAACATATTTTGAAAGATATCTCACCATCTCAAAAGTATGCCGTGCGTAGGGTGTTCTTGAGCGTCATTTTTCATTTTCCCTCTCATGATAGGAGTGTTTTATGCGTGATAAGGCATGAACCCATTGTGTTTTATTTTCTCTTGAGCATGCACGGTCCTCTCAAAAATATGTGTATTTGTAATTTCATTTAGGGGAAAAAATGATATTATCCAACCGATTTCAAAGAAGGAGGAGGTTCTCAATTCATGTGTATGTTTTGTTTTTGAAAGCTGGTGCTTTCGTGTGGTCCCAATTAAATTTGGTCCAATTCTGACGATGGCATCCACAAGAAAACCTAATAGTAAGTCTTACATTTGCATTATGTATGTGCGCGGCATATAATTAAGTTAATATTACGGCAATCGATTTCCACAATTCATTTTTAATATTGTAAAAGATGTACTTCAAGGGAAGTTTAGTTTATTAGTTAGTAGTTCTGATTCATTGTTTTTTGTAATATTATATTATTATACTATTAATAATAATCAATTATAAGATATAACAAACGTTACTAGCGCATTTGTCTAGTTCATTATGAATAAAAACCAAACAAGCCCTTATACTTTCTTTACAGAGAAGGCCTGTGCCCAGCAGTGGGACATATGTAAAGGCTGTAACTTTAACTAACTAATCGCTTCAATTTAAGACGAAATAAACATGCATAAAATAAATTAAGAAATACATTTGTAAACTACAGACTATATTTAGAGTGGCACTAACCTAATTCAGCTTTCGGATTGAGGTTAACCCAACGCGTCCTGAATGACGGACAAGGGTGCAACGCTCTTCCGGCACTCCTTTGAATTGTAAAGAAAGTTACAGACTGCGATGAGATTTATTCCCTTGAACATTATGTTAGTACTTAAGAAAAGCTGCTAGATAGCATTATACGTTCGTCTAAACTTATTAGATTCGATATGAAAATTCACTCGTATCAAAGTCGATGTCGTAATACAGTTTATTTATTTATTTCTTTATGCGTATAAACTAGCGCTTGACCATGATCCCACCTGGTGTTAAGTGATGATATAGTCGAAAGATGGTACGCGCTAGTTTAGTAAGTGCCTATTCACTCTACTCTTGAAGGCCCATGTCGTACTTGGACGGAAAGACTGACGCCGGCAACTTGCATTAAACTCTTTTTTTTAATATGGAATAGGGCAAACTATACTTGGTAAATGTACACTGTTTTATTTGCCTTTGAATTTGTAAGTCATAAAATTGCAAGTCGATGTTAGAACCAAACCCCTCGTAAATCAAAATTGATAAGAATCGACGTTCTTTTACCAAGGTTTTGTGGTTTATCAAATTTGATTTATTGCGGGATCTGAAATATATTCGCTGATTGTTAGAAAGTCTTCTGAAAAACATTTCTTTGTATTTTTGTATTAATTTCAGCACAATACAGAATGTATTCAACCTGTCATTGCATACTCTTTGGGTAGTCCGAGTTATGCTGAATTCTGAGAAAGCTGAGAAAAGTATACTGTCAATTCGTCACACATAGCATTGACCTTTTGAGCACTTTTCACATAATTACTTTTCTTTTCTTGTATTTTTTGTTAGTTTTTTTGATAAAAAAAAATATTTATTGTTGTGTTAAATTTATACGTGTTGTAACTTGTCTAACCGATTAAATTATTACTACATTTAAAACAAGATTGAAATAAGGAAGTAATAATGCTGGTTCCTCGTAATAGAGGCGTAGTTGGGGTTGCTGTCGTATAATTAATTATTCAGACGCATCCGCTTCATTAACTGAAACAACGGAACATTCGAGTTCGCTAATGAGAAAACCGCCAAGATATAACAATACGTGCACGAGTTAGTACTAAAACATAGAACAGGCAGATAGCTAATCACTTCAGGGCTAGGGCACAACATGAAGCAACTGTATTAAATACAATAACTCACTCCCATCACCCAGAGGGGTAGGTCGGTAGAGATCACGTACTTCTATTTAGTTCGAACCCATCCGGCTCGAAGGACTATCTAAAGGAGATTTACGGTACTAATTAAGAAGACGTTATATGTTGGTTATGTACCTTTAATTGCGGACCTACAGCCATGACCTACGGTGCAGAGACTTGGACTCTAACCGTTGGGCTGGTTTACAAGCTGAAAGTCACACAACGGGCGATGGAAAGATCTATGCTCGGCATTTCTCTAAGGGATAGAATACGAGACGAAGAAATTCGATGGAGAACAAAGATAGTCGACATAGACCTTAAAGTCTGCAGTATGAAGTGGCAGTGGGCCTACCACATCTGCCAAGTCAGCTGCGGTAGATGGAGGAAAGTCATGGAATGGAGGCCGCGCATAGACCGAAAAAGCGTGGGGCGCCCTCCCTGCATATGGACGGAAGTGGCTGAATGCGGAAAGCGGAGGATCGTATGTGGTGGAAGGCATTGGAGAAGGCCTATTTCGAGCAGTAGATAGACACATGCTGATGATGATGACGAATTGCCGAATGACACAGAGCTAAGTACAAAGTACAAAATTTGTAATTGACGGACTCCACATGTCTTAGAAGTTTTTCTGAAAAATGTTAAACTAAGGACATAAAACCTCAATTAACAATTTTCAGTGGTGTCAACTACGGGGATTCGACTTGAACTACTAGTTAGAAATAGAACAGTCTTAGTGATATGCGATAAATGACATCCTTATTATCAAAACACCTTACCTATTCGAAAACGTGTCGTTATTTTAAAAATAAAATGGAACTCATGAATGAATTTAAATCTGACGATTAGGTAAATGTGAAATAAATTTTAAACGCCGCTGAAGATTTAACAAACAAAATGCAGTTACAGCGAAATACCGCTCAAACGACGCCGACGCGAAGCAGGAGTCCGTCTGTTTTTCGTTTCGCCAACGCGATAATTCTTTCAGGAAGACGAATTCAGGGTTTTTATTTTAATTGCAGGACTTTTGGGGCCTGGAACTGGTCTCGTTTGTGGAAATTAATCATGAACATTAAGCGCTGCTACGCGCGGACGCTCACTTTTGTTTCCGAAGTCTTATTACGAAGTTTCGATGCTATATTGTCTTTCTTCTTCGACATTTATGGTCGTTGTCGTTAAAGAGTAATTACCTAGTATTAGATTATTTATAACCTTGTAATATCTATTCTACAAGTTTGTTTCCTTACAGTTTCCTGGTATTAATACGGAACCTAAAGCCAACAAAATTCAGATAGAATCTAATTGAAACCATTGAAACGAAAAATAAATTCGAAATCAATTCAATGAATTGGCGTCATAAATGGGAGGGCAAAAAAAATACAAATGTTTTGAGAACTTACTCTTTTGAAATCAGTTAAAATACTAGAATTTTCCATTGCGATATTGGAGCTCGCTAATGTTTAATATAATACAATCTTCGTCTTGATCGTTCTTTTCATTGCTAAAGTTCGTATCTATTCTCTTCTACTAGTCTCTAAGTTATGTATGTCAGGTGTATATGTAATTTTTTTAAATTAGGACTACAGAAATAATCATTAAAATTTTTAAATTTTTATATGCTACGAGTAGAATTAAACAAATTTATCTTTGCCCTAAGAAGACTTGGTAAGCTAGTATCAAGCAATATATAACAAAATATCAAGTGAAATGAGAGCATTATCATTGCAACGATTTCAGAAGAAACTCAAACAGTGGCTAATTCATAACAGTTCTTATTCTCTTAACCAATTTTACACGTTTAAAACGTCAAGTGTCAAACGTGCGTAAAGTGATTTTCATGTGTCGTTTTTTTTTTTAATGACGAACTACACAGATTGGCCAGAGAAGCTGGCCTTGAATGCTTCACCGGATTGAGAGGTGGCATAGCTCTTAGGTCGCTTAGCCTGATCCTCTATCGCTAGTAACTAGACACAAGGGTCCCCCCGGTGAGGGGTAACCTCGGCTTGGACGGTTACTATGTTACGCGTAAGCATTCCGATCCGAGGGCGCCCGAGAGAGCCGAACCAGGACTCGGTCGGTAGCTATTTCACGGATAATCTAAGGGACATTCGAAAAGCTAAACTAACTTTAAGTGCCACTTCGGGAATCATGTGTCGTCTTTCGTCCCATTACTATTTAAACATGTACTAAATATATTTTCACTATACGTATATTGAATGTAATTTGTGTGTGTGTATGTGTCTTTATGGTGTAATAAAAGACAAGCATTTAATAAACAAGAATCCGTTAAAGAATCTATATAAAGCATGTTATTCCTTTCGCCAAGTAAATAAATAACACGTATTTTTTTAATAACACAAAACTAACGACTAGGGGATTAGGTTAAAGGCTCCTGTTTCAATTTAATGAAGCGGATATCATGATATCGGTGTAATTAACCGACGCTGCGTACGCTTCGCCGCCATTTTGTTTGTTTTACAACTCGCTTCCGGACTTTGATTAATTACATTTTCTTCTACAGTCACCTACAGACATCTCATTATGGCATTAATTACACTTTCTTATAGTGTGAGATGATTTTATAAATATTGACTTCGACTAGCGAATATTTATGAGAGATTGATAGGCCTGATAAACAAGATATATTTTCTAGTAAAAAATCGACTTCACATAGAATATTTCCTCTTCACATAGAATATTTCCTTTTGTTTCGAAGTCGGTTATATACGGTTAGTACTTTTTGCTGTCCATGGTATAGTTGTTGTAGGCAAAATCGAGGACCAGACCTGTAGTTCTGGGCTCTCAAGAATAAGACTACGATATCCCCTGCCTGTCGTATAAGGCGACTAAAAGGGGCCTCGGGTTCACTGGGCGACAAGGGTGGGGGCCTTTGTCGTCCGCTAAGGTGGACCCGGGAAGAAGGCGACATCGGCTGGCCCGTGTAGTCTTGCACTATGAGGGCACAGGGGAGGGTAACCTCCCCCGGGGGCGTGCTCTCCTTGAGCACAGTGCAGAGGGGCTCCGGTGCGTTCCACTGGAGATCCCGGAGCCCCTCGTCATGCACCGAGTTAAGGGCCACCGGGGAGGTTTTAGTGGATAAAACCCCACATAACCGCCGCCTTCCCGCAGAAGGCGGGGTATCTTTTTGAAGATTTCCTCCCCGTTACCAAAAAGGCAAAATCGAGGCAAAGATCACGGGGCCGATCACCTATTCGGTGGTCGGAACAAATTCAAAACATAGTGGGACATTCCGACCGCCATAAGTTAAGCGGAGGACAGAGCGGTGTGGAGGCAGTTGATCGACGTATCGGTCAAGGCGCTTCAAGATAAGCACGACCTTCAGAAATGAAGAATACGTTGAAGAAGAATAAAATACGCTTAATCCCTAAACTATCCATGTTTGCTAAAATTAAATTACGCAGGAATTGAATTAGTGAAATTATTTTCATATTTAGTTTCAAGTAACATTTTCTGTCTCGTTTATTTTGAACATGTGCCTGTTAAACGCTAACCGCAATATGCAGACTCGCGTGAAATATCGTTAATTTTGCCATTGTGTTTCAACTATGGCAGAGTCTTGTCACGTAGATTTATTGTGGTAACGAGATGAATTTATGAAGGGAATTTTTAAAGCGACGTTGTCTTTCAGATCGATTAAAACATAATTTAATATGAATAGCGATGATATTATGTCTCAGCGCGCTTCGAGCAAGTTCAAACTTAGGATTTACGGATCAAGAAACTAACCTGTTAAACAGATAGAAGGAAGACAAGGAGATGTCATTCACGTTGCAGTCGACTGGACTGTGGAATATCCTTCCTAATTCTGTTCGCGGAAACCTACATGTACCTTGAATTTTTTTCTAAGACATGGGAAGTTTGCCGATTCTCACAAGGTGTGCGGCGGACTATGTCCTAATACTCTCTTTACAAAGAAGGCCTGTTCCCAGCAGTGGGACATATATAAAGGCTATTACGTTTATTATTATTATTCTCAAGTCACATTGACAGCATCGACTGCATTAGCCAAAACGTCGATGATTTAACAGAATCTTGTTTCGTTACGCTTCGTACTCATGAATTCTTTTTAAGAAGATTGCATCAGACTTCATCTTAGTCAACTATAATGCACATAAATACAATAACACCAAAGTGAGTCGCATCGTTGGGTAGATGACCCAACTCTCTCTTGATATCGGTTTTAATTTTAGTTCTTCAACTGTCACCAGCGGAAAAACGGGCCTACTCCTATCTCAAAGGCCGGCAACGCACCTTGTACTCCTCTGGTACTGTGGATATTCATGAGCGACGGTGATCACTTAAGATTAGGTGAGCCGTAAGCTCGTTTGCCACTTTTCTTATAAAAAAAAGTTAAAATTTTGAACTGTTTTTTACTGAAGCCGCCAACGCTAGCGTGCGCGGCATTTGTTAATTCCTTCGGTACGGTGACATCCTCTTCATTAAACTGACACAAGAGCAAGCTGGAAGCTTTGCTCATTAATTTTATGAAACGATACGACGTTGTTAATGCAGTTTTAAAACGTGAAGCGTTTTTTATTTTATTTTAAAGCGCTTTATATAATGAAAATTATTGCAGTGGAACTTGAAGCGGTTACTATGACGTAGTGAACGCTTTTCTGGTGCTGAAGTAGACATGTCTCAGAAGAGCATCTATTTTAGAGCGACCCCCACTCTTGTCTCCCGTAAAACTTTCATCATCTACCTCTAGTGTGTTTTAGACCCTACGACTGAAGTAAAACTTCTTTAGCTCTATGGGGCTGGGTTCATCACCCAGAAGTGCTGGCCGCGCTACAGTTGCGGACGCCTGACAATTGCGTATGCATGCGCCGTCGTCCGCCATTGTTCCTACTACCTGTCTCCAGGACTAACTTATCCAGGAACTCTCCGCTGTCGCGCGCGGTTGGGTTTGTTAATACCATATCACTGTACATTGATATATTTTGTTGCACAGAGTCTGTGTTTATCGAAGCTGCCTACAAATGCGTAGAAGGTGTTTGACTTTATTATATTTATATATTATTGTCAATACATCAAGCAGCTTTTATTTGTTTTAATTTTAATGTAACTAAGTTTTTATAACATCATATTGGTATTATCTGTAACGGTGTTATAATTTTTGTTGATTTAAATAAATAAATAAATAAAAATCTGTTTATATATCTATATAAATGTACAATATATTCACAAAATATAAAATAGACACAATTGTTCAAGATAAAGAAAATGTTCGTGCACTGCTCTCTCTGGCTTATACAGTTTGATACAGACAGTAGGCCTACCCTGTGTCTTAGTGGTGGATTCGACCGTATTCTTAACTATTAGACTAGAATTCTTATTGATATCTATTTATTCTTGACTTATCTCATTACTCTGCTATTTATTTTACCTCTCTTGCACTGCCTTGAAGTGATCGCTTAAAAGCGCCCTCTTGCCCACGTTTAGGTTTAATTTGTTTTTACTCAATTGTCTGTATCTACTGTCATGTGTGTAATGTGAACAATAAAGTGTATATCTATCTATCTATCTAGAATGTGTATATGTAATTATGTCTGTCTCATTAAAAAAGAACGATACCTGAATGTTTGTTTCAAAAGAAACGCGCAGTGATAACGTTCTTTGTTTGAACGAGCGACCTAGAAACTGTAACACTCGCATGAATTGTTGATTAAAGCGAACGTTCGTTCGTACGACGGTCTGATGGATAAAATCCCACAAAGGTTGCACATTCTCTGCATAGTCGGATAGATACGTGACATCCGTGAATACGCTTGTACTATGGTGTGGAACAAAATGATCTGGGAAAATCGAGTAACCACAAATGTGATAACAGGTGACAGGTAACAAGTGTTAAGAGTCAAAGCGTCACGAGACCTCATCGCGCCCTATCGCAGCAGAGGATGGGTCGCCATGGAATTAAGTTGGTAAGCCTCACAAAGGCCGACCACCATAGATATAATAATAATAATAGATACAGAAGGCAGTACTCCTGGACACGGCACGCATCGTCAGGAGGTTTCTCTCTATGTCGCCCTAACCGCCGGTTGCTTGAGCCCTGCTTCGTTGCCGGTGGCACACACTAGGTTAGGTTTTTATAATGTTTTTGTATGATATTTTTGTGTATTTTACTTTTTATATAAATATTATAAAAACTTAACCTAAGGATTCAAAATAAATAAATAAAATCTGTTTATATATCTATATAAATGTACAATATATTCACAAAATATAAAATAGACACAATTGTTCAAGATAAAGAAAATGTTCGTGCACTGCTCTCTCTGGCTTATACAGTTTGATACAGACAGTAGGCCTACCCTGAGTCTTAGTGGTGGATTCGACCGTATTCTTAACTATTAGACTAGAATTCTTATTGATATCTATTTATTCTTGACTTATCTCATTACTCTGCTATTTATTTTACCTCTCTTGCACTGCCTTGAAGTGATCGCTTAAAAGCGCCCTCTTGCCCACGTTTAGGTTTAATTTGTTTTTACTCAATTGTCTGTATCTACTGTCATGTGTGTAATGTGAACAATAAAGTGTATATCTATCTATCTATCTAGAATGTGTATATGTAATTATGTCTGTCTCATTAAAAAAGAACGATACCTGAATGTTTGTTTCAAAAGAAACGCGCAGTGATAACGTTCTTTGTTTGAACGAGCGACCTAGAAACTGTAACACTCGCATGAATTGTTGATTAAAGCGAACGTTCGTTCGTACGACGGACTGATGGATAAAATCCCACAAAGGTTGCACATTCTCTGCATAGTCGGATAGATACGTGACATCCGTGAATACGCTTGTACTATGGTGTGGAACAAAATGATCTGGGAAAATCGAGTAACCACAAATGTGATAACAGGTGACAGGTAACAAGTGTCAAGAGTCAAAGCGTCACGAGACCTCATCGCGCCCTATCGCAGCAGAGGATGGGTCGCCATGGAATTAAGTTGGTAAGCCTCACAAAGGCCGACCACCATAGATATAATAATAATAATAGATACAGAAGGCAGTACTCCTGGACACGGCACGCATCGTCAGGAGGTTTCTCTCTATGTCGCCCTAACCGCCGGTTGCTTGAGCCCTGCTTCGTTGCCGGTGGCACACACTAGGTTAGGTTTTTATAATGTTTTTGTATTTTGTATGATATTTTTGTGTATTTTACTTTTTATATAAATATTATAAAAACTTAACCTAAGGATTCAAAATAAATGAAAATTATTGCAGTGGAACTTGAAGCGGTTACTATGACATAGTGAACGCTTTTCTGGTGCTGAAGTAGACATGTCTCAGAAGAGCATCTATTTTAGAGCGACCCCACTCTTGTCTCCCGTAAAACTTTCATCATCTACCTCTAGTGTGTTTTAGACCCTACGACTGAAGTAAAACTTCTTTAGCTCTATGGGGCTGGGTTCATCACCCAGAAGTGCTGGCTGCGCTACAGTTGCGGACGCCTGACAATTGCGTATGCATGCGCCGTCGTCCGCCATTGTTCCTACTACCTGTCTCCAGGACTAACTTATCCAGGAACTCGCTGCTGCGCGCGGTTGGTTTGTTAATACCATATCACTGTACATTGATATATTTTGTTGCACAGAGTCTGTGTTTATCGAAGCTGCCTACAAATGCGTAGAAGGTGTTTGACTTTATTATATTTATATATTATTGTCAATACATCAAGCAGCTTTTAATTTGTTTTAATTTTAATAATATATATTTAACTAAGTTTTTATAACATCATATTGGTATTATCTGTAACGGTGTTATAATTTTGTTGATTTAAATAAATAAATAAATAAATAAAATCAATTAGAATCTAACCAAACTTTCATCAAACTACTCTTAAAGTGCATCATTTCCAATAAAAAATGAATAATCAAAATCTGTTGGAGTGATATTGCACATACTAGTTACAAATTTAACACTTGCATGGTTTTCTCGTAGATGTAATTGTCAGAATTAGACTGAATTACATATAGCCGTGGTAGCTCAGTGTCCGGGCAGTTGGCTCTTGTTGCATAGTACGCTAGCAACCCGAGTTCGATCCCCGGTGCCGGCACCAATAAATTTGCTGTTGCAATTTTATGTGCCGATTAACCACGCGCTCGGCGGTGAAGGAAAACATCGTGAGGAAACCTACATGTACCTTGAATTTTTTCTAAGACATGGGAAGTTTGCCGATTCTCACAAGGTGTGCGGCGGACTATGTCCTAATACTCTCTTTACAAAGAAGGCCTGTTCCCAGCAGTGGGACATATATATTATATATATAAAGGCTGTAACTTTAACTTTAACATATTAATTTACGCAACAAGCACCAGCTATCAAACAAAGACAGTGCGATGTTTGTAATAAGACAGTGAACGTTTACGGTTTGGGGACCTTCAAGAAACGAGCCTACTCCTATCTCAAAGGCCGGCAACGCACCTTCAACTCCTCTGGTACTGTGGATATTCATGAGCGACGGTGATCACTTAAGATCCAGTGAGCCGTAATAAAAACATTATTATTATTATTATTATTATTATTATTATTATTATTATTATTATTATTATTATTATTATTATTATTATTATTATTATTATTATTATTATTATTATTATTATTATTATTATTATTATTATTATTATTATTATTATTATTATTATTATTATTATTATTATTATTATTATTATTATTATTATTATTATTATTATTATTATTATTATTATTATTATTATTATTATTATTATTATTATTATTATTATTATTATTATTATTATTATTATTATTATTATTATTATTATTATTATTATTATTATTATTATTATTATTATTATTATTATTATTATTATTATTATTATTATTATTATTATTATTATTATTATTATTATTATTATTATTATTATTATTATTATTATTATTATTATTATTATTATTATTATTATTATTATTATTATTATTATTATTATTATTATTATTATTATTATTATTATTATTATTATTATTATTATTATTATTATTATTATTATTATTATTATTATTATTATTATTATTATTATTATTATTATTATTATTATTATTATTATTATTATTATTATTATTATTATTATTATTATTATTATTATTATTATTATTATTATTATTATTATTATTATTATTATTATTATTATTATTATTATTATTATTATTATTATTATTATTATTATTATTATTATTATTATTATTATTATTATTATTATTATTATTATTATTATTATTATTATTATTATTATTATTATTATTATTATTATTATTATTATTATTATTATTATTATTATTATTATTATTATTATTATTATTATTATTATTATTATTATTATTATTATTATTATTATTATTATTATTATTATTATTATTATTATTATTATTATTATTATTATTATTATTATTATTATTATTATTATTATTATTATTATTATTATTATTATTATTATTATTATTATTATTATTATTATTATTATTATTATTATTATTATTATTATTATTATTATTATTATTATTATTATTATTATTATTATTATTATTATTATTATTATTATTATTATTATTATTATTATTATTATTATTATTATTATTATTATTATTATTATTATTATTATTATTATTATTATTATTATTATTATTATTATTATTATTATTATTATTATTATTATTATTATTATTATTATTATTATTATTATTATTATTATTATTATTATTATTATTATTATTATTATTATTATTATTATTATTATTATTATTATTATTATTATTATTATTATTATTATTATTATTATTATTATTATTATTATTATTATTATTATTATTATTATTATTATTATTATTATTATTATTATTATTATTATTATTATTATTATTATTATTATTATTATTATTATTATTATTATTATTATTATTATTATTATTATTATTATTATTATTATTATTATTATTATTATTATTATTATTATTATTATTATTATTATTATTATTATTATTATTATTATTATTATTATTATTATTATTATTATTATTATTATTATTATTATTATTATTATTATTATTATTATTATTATTATTATTATTATTATTATTATTATTATTATTATTATTATTATTATTATTATTATTATTATTATTATTATTATTATTATTATTATTATTATTATTATTATTATTATTATTATTATTATTATTATTATTATTATTATTATTATTATTATTATTATTATTATTATTATTATTATTATTCTCAAGTCACATTGACAGCATCACCGCATTAGCCAGAACGTCGATGATTTAACAGAATCTTGTTCGTTACGCTTCGTACTAATGAATTCTTTTAAGAAGATTGCATCAGACTTCATCTTAGTCAACTATAATGCACATAAATACAATAACACCAAAGTGAGTCGCATCGTTGGGTAGATGACCCAACTCTCTCTTGATATCGGTTTTAATTTTAGTTCTTCAACTGTCACCAGCGGAAAAACGGGCCTACTCCTATCTCAAAGGCCGGCAACGCACCTTGTACTCCTCTGGTACTGTGGATATTCATGAGCGACGGTGATCACTTAAGATTAGGTGAGCCGTAAGCTCGTTTGCCACTTTTCTTATAAAAAAAAGTTAAAATTTTGAACTGTTTTTACTGAAGCCGCCAACGCTATGCGCGGCATTTGTTAATTCCTTCGGTACGGTGACATCCTCTTCATTAAATCCGACACAAGAGCAAGCTGGAAGCTTTGCTCATTAATTTTATGAAACGATACGACGTTGTTAATGCAGTTTTAAAACGTGAAGCGTTTTTTATTTTATTTTAAAGCGCTTTATATAATGAAAATTATTGCAGTGGAACTTGAAGCGGTTACTATGACATAGTGAACGCTTTTCTGGTGCTGAAGTAGACATGTCTCAGAAGAGCATCTATTTTAGAGCGACCCCACTCTTGTCTCCCGTAAAACTTTCATCATCTACCTCTAGTGTGTTTTAGACCCTACGACTGAAGTAAAACTTCTTTAGCTCTATGGGGCTGGGTTCATCACCCAGAAGTGCTGGCTGCGCTACAGTTGCGGACGCCTGACAATTGCGTATGCATGCGCCGTCGTCCGCCATTGTTCCTACTACCTGTCTCCAGGACTAACTTATCCAGGAACTCCCGCTGCTGCGCGCGGTTGGGTTTGTTAATACCATATCACCGTACATTGATATATTTTGTTGCACAGAGTCTGTGTTTATCGAAGCTGCCTACAAATGCGTAGAAGGTGTTTGACTTTATTATATTTATATATTATTGTCAATACATCAAGCAGCTTTTAATTTGTTTTAATTTTAATAATATATATTTAACTAAGTTTTTATAACATCATATTGGTATTATCTGTAACGGTGTTATAATTTTTGTTGATTTAAATAAATAAATAAATAAAAATCTGTTTATATATCTATATAAATGTACAATATATTCACAAAATATAAAATAGACACAATTGTTCAAGATAAAGAAAATGTTCGTGCACTGCTCTCTCTGGCTTATACAGTTTGATACAGACAGTAGGCCTACCCTGTGTCTTAGTGGTGGATTCGACCGTATTCTTAACTATTAGACTAGAATTCTTATTGATATCTATTTATTCTTGACTTATCTCATTATTCTGCTATTTATTTATTTTATCTCTCTTGTACTGCCTTGAAGTGATCGCTTAAAAGCGCCCTCTTGCCCACGTTTAGGTTTAATTTGTTTTTACTCAATTGTCTGTATCTACTGTCATGTGTGTAATGTGAACAATAAAGTGTATATCTATCTATCTATCTATCTATCTATCTATCTATCTATCTATCTATCTAGAATGTGTATATGTAATTATGTCTGTCTCATTAAAAAAGAACGATACCTGAATGTTTGTTTCAAAAGAAACGCGCAGTGATAACGTTCTTTGTTTGAACGAGCGACCTAGAAACTGTAACACTCGCATGAATTGTTGATTAAAGCGAACGTTCGTTCGTACGACGGTCTGATGGATAAAATCCCACAAAGGTTGCACATTCTCTGCATAGTCGGATAGATACGTGACATCCGTGAATACGATTGTACTATGGTGTGGAACAGAATGATCTGGGAAAATCGAGTAACCACAAATGTGATAACAGGTGACAGGTAACAAGTGTCAAGAGTCAAAGCGTCGAGACCTCATCGCGCCCTATCGCAGCAGAGGATGGGTCGCCATGGAATTAAGTTGGTAAGCCTCACAAAGGCCGACCACCATAGATATAATAATAATAATAATAATAATAAAATCTTTATTTTCAAAACCAAAAAACATATAAAGCAAGTGTACAATGTTTGGATCTTCTTTTAAGTATAAAATATTCTTGTGCCAGAAGATCCAGCTCTTCCTTAACCATATCATCTATTTTTTTTTGTTTTACAGTTAATTAGTTTAAAGTAATTATATGTATGTATGTGTGTGTGTGTGTGTCAGTGTGTGTGAATGTGTGTATTTATGTGAGATTACAATAAAAACATATATAACTAGATCGCCTATATTATCATACAAGTAGGAGTAAAAGCATTTACTTCTGTTTAAAATAACAAGTATATTTACGTGTAAAAACAAAAATCAACCAATCAAATCGAATCAAACGTCAAACGCTATTACGGGCGGACGCTTTTTGTATTTTCGAATTATAGTATAAAATAAAATCAATTAGAATCTAACCAAACTTTCATCAAACTACTCTTAAAGTGCATCATTTCCAATAAAAAAATAAATAATCAAAATCGGTTGCTAATATTGCATATACTAGATACAAATTTAACACTTGCATGGTTTTCTCGTAGATGTAATTGTCAGAATTAGACTAAATTACATATAGCCGTGGTAGCTCAGTGTCCGGGCAGTTGGCTCTTGTTGCATAGTACGCTAGCAACCCGAGTTCGATCCCCGGTGCCGGCACCAATAAATTTGCTGTTGCAATTTTATGTGCCGATTAACCACGCGCTCGGCGGTGAAGGAAAACATCGTGAGGAAACCTACATGTCTTAGAAAATTTTTCTAAGGCATGTGAAGTCTACCAATCCGCACTAGGGCCGCGTGGTGGACTATGCCCTTATACTCTCTTTACAGAGAAGGCCTGTGCCCAGCAGTGGGACATATATATTATATATATAAAGGCTGTAACTTTAACTTTAACATATTAATTTACGCAACAAGCACCAGCTATCAAACAAAGACAGTGCAATGTTTGTAATAAGACAGTGAACGTTTACGGTTTGGGGACCTTCAAGAAACGAGCCTACTCCTATCTCAAAGGCCGGCAACGCACCTGCAGCTCCTCTGGTGATGTGGATGTTCATGGGCGACGGTGATCACTTAAGATCCCGGTGAGCCGTAATAAAAACAAAAAAGAACCATCAAAATCAGTTCACCCAGTCGAAAGTTATGGGGTTAAAAACATTAAGAAAAAAATCACAAAAGAGTTGAGAACCTCCTCCTTTTTTAAAGTTGGCTAAAAAGGTTCGGTTTCAAAAATTAGGTCGATCTCACTACACCAAGCTTTTGTCTACAATGTAGCGCGGGATAGGCTCGAATAGTGGTTTTTGGTGTCAAGACACACTTGTAAGTACCTCTTAACTTAATTAGCCAGCATCAGCATCTTGGAATAGGACTTATTTACAGATTTTATCATGATATGGTCGTAATTTTAAATTACCTACGCTTTATTTCTCTTTATTTGGGACAATAAACAATAGCACAATTGAAATTGTAAAAGACTTAATACAATAAAATATGTAACTGCACTACCAACTACATTATCGACAAATGAATACCACTATTTTAAACATGCAATGCAACACTTTCGTGCGACAATTTAAATGCATAAATAAATAAATATCAAATTAAAGAAAAAAATACTTATAGTTGAACTAATGAATCCTTACAAACTACGTTTTGGTATCTCTCCTCCACCCCTCGCGGCGGTTTTCTCAATGCCATCAGCCTTGACCATCTCGTGGGAATAGCCTGTAGTTGGTGATCCGTCGCCACTTTCCCCTGTGTACAGCCGTGTAGGGCATGCTAACAAAGGTGTTAACGAGAGTGCTACGGAACTGATCCAGCGTGTTGGGCTTCGACCTCTAGGTTTAGTAGATTTTGTCGTAGACAACCTTCTTTAAATTGTCACTGTTTTTGTGACTGTGTAACCAAAATATTCTAGGATCTTCTATAGGCATATAGTAGATAGCTTAGCTATGACTTTGTGTTCACTTAGAATGGATACTTTGGTAGCATGGTTGCTATTTATAGAGACTTTTAATGCTATAATAATAATAACTTGCGTACGATTTAAAGCTTAAAGCAGTGTATTGATACAGTCATGAAAAACGATAGAAAACTTTTTTCCAAATCCACAACTGCTATTTATATATCTGTCTTAGGATTACACGAATCCAGACAATGATTTCCTCGACGTCTCACAGCGCTTCATACATGTTCGAATGCTTCCGCACTTACTCAAATTGATCCTGTTTGAATAGTGGCCTACATAGTAGGTAATTACGTTTACCTTATACGTATTTATAACTTTAAAGTGTAAGTCTTGAATCTATTTTTTTGTTGATGAGGGGAAGGGGGAATCTTTAACAAGATACTCCGCGACAGTTTATGTGAGGTTCTAACTCACTAAAACCTCCCTTCTCACCCTGATGACCCTCTTCGGTGCATGGCGAGGGGCTCTTGTATCTGCACTGCGGTATTAAGAACGTCCCCAGTTACTCCCTCTGTCAAAACCCTTGCAGTGGTAAGGCTATACTGGACCACCCATATCGCTTTCTTCCTCGGTCTACTGCATCAGAAGACAAAGACCCCCATCATTTTGATTTGTATATGTTATGCATGGTGTAAAGGGAGAAAATAATATTCGTAAAATGCTCAATCCAACTAACTACTATTTAAAGTAATAAGGAATAATACCGTATTTGTGTAATTAGCTCTCCAATTAACGCTTTATAATTACCTAATTTTAAAGTGTTAATATGGGTACAGCATGTTAGATAGATATATGCCATCGTCAATAAGATACACAGTTCTTCAATACATTCTTTTGTTATATCTGAAAGGTTCTAGGCAGCGTTTTCGTAGAAAACTTCCAGACGGTTTATATTTTTCCGAAATATCGATATATTTTTGCTAATGTATACGGAAACTTAATTAATTATATACTAAAACCTTCCTCGAGAACCGCTCTATCACTTGTAGAGCATAGCAAAACAACAGTGTAGTAGTTTTTGAGTTTATCGCGAACAGACAGACAGGCGGTAAGGGACTCTGTTTTATACAATGTAAGGAAAAATATATTTGTAAGAAAGACAGATATGTAAGATCGACGAACCCGAATAATAATGCGATGATTTAAATAGGCACTCGAGGTCTACAAATCAATCGTATCGATGACGTTCGGGTTTAATTGGAGAGGGCGCGCCAGTCGCTAACGATGTCACCGACCTCTCCAGCTTCCGTTTGTACAGCTTGTCGACCTTTTTGTAAACTTGGTACACTGAATAATCCTCATTAGTGTCTTCTTTCTATACTCACCGTTGTGGATTTCTTTTCTTTCCTTTTATAAGATTACATCTGTAGTGTACAACTTTTGTCTCTCCGTTTTCAATTTGGCTTTAGATGAATGTTGTCAATTGCTATTTTCGTTCTTCCACAATAGTGCTCGTTTCAACGTACTATTTTTAAGAGTTCCCTGGTATATCTTTTGTATAGTATAATAGTATATATAATAGTATATGTATGTATTTGTATAATAGTTATATGGAATCAAACTAACTACACAACAATAAAGTTCAATATCAGTATTGTTGCTACGCGTGCACTATCGTTAACAATGAGGAGTCAATAGCCTTATTTAGGGTACGAGCTGCGAATCGTAGGGTCGTGGGTTCGAATCCGCCATTCGACTGTTGAAGTGAACCATCTCTCTGTGGGCATGTTCGGGTACAGCAGGCTCCAGGTGAGGAGAGATGTCGCACTGGTAAAATATGTGTGCAGGGTGCTGCGGGGCTGGTTTCATCACCCAAAACTACTGGCCGCTGCTGCCTACAAATGCGTAGAAGGTGTTTGACTCTATTATATTTATATATTTATTGTCAATACATCAAGCAGCTTTTATTTGTTTTAATTTTAATTTAACTAAGTTTTTATAACATCATATTAGATTATCTGTAACGGTGTTATAATTTTTGTTGATTTAAATAAATAAATAAATCTCCTAACACAAGCCTTAGCTTATTTGGAATGGTTAACAAGAACGTTAATAATATTTGAAAAAAAAAATGTTAGCATTCTTTTAAAAAAATACAAAATATATATAATTACAAGTAAAAATCAGAGCGACTTCATATCCAATAGGAATATTACTAAATAGAATTAGTCAGAACCTAACCAAATTCTCATCAAACTTTTTGAACCTTCTCACCAAGTTTTTTGAAATCGGTTGGCATGATATTAAATTATTCGACCATTTGTCGTGCACATACATAATGTAAACGTTATATACTTATATGGTTGTCTCATGGATACCACAGTCAGAACTGGACTAAATTTAACTGGGAGCATACTGAAGAAACCACAATGCAAATAAAAAAAACATTACAGACGAAACGAATTGAGAAACTCTTTCTTTTTTGAAGTCGGTTAGAAATTCGTATCAATAGAGACCCTCCTCGAAACCAGACGTGACAAAATTCGCATTTGCAAGATACAGGAGAGTAGGCGGCGATAGTATGGTCACGTTAAGAGGAGGCCCTCCGACTACGCAGGAACCTGGCGCTACAACTTTCCCTTCCCGGTCAAAGATTCAGAGGAAGACCCAAGACAAGAGTGCAAGTTTGCCAAAGACGATATCAGGGACAGAGCGAAAAGCAGGAAAGCTGATCCTACCACCATGTGGGACCGATAGCAAGGATGAGAGAGAGAGAGAGAACCTTCTCCTTTTTCTGAAGACGGTTAAGTAATGAAAATAAGTGCAGCATACTACGTAAATAAATGAAACATTTTCCCCACACACTGTTATGCCAATTACTGATATTGTATTTCAGCTACAAACTCAAATTACACGCATTGCACAAAGTTCAACGTAAATTAGTACATGCAGGAGCGTTTTCGCTCGGGGGAACGGAAAATTTGAAATTTATTGGACAGTGAAGCGAAGTTACTAAATGGTAAGTTATTTTACGTGAACTTTGATTATATTTACCATTTATATTGCACTTATGTATTTTTACGGTCTGCCAAAAATGCCTAAGTAAATTGGTGACTCGGTTAGCGAAATTAAATAGTCGCCCCAGAAGGTGTGGTATACAAACTACCTCTATATTATCTACCTCTATAACTTTTTTATTTATAATGCCTGAGTGCCATCTATTGCATTATATTATACATATATTGGCATTGTACTGGTACAATTTATACACCTCGACAGAATAATGGTGATAGAAAAGAGGAAGCATGTTTCTTGCCTTCTTCCTGCCTTAAGTCTTAGGGCTGTCGTTTTTCCGCATGTACACATTTTAAAGAATTGCGCCAATACGAAAAGATTTTATATATTTGAGCAGAAAGACACAGAGTTAGTAACAACCAATATAGTATGTATAGGTATAAGGGTATTGCCCGCCACATGGTCCTAGTGTGGATTGGCAGACTTCACATGTTTTAGAAAACATTTTTTTTCTTCAATAAATCGCAACCACAGACTTGTGTCCGTGCTCTTTTGTAATGTTCTAGAATTGGTTACTATGGATTTTTAATAACTGTGCTACCTCTACAGTTACTAATTTTTTATAATACCTGATTTTTAAAGGTGGTGTTGGAGAATGCTCTGGTTCACGCGTAGAAGACGCCCCGTTGCATTGTTATAAGTTTCTCCGCGACCGCTGCGTCCCCGTTTCTCATGGCCATTTTAGGTTGTAATCTATTATTTTCTCTTCTGATGCGACCATTGCCTTTGTCACTAGTCTTCCTGTGGCGTCGTCACAGTCATCTGTGTAATAGACACAGCTGACGATGTGTCGGGATATCACCACTACAGCAAGTCGGACGCTGTCGTGCAGTTGCAGCTTTTTCGTCACTGTTCTGATGACCAGCACTGATCCGTACGTGAGGCCTTGGGCCTCGTGCACGGTAAGGATGCGCGAGCCTGCCCCCGATCCGTATCGCTGGTTGGAAAGGGATTCCTTTTCGATCTGGGTGTATACCAGGAATAATGTATCGGGGAGGGTTGGTGTTAGAAAATATTTAAGACACAAGTTAACCTGAAGAGGTTTTTCTTCACCGCCGAGCATTTGGTAAAACAGAAGATAACACAGTCTGATAATGTTGTTTTGAAGAAGCAAAGAGGTGTGCCTATCGTACTAGGTGGAACACTGTGATCTCTAAAACCCTTCTGGATGACTGGCGGTGTTAGTATTATTGTATCGTATTAACGAGACTACCTATGAAACTATTTAACTTTTTTGTAATTTTGTATATTTAAAATGTTCCTTGCGTTGGTGTTCAAAAATACGTAAGTAACTATTTCTAGAGTATTTTAATTAATTTTCTGAAAGGTCCAATTATTCAATCAATAAATAACAAACCCTAATGGCTTGTGGATTGGGATATGATTTGCTAGAAATTTCGATTTGTTGAATCACTTTGGCATGCCGCTGATAGAGTTCGACTTTGAATCGTCTATTCAATTTGTTGGCAGGTACGTGATTCGAATTTGAAACTTGTAATACAGCTCTAATAAATTTTGTGTTATATTCAAAAATATTTAAGTTGTAGCAAGACAGACAAGATCTATAATTTCCATAATAATAAAATAGTTTAAAAACGTTAAAACTCTCAGACTAGATATAAATGGTAACTACATATTAGAGCGTGTGGGCCATATACCTATGTAAAAATAAATTATTCGATCGATCTTCCTTTATAAGCGACCTTTTATCCTATTTAGTCCCATTACCAACTTCCATCTCATCACTATTATGTATACGTGATGTAAGTATTTATAAATGTATAACTAAATTTATTATTTTTAATGACTTAAAAATATAGTTTGTAATTATTTGATGTTAATTTTTACGAGTATATATATATGTATTGTATTTTATTTAGCGATATTAACTTAAACATATCCTTTAAATAGAATCTTCCTACTCCTTCTCTTTTCCTAATAATTTCTTATTATCCCGTTTCCTAACCTTCTTACCTAAACTATGTCGTTGGCTAAATGCACAAACCGTGCGGAGCCATATATAAAAAAAGAAAGAACTAACTAACAGGTTGTTATAAATATAAATATATATATAAAACTTAACCTAAGACTTCAAAACAAATAAATAATATACATTAACATACAAAAAACAATTTTTATATGAACACAAGAAATCGCTCTCAACGAAATTCCCTATTGTATTAGCATCAATTGGAGTAAGTGCGGGAAGCATAGCTGTTTCTGTTAAGCACTATCCGACAATCTCAAGGGAAATCATTGCATGGATTCGAATAATCCTGAGACAGCCTTGTTGACAGATGAATAAATATAGTGCGTCGCTAAAATGCTACTTTTATGTTAACGTTGGAGCTCTAAGATGGTCATTTCTATTTCTTTTTTTAATAGGAAAAAGATGTGCAGATATAGTGAGAAATTATTTTCCTCCGGAAAAACTCGAATCTTAACACACCTAAACTGTCAACGAATGATCGTATTAAATGAGTGATATTTTCATGTTCATTAATTTTAGGCCTGTCCACCATTCGATGCGCTCTCCCCTTTTTTTAGCGGGTCCTTCTTTTGTGCCAAGCGTGAGCAAATTCCCTGAACTAGAGGAAGTTGCCCTCCGAGGAGACCAGATTGCGGTAGTAGACCGGTGTCAGACCATTAGTAATATAGGTCGCAAATCATCATACAGTGGGCATGACCAGAGCACACGTTGACGAGCCTCTGCATCCTGTCCACAATCACACGCAGTCTCATCGCATAAACGCATCTCGTACAGCCTTTTACGAAAATCACCGTGACCCGTTAGGAGATGCAAAGTCACATATTTCGGTGCGATCCAAGTTGCTTTGAGTCGATCTTCAACTAATATACTACTAGTAATACTAGTGATAGTAGTATATTATGTTTAAACACGTTATTCTATTTCTTTGTAATGCTATTTTAAAGAGCATTTTATAGCTTTATTTTTATTATAGTGCTATTTATCACTGTAACATCTACGTTACTGCGTTTACTTCACTGTGACAAATATCATCTCGTAGCATCGCGGCTCGCCGGGAGCGCTCATATTTTCTCATCTTTTGTTGTTTACAGAATCCAAGGGCTTTAACGTTATATTTATGTAATGCCATTTGTTAAGGAGCGTAATGTGTTGAAAATCAAAACGACAAATGCTTTAAGTGGGCACTTTAAGAAAAGCATAGACTATAGAGATTATTCGTAATATATCACTTTCTAGTAGTTATGCGAATTTTGACTATAAAAGAATATGACTTATGTTACCTAGCGATTATTATGTATAATGACTACTTGCAATGATATCTTAGTGATTTATCTGAACCTTATTGTATCTTTAATTCATAATTAATAATTTAGTTGAACATCACATAAACTTGGCATTGTAAACAATAATTTAACTTTATTAGTACGTTATTTGTTTTCTAATTAATTTTATAGAAGATTGTGAAGATAAAAAGATCATTCCATTATATTTCACTTGGTAATAGTTATGCGAAGTATGACTTTTGTTGAAAAGCTTTTATAATGTAAGTATATGTTAGCTAGCAACACACGGCACCCAGCGATTATTATGTATAATAACTTGCAATGATATCTTAGTGATTTACCTGAACCTTATTGTATCTTTAATTCATAATTAATAATTTAGTTGAACATCACATAAACTTGGAATTGTGAACAATAATTTAACTTTATTAGTACGTTATTTGTTTTCTAATTAATTCTATAGAAGATTGTGAAGATAAAAAGATCATTCCACTTCCACACTATTTCACTTGGTAATAGTTATGCGAATTTCGACTAAAAACAGTATGACGTATGTTGAAAAGCTTTTATAATGTAAGTATATGTTAGCTAGCAACACACTGCGATTATTATGTATAATAACTTGCAATGATATCTTAGTAATTTACCTGAACCTTATTGTATCTTTAATTCATAAATTATGTTTTAGTTGATCATCATATTAACTTGGCATTGTAAAAATTATTGATTGTGAGGATGTGCTATTGGACGCTATAATATCATTATCTATATAATCATTAAAATAATTCCTATTACAATGTTACATCTGAATAAAACGAGTGTATTAGTTATTAGAGGATTTCATTTCACAAGACCTAAAGGTTATCACTATACTTGTCGCTTATTTTAAGTGTTTGCGTGTCGGTAAAGAGTGCACCAATCTGTCTATATAAAAAACGGGACTATATACACTCCATTCACTTTGTATTTCCGTGACTTCCTCCTCATTTATCACATACACTTTAATATATATATGATCATTCCATTATATTTCACTTGGTAATAGTTATGCGAATTTTGACTATAAAAGAATATGACTTATGTTACCTAGCGATTATTATGTATAATAACTTCCAATGATATCTTAGCGATTTACCTGAACCTTATTGTATCTTTAATTCATAAATTATGTTTTAGTTGATCATCATATTAACTTGGCATTGTAAACAATAATTTAACTTTATTAGTACGTTATTTGTTTTCTAATTAATTTTATAGAAGATTGTGAAGATAAAAAGATCATTCCATTATATTTCACTTGGTAATAGTTATGCGAATTTTGACTATAAAAGAATATGACTTATGTTACCTAGCGATTATTATGTATAATAACTTCCAATGATATCTTAGCGATTTACCTGAACCTTATTGTATCTTTAATTCATAAATTATGTTTTAGTTGATCATCATATTAACTTGGCATTGTAAACAATAATTTAACTTTATTAGTACGTTATTTGTTTTCTAATTAATTTTATAGAAGATTGTGAAGATAAAAAGATCATTCCATTATATTTCACTTGGTAATAGTTATGCGAATTTTGACTATAAAAGAATATGACTTATGTTACCTAGCGATTATTATGTATAATAACTTGCAATGATATCTTAGTGATTTACCTGAACCTTATTGTATCTTTAATTCATAAATTATGTTTTAGTTGATCATCATATTAACTTGGCATTGTAAAAATTATTGATTGTGAGGATGTGCTATTGGACGCCATTCGTTAAAATAATTCCTTGTACAATGTTACATCTGAATAAAACGAGTGTATTAGTTATTCGAGTATTTCATTCCACAAGACCTAAAAGTTATCACATATACTTGTCACTTATTTTAAGTGTTTGCGTGTCCGTGTAGAGTTCACCAATCTGTCTATATATAAAACGGGACTATAAAGATCATTCCATTATATTTCACTTGGTAATAGTTATGCGAATTTCGACTAAAAAACAGTATGACGTATGTTGAAAAGCTTTTATAATGTAAGTATATGTTAGCTAGCAACACACTGCGATTATTATGTATAATAACTTCCAATGATATCTTAGCGATTTACCTGAACCTTATAGTAACTGTCCAAGCCGAGGTTACCCCTCACCGGGGGAACCCTTGTGTCGAGTTACTAGCGATAGAGGTTCAGGCTGAGCGAACTAAGAGCAATGCCACCTCTCAATCCGGTGAAGCAGTCAAGGCCAGCTTCTCTGGCTAATCTGTGTAGTTCGTCATAAAAAAATGCGATTTCTTGTGTTCATTTAAAATTGTTTTTTTTTTGTTATAATAGTTAAAGTTACAGCCTATATATTATAGAGGCATATGGCCCACACGCTCTAATATGTAGTTAACATTAGATCTAACTTCCCTTGATTTAACTTAGGCTGTCTCTTCGTGAACACTCATTTTATTTTGGTTTTGTTGTTTTAAGTTGATTAACTACGTGCTTGGCGGAGGGGAAACATCGTGAGGAAAGCTGTATGTGTTAGAAAATTGCTTGACTATGATTTTACCATATGTTAAATGAAAATGTAATCCTGGTAATTCACTAGGTTATTCGAGATACAAAATTCTCAAAGTACTTATCATTCAAAGACTCCATCACGATACGTGCAAGAGGTACCATAGAATTGACAAATCATTTCCCGTAGGCGTTTCTGATTCGAGGACCATCAAAACAAAACGCAAAGTGGAAACGACAAGCAGACATCTAATCTACATAATGCCATGGTCTTAGGGCGGTATTACACTATTATGTTTCAAAATACTACTTTTTTTTAGTGCAATTTAATAGAGCAAGAAAAGTGATCTAATAAAAGCTAAGAGCTACGACTTAAGGACTAGAAAATTTATTAAAACTTTTGGTTACATTCATATACATTTGACAAATTAAACACAAACCGCAGTATAAACACCATATAACCATTGCAGCACACATTATTAGTAATAATCCTTGCGCGTTTCCTCTATTTTATGGGCAGACCCCATCCGGCTCTCACGGGCGCCCTCTGATCGGAATGCTTACGCGTAACATAGTAACCGTCCAAGCCGAGGTTACCCCTCACCGGGGGAACCCTTGTGTCGAGTTACTAGCGATAGAGGTTCAGGCTGAGCGAACTAAGAGCAATGCCACCTCTCAATCCGGTGAAGCAGTCAAGGCCAGCTTCTCTGGCTAATCTGTGTAGTTCGTCATAAAAAAATGCGATTTCTTGTGTTCATTTAAAATTGTTTTTTTTTTGTTATAATAGTTAAAGTTACAGCCTATATATTATAGAGGCATATGGCCCACACGCTCTAATATGTAGTTAACATTAGATCTAACTTCCCTTGATTTAACTTAGGCTGTCTCTTCGTGAACACTCATTTTATTTTTGGTTTTTGTTGTTGTTTTTATGAATTGTGTATTATTTGGTATTACATCGTTTGTTCTTTAATATATACTCGTATGTATATTTATCTTGTATATTTATGTGTTCTTTGTAAGTTAGAGCAAGTGTAGGCACTATGCGGACAGCAAAAGCTTCGAGCTAGCTCTTACTCGTAGATCTCACAATCTATTATAACACTACTTTTCGGGCTAATTTGTGTTGGTTCGTCAAATGAAAATGTCTCTGTCTACCCCGCTAAGGTTATAAGGATGTGATAGCTTGTAAAATTGTAATAAAAGCTTGGTAACGCTTAAGGTATGCAACGACCTTTAAATAAAATTTTCTTTGCTTTTGTAATCCTCATAATGGATGTAGACTCGTTGGAGTGTCCTGCGGAATTTACACGGATTTGTGCCCAATTATCAATTGTTTTCCTTATACAATTGTGTTGTGCAAATATTTACAAAGTGGCCTGTATAACAAAATTTAAACTCTATTTTTTTTTCCTAATCATCCTGTATTATTAAAAAAATGTGGTGTAATGGGACACCACTTAGGAAGGAAGTTCCTTAGGATAATATAGAGGCAACACAATTTGCAAAAAAATCACGTAATTTTATATTTATGTACTTTTTTTTCTTCATTCCAATCCTATGTACATTATTGTTATTTTTATTATATACATAATATATTATTCATATGTATTCGTATTATATTTATTGTATTTATACAACCTGCTTAAATCTATATATATAAAAGAGAAAATGTGTGGGTTTGTTCCTTATAGGCTCCGACCGGACCGATTTCAAATAAAGTTTTAGGGAATCTTCAGATTGCTCTGGCGAGTAATCCTATAAAGTTTAGTGACGATCGGAGCACTCCTCTTTTTGAACTGTCAGGTATAGTAAATTATGATGATATTCTATTGTTTTGTAACCCAAATTTCTATTTATTACATGCGTTCTGTATATTTATGTCATTATGAACCATATTGAAGTACAATGGAGTATACTGAAGTATAATGAAAATAATAAATCCCCTAATGATAAGAATGATATTATATTTACTGATATGTACATGGGTGTAGGTACAGGGGTGTAATCTTCACCCGCTCGAGAAGAGATAGAACACGGAGAGAAATGAACAATTTAATATATAGTGAGAGTTAAATTGAACATTTAATGATGTAAGTTTATTGTTTAAATAGAATAAAGCAAAATCATGCCCGGCGAAGCTGGTATGCTAGTTGCGTATAGAAATAGTAACAGATTAATTTTTTTTTTTTTAAAAGAAAGCTAGAAATATTTTTTTTTCAGAAATATTACTAACAATCCTGTTAACCATTCCAACTAAGCTTAAGCTTGTGCTAGGACATGGTTCACGGCAATAGTCCAATGGTGGATTCGAACCCACGACCTTACGATTCGTCGACGTACCCTAAACCATTAGGCTATTGACGCTTACAGTAGAATACGCGCGTATTAAGTAGTTCCGGGCACCGCTGAAAATAAACGCTGTGGCAGCCCTGCGAAAGCATTTAATGTTCAACTTTATTTTGTTTATTTCGTTTCATTAATTGTTTTTCATTTGTTTGTATCATGCCAATAAAGAAAATGTCTACGTCTGTATATACTCGTATGTCCAACTGTTGGGCCTAGGCCTTCTCGTCGTCGTTCTTAAGCAGCAGTTTCCTTTAACACTGATATGTCTTCACATCCCATATCTACAGCACATACTTGGTAATAATCTTACGTGGAAATTCTGATAAATTTTCCCAACATATTCGCTTCCTTTCTTCTTTTTTTTCACTTATTTTTTTCAATTACGGTGACAGTGAGTCATGCCTGTCATGTATATTAATGTGACGTTTAATTTACAATTTCCATGTTCATATTGCCCATCGCAAATTTTCACCTTGTATACGAAATTGTATTTCTTTTCTTGAATAGGTAGATTTTTATTGAAATGAACGCTTTGTTGTGTAAATTAGCAAAAATTGCCGCTTTCAGTGCGTTGAATATTTATATTTGGAAGAGAAAGCGGGGAACCATTTAGAGTGTTGTCGGATCTCTTTGAGAGATTACATTTTATCTCAGACCAATTATTTTTGGTACATTTTGTAAATATCTTTTATGTTTGTTATAGCTAAACGAATAGCTCAAGATAAAATACAGTAACCTAGATAGAGGTTTCATATTTGAGCCGTTTGGGGTAGGAACTTTGGGTTCGTGGTGCCCTAGTTCAAACCACCTTTTTAATGTGATAGGCTAAAAAGTTGGACGACATATGTAGTGATCAGAGGGCTGGCTTATACCTTGCACAGAGGCAAAGCATTGCCATACAACGTGGCAATGCCACCAGCCTTTTGGGCACGCTGCCAAGCGGCGGCGCTTTGGCATTTTTGAGTAGCTGAGTAAATGTAATCTTCAATCTCATTTCATCTCAATCTCGATGAATTTCGAGGTAAAGTGAAAGTATTTTAACCATTATACTAGATTTGAATCCGCCATTCGACTAATGACCTGAAATTGAAGTTAAAGTTACAACCTTTATATATATAATATATATGTCCCACTGCTGGGCAGAGGCCTTCTCTGTAAAGAGAGTATAAGGGCACAGTCCACCACGCGGCCCTAATGCGGATTGGCAGACTTCACATGTCGTAGAAAAATTTTCTAAGACATGTAGGTTTCCTCACGATGTTTTCCTTCACCGCCGAGCGCGTGGTTAATCAGCACATAAAATTGCAACAACAAATTTATTGGTGCCGGCACCGGGGATCGAACTCGGGTTGCTAGCGTACTATGCAACTTGAGCCAACCGCCCGGACACTGAGCTACCACGGCTCTTAAATTGAAATTGAAGTAGTTAACAAGAATGTTAGCATTATTTTTGAAGACCAACAAATATTTAGAAATAAAAACAAAAAACGACTTCAAATCGAATCAAACGTTTAACGATATTACGCGCGAACGTGATCTTTTTATTTCTGAATTATCATAAGAATATTATAGATTTATCATATATAATTATTCAGATCCTAAGTAAACTTATCAAAATACCTTTCCAATAAAAAAATAAATCATACAAATTGGTTCACCCAGTCGAAAGGTAATACTTAATAAGCATAAACAAAAACATACAGACGAATAGAGAAAACTTCCTCCTTTTTTGAAGTCGGTTGAAAAGAAACTTAGTTCAAGCGAACTAAAGATAGGATAGTTAGTAATATAAAGTGGCACATTTAAAAAGGATTGCTGGAAAGAGACAGCGATAGCGCAAATCTGCTAACAAGTGTGCCCTAATTGCGCTCCGGAGCATCTGCGTTCAACTTGAAAGCTCCCCGCTTCGTTAATTAGTCGGCTTGTTAGCAATCAAAGCGTCTTGTTGCAGGTTTATTCTAACTCCTATCTCTGAAACCTTAGTTAATGTTAATACGAACATTTAGTATAGGACAGCTAATACTATATTCTTTGTATTCTTCATTACTGAAGCTCGTGCTTATCCTGAAACGTCGACGAGCTACCTCCACACCCCTATCGGCTTGTCTCATGATGGTCGGAATGTCGAGTCCCACTACGGCTTGGATTTGGTCAGACCAGCTGTTCCCTGTAGTTCTGGGCTCGAAGAATAAGGCATTGGTATCCTCCGCCTGTCGTAGAAGGCGACTAAAAGTGGCCTCGGGTTCATTGGGCGACAAGGGTGGCGGCCTCTGTCTTCCGCTAGAGTGGACCCGGGAATAAGACGATTTCGGCTGGCCCGTGTCGTTTTGCACTGCGAAGGCACAGGAGGAAAGGGACGTGCTCTCCTAAGAGCACAGTTCAGAGGGACTCCGGTGCGTTCCACTGGAGGTCCCAAAGCCCTAGGAAGGGCCACCGGGAATTTTTAGTGGTTAAAAATCCCACATGACCCCGCCTTCCCCCTATACCCCATCTTATTGAAGATTTCCCCCCCTCAAAAAAAAAGTTTAGACCAGGTCGGCCGCGTTATCTTTTGCCCTCGATTTCCCCAAACAACCATTTTCTCCAGATTAATTGGTTGTCCCGGGCAACGTGGCCAAAGTAGCTGAGGACTCGTCGATAGCAGTCTGTGGTAGCGGACAGTCTGGTGGTGATCTTAAGTTAGCAGAGAATGGATATTTATATAAGGTTAATAAAATAAGTAAATAAACTCTCACGTCATTTTATCTTTAGCGAGATAGAGATAGACAGATGTAGCTTCCGCTGAACTTTTTACTAATCCTATTAGGTCACTTCGCTATAAACCAGACACAATTTTTTATCCAGTGATTATTTTGTTACTGTACATGTTACATACATACTTTTTTTTTTACAAAAAGAAGTGCTGACAATATTTTTTTTTCACAAATGTTATTAACATTCTTGTTAACCATGGTTCAAGTCAACAGTCAATTGGTGAATTCGAACCTATGACATTACCTTAACAAAACCATTAGGTTATTGACGCCTTAACTACAGTCATACTAATAATTATAGATAGATATTTTTGTGTTCATTATTCGTAAAGAAAAGGACTGGAATAGTTTGCCATGTCTTGCCCTTCGATTAAAATGTACCTTAACTTACCATCAGAGTGGATCGTGGTTAAGTATTTGCTTTGAAAAAAACAAAAACCGACTTCAAATCGAATCAAACGTTAAAAGCTATTACACACGGTCGTCCTCTATATTTCCGAATTATCATAGGAATATTATGAAATCAAATGAAGCAGAAACTAACCAAATTTTCATCATAATACTCTTGAAATACATCCTTACCAATAAATGAATCATCGAAATCGGTTGGCGTGGCGTGAGTTATTCGTCCATTAGTTACGTATATAATTAATGGAAATTTAAGTCTTGTATGGTTTTCTCATAGATGCCATTTTTAGAAATGAACCAAATTGAAATTGAACCACAAAGGAAGCACCAGCTTTCCAAAAATCTGTTAGCACAGTCGAAAGTCATCAGGCAGGAGTTATGTAGCTAACATAAAAAAAAACATAGACGAATTAAGAATCTCCTCCTTTTTTAAGTCGGTTGAAAATACAATCTATACAACAAATATATGATTATACTAGCGTACCCAGCCCGCTTCGCCGGACTAGATTTTGCGTTATTTTATTTAAACAATAAACTTACATCATTAAATATTTAATTTAACTCTCACAATATATTAAATTATTCATTTCTCTCCATATTCATTATCTTCCCGAGTGGGTGAAGATCATTACCTACACCCATGCACATATCACAGATACAATATCAGTGTCATGTCCGTAGTAGTAGTAAATAAAAACTGTATTTGACAGTTCAAAAAGATGAGTGCTCCGAGCATCACCATACTGTACGGGGTTACTCGCCAGGTCAATCTGAATATTCCTTGAAAGTTTCATGGAAATTGGTCCAGCCGTTTCGGAGCCTATGTGGAAGATACCCACACACTTTCTCTTATATATATATATATATAATAACATATCAAAAAAATAAATAAAACGTAAATAATGAATATCAAACAAATATATAAATACAGTACATGTATCAACAGTTAATACTAACATCTCATTTACGAAAAATATTAAAAAACGCAGCAACCGATGCGCTAGTTTTCTTGTCATACCGAAAGTTAAAAAAAATATAAAAATATTGTCATATCAAATATTAAAATATCGATTTGTTACTAACGAAACCGTGATATTGGGTTTACTAAGTTGATTGCTTCCATTGATCATCCGCTTAAGAATTTCTTTGTGAATTTTTCTATTTCTATATTTTTCTCGGTTGGAAGGAAAATGTATTTTATGATTGGTTCATTTATAGCATAAGTCACGTAGCTATCGGTTATTTTTAGTTCAGGCAACTTGCAGAGAAATGAATGATGCGAAAAAAGTCCGTGCTTTTGTAAAATAACAAATACAATACAACAATAACGCCATCACCCAGAGGGGTAGGCCAGCCCTGTAGTTCTGGTCTCGAAGACTGCGGTATCTCCTGCCTGTCGTAGAAGGCGACTAAAAAGGGCCCCGGGTTCACTGGGCGACAAGGGTGGGGGCCTTTGTCGCCCACCTATCTTTTTATTCTTCAACAAAGTTGTATTTCGAGTTGCAAGTTTTTACGGTACAGTAGTCACGATTAACTCCGTTCAGTTGGAAATCCAGTGACGTGAACGTAGACAGAAATAAATGACTTGAAGACGCTCGAAATAGAGAATACGAGTAGAGGAGTATTAAGACTAGAACTTTCTTATTAATAAATAAAAAATAGTTAGGCAAGTGAGTTATGGGCGAACGTCTAACCGTAGTAACGTAATAGTAATTATAAAGCTTCCATCGATTAACCATTTTTCTAATTACGATCATAAAATACTAGCTGATCGAGCAAACTTCGTACTGTCTTATTTTTTTGCTTTATATATATACATATATTTATATATATATATATTTATATTAGGTCGCGTTAAAAGTTCCTTTGCATTTTTTAAGAAAATTCAAAAATATTTTAATATAGTTTATTTATATTTAACTAAAGTATGTAGGTACTATTTAGTTTGATAACTTCTTGCCATCTTGTAGGTAGGAGCATGATCCCATTGCTATAGAAGTTTTGGGACTTCTGATCAAAATACCGCGACAAGTTGTTTTGGCAGTCATCTCGTGATGTTAACCTGACACTGCCTAAAGATATCTGAATAGACCGAAACAGGTAGAAATCTAAAGGTGGAAGGACTACATGGATGCATTAACATATTCCAGCCAAACTCTCTTAATTTTTGATGAGTGGCTAAATATGTGTAAAGTCTTGCGTTATCATGATGAAAAACCACACCCCTTCTGTTGATTAATTCCGGCCGCTTTCTCTCAACTTCTTGCTTTAATCTCATCAGTTGTTTGCAGTAGAGTTCAAAATCGATCGTCCTGCCTGGCGGTATCAAAAATGCCATCCATTTTATCCGTAATAGGGCGACCAGAGTGACGTGCATCTTAGACATCAAAATTTACGGATTGAAAACGCTTAAACCAAATTTGTGCTACTACACTACGTCCACAAACATCGCAATCTTTTTTGCGTCTTGCGTTGCATTATTACCTTTTTTGTAGTAAAATTTTAAAATGTATCGTATTTCTTCATTACATTCACTCAACTTGACAGTACGAAAAACAAATGAAAATCACACATTTTCCTAATTTGAATTTAGAATTACGTTCTTTAAAATTTAAACTTTAAATTATACCAAAACCAGCCAAATACAAATAGTATAGCCAAAGAGATTTTATTACAAATCCATACATACTATAATGCGAAAATACTTTTTCCCCAACTTATTTATATATATAATATATATATATATATATAGGTATATATGTATATAAATATATATATATATATATATATATACATATATATATATATTCACAAACTAACAAACACAAAAAGTAAAAATCATCCAATTTGGTGCAGTAGTTCGGAAATTATGCGCGTGCTTACAGACAAACATATATTTTTTTTTAAAAAAATATACGATATTTTGGAGCGTCAATAGCCTTAATCTTAGGGTACAGTCTGCGAATAGTAAGGTCGTAGGTTCGAATCCACCATTCGACTTTTGATGTGGACCATGGTTTACAAGAATGTTAGTAATACTTGATAAAAAAATATTGTTAGCATTGAAAAAAAATAGGAGTTCTCTTGTCGTATTTCCGATTAATCAAATTGATTTTTTTTTAAAAGAAAGCTAGCAATATTTCTTTTTTTTTCTCAGAAATATTACTAACAATCTTGTTAACCATTCCAACTAAGCTTAAGCTTGTGCTAGGACATGGTTCACGGCAATAGTCCAATGGTGGATTCGAACCCACGACCTTACGATTCGCAAGCCGTACCCTGAACCATTAGGCTATTGACGCTATGTACATAGTCCAATTAAATTAACAGTACAATATGGAACATTAAATAGTTTTAAATGACAGAATAGTAACAATAAAAACAAACTCGAAAAAACTACACACTGAGACGTCCTCCATTGTTGAGATCGGTTAGAATGTGAGAAATAAACATTTTCTTCATAATTCTTTTAAAAAATGGTGAATCATTTTATATAAAAAATTATTTTTTTTTCTGTTAAGTTAACTCCAACAAAAATGGGATTCCCCGATAAGTTCATTTGCAGTGTAAGTCACGCGCTATACCCCCCGTTGATTCAGCACCGTGAGCGGGGACAAAAGTAAATGGGTAGAAGGCGAGGGGGCGACATAAAATCTTCACGTATTCCACATACTAATGTGTGAATTGACTGATTCACGTTTGTATGCCGGCGATTCGATCTACTACGTTTACTTATTGCAGTAATTCAGAATAACTGTGATAGGTACTGCCTGCTACAACTGATAAAGTTAAAGCTTAGTTATACGTTACCACAGCGTTGAAGGAATAATCTTGAGGAACAATATTTGTATTGGAATTTTTTATAAATTATGTGAACCCTGTTAATCCGCACTAGGGCCGCGTGGCGGAATCTGCCCTTATACTCTCTTTAAAGAAAAGGCCTGTACCCAACAGATATTCTTATATACTGTAAAGATAGTATAAGGCTACAATCCATTACGTAGCTTAATGCTTTTTATAATTGTCTTCCAGCTAACATTTGGCGGGTAAGAGCTGGCTAAGGGTATTATTTGGTATTGATAAACTAATATATGTATTTCTATATGGTATGCAAAAAGCGCAAGATCATACATGGTGAAAGGCATTGGAAAGACCTATGTCCAGCAGTGGAATAATACCGAGTCGTGGTTTGGCCTTCTCGGGCGCCCTCGGATCTGACTGCTAACGCGTAAAATAGTAACCAAGCCGAGGTTACCCCTCACGGGGGGTTGTGTCGAGTTACTACCTAAAAAAGTTTCAGGCTAAGCGACCTAGGAGCTATGCCACCTATTAAATATGGTGAAGCAGTAAAGGCCGGCCTCTCTGGCCAACTGTGTTAGTTCGTCCAAAAAAAAATTGTTTCGCTACCTATAAATTCCAAAAGCATAACAACGTACAGTTCATAATCAGTCTTGCATTTTTTGTTCGTGCATAGATCTCATATAATTCAGTCTTCCGCCTAACTGATTCATACACACACACATTTTACACTCATATATGTATATACACATACATTTTCTTATCAGATATTGGGTACATATCTCCCTGCTAGACTAATTCGTAGCCTTTATTGGGGAGATATTGTACCCAACTCCGAGTTTATCTTAGGAATGAAATAATAATAATTGAGATTGAGTGTGTGTGTATGTGGAAAGAATACTGTGCGTGTGTGGGATCGCATATTACTGAAAACGAGTTTTTTATGTGATTTGTAACTGAGTTTTTGTTTTGGTTTTTGGCAACTATATATACCTATAATCGATGCATTCCTCGTTATAAACAAAGTCGTAAGTGACTCAACATTGCAAAACGTTAGGTATAAACAAAAGAACACGACATATCGAAGCGCACTTAGCTTTTTATACAGCATTTAAACTCAAATAGATTGACGAGCTTTCCCCTTTTTAAAGCTTTGGCGTAGTTTCATTGATTGTTGAAAGCACCCGGCCGCGGTCGGCGCTACTTCAAATAAACTGAGAATGAAACTAGACGCACTGCACTTAAACCCGCCCGTAATACAGCCATTAGCGGGGAAACAGCCGAGCCGCAAAACCAAGGGGGATGCTAAACAATGGCTATTTGTTGACTGGGCCCAAGTTCCATCCCTTTACACATTATGACTCTTACTTCATTTCACAGAGCAACTGCACAACAGAGTGTTTCGTAATTTCTCAAATCACAACGATTTCGGATATAACATTAGCATGCACGTTATGTCGGCAGTTAGGCAGAGATCATGGGTTTATACTTTATATAATCCTGACGCATGTGTTTCGTTTCATTCGTATCTATACATTTTCGCATAAATTACGGTTACGTTTAATACTTCTACCGATTCTGTCACACGCTACCGCCGTATAATTTTTACAATTCTTTGTATATAAACGAACCACCAAAGTATGCCTCTTTTGATTCTGGTGAAAACATTGTTTTAATGTGTCCGCTGTTTTTTAAAAAATCTTCAGAAGCTACTACAGACCCTACCAATACAATTCAATTTGATATAAAGTAAAATTTAATTTACAGCCTTTATATATGTCGCACTGCTGGGCACAGGGCATCTCTGTAAAGAGAGTAAAAGGGCACAGTCCGCCACGCGGCCCTAGTGTGGATTGGCAGACTTCACATGCCTTAGAAAAAAATTCTAAGACGTGTAGGTTTCCTCACAACGTTTTCCTTCACCGCCGAGCTCGTGGTAAATCAGCACATAAAATTGCAACGACAAATTTATTGGTGCCGGCACCGGGGATCAAACTCCAGTTGCTAGCGTGTCGTCATAGTACGCTGACACTGTTCTACCACGGCTCAATTTGATGTAATTGACGAAATTGATTCAAATGCTTTAATTTATGTGTTATGGTAATGTGAATTCTACTCATAGTCACCACAATACAGATGATGGTTGAATTTTATGTAAACGTATTAATCTTATGAGACTCATAACTTTACAGGTGTTATTCTAAGAAATAATAACGATAGTAGTAAAAAAAGAAAACAAAAGAAATCTCTGTTTTTTTAGTCCTCTGTGGCTCTCATTCATTCAACCCTGGGACTGCAGATATCAAAACAAAACATACGACAAATAACGTTGCACATTTATTATTAGAATAAAAATACATTTATTCATCATTATTTTGTGATAAGAATTTTTTAACTTATCTCTTTTTTTAATTTTAGTTAGCTAGATTATAGGTAATCGTAGAACATTGTGCGTAGCGAATGTGCTACGAGTTGTAACCTCTTGAAATACATCGTTCGTAGAAAATAAGCTACGATTGTCGTAATATATTCGATACGTAATACGTAATGGAACAAAGCCAGTGTTTCTTTTATGTAATTTTTTCTATATATATGAATATTTATAAGTGTTTGAAAAGTAAATACGTCAGACGTGTCATACAATGGAGTCGGATATCTTAACAGATCTTAAGAATCGTCGAGATACGAGTCCTTTCTCAAAGTTTGACGACGCAGCTTTGCGCCTTCAGAGATGTGTTGATATCTTGTGAACACTTATAACATCAGAATAGAGCGCCGCTTGTGGCAAACATATAATTTACTACAAAAATGTATAATAAAGGAATGCACGTTATCGTAGCGAATGTCAAATGAAAAGCAAAGCTATATCAAAAGACCTAACGAGAGATGAGACAATGGTGTATTGTTGTCCGGTGTATTTGCGATAAAGAGTTATATTGGATCATTCATTTTACAATACAACTCTGCTATAATTTCACAATATAGCCGACAAGGAGTCATTGTTTTAGTTTTTTCCCTGGGTGCATTTCGTTTTTATTTCAACAGGACATTGTGGCTTTGGTTATCAACGTAATTAAACCAAAGACAAGTTATTGTGCTCTTTAATTAAGTGGTTTTAAGCTTTTTAAGTAAGTAATATGGCAATGGTAGGTTAAGTATTTGACATTACGATTTTATGGCGGTTCGAATTCCACCCGACTTTTACGAATGAGTTTTTGTTTTTTATATTGTTACTTTGTATACTTGTATTTTTTTTTAAATTTGCTAAATCTTCCAACATAAAGTTACTCTATCAAAGTACTATAGCTGATTCTAGAACACAGTTCACGTCAAGTCGTATTTTGGCTTTGATCTACGACCTTATGTTTCGTGAATGTATAGTCTAAACCATTAGGCACATGCTTAACTTGTTTGACGTATGATAATGGTCAATGACGCCTTGTTACATACGAAACTTAACAAACTTAGTGAAACGCTGACAGCGCTTTCCGTCTCTGTCTACCACGTTACAAAAAGGTTAAAAGAACGTGAAAGCTTTTTTTAATATCGTCTTATTAATGAAGTATTGCTGTGTACGTAAAATAAAATTCCAAAGTGAACATGCTATTTATCTGATTTGAATCCTCGTATTCAAAGCACTTTTTAAAAGCTTTATTATCATGCGTATGAAATATATTTTATCGAATTCTTACATTGAAACAGATATAAGACGGGCAAACAAAATGCTTTCAAGGCAAATTGAATGGCAGTGTAAAATGTTGAATGTCCCAAACCTTTTATCTAAATTGGGTCACACTTTGCATAATGTTGCGACATTTACGCTGTAAAATCGTTTTTTTCTTTTTAAATGTTCACGATTGAAAAGATATATCAAACCAAGTCTCAATCAACTCTGTCATAATACGACCAATGTTTCTGTCATGTTTGTGTCAAAACCAGTTTGCCTAGTCTGTTAAACCAATTGTATACAAAATTACAACACAGTGGTCAATATTTGCTAATTTTATCAGTCTTTAGTTCATCGGTCCCAATATGGTTTACCAATGGCACTGGCACGCGAATCGTGTGTGTATTCGACATATATGGTAACAGTTTATTCTCAATATTAGTCGCTCAAACGTGAAAATCCTACTCTCGAGCAGACATAGATTAGGTCTGCCGGGATTCCGCGCAGCACACGCTAGCCGTGTGCCCCGCGTGGGAGGCGGAGCGGCGGATCCTGGTCCAGCATTTCGGCCAAGACCTCTCCCCGCCGGCGGCAGTAGCGGCTACGCTGGCGGGGAGATCTAAATGGAAGGCGCTGGTCTCCTTCTGCGGGTCAGTAATGACCCAGAAGGAGATTGCAGAACGGGATCGGGAGAGGGCCGATCCTGTTCGGAGATGGCGCAGGCGGGCCGGTGGCAGACCGACCCGCTGCCCTGTAGTTCTGGGCTCTCAAGAATAAGACTACGGTATCCCCTGCCTGTCGTAGAAGGCGACTAAAGGGACCTCGGGTTCACTGGGCGACAAGGGTGGGCTTGTCGTCCGCCAAAGTAGATGCGGGATGAAGGCGACATTGTCAGGCTTGTGTCGCCTTGCACTGTGACGGCACAGGGGAGTGATTAACCTCCCCCACCGGAAAGTTCTCTCCGAGAGCACAGTGCAGAGGGGCTCCGGTGCGTTCCACTGGAGATCCCGGAGCCCCTCGTCATGCACCGAGGAAGGGCCACTGGGGGTTTTAGTAGATAAGAACCCCACATAACCGCCGCCTTCCCCCCAGAAGGCGGGGTATCTTTCTGAAGATTTCCTCCCCGTCAACAAAAAAAAAAAGGTCTTGGAAAGAGCCCTGTTATTCTGGGTAGAATAAGGCTAGGGTATCCCCTGCTTGTCATAAAAGGCGACTAAAGGGACCTCGGGTTCACTTGGCGACGAGGGTGGGCTTGTCGCCAAAGTAGATGCGGGATGAAGGTGACATTGTCAGGCTTGTGTCGCCTTGCACTGTGACGGCACAGGGGGGAGTGATTAACCTCCCCCCACCGGAAAGTTCTCTCCGAGAGCACAGTGCAGAGGGACTCCGGTGAGCGCACTGGAGATCCCGGAGCCCCTGACCATGCACCGAGGAAGGGCCACTGGGGGGTTTTAGTAGATAAGAACCCCACATAACTTCATCTTCCCTCCAAGATGCCCCGCAGGGTATCTTGTTGTGGATTCTCACCCCCCTCCCCTCCCCGTCAACATAAAAAGGACATGGAAAGAGACATAAGCCATATATATAGTAAGGTCAGTCATAAATTCATAACGTTATAAAGTCAGTTTCTGTAAGTGATTACCCTGTACATAGTTGCTACATATGTTTTATATGTCTATTAATTGTTTGAGGTTCAAATACCGTCTTTGCTCGGCGCAAATATTATATTATATTTATTAATCAATAAAAGTAATGAAAATATTCATGTGATTATCTGCAATAAGTACACAAGGATTCACGTCTCATTTGGCGTTCACGCAAACAATGTTGCCATAAAATCGACTCGGTCCCGCCGGAGGCATCGTTCAAACTTCTGACAGTTGAAGCTGAATCGATAAGCGAGTACAGACAGTTCCCGCAGGACTCGCACCGTAATATTACCGCGATCATTTCTAAATCAGTAATTCAAATGTCTACGTGCTTATGTAATAAAGGAGTAATCACACTTTATATACTTAATCTGTGAATACGATTCGTCATCAGAATGCGTAAATATGACCATATTTCACACTACTGGCGCACGTGAAGTGGCTTTTTTTTCCTGGGGAGAGGAAGAACTAAGGAACTAGGGACTTGTTTTACGTCCCTTATTTTTACTTTTATGTCCTTTATTTTTGTTGACATTTTTCCTTAATTCTAATTTTATAATAAATAAATAAATAAAATCTTTATTTAAAACCATAACAAGTTTATACAGTAAAGTTATAGTATACGATACTAGCAACATTAATAAAAAGGATGTTGTGTCGCCGCTATTAACGCCCACCCTCCAAACAAATTTAGATTACATACTAAGATTTGAATTTTAAAATTTGAAATAGGTTATTTTAGGATTATAGGTTTTTACAAAATGTCTTATTAATACATTTTTGTGTTACAATTTTGAGTCTAGTCCGAAACACAAGTAACTTATTTTGTATATTTATACTAATCTGACAGGTCTATTTTTTCTTACATTTACTTAATCACATTTTACTTTCAATTTCCTATTTCACTTAAATTTTACTGCTTTAAATTTATTTATATTTATTAAACTATTATTTTTAAATAAAAATATATACTAAAATTCCTCCTTATTTACTTTTTATTTTTCTTATTTACTATTTTAACTATTTTTTAAACATATTTTATTTAAACATAGCAAATGTTATCCTATCAATATAATATACGCGAAAGTTGGTATGGATATACTCGTATGTAAGTGTGCGCCGTACAAAACAGGGTCGGGATCCCGTGGCACAAGCCCCCTGATACAACAGCATAGACAGATAGATAGATATAAGCTAATTATAAGATAAGAATAAAAGAATAAGTGTATGTTAGAAATAGAAATATAATAAGTGAAAGTAGAAATAAGTTGTATAAAAGATGAATGTAAGATTGCAAAATATATAAGGGATGAGAGGAAAGGCATGGGAGAAAAACTGCCCTAACCTATCCACGTTAGGGGAACTAGAAATAGCATAGGCATACTATGTTCTATACTTAGATTAAAAAGGACAAGGGGCAATAAAACTCTGAATTTAGATATAAGTCAGTAGTAATGCCTATTATTACAAAAAAAGCCCCCTAATACTACTTGTCGTAATAATAAAAGAGATGACGACTTACCACCTCGATGTCCTGGTCTCCGCTTGCAGGCTCCTGGTTCTGTCAAGTCAAAGTCGAGTCAGTAAGTGATTGCACTATTCTCCGTAAGCAGGTTCAAATCAAATTAAAGATGTCGTTAATGACGCATCGCGAACCGTTAATTGACAGCGTCCCGGTACGCTAAATTAACTACACTGAACACAAAACAAAAGGGTTTTCCAAATACCCACGTGCGCGGAGAAAACAAAAATAAAAAAAAATATCGCCGCACCTTCATCCATGAAATAAAAAATTGTCGATATTCAACTATACCGAACAGTAAGTTATTATTCTTTCGCGATAAAACTATTGGATAGATTATAATGATACTTTACAATAATATAGTTTACACATCAGAGTAATACATAGGCTATAATTTATAAGTATATATTAGTGTGATTTAAGGAATCGAATCCCGTACACAGTTGTCATATTACAATTGTGTGCTGGATTCGATTCCTTAATTTACGCTACGTCTCACCGAAACACTTGGCAATCGCATTTACATGTACCAATCTATCTGCATTGAAACGCAGTCTAATATTATAGGCGGTAGAAGCCTTTAGTATTTTATTGCCCGCTTTATTTCCGCAATCTCGGAAACACTTTTAAGGTTATTGACTATTTGGAATCTATATTACGAGTGGGGACAAATGTTCTTGCTCGAAGTTGTCTAAATTTTTTTTTATTTTATATGATATTTAGAGATTTAAGTTATAGACTTTTATACAGTATACATCATATCAGTTGTATTTATAGATGATAAGCTATGACTGCTTAAACTTTAAACGAAAAACTCCACCTTTTTTGAAGTCGGTTAAAAAGGAGCTTTTAACTAGGTGGAACTTTCGGGGTTAAATGATCACCTTCATCCACGAACACCGAGATGTGTGACCGTTAGTGACATCATCATATCAAATAGAAATCCTTATTTTTCATTTGCGATCGAATGGGGTAGGCACAGAGTCTGTAGTAGACAGTAGTAGTAGTAGTCTGGAATCAATAGTATCATTATGGGATGAAAAAAAAATCGATCCTGATTATAAAAAAACATCATATGATTTTCATCTGATGAATGACGTCTCCGGGTATTAGCCACAGAGATTACCATCGTGTTAGGAGAAAATCGTAAAATTTTTGTAATAGATAGTTAGGTAAAAGACCGTACATACTGAAGGACACGTTAGTCAATGGTTTCAAGTAACCATTAAAAATATAATGCTAGAGTAATATAAATATACGGCACAGTAAACGATACGAAATTATTGTAGCACAAATGCAGAAAATATGGACTCCCTACATACATCGAGACTTGAACTAGCTAGGTACCTACCTCTTGGTGTATGCAGCGTCCACAATGGTAGAATATGTAGTATTTATTTACACCGATTCACTTACATTCACTAAGTATTTACATTTACATAAAATTAAACGTATTTTAATAATTGTTCAAAATGATCGCCTCCTCGCGCAACGCAGAGTTCGGCGCGTTTTCGCATATTGTTTTTCACCCGGCACAACACAAACGTATCACTTCGAACCTTATCAAAGGCGGCTAATATTCTAGCCTTTAGTTCATCCCGGTTGGAGTATTCTGTAGCGTACACAAGCCGTTTCACTTCACCCCACAAGTTCATGGTCGTTGACCCCGAGTTCTTGAACGGGCCGAAAATGATATGGGTGTAGTCCTTCTTTGTGCAGCAGAGTCCAGACCGTCAATTCGATACTCCAAAGCGCCTCGTAGCGTTTCGAATGCTTGCTTGGGGTCTGCTTCAAAATATTCAAGAATTTGTTCTTGTAAATTAACAGGGTAGGACTCCCTTCCTCGGCCTTGACCATGCCTTGGTACCGTGAATTGTCCAAATTCACGTAAACGCTGGTTTACGCCCAGCATTATGGAATAACTTGGAACTCGGCGGTTTGGAAAGCTCTCACGATATAAGGCAATGGCACCTCGTACACTGTCATTAGCTAGGCATATGCACGAACCATTTCCCAGTATCCTTCGTTTGAAAACGACATTGCACTTGACACAAAACACACTAACAGTTAAAAGAGGTTTCCGCAAATAATCAAATATTGCATCACAGGCGACTCGCGACCTTTGACTGGCGCGTGCCGCTTGCTTTCGGCCGGCGAGGCGGCGCACGGGCAGACAGGGCGAGCACGGGGAGGGGTGCCGCTCTGTTTGTAAACAACACATCGCCGATGACCGCATTTACGCTATACTTGGATTTTTTTGGATAAATTATGTAAAAAATAAGGTACCTATTTTTTTTACAAATTCGGGGTCAGAATTGAGTGCCTTATATTTGACTTCAGTATGGACGGTCTTTTACCTAACATACTATATGTCTCTCATGGCTCCAGTGCAGGTTGGCAGACTTCACATGTCTTAGAAATGTTTCTAACACACGAAGATTTTCTCACGTTCATCAAGGTTTCCTTCACCGACGAGCTCGTGGTAAAAAAACACAGCAACAAACAAAGTCATTACCGGCGCCGGTGATCGAACTCGGATTACTACAGTATTAATTTATGGGTGAAACGATTACGGCGTATTATCATTTAAAGTTAAATAACGTCGACGATATATTTACTTACTAAGTTACTACTTAATATTTAGTATTTATTATATATTGAGAAGGGAAATGTTCCGGTCAAGTTGACTACGCCGCGAGGGACGCATTGTTTTAACTTTTGACAGCTAAAGTTGAATTGATAAACAGGACTGTCCGTTCCCAAGATATTCGTCGAACAGGCTTTATTGTATTACGAAATCGAGGAAATCGATTTCAGTTGGCCTATTATAAGAAAATTATTATTTGCTCCTTAAAATGGGTTTCTGCAGAATACCAGCGCTGATTTACCCCCCTCGGATAATCAGCATTATGCTGAGCAGTGAACCCGGTCGGTTCGGCGTTGCAACACAGCCTTGTGTATCGGTCTTTAGTGATATATATATATATATATATATATATATATATATATATATATATATATATATATATATATATATATTTTTTATTTTTTCATTTTAACTGTGCGCTTAACTTGTTGTGTTAATTTGTATATGTGTTGCAATCTGTCTAACCGATTAAATGGCTTATTATTATTATTAAACATACTTTGAAAGTGGATGTTGTGAATTATATAGAGGCCAATATGTTGCTTGTATTTTACATTTACATAAAATTAAACGTATTTTAATAATTGTTCAAAATGATCGCCTCCTCGCGCAACGCAGAGTTCGGCGCGTTTTCGCATATTGTTTTCACCCGGCACAACACAAACGTATCACTTCGAATCTTATCAAAGGCGGCTAATATTTTAGCCTTTAGTTCATCCCGGCTGGAGTATTCTGTAGCGTACACAAGCCGTTTCACTTCACGCCACAAGTTCATGGTCGTTGACCCCGAGTTCTTGGACGGGCCGAAAATGATATGGGTGTAGTCCTTCTTTGTGCAGCAGAGTCCAGACCGTCCAATTCGATACTCCAAAGCGCCTCGTAGCGTTTCGAATGCTTGCTTGGGGTCTGCTTCAAAATATTCAAGAATTTGTTCTTGTAAATTAACAGGGTAGGACTCCCTTCCTCGTCCTTGACCATGCCTTGGTACCGTGAATTGTCCAAATTCACGTAAACGCTGGTTTACGCCCAGCATTACGGAATAACTTGGAACTCGGCGGTTTGGAAAGATCTCGCGATATAAGGCAATGGCACCTCGTACACTGTCATTAGCTAGGCATATGCACGAACCATTTCCCAGTATCCTTCGTTTGAAAACGACATTGCACTTGACACAAAACACACGAACAGTTAAAAGAGGTTTCCGCAAATAATCAAATATTGCATCACGGGCGACTCGCGATCTTTGACTGGCGCGTGCCGCTTGCTTTCGGCCGGCGAGGCGGCGCACGGGCAGACAGGGCGAACGCGGGAGGGTGCCGCTCTGTTTGTAAACAACACATCGCCGATGACCGCACTTACGCTATACTTTTGATAAATTATGTAAAAAATAAGGTACCTATTTTTACAAATTCGGGGTCAGAATTGAGTGCCTTATATTTGACTTCAGTATGTATGGTCTTTTACCTAACATACTGTATATGTCCCTCTTCACCGACGAGCTCGTGGTAAAAAAACACAGCAACAAACAAAGTCATTACCGGCGCCGGTGATCGAACTCGGATTACTACAGTATTAATTTATGGGTGAAACGATTACGGCGTATTATCATTATAAAGTTAAATAACGTCGACAATATATTTACTTACTAAGTTACTACTTAATATTTAGTATTTATTATATATTGAGAAGGGAAATGTTCCGGTCAAGTTGGCTACGCCGCGAGGGACGCATTGTATTAACTTTTGACAGCTAAAGTTGAATTGATAAACAGGACTGTCCGTTCCCAAGATATTCGTCGAACAGGCTTTATTGTATTACGAAATCGAGGAAATCGATTTCAGTTGGCCTATTATAAGAAAATGATTATATGCTTCTTAAAATGGGTTTCTGCAGAATACCAGCGCTGATTTACCCCCCTCGGATAATCAGCATTATGCTGAGCGGTGAACCCGGTCGGTTTGCGTTGCAACGCATAGCCTTGTGTATCGGACCTTTTGGGTCTTTAGTGATATATATATATATATATATATATATATATATATATATATATATATATATATATATATATATATATATATATATATATATATATATATTTTTTTTTTTTTCATTTTAACTATGCGCTTAACTTGTTGTGTTAATTTGTATATGTGTTGTAATCTGTCTAACCGATTAAATGGCTTATTATTATTATTATTAAACATACTTTGAAAGTGGATGTTGTGAATTATATAGAGGCCAATATGTTGCTTGTATTTTTTTATACTTACTAAGCAAGTGCTTGACTACGATCCCACCTGATGGTAAGGCGCACTAGCTTAGTGAATGCCTATTCACTCTACTCTTGAAAATATACATATTGTAATCGGAAGGAAAGACAGACGCGGGGAAACTATTCCAGTCCATTACTGTACGTACAATGAAAGACGATGAATGAAGGGTTGATGAAATTTCAATACCCAACAATTGAAGATCATAGACATATTCTTAAATGGCATCATTCATAACTAACAAATATGAAACTGTGGGAGGCCTTCACTATTGTCGATATTTGCGGGAAGAATAACACTCGGAGTCCAGATTTGTAATGTTTTATTTTCTAATTTCATAACTATTTATACAATTTATGTGCTACGTCCTTACTGGCACTAATTAGAAACTAAGTTTGTCGACCAATCCGGAAGGGACACTGATTAATAGTTATTTACCATGAGAGTGAGCGAGAGGTGATTTTCTCTGTCACACATCTTGCGCGTTCCGCACAGAGATAGCGATATGCTGTTTAAGACCCCCGATATCACAAATAAAAAAGACAAAATAAAATACAGTTAGAGATAGAAACAACAAATAGCGTATAGGATATGGTGCCAACACAACACCGTCTCAGTATGTGCTGTCGACTGATGTGACAGCGCTGATTTTCAGCGGTATCCAGGACTACCCAAAGACGCACGCGCAATATATACCTTTACATGAAATTTATACAGTTGACCAAAAAGAAAAAAATCTATAAAATACAATAAATATAATAAGTGTATAAATAGTTATTAGATTTTTGTATATTAAATACAATAAAATAATACATTAACAAAATAATTTCATAAATAAAAATAATATTAAAATAAAAAATACATAAATATATAAAAATATATGGTCCAGCCTTTTTAGAGATTAGCCGGTACAAGCAGGAAGTCAAACAAAAATTATAAAAAAATATTTTGGTATATATACCGTATACATGTTTTAATACGAAACACTCCAATTCTATTTATTGGTATAGATTATTCTATTAGTAATTCGGTGATACACAGAATGAAATAAAACGTAATTTTATTTCCAAGCAAAGCTCCCTAGGGTAAAATTGTTTCAAATACTCCCGCCTTCATTACAAGGACAATTATTGTGGAATGTTGAAACGTTGCGGATTTTCCAATAATTTGTGAAATCGGAACGAACCTCCGTTGAATTTTTAATTCACCAACTTGATAATCAAATCTTCCAAGTTAGATTGAGTTTTCGTGTCCTTTTACCGCTCGGCGTCTGTTAATTGTTTTGAACAATATAACTATGCTACTATATCAATCGTCAAAATGGACTTGGATCCGAGTGGGAGATACTGGCTGTCAAGTCATATGATTGACGTTTGACAGTTGTGCGCGAGAAATGAGTCGAAAGAAAACCATCTTAAGAACCACACGTTGTTTTATTTCAAAAATACACAGTAAAGCCAAGTAATATCGTCGTTAGTGCACTAACACTGGCACATAAGCGGACATTGGTCCCCGGATATTGTTTCATGTAAAAACTTATAGCAATTTTTTCTATGACGAACTACACATTGGCCAGAGAAGCTGGCCTTGACTACTTCGGATTGAGAGGTGGCACAGCTCTTAGGTCGCTTAGCCTGAACCTCGCTATCGCTAGTAACTCGACACAAGAGTCCCCGGTGAGTGGTAACCTCGGCTTGGACGGTTACTATCGAAACCTCCCAGGACGTGCTCTCCTTGAGCACAGTGCAGAGGGGCTCCGGTGCGTTCCACTGGAGACCCCGGAGCCCCTCGTCATGCACCGAGGAAAGGGCCACCGGGGAGGTTTTAGTGGGTAAAACTCCACATAACCGCCGCCTTCCCCAGAAGGCGGGGTATCTTTGAAGATTTCCTCCCCGTTAACAAAAAAAAGGACGGTTACTATGTTACGCGTAAGCATTCCGATCCGAGGGTGCCGGAGAGGGCCGAACCACGACTGGGTCGGTTGCTATTTCACGGATAATCTAAGGGTCACTTGTAGCTATAAACTTCACCAAGGTATTGTCTAATATTGTACTTATGTTTGTATATCCTTATTGCACTGACATAATTGCTTTTGTTAAACAATTCGTAGTTACTTTTCAACCGACTTCAAACGGTTTGGTCTGTATTTTTTATGTTTGTTACCTCATGTTAGACACTTATGTCTAAAATTTGCATCAAGTATGAGCGCCACAATTGGACGAATAACTCAAAATCACGGCAACGGATTTTGATGATTCATTTTTATTGGAAAGGTTGTAATCGTAAGTGTAGTTTGATAAATTTGGTTTAGTTCTGTTTAATATTGATTTCGTACGATAATTCGGAAATACAAAAAGGGCGTCCGCGCGTAACACCGCTTAAGTATGTTTCGATTTCGGTTTTGAAAACGTTAACAGAATATAATTAGTTGATTACAAGTGAATATCGCCCTGTATTCGTGTTGCCCAAGGCCTAGTCAAAACTTTTGACAGCTGGAACTAAATGAAGTGGCAGCGGCAGATCTCGTGCGACGCGTTACGTCAATCACGGTCCCTTTAATTAGTAGGCGGTAGTATTAAATTTTAATATCAGCACTTAAAGATGTATTTGAGATTTTTTAAGTAAAACTTCTTTACGGTAGTTTGACATAGGGAGAAAGCTATTATAGGTACGAAAAGTGTGATGGGGTGAGGCGAACGAAAGTTCAAAGGGAGAGACAGATAAGTTAGTGCAGATAGAAATAGAGTTAAGTTTCGTATATCTAAGACAGTGTAGGTCTATTATCTGTATCACACTGTAGGAGCAAGAACGAGAGCAGTGCGCGCGCACATTTTCGTTCTCTCTTGAACTATCGTGTATAATGTATATGTGATACATATTGATGGAATACAGGATGAAACCAACAGACAGAAAAAATTGTAAAAAAAATATTTTGGTATACGTATCGTGTATACATTCATAATCTTTTAAACGGTTTTATTTAGCTCGACCCGTACGGAATTTATTTGTTTATTTGGGTCAAAATTAGAAATTAAGCACCTTCCCGTTGTCAGATTGATCTGAAATTTGGTACATACATTTAATTTAGATGACAATACAATATAATAAAATTTGATAAAAGATCTAAGATGGCCGCCGATACAAAATGGCGGATTACATATTTTTCCTTGACCCCCTCAATATGGGTATCAAATGAAAGGGCTACACTAGTAAAATACGATAATTATTTAAAATATCAATAGATTTATGAAGTCATGGTTATTTTAATATTAAAAACAGACACTCCAATTTTTTATATGTATAGATAATTCTATTTACTATTTATATACGTATTGTATTTATTGTCCTATATATTATTTATAAGGCTCTGTATAAATGCCATGTAAAGGCAGCATTGCGTGCGCAAGACATTGGGTAGTCCTGGACATCGCTGAAAATCAGCGCTATGGCAGCCTTGCGAGAGCACATGCTGAGACGGTGTCCAATGTTGGCATCATGTCCTACTTGTCTATTTCTTCTTGCTTTATATGTATTTTGTTTATTATTCTTTCTTTTATAATTTGTCTGTATATTATAATGCCATAAATAAAATGTCTGTATGTAAAAATTAATGGCGTGAATGAAGCGAAAGGTAAATTGTTTAACTTTAACGAAAATATACATTTCTACGAGAATTCTCCATAAGTTCTAAATGAAAACAAACGTCTTCTAACACGAGTATTAAAAGATTTAGTGCTTTGCCGGTAGGAAATGATTGTATTCACATCTCTCTGTAGGAGAGGATTTGTCAGCTTTGAATTTTTCTAACAAGTTTTCGGTTAAGTTAAATCGAGTTTCCAAGCTGTCTTGTCGCTTGTTGTGAAGCGGAAATTTGAATATTCAGTGTACAACTTTTTATTTTGAAAAAAAATTTGAGAGAAAATGTGAATTACAAAAAAAAATATCAATCGGTTTATGTTTGTTACCTTAGAACTTTCGACTGCGAGATCTAATGTCGATGATTCTTATTTTATTTGAAAGCTGCTGGCCATATATACCCATGTCAATTTAGTCCAGTTCTGATAATGGCAACCATGAATAAACATTATAAGTTTTAAATTTGCATTAAATATATGCGCCATAAGTGAACGAATAACTCAATATGATGTCAACTGGTTTTTAACAAAAATTGTGAACGTATACATATTAATATAAAATTGAAAAATCTAATTGGATTGGAACAAAAGAAAGAACCTGACAAGTAAATGGAATGAATTTTTGACAAAAGATTTAAATTTTTTTAACTAAAATAATATGGGTTCCCGATGTGTAATAGTTATTTTTGAGAAAAAAGTATCATCATAATATAGTTTATTTGCATCAAAAAAAATGTTGAATACATATAAAGGTGAGTCCCTTAACTCCCGAACTAGCGTAAGCTGTATCTCAGTAGCTAATGTCTTCCCCCGTCATTTTTGTAATTTTAAACATTAAGAAAGGAAAAAAAAAGATAAAAAAGTGAGTAACAAAATATATAAATAGTTGAAAATAAAATCTGTTTTTAAATGTATTTGGGTGTATGTGTGTGTGTGTTACTGTGTTTGCACAGTAAACAACCTATCAATTTATAATCATTAATTTTTCAATTGCTTCATAATTATACTGGTTAAGCCATGTAACACTTTATAAAACTCAAGTCCGGTCGTGTGTAGAATACTGCTGTCACATTTGGGCAGGCGCAGCTAATTGCCATCTCGCAGCTTTGGATTCGGTGGAGAGGCGGGCTAAGAGGCTATTTGCTGACGCAGCTGAAACCAATCTGCTCAGTCTTGAGCACAGGCGTAAGGTAGCTAGCCTTTCGGTTTTCTACAGATTGCATTTTGGAAAGTGTGCTCAGGAACTACATGATTTAATTCCCCCATCCCCTTTCCACCATCGGACTTCCAAACGCACTGCGGGATTTCATCCTTTTGTTGTGAACATCCCTCAAACCCGAACGAAGCGATTTGCTTCGTCTTTCATTCTTCGTACAGCAAAGGACTGGAATAGTTTGCCCGCGTCTGTCTTTCCTTCCGATTACAATGTGGGTATTTTCAAGAGTAGAGTGAATAGGCATTTACCAAGTTAGTGCGCCTTACCATCCAGGACCGCATTTCCACTTAACATCAGGTGGGATCGTAGTCAAGCACTTGCTTAGAAATTATTAAAAAAAAAAGTACTGTCTTTTTAAATGTATTATTTGTATATTTTCTCACATTGTGTTCTTTTTGATGAATATTGTAAAGGTATGGAGCTAAGACATCGAAACGTTTGAATAGTTAATAATTTTCCAAAATGCTTACCACGGCTTCGTATTACGGACCAACCAATTGCAATCAGGATTTATTTAAATTCAATATATATTAAAATAAATATACAAAGCGACCAGTAACAAGACGTAATTTGACGAGACAGAACAAAAAAAGTGTATTGGCTTATAATTTATTATTCATGAACTTACGAAGTTCAAGGCAGTTGTATTGGGTTTTCTGGTCTCCGAGCCACTTTACGTTAAAATTATTGATATTTGTTCTTATATTTCATTAGCATGTAAATTTCTTATGTCATAATAAATTTTGTTATTTAATTTTTTTTAAATTAAAGCCTCAGTTACTCCTTATTACATCAGCTATCCGCCAGTGAAAGTCCCGTAAAAATTGGTCCAGCCGTTCCAGAGATTACGAGATTAACCCGAACAGACAGACAGACAGACAAAAAAAAGTTATTTTGTTATATCACTACTAAAATAATATAATTCATTTATTTAATTAAGTAACAACCTTAGACTAGAAGATAAAATAATAATATAAAAAATATAAAATAAAATTATACTAACGGCTTGACTATGCTTATGAATACCTTACCCCATGTGAGACGGCGCAGCATCTGTTTACATAAGCCAAGCCTTTGAGCGATTATGCTCAGGATGCTGTTGGAGCTGGTCCGCACACTGCGCACCAGAGATGCACACCTCTTGCACATTGTTGGAAAAAAACATGCCACCTGTGCATCCGTGAACATTCCTGATGCACTACAGAAACGGGGCAGCCCCAACAGAACCCTGGAAGCGTTGTTATATTGATCACGGAGAGCGCTGTACGATATTTGAGTATACTTCGCCCACAGACTGCACGTGTTGAAAGTTGTACAGTAGGCTCGGAAGAGTGTGAGCTTAACATTTAAAGAACAGCGTGCAAATCTGCGGGCCAGCATGTTGGCTCTTACCGACAGCGCCCTCCGCTCTCGTTCAATATTGAGGTCAACCTTTGGGTTAGGTTAACTTTCTTAATCGACCCTTTATTTTTGCTCAAGTGTATATCTAATAATATATAAGACTAACAGTTTTGTCACTAACCGAAGCCTGCAGCTAGCTAGGACGTGGTTTGCGAAGGATCCGCTTCCACAATAGCCTTTCTTCATTATCAACTTTGGAACCCGGCCGCCCACGGAGCTTCTTTTGCAGGTCAAAATTTCCAGAACGAAAACCTTGGAACAAAAGGCACTGTTGCCGCACAGCGGAACTCGTACTCGTAAATAACGCGATATTTTAAGTTTTTCATTTTGTAAACTGAGTGACGCAAAGAAAAACAGAAGATGGAAAATACATATGGATTACGGTTTTCGAAAAACAAATGCATGAGTAAATAACTGTATAAATTTGAAAATGGAATTCCTAACCAAAGAGCAGTTATTTGAGATCAAAGTGGCCAGTACGACAAAACGTCAATTTCATTTCAAGGATAATAATAATTATTAATTTTTTTCATTGCAGGTAACACCGCAGGGCGTAATTAGTAATGTATAACATTAAAAACCAAATATGTACTATGTACCTTAGTACTGTCTATGTACTTTGACAAATTTAAAAAATAAATCTGTTACCGTTCAACTTATTGCTCTAACTATTAAAAATCCGTGAGAGCTTATTATATAACGCGAAATACGAAAAAGAAAATAGATAAATATGTAATCTTAAATCTGCTTTAAATATTAATGCGACAACGTGAAATACGGAAAATGTAAATAGTAATATACATAAGGACCGTACACACAGTCTTAAATTTTATGTGTGTCCCAATCACTTACTTTTCATGTTTCTTCGACTCAACTATCACCAGCGGAGTTACCGAACATATACGATTAGGGGACCTTCAAAAAACTACCCTTTTACATTTCCCTGCAGCTCAAGTGTTGTGGATGTTGATGGATGACGGTGATCACTTAAAAGCCATAAGCTCATTTGATCCTGTTCCCATTAATAAAGATATTTATGGCAGGTGTTTACGTTTAAATTAAATAAGATATAAGGAAGTTCAGTGTGCAGGTAGCTTAACGATTGCTTAGCATGTAGTGGCAGACGTTCGTAATTCACGGCTCGAGTAAAATGTAATCCCGGCGGAGATCAAATATTTGCTTAAGATGAGATATGGAAATGTTATTACGTCTATTATGACTGTTTTGAACGACTCACGAATGATTATGCCGAGATGAAATACATTTGAATCGACATCGAAAATTCATTGATGAATTCTTTGATTGAATTTTTTGAAAATCATTATAAAATCACGTTAAAATTTCGCTCTATAAAATTATAGTTACTCTACAATTTATATGCGTAAAGTCCTATGTTACAATATTCATATATTGCAACCCTTGTCCCAAAATACGATCTGCTTAATTTGCGAGATTTGTTGTGTGCCTGATTTATTAAGTTTTTTTTATTAGGCTGAATGTATTTTGTGCGACGAGCTGATTGCCCAATGATCACACGTTTCATTAAACCTTGAGATATGGAATGGAATGAAATGGAATGGAACATAACGGAACAGAAAGGAGCAGAACGGTACAGAACGGAACAGAACGGAACAGAGCGGAAGAGTGCATAACAGAATAGAACAAAATAGAATAAAAATATACATGTACCCACATTCACATCGCAGATCTATCCATTTTCTTTCTCGCTCTCTTCTCTGTAAAGAGAGTATAAGGGCACAGTCTGCCATGTGGCCCTAGTGCGGATTTCTCAAGTCTTCGTCACTTTCTAATACATATAGGTTTCATCACGACATTTTCCATCGTATACCACTATAGTACCACTCGATAATTCCCACCAAGATCGCTCATGTTGTTGTTGCTTGTTATCATTAGGTCTACTATGATGTCCATCTTCACGTAAGTCTTTAATTCGGTTTTTAGACTTTCTCGATCTCACTTCTTTTTAAAAACGTTTATTTTATTCTGACTATTTTATAATGGTAAAATAAAATCGAAGACCAAATAGAGAAATGGTTATAATAATATAATATAATTAATTTATATCAATTATTACTAGTACAAAACTATTAACAATATTTAAATAAGTAAAGAACTAAATTTGCCTTTACAGAAAAAGAAAAAAATATTTCAAGACTAGTCCCCAAAGTTTAAAAAAAATAAAATGTCACTTCACAAAAGAAATTGCCTTGAAAGATAAATCAACATTTACTTAACATTTCTTTAAGGCCAGTCCGATAGAACTTAACCGACGACGTTTTACAAATCATTAGTCCGGTGGGTATTTGTCAATGTCACTTCTCCACAAAGCACCTCGAAATATCGTCACCCTTACAATCCTGAAACACACTAATAACCTCTATAACAATACACTAAGAACTATATTTGCATAATGCGAAGCTTATCAGTCGCAAATGTAATATTGTATACCAGTACAAGGCAAGTCGATTTAAGTTTCGTAGGAACTTGGTAATGATTTCAGGAATTACGAATCAAAAGTTTCACGTCCTACTGAGGTTTTAATGATGTAACTTTATGAAGATTCCCCTTCTGAATTTTGCGAGGGCTGAAAAAAATTATCGCAGATAATCTGCAGACCAGTATTAACAAATGACCGAAATTAAAGACGAGAATTCTTACTTGGGAAAATGCCCAACGCCGAAAATGAAAATGCGTTAAAGGTCACGCTTCTCATTGTAAAGACAGAGGCAAAAGCAGAGTTAAGTCAAATTAATATTATTCTATTTAACTAGACTATTTAAGAGTTCAAAACAACTATGAGTTGAAGAAGTTGACCCAACATAATAGTCAGACTTCATTTATTTAGAGGGTTTATTAATTAAAATAATGTCAAAATGGCATTCAGAGAAGTGTCTTGCAGTGTAGTACAACTTTAACATAGAGTAAAACTTAAATTTAATAAGAAAAAAACTAATTTTTTAATAACTATTAGGAGACTAAAATGGCGCTGGCTGGACTAATCTGATCACAGAATGATACCCGCGCCAAGGTAAAAGAAATCAAGACAGACAACTAAAAGATGGGAGGATGACATCAAAAAGATTGTGGGGCACTTATGGATCAGGAAAGCTCAAAATTCCGAATGGAAATATTTAGAGGGGGCCTAGATCCGAGGTCAAGCTGACGAACTAAAACACTAGACTACGGCTCGATTACAATACCTTAACGTATCCGGTTTTCAAGTACAACATCCGTTATATTATTACTGTAACTTGTCAGCAATATGTATATTATTAATTTAATAATAGTAAGACTAATCCCTAATCCCTAATTTCTTGATATCGGAGGCCTTTGGACACAGTATTCTCAAAGTCTAGTAGTCTATTTCTAAGAGCCTCTTGGCATGGATCAAGTAAAGAATCCTGTCAAGAACGGCGTCGCTATCATTGCTATCATTTCACCGCGTGGTAGCGCTACATCTCAGTCGATCATTTTAAGAATGTCTCGCCACCCATGATCTCAATCATGATTGGGTTTCTGACAATCAAAAACTAGGAAAATACTCTTCTAACGTAATAAATGACGTCGTGTTTCATTTATCAACCAATTTTCTTTTATCATTACGAGCCTTTGACAACAGGCAGTGGATACCATAGCCTAATTCGTGAGCTTAAGACTAGAGGGCTGATGCCTACTGAGTAGGTTATCACTGCATAAGTTTGTGTACAGTTGAGAATAAAGTTGTTTTCAATTTAATTTCCAAAATATTTGGCGTATTGTGTTTTAATTTGTAAAAAGGGAATAGATACGAATTCAATTTCCGAAAAACAGGGGACTGATTTAATTTAATTTTGTACATGTCTCGTGAATTTATAACTCGATGAACACCGCGTATCGCGCCAAAACGCTGTCACGTGGTTTTGAGTCGTGGTTCCATTGTTAAAAGCGGAGAGAGAGAGACAGCTTTATTTTTTATATCTGACTGGAGACAAAAATAAAAGTCTTTCACTGTTTAAAAATATGAATAAAATAAAAAAAATACTTTTCTGAGTAAAAATTATCGTAATTAAAATAATTAATAATAAAATTAGCAACGAATTTAAACAAATTATTAGCAATTAATTCACTGCTAATTTATGTGTGTCGTTTTTCATTATTCAATACTGCATATAATACTGGCATAAAATAATTTTCCGCGTCGTCCAACATTATGTTGTCACCACAAAGTTTTCAAACTTCGAATCGCGCTATCATTTGCAGCTTCCACCCCAGTAGCGGGCCAGTGACGCGCTAGCTCTCGTCGGAGGCGGTCGTCCTTGCGAATTTCACTTTTGCAGTTGGCGGGAATCGTGACGTTATTTATCGTAACTCCTTTTTGACTGATTTTACATTTTCATTTCGTGTTAATATTTGTAATGGAAGAAACATTACAACTCTATTTTTTGTTGTGCAAAAACTTTGAGTGGGAATATTATACATAACTATCGAGCGGTAAGTCATTGTTTTAAAGTTTTACAAACTTTCTTTTTATAGATACTTTTAAAATGTTATAGAAAAATATTTATTTGTCTAAATTTACGTATGTGCTAATAAAATGTTTTTTTATTACAAGATTAAAAACATTATATAAAATTGTTATTCATAAATTGATTAATATAAAAATTATATTACAACTAAATTTATTAATGTTAGAATGTGCATTTTACTGATTTTATTTTCGACGTATAATATAAATATAAAAATAATTGTAAATTATTATCACAATTTTTCTCTACAAACAATTTTTGTTAAAGAATGCCAACAATTTTTTCGGTTGGGTTCGAATCCACCATTCGACTATTGACGTGAACCATCTCCATCACAAACTCAAGCTTAATTAAAATGGATAACAAGAATGTTTTGTATATCTGCATTTGTATAATCAAAAAAAATATCGGAAATGTCTGGTCAAGTTGATTGAATATTCACACATTCAGTATGACTTCATTATTATGGAAAAAACGTAAAATCATTTAACAACTCATCCTATTATTATATAATAATAGTGGGTATATAATGACGATTTACACGATACAATAGACAGAATACTAGAAATATGGTATTGTATACGCTATAAACAATAAAAACAATAAGCGCTATATAACAATCAAAAAACATAAGACTGTACATCGGATATGATTGGAACGACAACAAAGGACTCATAACCCTACTGTTGAATGACGTATATCAGTAGCGAAGTGTTGCCAGAATAAATTTATTAATTTGATAAACCATAAATCCTTGCAAAAGAAAACCAAAGATGAAGGCTATTGAAATTTAAAAAATCATTATTTCAATAGCGACAGTTAGTCCAACTAAATGCCAATTTAGTTTTATTATTTATATTTTATTTTATAATCTAAATAATATACTAAATTAATAGACTGACTAATATAAAAGTACTTTAGTTAACTAAACTACTTTTATCGGTTGTCGGCAACCAAGGCCGTTTCCGCTTCAGTCTTTGAAAGAGATGCATATACTAGAAATTTAGGTTAAAAAGGAGAGGCCTGTCTCTGTAGACAATTAGTGTACAGTTTAGAACAAGTGAGTTATGCTGGAGGAAAAGCCCTTTAAAAGTGAATCTCTGAAACAAAGTAAGTCTTTAATAAATTACCTCTAAGGCTCTTGATGTATTGCTGTTAATAATATGATAAAATATAAAATATTTTGTGTGCGATGTTGAGCAAGGTAGCTCTCACAATAGAGAAGATGACTGAATGTCAATATCAAAATCATTTGACAAATTATATTAAGCACAAAACCTGGCACATTGAACGTGATAATTCAAAATAGATAGATATAACTATATTGTACACCAAAATCTTTTTTTTTTTTACGAGGAGGAAATCTTAGGGGGAGGTTACTCCATCCCCCCCTCTGCCCTCGCAGTGCAAGGCGACACGGGCCAGCCGATGTCGCCTTGCACTGCGAGCCCCCACCCTTGTCGCCCAGTGAACCCGAGGCCCCTTTTAGTCGCCTTCTACGACAGGCAGGGGATACCGTAGTCTTATTCTTAAGAGCCCAGAACTATAGGGCTGCGGGCCGGTCTGCCACCGGCCTGCCTGCGCCATCTCCGAACGGGATCGGCCCTCTGCTGATCCCGTTCGGCGGTCTCCTTCTGCGTCATTACTGACTCACAGAAGGAGACCAGCGCCTTCCCTTTAGATTGTACACCAAAATCTAACAAAGATACAATTAAATATTTGTCGTACAATGGGCAACCTTATAGACCGTGTTATAATTGTAGGTTTTGTAGAATGAAATAGTCCAATAACTAGTACAGTCGCTTTATCGAGACAGCGTGACGTTGAACAAAGAATTATTTTAACGAATACCGTCACAACTGCGCTTCCTCACAATCTTTATACATATAGTTATATTACATAAGTTAAATTATTGTTTACAATGCCAAGTTTATGTGATGTTCAACTTAAGATTATTAATTATGAATTAAAGACACAAAAAGGTTCAGGTAAGTCACTAAGATATCGTTGGAAGTAGTTCCTATGCATAACAATCGCTGGGTGCCATGTGTTGCCAGCTAACGAACGATTTCTTCCTTTATAAGAACAGGAAATATATAAACAAACAGGACGATGGCGTACAGATACAAATATTATACATACAATAAATAATCTGAACTAAATACACCTACATACTCGTAAATAAGTTATCAATGACTATATTAATACATAAAATATACATATATCGTATTGATTACCGATATTGATTGATAGATAGATTTAATATATTTTTTTTTATTTATTTCTTTTTTTTTCAGAAATATTACTAATAATCTTGTTAACCATTCCAACTAAGCTTAAGCTTGTGCTAGGACATGGTTCAAGGCAATAGTCCAATGGTGGATTCGAACCTACGTCCTTACGAATCACAGGCCGTACCCTAACCCATTAGGCTATTGACGCTTCATATTATATAGATAGATACAAAAATATTTCTTGTATAATATATTTCATCGACCTGTTGATGTGATGCTTTAAGTCTATACTTTGTAATCTTTTTATAAGCAATAACGTCTTGCAACCCATTGTAACTTTATTGTACACTAAAATCAAATAGAAGAAAATTACATAACTGAGGTACATTTACAATACTGAACTATTTCTGCAAATCAAAACTTGACAATCAAACAAAGACCAGTACAAGACCAGTCCATGTACTAGGCCAGTAACCTTTTATTTTTCGTGAGAAAATGCCTACACATACACGCCTTCACAGAGTTTTATTGTTGTTGAAAAGTTTGATAATTTTTCTTTCACAAATATTCTAAACATTCTTGTTAATCATTCCAATTAAACTTAATAATAATAATAACTTTATTTCAAGCATTATACATAGCTCATATTTTTGTTAGTAGGACACTTAATAACTATGTTAGTAACAAATGAAATACATACTAAAATCTTTGTTATATTTACAATTATTTCTATGACACTATATCACACTATGTGCAGCATTAGGCAGTGATTAACATACTTGCAATCTAGTGCACATGCAATCATTTACAGAATGTTGTTAAGCGTGTGCTAGGAGATTTCACGTTAATAGTCGAATAGTGGATTCGAACTGCTACGACCTTACGATTCGTAGACCGTACCCTAAACCATTTGGCTATTGGCGCTTCAAGTCCTTGAAGTCGGTTTTTATTTTTACTCGTATATTTGCACTAATTATATTATATATTAAAATGTCATGTATTCAAAATTTATTCGAGTTAAAAATGCAACGGCATTTTGTCAATATCCAGTGACGTCCGATTTATTGTGTCATGAATTATTACGGCATATCAAAATAACGTATAAAATGGAGGGTATATTCACATTTTGTAGTAATAAATCATGTGGCATACTCGTATATGCTTCGTATACATACGATAATTTCCCCTGGGCCGTGGCATATGCTCTCAAAACAAGTTTGTTCTGGTCTTCCCGTATGTTATTATTCAATATGAATACCTGGAATCAAAGCACATGGGAAATCTATCTGAAGCCATTTGTAATTACAATAATGTATTCTGTAAGAAATCATAACTAAGGAGTTACTATGGCAGAAACTTAGACGCGATGTATAGATATGGGGTAAGCAGTGATGTCTTAGTGGCTAAGCGCTTCGATTTATGATTTAATGGTAGAGAGTTCGCATCCCAATCAGCTTCTACCGATAAGTTCTCGTTTTTCGGTTTCGTAGTTACAAAAACGTTTACTACTATTTGTGCTATGTTTATGGTGATGGGCTCATCATCCGAAACCGACCAGAAGTTTGGTATTTTATAAAATAAAGGGCAAACGAGCTTACGGGTCACCTCATCTTAAGTGATCACCGTCACCCATTAACACGTTGCCGGCCTTTGAGAGAGGAGTAGGTTCGTTTCTTGAAGGCCCCGAAGTCATATAGGTTCTGAAATACCACAGATGATTGCGCAGAAGGTAGTTACTTGAAAAACCTACAGTCGTGGAATGCCAACCATCAAGATAGTGTCAATACATTTGAAATAAATTTGAAATTCTGCCGCGACAATAGATATTTTATAACCCAAATTTGTATTGACACATGCGTTGTGTATATTTATGTCATTATGAGCCATATTGAAGTACAATAAAGTATAACAAAGTGTACTGAAGTATATTAAAGATAATAATTAAGGATTTTGAAGTATTCAAGGTAAGTTATATCGCTGCGAATGTATCCGTTTACTGATGCTGCTGATAAGTATATGGGTGAAGGATCTTCACCCGAGAAGAGAATGGAAAGAATGAATACAGAGAAAAATGAATACTTTAATATATTGTGAGAGTTAAATTAAATATTAAATGATGAAAGTTTATTGTTTAAATAAAATAAAGCAAAGCTTAGCTCGGCCAAGCGGGCTGGGTACTAGTACGCTACTGGCGTAGCGCTAGTACTGGATAACTACAAGCATGTCAATATATATCCGCGTAAAATCGGTTTCGAATACAAATGACAAAGTAGACGGTGTGTTACCGAGGAGGCACATTTATCAAAAAAGGAGCTCCCAATATATTTCGTGGATTGCCGTCTGCCAATATTTTTTGACGTAGGTGCTCGTTTGTTACAAAAGGACCAGTTCTTTTCGTTAGATTTTGTCCCCTTGTCAATTTATATGTGCTATCTTCACAACATGTTCTGTTACCATGGTAACGACAGTCATTATATTCGTAATATTTTAAATATTAGTAGTGATTTCAATATCTATTTAGTCATTTTATGTATATATATCATAAAAACAGATAAACGTGCTTTCGTGTAGATACTCAAATTACTGAATTGTGTGCTTTTTTGACTAATTTACACAGATTAGTCAGATAAGCTGACTGTTACTACTGGTGGCATAGCTCTTAGGTCGCTTAGCCTGAACCTCTATTCGTAGTAACTCGACATAAGGGTCCCTCGGCAACCTCGGCTTCGACGGTCGCCTCATGTTGCGTAGTACGCTAGCAACCCGAGTTCGAGTTGTTGCAATGTTATGTGCTGATTTACCACGCGCTCGGCGGTGAAGGAAAACATCGTGAGGAACCCTACAAGACACGTGAAGTCTGCCAATCCCGACTAGGGCCGCGTGGCGGACTGCACCCTCATACTATCTTTACAAGGCCTGTGCCCAGCAGTAGGACATATATAAAGGCTGTCACTAACTAACTATGTACGCGACAAATGGATGCGATTCAATATCACGCCAGCCGATTTCGATGATTTATTTTTTATTAGAATTATACCTCCTGTATTTCAAGGGTAGTTTGATGACAGTTTGGTTAGGTTCTGACTGTATTCTTTATTTCGAATTTTTAATATATAATTTATCCCAATCAGCTTCTACCAATAAGTTCTCGTTTTCGGTTTCGTAGTTACAAAAACGTTTACTACTATTTGTGCTATGTTTACGGTAATGGGCTCATCATCCGAAACCGACCAGAAGTTTGGTATTTTATAAAATAAAGGGCAAACGAGCTTACGGGTCACCTCATCTTATGATCACCGTCACCCATTAACACGTTGCCGGCCTTTGAGAGAGGAGTAGGTTCGTTTCTTGAAGGCCCCGAAGTCATATAGGTTCTGAAATACCACAGATGATTGCGCAGAAGGTTACTTGAAAAACCTACAGTCGTGGAATGCCAACCATCAAGATAGTGTCAATAAATTTGAAATAAATTTGAAATTCTGCCGCGACAATAGATGTTTTATAACTCAAATTTGTATTGACACATGCATTGTGTATATTTATGTCATTATGAGCCATATTGAAGTATAATGAAATAGTATAAAGTGTACTGAAGTGTATTAAAGATAATAATTAAGGATTTTGAAGTATTTAAGGTAAGCTATAGAGACGCGAATGTATCCGTTTACTGATGCTGCTGATATACATGGGTGAAGGATCTTCACCCGAGAAGAGAATGGAAAGAATGAATAAAGAGAAAAATGAATACTTTAATATATTGTGAGAGTTAAATTAAATATTTAATGATGAAAGTTTATTGTTTAAATAAAATAAAGCAAAGCCTAGCTCGGCCAAGCGGGCTGGGTCCTAGTACGCTACTGGCGTGGCGCTAGTACTAAATAACTACAAGCATGTCAATATATATCCGCGTAAAATCGGTTTCGAATACGAATGACAAAGTAGACGGTGTGTTACCGAGGAGGCACATTTATCAAAAAAGGAGCTCCCAATATATTTCGTGGATTGCCGTCTGCCAATATTTTTTGACGTAGGTGCTCGTTTGTTACAAAAGGACCAGTTCTTTTCGTTAGATTTTGTCCCCTTGTCAATTTATATGTGCTATCTTCACAACATGTTCTGTTACTATGGTAACGACAGTCATTATATTCGTAATATTTTAAATATTAGTAGTGATTTCAATATCTATTTAGTAATTTTATGTATATATATCATAAAAACAGATAAATGTGCTTTCGTGTAGATACTCAAATTACTGAATTGTGTGCTTTTTTGACTAATTTACACAGATTAGTCAGATAAGCTGACTGTTACTACTGGTGGCATAGCTCTTAGGTCGCTTAGCCTGAACCTCTATTCGTAGTAATTCCCCATCTCCGTTCCACCATCGGACTTCTAGACGCACTGCGGGATTCCATCCTTTTGTGGTGAACATCCTCAAACCCGAACGAAGCGATTTGCTTCGTCTTTCATTCTTCGTACAGCAAAGGACTGGAATAGTTTGCCCGCGTCTGTCTTTCCTTCCGATTACAATGTGGGCATCTTTAGAGTGAATAGGCATTTACTAAGCTAGTGCGCCTACCATCCAGGACTGCATTTCCACTTAACATCAGGTGGGATCGTAGTCAAGCACTTGCTTAGAAATAATAAAAAAAAATTACAAATTAAGACTTGTTTGTCTACCATATGCCGACAACGAATCTTGGCGTAATGCGCAGAGGCGACGAAAGTCTAGAAAATCTGATCGTAGTTGGCAACACCGCAGGTTAAAGATCTCGCGGCCGTCAAGACTCGTCGTCCTTCAAATTTTACTCTGCTGTAAGAGACGCGCTGGACAGTAGCCGGTGGGGGCAGATCATCCGTTCCAGATGGTGACTACGATCCTCGGACATGAGGGACTGACACTAGAGAGAGAGAGAGAAATGATATTAGCGTTATAAGGTACTTTATTTATATTAAACAATAAAAAGAAAGCCTAAGGATTGAGCCGCGCATAGGTGGAAGAAGCGTATGGCCTCATTCGTCCAGATGATTGACTGCATGTGGAAAGCGGAGGGACGTATATATTATATATATAAAGGCTGTAACTTTAACTTTAAGTCAGTTGAGAAGAGCCGTGGTAGCTCAGTGTCCAGGCGGTTGGCTCTTGTTGCATAGTATGCTAGCAACCCGAGTTCGAGTTGTTGCAATGTTATGTGCTGATTATCCACGCGCTCGGCGGTGAAGGAAAACATCGTGAGGAAACCTACATGTCTTAGAAAAATTTTCTAAGGCATGTGAAGTCTACCAATCCGCACTAGGGCCGCGTGGTGGACTATGCCCTTATACTCTCTTTACAGAGAAGGCCTGTGCCCAGCAGTAGGACATATATAAAGGCTGTCACTAACCAACTATGTACGCGACAAATGGATGCGACTCAATAACACGCCAGCCGATTTCGATTATTTATTTTTTATTAGAATTATACCTCCTGTATTTCAAGGGTAGTTTGATGACAGTTTGGTTAGGTTCTGACTGTATTCTTTATTTCGAAAGATTTCAATTCGATCTGAAGTCGGTTTTTGTTTTTACTAGTATACTTTTTTTATATTTTGTGCAAATAAAAATTTAAATTAATAAATATGGTTGAGATGTTTCGCGTCACTGTATATCATAAATAAAAGTTAATCGAATAACGTCGGTGGGTGCAAAAAGTGTAGCCTGCATAACAGTAATAGCGGTTGTGGATTTTAATTTAAACAAATCACTTCTAATACCCCGAGCTCGGACTAAGAGAAGGAAAAGAAACCGTTTAATGTTTAACCTCGCCTTTATTACGGTCTAATACCGACAGCTGGTGGGTTTCATTATAAATTATTAAAAATGTCTTTTTTTCTCCTATCGGCTATGCTCCAAATGATTTCTTGCTTTTAATATAAGTATGATATTATCCGTGCTATATTTAATATTATATGCGGATGTAAAGGATACCTTGGTCTGCGAACCGCACCATTGCATCGTTCCTAAGTCAATTGCATTTTGGAGAGTGTGCTCAGGAACTACATTATCTAATTCCCCCATCTCCGTTCCACCATCGGACTTCTAGACGCACTGCGGGATTTCATCCTTTTGTGAACATCCCTCAAACCCGAACGAAGCGATTTGCTTCGTCTTTCATTCTTCGTACAGCAAAGGACTGGAATAGTTTGCCCGCGTCTGTCTTTCCTTCCGATTGCAATGTGGGTATTTTTAGAGTGAATAGGCATTTACTAAGCTAGTGCGCCTACCATCCAGGACTGCATTTCCACTTAACATCAGGTGGGATCGTAGTCAAGCACTTGCTTAGAAATAATAAAAAAAAATTACAAATTAAGACTTGTTTGTCTACCATATGCCGACAACGAATCTTGGCGTAATGCGCAGAGGCGACGAAAGTCTAGAAAATCTGATAGTAGTTGGCAACACCGCAGGTTAAAGATCTCGCGGCCGTCAAGACTCGTCGTCCTTCAAATTTTACTCTGCTGTAAGAGACGCGCTGGACAGTAGCCGGTGGGGGCAGATCATCCGTTCCAGATGATGACTACGATCCTCGGACATGAGGGACTGACACTAGAGAGAGAGAGAGAAATGATATTAGCGTTATAAGGTACGTTATTTATATTAAACAATAAAAAGAAAGCCTAAGGATTGAGCCGCGCATAGGTGAAAGAAGCGTATGGCCTCATTCCTCCAGATGATTGACTGCATGTGGAAAGCGGAGGGACGTATATAGTTGTAACCTAATTGAATGTAAACACTTATGAGCAAAAAAACATATCATCAATACCGTGCACATAAATAACGGTACTATGAGTGCATAAAGAGACAAATTGGAAACATTTAAGTCAGTTGAACTGTCAAATGAACGTTTAAAGGAGAATCCTTGTATATTTAGGCTACCCTGAAGAATCAGGTATTCTTATAATCATTCATATAATGTAATATCTAAATTATCATTTGTAATAAAGTCTACATACATCTTTCGAACTCAAGGAGTGCCATTTCATTGTGATACCGAACTGAGATTAATTCATCACGGCTACTATAAAAGCAGAGCGACGTCTAATCGGATACCGTTGCCGTATCGACGTAAACACGATAATAAAATTGAGGCCTGTATCCACGAACGCGATCAACACCTCATGAATAAATTTGCAAGAGTTTTCCGACTGATAGCACTGCGTGTAACGTCGACCCAAAGTAGAGGCGATAAACGAATTTGCGTCAAGTTGTTATACAAATGGCGACACGATCTCTCCGTATTTAGTGAGACGGAAAATATCAAAGACACTTTCGTCAGACATTAACGATAAACTCGGTGTAACGTAATGCTATAAGCATAAACAATATCACGAGAGCTTTCATCAATTACGGTGGTAATTTGAAAACATTTTTTATGAAATTTCTATCATCTGGACAATTTATAGATCAGAGTCGTTAATTCTTTTATTTTGTTCTATTCGAGTTACCGCAATTTCCAGCCATTTTTAACTCCTCCGAATTGTGTAGGTCGTGGCTGTTGACATACTACATCCTTGCTCTCTCTCATACTCTTCTTTCCCTTCTCTCTTATTCCTATTGTTACACTATTACACTATATGCATTACAATATTTTCCTCACTTTAATATTAATCTTATGTTATCTTTTCTTTATATAATTCTATTTTTATTTATTTCTATTCTTGATGATTTAACAAAATTGTTATCTATCTATGCCTTAATTTAAACCGCTTATTATTTACTTAATTTTATTTATTTTGCTCTAATTTTTGACTCCCATCTCGTATTGCTGACGCAACATCTTTTGGGATACTCTGTAATTTGAAAACGTTTAAGGCGTCAATGTTACGGATCCCATAGAACGCACATCGTACTAAGGTATACATCCTGAACGAACTTAAAATAAAAGCTTGGCTGTCCACCATATGCCTACGCAGGATGCTGGAATACTTTGGTCACATTGTCAAAAAAACAGCGATAACTTAGAAAGGCTAGTTGTGACTGGAAAAAACACGCTGGACTTACCAGATCCGCACCACACTCAGCACATCGGTTAGCGATGCTCTGCGCACTGCTGCAGACAGAGGAAAATGGCGACGGATCACCAAAAACAAACTGTTCCCACGAGATGGTCACGACCCTCTGCATTGAGGAAACCGACGCGAGGAGGAGGAGGAGGAAGGCGTCATAATAATTTTTATTTGAGAAATGGCTAAACAAGCATGTTCATGCTTCCAAATCTGCTAGCATAGTTAAGTATGGCTCTGGCACAACATACAAACATGACTTGCTTAAAACTCTCCAAGGAGATGCAAGCACATTGTTCGCAATAATTAATATTTATTGAGTATTAAACTTAGCTATGGTAAAACTTAGATTCAGTTAGTTATTTGGTGTAATTGAAGTTTACTAAACAGAGTTGGCTTACAATTTTGTTTTAAGTTTAAGAAACTTTACAGGTCACTTACATGAGAACAATAAATAACTAATATTATAAAATAATAAGCTAGCTGTCAGACGAAAGAAGAAGTTACCTAATGCATTCATTTGCTGCATGAAACGATTAGCTATTGTTGAGTAATTTAACAAGTTGCATTTTGAATGCGCCAAGTGTGTATACCCTTTTGACGTGTGCGGGTATTTTGTTGTACAGTTGTGCTCTTTCAAAATAAATATATTTTACCGTAATTTGTACAATTGTAATGTTCACATTAGGGTTTTGGGTAATATGTTTTCCGACCACTGCTAGACCAATTGCTAACAATTACAACGTTAATTGGTTTGATAGCGGTCGATATTTGATTTAGTAGGAATTTAGTTTATTGATGCCCCTATTTTTATTACGACTGAATCGCGTAATTTGATATAAATATAAGTAGTTATTACGCTACCGCTTAAAATCAGCAAGTTGAAGTGGCAGTGTGCCGGCTACGTCTGCCGAGTTAGCGACGGTAAATGGGGGAGGAAAGTCTTGAAATGGAGGCCGTGTATGGCGCCCTCCCTCCAGATGGACCGACGACCTTGAAAGGATAGCCGGAAGTGGCTGGATGCGAAAACCGGATCGTATATGGTGAAAGGCATTGGGGAAGACCTATTTCCAGCAGTGGATAGATACAGAGTGATGATGAATACGCTGCCGAAATTTTAAGTATCAAAGTTTTGTGATGCAACTTAGATCATGTGAATAACGTAAGGAAAAATATGTCATGCTTAAAAGATGTTTGAAATTCCATTATGATACGAATATACGGGAGGAAGTTAAAAGTTGTTTCCGAAACATTTTCAACGAACTGTCGTAGGTCAAAGTAATAATAAAATAGCATAAGTTGAGCGAATTGAATACGAAGACCCTAAACATAGTCTACAAAGCTTTTAATTTTTTATATAAGTAATTCTCATGTCCGTTTAACAGTAACGGTGTAAGCAAACACAATATTTGTATTTTAAGCATTACATAATTTACATTATATAACAAAATTATGTGCCCAGTGTGTAGCGATAGCCTCACCTCCCTGTCTCATATTAGATACGCATTAACGCAGTGAAAAGCAGACACTACTACTTATAAACGCCTCGAAACTAAGGTTAAAAGGATTTTTTTCTGACGAACTAAAGTTCTTTACAGTAGTTAATTTACTAAGTGCTTCTTTTTATTAGTTAGTTAACTAGGTACTGATTTACAAAGTAAAGGAATAAATAATAAAATAACCTGCATGTTTTAGAATTTTATTTAGGGTATGTGAAATCTGCAAATTCGCAAACGACCTGATGGACTTCACCCTTATATAAGAAAATTTCCTTACACACTTGCTATATACAGCTACTTTTTATATGTTTACAACTTAGTGCTTAAATTTAGTATTTAGATTAACCGTCACATACTTTAAATTCACTTAAACACACTTTTAGTAGTAAGTAGTTTTAATTATTTTCCCCAACGTCCTTTTTTATGTTAACGGGTAGGAAATCTTCAAAAAGATACCCCGCCTTCTGGGGGGAAAGCGGCGGTTATTCCTCGGTGCATGGTGAGGGGCTCCGGGATCTCCAAAGGAACGCACTGGAGCCCCTCTGCACTATGCTCAAGGGAGCACGTCTTATTCTTGAAAGCCTAGAACTACAGGGCTGTCCCCAATGTCCTATACCAACATAATTTATATTGACTAAAATAAATTTTTTCACACAAAAAAAGTCTGCCCATAAACGTCGACGTCGAGCACAAAACATTACAAAAAAACATTCAAATTGGGAACTTCTTCCTCTTTTTGAAGTCGATTGAAAATGTTATAAAATATACTATTTTGAAACATTTTAGTGGTCTTTTCTTTCAAATCATAGGCACGATAGAGGTAGGTCCCTGTTAACACCAGCTATGACGTATTCAGGTCAAACTTGTTCGGCGTAAAACATGTTGTTCCAATCTAGAACTTGTTTTCAGTTTCGATTAAAAATGTCCGATGAAGTGACATGAAAAATTGTTCGCAAAATTTGTTACGCTTTACTGAAAAACCAGTTATGTATGTTTCACCTAATAGTTACGTTTTCATCTGACAGTAATTATAACTAGTTATATAATATAATATAATATTAATACCTCACATTATTTTCAATCGACTTTAAACGAGATTAAAGACAGCTTACTTTGTAATGTACTCGTATATACATAAAAGAGAAAGTGTATGGGTATGTTCCATATAGGCTCCGAAACGGCTGGACCGATTTCAATGAAACTTTCAGACAATCTTCAGATTGTCCTGGCCGGTAATCCTGTAAAGTTTGGTGATGATCGGAGCACTCCTTACATTTACCCTTACATTTCCCAGACCGTACTCTAAGCCAATAGGCTATTAACAATTCTACTTAACAAAATTTAATCATATCTATGATTGTTTCAGGTCTACCATGCACTGCGTGTGGATTTTACTGTCAATTGGGATTTTCTTCAAATTAGGTATGTTTGGCACATACTTTAAATGTATCTTTCGAAGCTACTTATTCCAGGTTTCAGGTTTTAGAAACTTTTTTCTCGCTTTAGACATAACAGGTAACTTACATGAGAACAGTAAATAACTAATATTATAAAACAATAAGTTCGCTGTCACACGAAAGAAGGATTCACCTGACGCATTCATTTGCTTGGAGACTATTAGCTATCGTTAAGGAGTTTAGCAAGTCGCATTTTGTATGCGCTAAATGTATATACCCTTTGACGTGTGCGGGTATAATTCAGTATTATTCACCAAATGCGTTAATGTTTTATTTCGATATATAGGAGATCTTGTTTTAGTGTCGGTTACGATATTCCGAGGTATGACAACGAATAAATTTAGACGGCGATTATATAATAATTAAAATATTAATAATATAGGCTATTAACAACGGCAGGGCGGAGGTCATAGACAATGCAATAGTATTTTTATATAAAAAAATGCTAACTATATTAAATATATATTTAAAAGAAAGGATTTAAATTAATAAACAAACTGAGTTTCTCTTTACAAAAGAAACGACATTTAATGTTATTTATTTACAATATTTAACCCTATTCTACATAAATTATTTCATAAGTTCAAATGTGTCGTTGACATGATGACATTTTAAAGAATTTTATAATATTATATATTAATTATGAATTTTATAATAATATATATTTTTTTACATACTTAATATAATAAAATTTTTGTTAATCATTCCAGATAAGCTTCAGGCTTGTGCTAGGCGATGTTTCACATTAATAGTCGAATGGTGAATTCGAATCCAAGAACTTAGGATTCGCAGACCGTTCACTACACTATTAGGCTATGAGGCCTTTTAATGCCTGTAATTATCAGTATGCTTGTTCAGGCTCCTGTCGGAAAACTAGTTGCAATTCCGCACCGCGCGCGCCGATCACCGTTTCATTTTTCTAGGCGCTATGTGGTGTAACAAGTGCTATCAATACCGATACTGAGTCACTTGGCAAACTACCGCGACACAATTAACATCGTTTTGACAATATACCTATTTTAAAGAATTTTTGGGCTTTGATTTACACCGTTCTATGCGGTAAAGATAGAACAATGCTCGTTTATCTCCTAAAAATAGAAAATCGTAATTATAACACATACACACATACAATTTACAATAGTACGAGAATTTTAAAGTTGACTAGGGCTTTCTAGTTTTCCGGGTTTTGATAACAAAAAATTTGTGCCCAATGTATGGGCTCATCACCTCACACAAATGAGATCTAATAAGCTTTGTCAAATGCCGACTACGAAAGCTGTCTCTGTCTACTCAGCTTAAAGGAGATCAGTACAGAATCAATATAGTAAACAATTATACTGTTGTCACAAAATTAATGTGTAAAAGTTACTAACAAACTTTTAAGCTTTCACATTACGGCGTTGTTTTAACGAAATATCCACTGAATGTAACTTGCTTTTGAATATTTCATGACATCGTTACCATAGATCCACTCTTTATTTTTGTCTCGAAAAAAAAAACATTTTAATTGTCAACGCGAAAAATACCTCTGGCAACGCTCTCATCCCCGTTGTTCTTTTGTTATTGTTTGAAAGCGAAAACTCTGAGCTCATTACCACATTTAAATGAATAGCAACCGAGCATTGTAAAAAGAACAACCGCCCTGAATTCTGAACGACTGAATGTACGCATACGAGCGAACAAATGAATGAATGGAGTCTCGCATGTTCACCGTATTATTTCGTACATCGAGAGTCGGCGCAAGTTGGTGTGAGATTTTAATTCAATAGTTTTTGTTTCGTGAGAAAAATAGACGTACCGTTAAAAGAAAAAATAGTATTGTAAACTTCTTTCTTTGACATTTATTGGTTTAATTATTAATAACAAATTTTGGAAATTAATTAGGTAATTAAATTGATTGATTCACTTTTTTTGACCAACTTATTTTTTAAAAATTGGACAATTATAAAAGAGGTAATTTGAAAGATAATTACACAAATACTGTATTAATCGAAATTATTTTAATACGTTAATTGGCTTGAACATTATATGAATATTATTTTTTCCCTTTTTACTACTAAAATATTAAAAAAAAATTAAATACGGGTAACACCGCGGAGCGTAGCTAGTTATTAATAAAGGAGAATTTCGGTAATAATAGTACATCTTAGCCTTGGCTATATGTAGTACGATAGGACACGAATCCTAACGATTAGACCGTAAATGATGCCAAAGACCTGGCATTATGGAGGAGTTCAACAAAAGTCGATCCTGGAACGAGCCGGGATACTGCCAAGTACATCTTAGTGTACAGATACTAATAAAGCCTTTAATACAATTAGTAACAATGACAATGAATTCCGTTTAGTTTTGACAATGTTCATCTACAGAGAAACTAATATTTTAAGGATTTAAAATTAAGTAATGCATTGCATTGGCACTATTCCAGATACACTGTTCTTTTTCCTTAAATCAGAAAATCTATTCCCCTTCGTTGGATGCCAGAAGTCTAATGCCTAAGACGTTGTTTTACTGTAAAATTTAAGTGTTTTTTATTGAAGGAAACGGGCATACAGCTCATTTGATCGTCAGTAATCTCTTCGCACTAAAATGATTGTGTGTTACCAACCTATAAAGAGTTGGGATGTCGGTATCTCGCTCCCTAGGTAATTTTCAAATGATAAAATTTTACATTGAACGACAACTAAAGGAAGTGATAGTCTAGTGGCCAGCTTGTATGAAATAACGAAATTCTTAAGCTTTTATAAGAAAAACAAAAACTTTTTATAATAAGTAAATTTACGAGTAGAAATAAAAGTGATTTCAAATCGAATCAAACGTTAAACGTTATTACTCGCGGACGCCCTCTTTATGTTTCCGAAATATTATAGGAATATTACGAAATAGATTAATAAATACTCTTGAAGTATTTCTTTTCCAATAAAAAATTATTCGATATATCGAAATCGGCTTGCGTGACATTGAGTTATTCGTCCATTTGTCGCTTAATGCAAATTAATAAATTTAACCATATAAGTCTTACCTTATATGGTTTTCTTATGTCATGTCAAAAGGCGCCACTCGGGAAGCATCAGCTTTCAAATAAAAAAAGAATCATTAAATTCGGTTTACCCAGTCTAAAGTTATAATGTAAAATACAAACTCGCGGCACTGGATTCCATGGAGAAGCGGGCCAAAAAGTTGATAGGTGACCAAGATCTACACCTAGATAGTCTTGAGCACAGGCGCAAGGTAGCCAGCCTTTCGGTGTTTTACAGATTACATTTTGGAGAGTGTGCACAGAAATTACACGAGTTAATTCCCCCATCCCCATTCTACCTTCGGACGTTTAGACACTCGGTGGGTCTCCACCCTTTTATAGTCGCTGTTCCGCGCGTCCGAACGAAGCGATTTGAGTCATCGTTCATCGTGCGTACAGCAAAGGAGTGGAATAAGTTGCCGGCATCAGTCTTTCCGTCCAAATACGACGTGGAAGCCTTCAAGAGTAGAGTGAACAGGCACTTGCTAAACTAGCGCGTACCATCTTTAGACTATATCACCACTTAACACCAGGTGGGATCATGGTCAAGCGCTAGTTTACACGCATAAAAAAAAACATCAAAAAACAAACACTTGAATCGAGAACTTCGTCCTTTTTTGAAGTCGGTTGAAAACATTAATGCTCGGTGTATCGCCTTTTGCTCACTGGTTAAATATAAACATAGACATATTCCTTATTGGCATCATTCGAATACTTTACAAAAAAATAAACTTAAAGAAAGAAAGAACAAACAGGATATAGGGCGTGATGCCAACACGACACCGTGGAAAATCAGCGGTGCCCAGGACTATCCAAAGTCGCGTGCAGGCAATACTACCTTTACATGACATTTTTTTGACATAAATTCGATAAAAACAAAAGAATATATATAATATAATTAATATAATTTGTGTATATAAAGTTATTAGATCTATGTATATTACTAGCGTACTAAGCCCGTTTCTTCGCCAGACTAGATTTTGCTTTATGTTACTTAATAAACTTACATCAATATATATTTAATTTAACTCTATCAATATATAAAATTATTCATTTCGCTCCATATTCATTCTCTTGCATTCTCCTCTCGAGCGGGTGAAGATACCTACACCCATGAACATATCAGTAAATACAAAATCATTCTTTTCATTTATACAAAACCATATCGGGCTCAAGTTAATGTCAGAAATAAAAGAGCAACATTTGGTTTGTTTGACAGTTCAAAAAGAGGAGTGCTCCGATCGTCACCAAACTTTACATGATTACTCACCAGGTCAATCTGAAGATTTTCTGAAAGTTTAATTGAAATCGATTTTTCCGTTTTCAACCCTATAGGGAAACCCTGTGTGGGTTTTCTTTCTCTTTTATATAATAGATGAACATAAATTTGAATTTTCATAAATAAGTTTATTAGTAAATTAAATTTTTATTATTATTATAAAAAATAATAATAAAAAGTGGGTGAAAACAAGATTCGTTGTTGGCATATAGCAGTATACACAGATAATCTTTAAAACCATTTGCATTATATAATTCCATTAATTAACAGGCGTACTCACGAAACCAAATAGGGCACAGTAATGAAATACGATCGAAAGCAAACAAAACAAACTGCGAAGCGTTAATTAACCCCCACAACTTGTTAATTAGGCAGCTTATTAGTAATTTCGGAGAAAGCCGTAGTTTAATAATATTTCTAGCAATATACAAAAAATTGTATATCACTCATTTACCAGTTATTCATTTCGAAACACGATTTTAATTCGAATAGAATTTGGCCTTTACATTTTTCGTTTATTCAGTTTTATTTCCAACGCAAAGTGGCACTTAAAGTTAGTTTAGTTTTTGAATGTCGCTTATATTATCCGTGAAATAGCAACCGACTGAGTCGTGATTCGGCCCTCTCGGAATGACTACGTGTAACATAGTAACAGTCCAAGCCGAGGTTATCCCTCACCGGGAGGACGCTTGTGTCGACAGACAGCATTATCTACGCAGATTAGACGTAGATAAGCTGACTTTTACTTCTAGTGGCATAGCTCTTATTCTGCTTAGCCTGAACCTCTACTGCTAGTAACTAGACACAAGGGTCCCCCCCGGTGAGGGGTAAGCAGGGTAGACTGAGATAGCTTTCGATGTCCGGGTTTCACCAAGCTTATGTCCCATACGTGACAGGCCTAATATAGTCCAGGCATAGTATTATATTTAGCGGCAAGTACCGATGTACCCCATTATTTTCCATTGTTTCAATGTTAATCTATCCGAGCTTATCTATTTCAACATACATGCATACAATAAGACAAAATTGAAATATATTATATCATTTAGATGGACCAACGACCTTGTTAGGATAGCCGGAAGTGGCTGGATGCGGAAAGCTGAGGATCGCATGTGGTGGAAGGCATTGGGGTAGGCCTATTTCCAGCAGTGGATAGATACAGGCTGATGATCATGATATCATTTAGTGCTTGAATGCTTGAAATTGTTTTTTTTTTAATAATTTCGAAGCAAGTGCTTGACTACGATCCCACCTGATGTTAAGTGGAAATGCAGTCCTGGATGATAAGGCGCACTAGCTTAGTAAATGTCTATTAACTCCTACTCTTCAAAATACCCACATTGTAATCGGAAGGAAAGACAGACGGGATTTAGAATTTACAAACTTGATTTTGTAGTTTTATGCTCGAATGACTTCAACGGTCGCTTTGTGAATTCCTAAAAAATGTAATTAGAATATCACTAATTGAACAGGCGTATATAAATTTAATTGGAAAGAAAATTATGTTTCAAAACTCTGAGTTCTCAACCGGCGTTGCATAATTAAGGGTTCATTTCCAGTGAGGGGTATAGTGTAATTAAAATTTGGTGAACTAAATTCAAACTCAACTCCTTAATTCGTTTTGTGTACATTGTAATCAAATTACTGTCATAGACAATTTACATTTTAGAATACTGGCATAAAACATTGTGGAAATAAAAGAAATGCTTTGGGTTAATACACCTTTTTTCTTTGGACGAACTAACACAGTTGGCCAGAGAGGCTGGCCTTTACTGTTTCACCGGATTAAGAGGTGGCATAGCTCTTAGGTCGCTTAGCCGAACCTCTAAAAATATTTTTTCTGTCGGGTGTGGGGTTCGAACCGACGCTCCCTCGCGAGAACCAGAGCTTAAACCTGGCGCTTTAGACCACTTTTTTTTTGTTGACGGGGAGGAAATCTTCAGAAAGATACCCCGCCGGCGGTTATGTGGGGTTCTTACCTATTAAGACCTCCCCGGTGGCCCTTGGTGCTTGACGAGGGGCTCCTGGATCTCCAGTGGATCGCACTGGAGCCCCTCTGCACTGTGCTCAAGGAGAGCACGTCCCGGGGGAGGTTACTCACTCCCCCCGGGTGCGCTCGGGAAACTACTACGACTAGCTTAGAGGCTGTAAATCTATTATATAGAGCTGTCTCTTCTCTCAGGGAGATAAAACAGAACCTCGGAAAAACCCGTAAAACTATTTCTACTTCAATTTTCACTCACTCGCGTGTTAGAAATCATTATCCGAAAGCATGTTAAGTGTATTCCTTTTACATGTGGATATGAACCCACGACCTTAAGTTTCATAGAACGTATAGATTTAGTGCGAAAAGATTTTTCTTCATAATTTTTCGGAACGGTCGTATTTGTCGTGATTTATAAAATAGCTCCATATTATAAAGGATATGAAAATGTTACTCATTTAATAGGTTCATTGATTAACTGTACGGGTGTTATCGTATCTCGATAAAGATCCGAGTTTTCCCAAAGGAAAATAATTTCTCATTACATCTATATCCTAAACCGTTAGAATATTGACGCTTCAGATTCAGTATTATTCACTTATTCACGAATAAGACGACGCTACCCGAATACTATTGAACTATTTTATCAAAAAAAAAACAAATCCGCTATTACGCGCGCCTTTTTGTAGTTAAAATTTATTGCAGAATTTTTCGAAATAGAATTAAACACAACTTAACAAACCTCTCATCAAAATACACTTTGAGTACATGGTCTCCAATAAAAATAAATCATAATAAATAAATCACATACAGACGAATTGAGAACCTTCTCCTCTTTTTTTCAATGTCGGTTAAAAATAGAAATAAATCAACATATCTTTATCTGACAGTTAGATGTAATCTTGATTGAGTGACGGCATATTTCCATTAAAACTAAGTTATTCGCCGGCAGCGTTTGCTGGGTGAATAAGTAATAACTTTGGAGTGATTTTATTGACAGGCAGTACACTTGTTATGCAAATAAGGCATTACTTATTTTCCCCTTATCCTTCTTACCGAATTCCTTATTTCAAATCCAATATTTAAACGGGAATTCCAGGCGACTTTTATAAATTAGTTTCGATGTTATAGATTCTTACGTTCTGTTTTGTACGTACGTACAGTTGGAACTGAGGCTACATTCAAACGCTCTCTTTTAAATCTATACTTAAATGAGGAATAGTTTTAAATTTTCCTTTTCTATCCCGATATCGGGGGTCTTAAACAGCATATCGCTATCTCTGTGCGGAGCGCGCAAGATGTGTGACAGAGAGGGTCACCTCTCGCTCACTCTCATTGCAAATAGCTGTTGATCAGTGTCCCTTCCTGATTGGTCGACAAACTTAGTTTCTAATTAGTACCAGTAAGGACGTAGCACATAAGATTGTATAAATGGTTGAGAAATTAGATAATAAACAGGACATTACAAATCTGGACTCCGAGTGTTATTCTTCCCGCAAATATCAACAAGAGTGGAGGCCTCCCACACCTATATTAATCTATATTTGGATCTATGTAGTTATATATTTATATTTCTGTTTATATACATATAATATATTTTTATATTTATCTTATTTTACTTTTTTTATCTCTGAGGTTGCACCCGTGACTTTGTCTGTACAACCCTAAGGTAGACTGACAGATCAGAAGGGGGCACAAGGCAGCTGCCTGCTCGGCGCCACCGCACTGTGCGGTCTGCGCCGATGCAGGCAGGCCTGCCGGCCACGTGATGGGGGCATGGCATGCCACCCCCATCCACCCGTGGAAAGCTCCCCGCCCAACCCCAACGGGCCGGGAGCTCGAGGGACGTTGAGATGTCTGGTTGATGGCCAGACATCTCAACCTACTTCCAGGCGAACGCCAACCACTCCGCCGCGGCGCAGGATCTCTTCCTGCAGTCCATGGCGGAGTGGGGCGTCGATCTCGCGGTGATGGCGGAGCCGTACTTCGTCCCTCCCTTCCTCATTGGGTGGGGATCTGGACGGTTCCGTTGCCATCACCGTGAGGCCTGAGTAGGCCCGCCCCTCGTCCCAAGGCGAGGGCCACGGGTACGTGGCGGCGGTTCGGGGAGAGGTGGCTCTGGTCGGAGTCTACTTCTCTCCGAACCGCGACCTGCCGGCCCTTGAGCGATTTCTCGACGCTCTCGGGCCGGTGGTGGGGCAGCTAGCGCCCCTCCAGGTGTTCGTGCTGGGGACTTCAATGCCAAGTCCACGGCTTGGGGCAACCCCCACACGAACCCGAAAGGGAGGAGGTGGAGGAGTGGGCGCTAGCTGCCGGGCTGTCCCTTCTTAATGTTGGGACAGCCCACACATGCGTGCGGCGGTCGGGAGGTTCAGTGGTGGACCTGTCGTTCGCCACTCCGGCCGTCGCACGGCAAGTGGAGGTTGGAGAGTGGAGACGGAGGTGGAGACACTTTCGGACCACAAATATATAAGGTTCGAGGTGTCTCCAGCCTCCGGACGTCCGGCGTCGAATTCCTGGGGTCGAAGCCGGTTCCCGCGTTGGGCGCTCACAAAGCTCAACCGGGAACTGGCATTAGAGGCGGCCATTGTCGGCCGCTGGGGCCTCCCGCCAACAGAAGACGGGGGGGTGGACGATGCGGCTGGCCGCTTCTGCGACGTACTACATAACGTCTGCAGAGCGGCCATGCCCCGCGTTGGGCGTCCCCCCCCTAGGCGGGCGGTTTTCTGGTGGTCGACAGAGATTGCCGACCTCCGCGTCGCCTGCAATGGGGCCCGTAGGGCGTACACCAGAAGCAGGCGGCGCCGACCCCAGGATGTGGAGAGAGATGGTCGGCTGTACAGGGTCTACGTGGAGAAAAAGAAGATCCTGCAGCTGGCCATCTGCCGAGCCAAGGAGACTGCCTGGCTGGAGATGGTGAAGGGTCTCGAGAGAGACCCTTGGGGCCGACCGTATAAAAGGGTGCGGGAGAAATTCCGCACCCGGTCGGCCCCTCTCACCGGGGTGCTCCAGCCAGAGCTCCTGGGGAGGATAGTCGGGGAACTCTTCCCCGACGCCCCTGCGGTTTCACTCCCCCAGGATGGCTCGGCAGACGACGGTGTCATCTGCTATGCAGATGACACCCTCGTATATTCCCGGGGAAAGGCGTATAAGGAGGCGGCGCGGCTGGCCGAGGTCGGAGTAGGCCTCGTGGTCAGCCGCATAAAGAGGTTAGGGCTTCGGGTAAAACTGGAGAAGACCGAAGCCCTCCTCTTCCGCAGGACCGGGCGTAAAGGACCCCCTCCGGGTGCCACTCTCCTCATTGGAGGTGAAAGAGTGAGGGTGAGTTCCCAGATGAAGTACCTGGGACTCACCCTCGATGGAGGATGGACCTTCGGACCCCACTTCGAACAGTTGGGGCCGAAGGTCCTGAGGACGGCAGCCGCGCTGGGAAGTCTCCTCCCGAACCTCGGAGGACCCAGCGCGGTGTGCAGGAGGCTGTACTCTGGGGTCTGTCGGAGTATGGCCACGTACGGTGCCCCCATCTGGGCGGGTGACCTGTCTCGCGGCAATCGCGTACAGCTGCGCAGGGCGCAGCGGATTGCCGCGATCAGGGTCATCCGGGGTACCGTACGGTCTCGTGGGCGGCAGCTACTGCGCTTGCCGGCGATCCGCCGTGGGAGCTCGTGGCGGGGTTCTGGCCGAGGTGTCCGACTATGTCTCGGATAGGAGGGCCCTCGGAGAGAACCCTCTGCCAGAAGAGGTCCGGCGGATCCGTCGGTTAGGTGAGGTAGCACTATGCCGGAGGTGGGAGGAGGACCTGGCGCATCACCCGTACGGTTTACGTACAACGGGTGCTCTGCGCCCGGTCCTGAGCGTTGGATGCGCAGAAAGCGCAAACCTCTCACCTTCCGTCTGACGCAGGTGTTCACGGGGCATGGCTGCTTCGGGGACTACCTGTGTCGGACGGCCCGACGGGAGGCTGATGAGCGGTGCCATGATTGTGGCGCTGCGGTGGACTCTGCCCAGCACACCCTGGAGGTGTGCCCGAGATGGGCAGCGCAGCGTTGCGACTCTGGCATCCGCCATCGGTGGAGTAGACCTGTCGCTTCCGAGCCTCGCACTTGCGATGGTACGGAGCGACAGGTCTTGGTCGGCAGTCGCCTCCTTCTGCGAGACAGTCATGTCCCAGAAGGAGGCCGACGAGCGGGTCAGGAGGGGAGCCGTGGGGCTCCCTCCTCCGCAGGCGACGAGTCGGGGTGCGCAGGAGGCGTTTCAAACGCCTCCTCCTCGCTGCCCCTGTAATCCGAAGCGGGGCCAGGATGGGAACCTGGCCCCAGCATGCTTCGGCGTCGTCGGGACTTCTCTGAGTGCCGGAGGAGTCCCCCTCGAGGGTGAAGCCCGGTCTTGCCGAGACCGGCCGGTCGTTGGGGTGTCCTGTCGCTGACAGATCCGGGGCACCCTGCTCATAACGGCTGATGGCATTCGCGGTAGGTTTAGTGGGTATGGGCTGCCCAGGCCGAGTCCCACACATCCTCCGGGCCCACCCAGGGTACCGGAGGATGGTTAATAACTCGATTCCCCGCGTTAACAAAAAAAAAAAAAGACTGACAGATGCCTTCTGGCACTTAATCCACCTTTTTGTACACTTTTATTATGTGGAAATAAAGATTAAATAAATGAGTAAATATATATAATTCCAGATATAATCTATGATTATGATATAATAATAATAGGTATAGGAAACATTTTAAAACATGTACCACTAAAACACTCATGGTAAGAAACGAGGTGACATACCGATCACTTACCCGAGGTCACATACCTAGTATTATACTAGGTAACAAGTATATACTGTATACAAGTCGTAGCAGTAGGCCTGCTACGACTTTTACAATTCTACGGGTAAGTGCTACGACCTCGTAAAATAATGTCGTTGGGTGGTAGTACTTCTGCGTAGCCTCGGTAAGCGGAATAAAGGCTACGCAACTCTTTATAATAGGTAGTGTGAACACTTGTGGGTCTTGTGGTATGATATAGTCCAATGACTAATGCAATCACTTTTTATTTAGACAGCGTTACGTTGACGAATACCGTCACAATGACGCGTCCTCTTTATACAAAATTAGAAGTCAGTTAACGAACTAATAAAGTAAAGTTATTGTCAACCTGTTTCAGGAGGAGGTTTTATTTCGTTTGTATTTTTATAATGTTTAACGCATAACTTTCGACTGGGTGAACCGATTTTGGTGATTATTTTTTGTCCAATTCTTCAATTTGGTACAGTCCTGACAATGGCATCCATGAGAAAACCACACGTCTTAAATTTGCATTAAATGGGCGATAAATGGTCGAATAACTCAATATCACGCGAACGGATTTCGATTGGTTCGCCAAATTACCATGATGATTAAGTTAATTATTAATTATTGATGTAATAAAGTAAATAAATAACTTAGATTTTGTAAGTAGTTATACGTCACGATTGCTGGGTTCGTAGTTAACAGTTGGCAGCACAAGTCCCTGCGAATAGGTGATCGTGGACTGCAGGTCCACTACCAATCAGGTGAATTGCTTGTTTTTTTTTTATAGGAAAAAGGGGCAAACGGCTCACCTGATAATAGTGATCACCGACTCCCATAGATATCCACAATAGTGGAAGAGCTGCAAGTGTGTGAGTTTCTGGCCATTAAAAAGGAGCAGGATCGTTTTTGAAGGTCTCCAAACGCTGGTGACACTTAATTCCACAGGTTAATACGACATGAAAGAAAGTTACGTGAAAATCGCACAATCATGGACCGCGAGCCATCAAGATGGTGTCGATGGTATTTCTTTCTTGTTTCCAATGTAAAAAAGATATAGCTAGGTGGTTTTATGTTTTTGATTTATATTTCCAGCTCTGAAATATAAGCTTTCTTTTTAAAGTGGATGCTTGTTTATTATGGAAAATCAAGCAATAAAAGTAAAGCCAAGCAATAAAAGTTAGTCGGAGTGTTCAAGAAGCAACGTTCAGTTTTTTAAATTATAATGAACTTTATAGTGGCTTTATCTGAGGTGAAACTTTTGATTTTAATTTTCTTATAAAACTTGAGCTCTGTTCATTTTCAAGCACAAACTACTAATACAGTCGACGACAGTTTACAAATGAATAATATTTTTTTTGCAAGAATATAGTAAACTATTAGGAATTTGTTCAACATAATTTTGATGAATATACTTTCGCCAGAAAAGCTGACTTCGACGGTTTAACCGGACTAATGGCGAACCTCCTAGGTCGCTTAGCCAGCACCTCTATTTGTAATTAGCTCAACCTATTCAGTTAAAGTAAATTTATAATATAGCAAAATTCGTCATTATCATCATATTAGCCGTAAGACATCCACTGCTAGACATAGGTATCCTCCAACGATTTACGAAAGGATGCTTTGTCCTGCCGGAACACCATACCAGAATTAAAAACATATATTAAATAGAAATAATAGTGATAGCCTACTAGCTAAGCGGTTCGGTATATTAACTTTCTGTCCTATGTTGAAGGTCACCAGAGCGGTTCTTCTGAGATCTCGGAGCTTTCCCTAATGCCCCAATATTGGCTACAGAACGGCTTAAGTTATATACATAACCCGTTTTCCCCTATATCTTTTCTCCCAGTACTCGATACAAAACAAAGATTTGCGATTAAAAAGAATTTCTTCAAGTGCTTTATTCAAAATCCTTTTCATATTATAAACACAAGGTAAACAAAAGAAAAGTACGTTAACAATCTATTACTAAAACGTTTCAATTTCCACACCAGAATAAAGCTTTCTGGTCCCTTGCCAAATCAGTCGAAGCCAATTTCTGCCAATCTTCTTTACCACCATTGCAGAAGTCGGATGGCTCGTTGGCTCACACCGCCAAAGAGAAAGCAGACATGTTTGCCTCTCTATTTGCGAAGAATTCACAACTATGCTGCTGGTAATTGTCCACCCTTGATACCTCGTTGTGACTCTACAATGCCAGAAGTACACATTCGACAAAAAGAGGTACTCAAAATACTCAGATCTCTAGATGTGAATAAGGCCAACGGGCCTGACGGCATTCCTGCCATTGTCTTGCGCTCATGTGCGCCTGAGTTGACTCCTGTTCTGACTCGCCTCTATCGTTTGTCCCTGAGGACTGGTCAAGTTCCGAGATCCTGGAAGATTGCCAATGTCCAACCCGTCCCAAAAAAAGGAAGTCGTGCCGACCCAACCAACTATCGACCTATCGCAATCACCTCCATACTCTGTAAGATTATGGAGCGTGTCTTAAACAACCGTCTCCTTGCATATCTCGAAGACAACGACCTTCTCAGTGACCGTCAATTCAGTTTCGTCGAGGCCGGTCCACTGGAGATCTGCTTGTGTATGCCACTCACATCTGGAGTGAAGCCATTGAGAGACATGGTGAGGCTCTTGCGGTGTCTCTTGATATCTCTAAGGCTTTCGATAAAGTTTGGCACGCTAGTCTCATTGGAAAGCTTCCGGCTTACGGTATTGCATCCGGGCTTTGCACATGGATCGAAGATTTCCTGAGGAACAGATCGATTCGGGTCGTCGTTAATGGCGCCTCGTCCGACCTCTTTGCTATCAATTCCGGTGTCCCTCAGGGGTCTGTGCTCTCCGCGACCCTTTTTCTGCTGCACATCAACGACATGTTGGCAACACCCGGTATCTTTGGGTATGCTGATGACAGCACGGTCTCGGTGAGATACATGTCCGACGCGAAGTCTGGATCAAAAACCCAGTCTTTGAGGGAGTCAATGATCGATCAGGTGAACTCGACTTTGGAGGCTGTCTCCCAATGGGGTGATGCCAATTTGTCGAATTCAATCCCTCTAAAACACAGGCTTGTCTTTTTCGGCGAAACGGAGTCCATTCCAACTGACTCCGACTTTCCGGAATGTCACGGTTCCGATTAATAACCATCTTCAGCTCTTAGGTTTAGATCTCTTCTAACCTAAACTTTGGCCGCTAAGCATTGAGTCCATTGCAAAAACTACTGCCAGAAAACTCGGTATCCTCTCCAGGGTGAGGCGGTACTTCACGTCGGAGCAGCTACTAAGTCTCTACAAAGCTCAAGTTCGCTCCTGCATGGAGTACTGTTCCCATCTCTGGGATGGGTCTGCTAAGTATCAGCTGGAAGCTTTGGATTCGTTGGAGCGCCGAGCGAAGAAGATCATAGGCAGTGACTCGCTCGTTGAGGCAAATCTTCAGAGCCTCGCACACCGTAGACGAGTGGCCTGCCTTTCGGTTTTCTATCGGGTGCATTTCGGCGAGTGTGCGGAGGTTTTGCATGACCTAATACCCCCCTTTCCATCACCGAACGACTAGGCGCGGCGAGCAGTTCCACCCTTACGTCGTAGACATTCCATCAATACGCACGAAGCGGTTTGCCTCCACCTTCCTTATGCGGACCGCTAAGGAATGGAACTCTCTGCCGCGTTCAGTCTTTCCTCACGGGTACAATCTGGACACCTTTAAGTCCAATGTGAACAGACACCTTATAGGCTCACGTGCTCCATCCTAGGCTTTATCTTCGCCTTCCATCAAGCAAGATTGAAGCCAAACGTGAGCTTATTTACTATAAAAAAAAAAACCAGTAAAGTCGATCTGAGGAGAGTTCTTTGATATAAGTTCTTTTGGGTAAAGTTTTCTTTTTAATAATGCTACGCGCGATGAAGTCGATAAAATCCATACCGTCGATATGTTTCTTATACATATCAACTCCTTGGACATTGTATTTAGTTAATATAGTATGAAATATATGTAGATCATGTAACAGCAAACTTTTAGCTTAATATTTTCATATAACTATGTAAGAATAGTTCGTACATGACGAGAATATTGAGGGCTAAACATCGTTCAGCATATTCACAGCTAAGTGGAAACTTGAGACGTGCTAACACGTTCTCGGCGAATATGTCAACTTGTAAATATTGATCAACGCAATACGAAATTTGCAATGCAAATTACTTACCGTGTTAGCAGGTCGGTAATTTTATTTCTGCACTTAGAGCTTCTGTATTCAAACTTCGATCCTGGCAGTAATTAAATAGTTTGTTGCAATTTTTAAGTGATAAATCCACGTGCTAGGTGGTGAAGGAAAGCATTGTCAAAGCACTGAAGCGTCAATAGCCTAATGGTTTAGGGTACGGTCTGCGAATCGTCAGATCGTAGGTTCGAATCCACCATTAGACTATTGACGTGAACCATTTCCTTTTTTTTTTTTTTGTTAACGAGGAGGAAATCTTCAGAAAGATACCCCGCCCGGAAGGCGGCGGTTATGTGGGGTTTTTACCCACTAAAACCTCCCCGGTGGCCCTTCCTCGGTGCATGGTGAGGGGCTCCGGGATCTCCAGAGGAACGCAACGGAGCCCCTCTGCGCTGTGCTCAAGGAGAACACTTCCCGGGGGGAGATTTCCCTCCCTCCCTGTGCTCTCGGAGTGCAAGGCGACACGGACCAGCCCATGTCGCCTTCTTCCCGGGTCCACCTTGGCGGAATACAAAGGCCCCCACCCTTGTCGCCCAGCGAACCCGAGGCCCCTTTTAGTCGCCTTCTACGACAGGCAGGGGATACCAAAGTCTTATTCTTGAGAGACCAGAACTACAGGGTTGCGGGCCGGTCTGCCCCGGCCCGCCAGCGCCATCTCCGAAAGGGATCGGCCCTCTCCCGATCCCGTTCGGCGGTCTCCTTCTGCGTCATTACTGACTCACAGAAGGAGACCAGCGCCTTCCATTTGGATTTCCCCGCCAGTGCAGCCGCTACTGTCGCTGGCGGGGAGAGGTCTTGCCCGATCTGCTGGACCAGGATCCGTCGCTCCGCCTCCCATGCGGGGCACACGGCTAGCGTGTGCTGCGCGGAATCCCGGTCGCAGCCACAGTGGTGGCATTGCGCGGTCGGTTCGCGCCTATCCTGTTCAGGTACTCACCCGTGCCCAGTGAGTACCTGTGTCAGGCGGTACGTGACGTACATCTCCTTCTTCCGTAGCCAGGCTTCGAAGTTCGGCAGGAAGGCACAGACGATGCGTTGGCGTGAGTAACGCGGCTCGGCGAGCCGCTCGCGCCACACGTCCATCGCATGTCTGTGTTCCTGCCGACGCACCTCTCTCGCATCCAGGGGCGGCTCGGCCCCACCGTGGATAGCCCGGACGCGCGTATAAACACGCGCGTCCAACTCCGCCAGAATGTCAAGCGGCGGGAACCGAGCCAGGATAAAGGCCGCCTCGTAGGATATAGTCCGGTATCCTCGTGCGATCCGGATGGCCATCTTGCGCTGCAGGCTAAGGAGCTTAGCTCTGCAGCGCCGGACGCCCGTGAAGCGGTTACACCACACGGGCGCCCCGTAGAGGGCCATGGACCGCACGACTCCTCCGTAGAGGCGGCGGACTCCCTCCCTGGGGCCCCCAAGATTTGGCAGTAGTCTGTGCAAAGCACCCACTGCCTTATCGATCTTGGGGACCAAGCGATCGAAGTGCTCTTCGAAGCCCCAGCGACTGTCAGGATGAGGCCGAGATATTTCATCGTCGACCCCACCTGAACCTGCACGTCACCTACGCGAACCGACCGGCTGGGCGGTTCCCTAGCTCTGGGAGCTTGTGGAACCATAGCGCCTCGGTCTTGTGAGGCGCTACCCGCAGACCCAGCTCGTGGATTTTGTCCACGACGCATGCCACCCCAAGCTCGGCGAGCCGGATGGTGCTGTCGAAATCGTCCCCGTCGGACATGACTAACGTATCGTCTGCATACAGACGACACTCACGCCGACGGGTAGACCGACCCTAAGGACCGCGTCGTATGCGAGGTTCCATAGCGGGGCCCCAACACAGACCCCTGCGGAACCCCGCAGTTTACCTCCCTCTGGTAAAACGCGTCCCGACCCATATACTGGATGCACCTGCCATTCAAGTACGCCCCGACAATGCGTTGCAGGTAGGGAGGCACGCAGTGGTACACCAGTGCCTCCTAATCGCCCCCAGGGCAGCGTGTTAAATGCGTTGACAACGTCAAGACTGACGGCCAACGCCACGCCACCCCGGGTTGTCGCCTGCCCCGACCGTTGACGGACCCGGAGGATCGCGTCAACGGTCGACCGCGCCTGCCGGAAGCCGTATTGGCATTCCGACAGGTCGGGGCCTACTTGCTGCAGGTGCGAGTTGAGGCGGGCGGCAATTATTCGCTCAAATAGTTTGCCCGCCTCGTCCAGCAGACATATGGGTCGGTACGCAGAGGGAGACTCCGCGGTCCTGCCGTACTTCTTAATCAGCACCATCCTAGCCTCTTTCCAGCCCGAGGGGAAGACTCCAACTTCCAGACAACTGGTGAACAGCCGTCTTAGTCTTCCCCTCAGGCCGGCGGCGAGAGCCAGCACCCAAGCCCTTCCAGGAATCCCGTCTGGGCCGACGTGAACCATTTCCTAGCACAAGCCTTAACTTGGAATGATTAAATGTGAAGTCTGCATCGGTAAATTGGCACTAGCGTAACCTGGCGGACTACGCTATTATATAGATGACCTGTGCGTTACAGAACATAAACAGGCTGTTATTATTTTGACATACAAAGGGTAGACAGAGACTTAATATATTCTTTCATCTATCCATTTTAATTACTATTAAGTAGTTATATTACTGATCTTTTAACGCATAAGTCTTAGGTTAGGTTAGTTAGTTTTTGCAATCTACATTTAATACTGAATGTGTTTGTAAAAATAAAACTTAAAGTTTTGTTCCCCACAGATTACAAGCAACAAAACGTTTAGCCTCTAGCTGTTTGTTCCATTACATTGATAGGATCCGGGCGGCAGTCACGTGTACACACTTTGTGAGGAGAGTATACAGCAACTGATATATGGCGCTGATTACTAACTACTGTAAAACATCAATTACAACCACTCCGAATTAATAACAAAAATATTATTATTTATTAAATTGTGCCCGAAAAACGCTGTATCTTATGATAGTAAAAAGGTAATAAAATCTTACCATTGATGACTATAGATTACTGTTAATTGAATCGACGTACCGGAAATAGTCAGATACATTAGTACGTAATTGCTGGCATTGTAATGAAATCGCTCTCTCCCGTTTAGTATGTGCATACTCTAGTAGTTTCCTGTAGTAACTTCCTAGAACTGCGTTAATATTGAAGCGATCCCTTATTGCTTCTGCATGTTAGAGCAGCTACGACCTGTTTCGTAATTCTGGAACAGTGCGAACATACTTAAGCCTACATATGTATTCAGCGATTTAGATAACAGCATTTCACCACTAACATGTATACGAGTAAAAACCAAAAACCACCTTCAAATCGAATCACGCAGATATGGATATTAGGAAATTGAATTAATCAGAACCTCACCAAATTACCTTTGAGAAATAATTTCCGATAAAAAATGAATCATCGAAATCAGTTGACGTGATATTGAGTTATTCATCCATTTGGCGCACACATAATTAAAAAAAAAATGTCGCGCACATAGTTAATGCAAATTAAAGACTTTTTCTTATGAATGTGTGTCTTTCAAATAAAAAAAAGAATCATCAAAATCTATTAACTCAATCCAAAGTTATGAGGTAACAAACATAAAGAAACATGGAAACGAATTAAGGACCTCCTCATGTTTGAAGTCGATTTAAAAGGGAAATGGTTCAAGTTAATAGTAAACCATTAGGTAATACAAAGAAGAGCCGTATAAAGTAGAGCCATGGTAGCTCAGTGTCGGGGTACGTATATTTTTTATTGCAATTATATGTGCTGATTTACCACATGCTCGGCGGTGAAGGAAAACGTAGTGAGGAAACCTATATGTATTCGAAATTTTTTCTAAGACATTTGAAGTCTGCCAATCCGCACTAGGGCTGCGTGGTTGACTATGCCCTTATGCTCTCTTTACAGAGAAGGCCTGTGCCCTACAGTGGGACATATATATTATGTATATAAAGGCTGTAATTTTATACAAAGAAATGAGGGTACGCTTTTTGTTACTTTTTATTGCAGAAACTACAGAAGAGATAGACATGTTACTTTAAAGATGGCATGAAACCAACTGACACAAGAACTGTCTAATCTGAGGCTCTACGTAATACCAAAGTAGAGATTTTGTATTATTGTAGCGTAAACTTTTTTGCGTAAAAAAATGTACAAATAAAAGCTACATGAGATAAAAAGATGAATACAAATAAATTACCCACTTGGTAAGATATCAACCCTACAATAGGGGACATATACTTATTGCCAACCCTAGAGATTTCTTACAAAAGGTCAGCACGCACCCGTTCCCGACACTATCAGCGTAATGGAACAAATAGCTCGAAGCTTAAAGCTTTGTATGTTGTAATTTACAAGTGAAACAGCAGAAAGGTCGTTTGACGGTTGAAGCATTGTGATTTAGGGGAGCTTAAAGTTCATTTACTTCTACGCTATCACTAGAATTCCTTTGACACATTACATATTACATTAGAAGTCAAGCCAACACCTTGATAACCTGTCAGTTCTGAAAAGACACTTGAATTGCTAACCTATTGTATTTCTCGTAATGAGTTTAAATTAACAATTTGTTATTTTTAATAAAGCACTGATAGCCTAATGCCTTAACGAACGTCTTTTCGATCTTATGGTTTGGTTTACGACTACGTCAATCACCACTAATGTGAGGGTCATCGCATTTTTGTAGCAATATTCATTATTTATTTATTCCTTCATCGGAAATTCTTTGTACATGTATAGACTGCATATAAAATTAAACTTACTTGAATTAAACATTACATCAATGAATCAAACAATTTAACAAATTAATATGATACGTCGTACGTATACGTACGTACGTATTTCGTTTAAGCAATTATCGTAGACCTTGCCGTAGGCCGCATCGTAGATAGATTAGACCTGTCTCTTCCGAGCCTCGCTCTTGCGATGGTCTCGAGCGACGGGTCTTGGTCGGCGGTCGCCTCCTTCTGTGAGACGGTCATGTCCCAGAAGGAGGCGGACGAGCGGGTCTGGGAGGGGAGCGCAGGAGGCGTTACGAACGCCTCCTCTTGCCGCCCCCGTAATCCGAAGCGGGGCCAGGATGGGTACCTGGCCCCAGCATGCTTCCGCGTCATCGGGACTTCTCTGAGTGCCGGAGAAGTCCCCTTTGAGGATGAAGTCCGGTCTTTGCCGGGACCGGCCGGTCGTTGGGGTGTCCTGTCGCTGACAGATCCGGGGCACCCCGCTCATAACGGCTGATGGCATTCGCGGAAGGTTTAGTGGGTACCCAGGCCCACCCAGGGTACCGGAGGATGGTCTATAAAAAGATTCCCCCGCGTGAACAAAAAAAAGGCCGCATCGTAGATCATGCCGTAGATAGTACCGTAGACAGTTAAGTGTGGCGCTTCATCCTAAGTTAAAAACTATAGATCAAAAAATATAAGCATCGCTATATTTTAATGACTAACTACTTCTTCGTTTGGTATGTGCATCGACTAGTAGTTCCCTCTTGGAAATTTCCAGAATTCCATTAATATTGGAGCGATCGTTTATTGCTCCTGCATATTTTAACAGATCCGATCTGTTCCAAAACTCTCGGACAATTGCATACTCAACTCCACTTCGTTCCAACATACTTCTCTGAATGAATTCTTTTTTGTGAATTTGTTAAATCAATAAAATTTTATATGAATTTAACCAAAAGAATTTCAAATGCATTACCGATTTCTGTAATACTATTTATGGTTATGTTAGTTTAAGTAAAGCTAGACTAGTCAGCCCTCAGTTCTCGGCTCATAGAATAAGACTATGGTATCCCCTGCCTGAAGGCGACTAAAAGAGGCCTTGCGTTCACTGGGCGGAAAGGGCCTTTATCATCCGCCAACAAATGGGACCCGGGAAGAAGGCGACATCGGCTGGCCCGTGTCGCCCTGCACTGCGAAGGTACAGGGGAGAGTAACCGCAGAGGAGCTCCGGTGCGTTCCTCTTGAGATCCTGGAGCCCCTCAACATGCACCGAGGAAGGGCTACCGGGGGAGTTTTAGTGGGTAAAACTCCACATAACTGCCGTCTTACTCCCAGAAGGCGGGGTATCTTTTTGAAGATTTCCCCCCGGTCAACAAATAAAAAGTAAGGCTAGACTGATCTGTTCGGTTTGCTAACATGAAGTAAGTAAACAAAAACACTATTAAATGTGAAATACTTTTTGGCTTGTGGTTTATGGGCTTACCCTTGCTATACAAAGAAGTATAGCAAGGGTAACACGAAACCCTAATTACTTGGTGAAAAGCAAACAATGTTAGCTGTCTTATTTCCGTCGTCAGGATAAAGACAATAATGTTTACGGGTAAAAACAAAACCGACTTCAAATCGAATCGAACGTTAAACGCTATTAAGCACGGACGCTCTCCATGTATTTCCGAATATTCGAAGAAAATTACGAAATAAACTTAATAAGAACCTTACCAAGTTCTCATCATCCTTTCCAATAAATTCGCGTCTTTGCCGCGCACATATTTAATGAAAATTTAAGATTTATATATCGTTTTCTTGTAAATGGCATTGTCAGAATTGGATTAAATTAAATAGCAAATGGGCCACACACTGGAAGCACCAGCTTTTAAATAAAAAAACTAATACACTAAAAACATATAAACGAATTGAGAACCTCATCCTTTTTTGAAGTAGGTTGACAATTAAGAAGACCTTATTATTACTTTAGTTAATTCACCGACGAACTTCGCAAATAACCCTCAAACCCGAACGAAGCGATTTGCTTCGTCTTTCATTCTTCGTACAGCAAAGGGCTGGAATAGTTTGCCCGCGTCTGTCTTTCCTTCCGATTACAACGTGGGTATTTTCAAGAGTAGAGTGAATAGGCATTTACTAAGCTTTTTTTTTTTCACGAGGAGGAAATCTTCAGAAAGATACCCCGCCTTCTGGGGGAAAGGCGGCGGTTATGTGGGGTTTTTACCCACTAAAACCTCCCCGGTGGCCCTTCCTCGGTGCATGGTGAGGGGCTCCGGGATCTCCAGTGGAACGCACCGGAGCCTCTCTGCACTGTGCTCAAGGAGAGCACTTCCCGGGGGGGGAGGTTACACCCTCCCCCCTGTGCCCTCGCAGTGCAAGGCGACACGGGCCAGTCACCTTCTTCCCGGGTCCACCTTGGCGGACGACAAAGGCCCCCACCCTTGTCGCCCAGTGAACCCGGCATTTACTAAGCTAGTGCGCCTTACCATCCAGGACTGCATTTCCACTTAACATCGTAGTCAAGCACTTGCTTAGAAATTATAAAAAAAAAAATATATGCAAAGGTCTATTTGCAAGGTATACCCGCCGAAGTTTTAAATTTATCAGGGTTCTGGCATACCTCTTCTTGCAGATACACATTTCATTTATAATATTTATTTACGAAATTTTCCATTCAAACAATGTAAATTTATTATTATTCGTAACATTACTTTTTGAAGGTATTCTACGAGAACCTATATAATTTAATTGTTATTACGATAAACAAAACTTTCCAGTAGAAACGCGAGGTTGTTTAATTTGATTTATATTGAAACTGTATATTAATGAGAAGTCTTCCATTTACAATTGTATATTTAAATGAGTTAGTCTTTATTCAATATTATTCCACCAGTGTAAAGTAAAACTTTACTCTTTTGTTATGGTATAAATGTTTCTTTCGTTGTAAGGTAAACACTAACGACCATACACTGCCCTTATTTTTTTTTTTTTTTTTAATAATTTCTAAGCAAGTGCTTGACTACGATCCCACCTGATGTTAAGTGGAAATGCAGTCCTGGATGGTAAGGCGCACTAGCTTAGTAAATGCCTATTCACTCTACTCTTGAAAATACCCACATTGTAATCGGAAGGAAAGACAGACGCGGGCAAACTATTCCAGTCCTTTGCTGTACGAAGAATGAAAGACGAAGCAAATCGCTTCGTTCGGGTTTGAGGGATGTTCACAACAAAAGGATGAAATCCCGCAGTGCGTCTGGAAGTCCGATGGTGGAAAGGGGATGGGGGAATTAGAATTATTTTATTATGAGATCTGAAACTATGTGATCAACACCGGAAACAAATACCTGTTGCAGGAATTGCATGTGGGTTGGCGACGGTATGAAGAGTTGTGTCATCTGAATTATTTTTTTTTCTTTCAATAAAGCGCAACCACAGACTTATGTCCGTGCTCTTTTGTCATATTCTTGAATTGGTTGCTTTGGTTTTTGTTTTAATAAGGGTGCTACGACATATTTTTTTATTTTCTTTTTTATAATGCCTGATTTTGAATGTGGTGCTGGAGAATGCTTTGGTTGCACTGAAATAAGTTTCTCCGCGACGGCTGCGTCCCTGTTTCTCATGGCCATTTTTAGATTGTAGTCTATAATTTTCTCTTTTGATGCGGCCGTTGCCTGATCTGAAGTATATTATAATTTCTGATATACTTTACCTCAACTTCAGCTGGTATTCTACGAGACCATGATACTTCAATGCTTCACTTCTTGCACTATTATTAGACGATGCAGTACAGATGGCTGAAAGAGCAGAAAGGTTCTCGAATGGAGGTTACGGAGCGGTAAGTGAAGCGTAGAAACTCCACCCACAAGGGGATCAGATGACCATATTGGCTGCATGAAGTCGTTTTAAATACCATCGATTATATCCAGTAGTGTCAGTATGTCAATGCACCTGTCATTTCAACGTATAATGGATTTAAAGACTTTATCATTAAGAACACTGACTATGAGCTAATAAAATGATTACATACTAAAATAGACTTGAAGTGATCGTCGAGTCTCTGTTATGATATACGAGTATAATACATTTTCCAAGAAATGTTTTTCAAGTGTTTGATGGAAAATATTTATTCAATAGTTGTACTCCTTGCGATATAATACATTTTTTTTCTATAACCAGTTCTTGGCGTTCTGGTAAAGAAAATTATTATTCTTAAATTGTATTGGAATGATCTTTTCTGAAAAATTAATGTTTTTATAATAAAAATACAAATTGTGTATATGTATACCATATACACTCATGAGCAAAAATAAGGGGTCGGTTAAGAAAATTTGAATATATCAGAAGATAAAGACGATAGCTAACTGAAATAAATTGTGCGTGATAGACAATAAAATATCCTTAAAATAAAATGAAGTAATTTTATTAATTTATTTATAATTCATTAACTTAAGTAACATTAACTTAAGTGAAAAAGGATATCTTACGTAAACATGGATAATACAGAATTTTTATAAAATTTTATTTTTATTTAAAAATATAATTTATAGAATATTTAATTCTCTATCATACACGATTTATTTCAGTTAGCTTTTGTCTTTATCTTGCGAGATATTCAAACTTTTTTAATCGACCGTTAATTTTTTCTCACGGCTATAGATTGGAAATGCTTGTCATTTCGGCCCTCACCAAAGTAAAAAGAAAGGTTTTGTTCAGTATACCAAGGACCTAATTATAGAGACGTGAAAGCTTAAGAAATCTTCTAATGAATATTTCACGTTTTTAACGTTAATTGAAAAATTACTTAAAACCAAAACAAATACGTAACCTAATTCGGCGCAGTAATGAAACTTGAACGTAACGTAACCCAAACAAGCCAGTGAACGTTAATTAACTTCTCGAACTCGCTAATAACGATGTCGACGGGCGTTGTGATCAAATATGACAGTATTGATAAACGCACCCATGTACCAATCAATTTGCCGTAAAGGAAGTTAAAGTTATTGTTTTTTATAGCTTATAATCAATCATTAGATCACATCTCAGTTGTTATTTATTGATTTAATGTCTTTAAGATCAATAAATTACTTTAACGTTTTTTAAGCGAGTTAACAATTCATTCGTACAAGTCCGTTTTTAACGGAACTAATGAGTATATTTCAAAGTGGAAACAAAAACCGATATCTTATCATATATTTAAAGAAAGTGATATAAAAACCACACGACTGAAGTAAAACTTCTCTATATATAAGTATGTATTTATATATGTATAGTATATACACAGAATATTATATATACACGATTGTTCAAGAGAGAAAGAAAATGTGTGCTTGGACGACCGAAGAGACTACAAGTTAGTAAAGGTAGAAAGAGAGAGATATGTTTATGTAGAGGCTTGAGAGCCTGTACATAAACATACCCCTCTCTTTCTATCTTTACTAACTTCTATTTCTTTCTCAACTTCTGTTTCGTTTTTCTCTGTCTGTCCGAACGTGTCTAAAGAAGTTTAACATAAAAATTTACGTAGTCATCAGGTCACAAATATAAAAATAAAACTGTTCTATACCTCCTCCTTGTATGAAGTCGGTTCAAAATAGTACGTCTCAAGGAGTTAGGGTCTAAAAATATCTTTTGTTCTCCTTACCCTATACATTCCCTACTGTGATCATGGAAGCTCGGATGCTACCTGTATAATGGGACAAATAGCTGGAAGCTATATGCTTTGTTCATGTATTCTTTAAGCGTTCATAGCCTAATGGTTTAGGGTACGGTCTGCCAAACGTAATGTCGTAGATTCGAAGCGGACTATTGACGTGAACCATCTTATAGTACAAGCTAGTTAGAATGGTTGACGAGAATGTTAGCTATATTTGTGAAAAGAATTGTAAGCATTCTATAAAAAAATTCTTACAATACAATAAAAATATCACTGTGAATCCTGGTTAACAACCAGTTTTTATTATGGCGTCACGACCCCACTCCCGATCCGACTATAGATCAGACCACATGTGACGATGGTGATACATATTAAGGTTGGTGCAAGCCCCACATGGTTTTCCTATCCCCTAAAGGCCGCGTAAGCGTTTCCTCAAGTAAAAAAAGGCCACAGACGAAGGCATGGCCATAGACAAAGCAACAGTACTGCCATTAAATTGAATGTCGACGCATGAAGAATATTATTTACCTAAAACTTCTTCCTTCTGTCTACATACAATACTACACATAGTTATAATGATATTAAATACTGCAGTTATATTTGAAAACCACAATACGATGCTTTGTTTCGCAAAGTAGTGCGAAATCCATTAAGATAAATATGAAATAATGATACCGTTTATCGGACTTATAATAATTTGTGCAATATAAACCATTCAGTTTCTGTAGTCTACGAGCTTTGTTGTAGTTTATTTAAGTGCTTTTGACTACATATCTCAATCTACATTAAACTTCTAAGGACCATAGTATATTAACATGGCAATTTCCATCAAAACTTTTGTCGACCATATCCTATTTTCTATAAGTCTTTTAAGGGCATTTATACTCGTTTAAGACTAATCATGGTCGCGTGAGCCGAGTTAAGTGAAAGAAAAGGCCTTAAGTAGAATTTATAACTTTAAATTTTTACAATTTAATTTTTATAATTTGCACAATTTCTATTTTGTCTTTTTTTATGTTGTTTCTGTTTACTTTTGTTTATGTTGTTTTTTGTCTTGTTTTACCTGTTGTTTCTGTATTCTTGTGTCGAATAAATGTTTATTCTATTCTAAACGAGCAATACTTGTATATATAAAATCGTGTAGCGTAAACGGCTAGGTTTTGGGGGCGAGAAATCGAACTAGCTAGGAAATCTTTTAAGGAAACATCGTTTTATACGTGTATACTCTGTTATTATTTCAATAGATGGAAAGAGTAACTTAATGCGAGTTTGATTTGATTTTATCCTAGTAAATCGATTGTTTATATAAATCTATATAATATAAAAGAGAATGTTTGTAGATATGTTCCACATATTGTTATATATGTTATAAAGCGGCTGGGGAGATTTCAATGAAACTTTCAGGGAATCTTCGATTGACCTGGCGAGGGATCCTGTTTGTTGCCGATTAGTTTTGTGACGATCGGAGCACTCCTCTTTTTGAACTGTCAAACAAGCCATACGTCGTACTTTTATTTCTGACATTAACTTGAGCCCGATATGTTTTTGTATAAATGATAAGAATGATATTGTATTTACTGATAAATACATGGGTGTAGGTAATGATCTTCACCCGCTCGAGAAGAGAATAGTTTAATATGACGTAAGTTTATTGTTTAGATAAAATAAAGCAAAATCTAGCCCGGCGAAGCGGGCTGGGTAAGCTAGTTATTTACAAAATACGTATGTCATATAGTTGCTTAGTTATGTATTAATAAAATAGTCGATATTCACGTCAAAAAAAGACGTAGCGCGAGGAGAAAGGTGTTATTGGGTTGCAATAGTAGAACATACTGAAGAAATAGATCACAAATTTTGTAACAGTTAAGGCTAGGATTCACTAACGGGTTCGAATATCGAATTGAATCTGGAGTAAGACAAGCCATACAACGATACAGCAAAAGAATACAGGCCATCCAGTTGCTACAAATATTATCAGATATCTGAAATTTGAAGTTTTATTTTTTAAAAGAAAGCTAGCGATTTTTTTTTTCAGAAAATATTACTAACATTCTTGTTAACCATTCCAAATAAGCTTAAGCTTGCTAGGGGAGATGTTTCACGTCATGATAGTCGAATGGTGTATTCGAACCTTACGATTCGCAGACCGTACCCTAATTAGGCTATTGACGCTAATTTAGAACATTGAGTATTTTATTTGCTTAGAAATTATACTTAAAAAAAATGCCATCCACCAAAATTTTTTTCAACATTGCATCTCTTGTTAAAATTTGTACTTCGCATATAGAGATGAGCTCACCAAAGAAGCTCTTCAAAAAACATAAAGATAGCTAGATAGATAAGCACTTAATATGTCATAAACTTAAACTAACTTTATAAAGTCTGTAGCAACTACATTAAGCTTGAAACTAGATTTTTCTTCATGGACACTCTCCCTTTAACAACTATTATTGCATCACTTTAATGGCTTGTTTTACCGTTGTATGCGCTTTGAGAAAGAAATTTTATATTTTAAAACACCGTCCTTGCAACTTTTATTAAGTTCATCTGTTCAATGTATTATGCTCATAATACTTTGTAGCGAGCTTCATATAAAATTTCGCTATTAAACTTTTAAACTTAAATCTAAATAATAATAATTAAATTAAATTCGTAGATCAGTATACGATCCATAGGATTATCTGTGAAATAGCTACCGACCGAGTCGTGGTTTGGTCCTCTCGGGCACCCTTGGATCGGAATGCTTACGCGTAACATAGTAACCGTCCAAGCGGAGGTTACCTAGCACTGGGGGGACCCTTGTGTAGAGTTACTAACGATAGAGATTCAGGGTAAGCGACTTAAGAGCTGTGTCACCTCGCAATCTGGTGAAACAGTCAAGGATAGCTTCTCTGGCCAATCTGTGTAGTTAGGTACCAATCGGTGCTGTGGATACGATAATGTTTCTATAAAAAATCAGCGCTTTTTCAAATTCAATTGGTGGCACCGGTGATCGAACTTAGATTGCGTTGCGTTACGTTACTTGATTCACGTAGTACATAACTATCACGATTGAATAGTTCTATTTAGTTTAGCTCCATTGCATGTGTTAGTAAAATTAAAATATATTTCTTAAATAACTTTTGAAAAAGAACACATCGAAATTTCCTTTTGAACGAACCTCCGCTCTAACTAGAGACGAATCAAGTGCCTCGTCAGGCAGTCCCTAAAGATTTCGTATATCTTGATTATATTACGGGCACTTTCGGTCTACCGATCGTTGATTCGACTCCCACTTGACTTGCGCTAATGAATTTCCGTTGCGGATTCCGATATGATTTAATATCTACATAAATGAAGTCATTATTACGACGTTACACAAGCAAATATATCTACAACCCTCTAACCACATTTGTTATTTTACAAAATACAATTAGGATATATAAAGTATATTTTTAATTTGATATCGCTTTTATGATATGATTGCTGTCTGACCCGACCTGAGAGGGAGCGAAGAAGCTGGTGGCTATGGCCATACAACATTGATGACTTTCTTTCTCGCTTCATGCGACTGATGTGTGTGTACTTAGGTTCGGGTATAATGGGGCTGCCATGCCCAAAAGGTAAAAAATAAAGAAAGAAAAACTAAAAAAACTAATAATTACTGACAGATTCCCAGAATAAGTAACGACTTGCGAATTATGTATTTCAATGCTCCAATTCCTTGGTTAAACTAAGATTTCAGCTATAGAGCAACTAGTTGTTTAAATCGATCCTATATGGCTTATATAATATATAAAGAAGTCATATATAAGAAATGAGCCGAAAGAGAAATAAAAACAGGAGCATTTAAACGAAACTCATTAGGGCGCAAACAATACTTTTATCTTGAGGAAGGAAAAGGATGCTTAAAGCAAAAGGAAACCGTTTGAGGCGGTGAAATGGTCCGAAACTAAAGGAAGATCACAGCGGCGCGGCAACATTACACGAAAACTCATCAGCGGTCAAATGTTCACTTGCCTGTTAATATTGTGTTTATATTTATAGATCACCGTACCCAGCCTGATTCGTTGGGCTAGATTTTGGTTTATTTTATTTAAACCAGAGTTCCCCAAACTTTTTTGTGTCGTAGACCCCTTGCCATGTTTTTCCGTGTTAGGTAGACCCCCTACTTACCTGATATTGATTTGCTGTAAATTTCTAACTGTAGCGAAGTTTTTTAAAAACTAAAAGTAAAAAAACGTGTTAATTTATACATTTATTAATTGAATTTAAATTAAAACTACTCAAAATAAAATTTTATATCTGTTATGTAAAATATACGTAACATTAAATAAGCTATAAATAAAATAACATAAGTAATAAGTCAATATTTTTTGTGAGAAATAGGTACGAGTAAATAGGTACTATCAGTGTATATGTTGAGATCCACTATCGTGGACCCCCATTTTCATTTCATGGACCCCCATTTTATTTTTCGCTGGCGTAGACCCCTTGCAGGTTGTCATAGACACCTAGGGGGCGATATAGACCACTTTGGGAATGATTTAAACAATAAAATAACATCATTAAATATTTTATGAAGCGTCAAAAGTAGTAAGGTCGTCGAATCCATCATTCGACTATTGACGTGAATCATCTCCTAGCACAAGCTTAAGCTTAGTTGGAATGGTTAATAAGAATTTTAGTAATATTTATGAAAAAAATTATTGCTAGCTTTTTTTAAAAAACAAAAAAAAACGAGAAATTTAACTCTCACAATATATTAAATTATTCATTTGTCTCCGTATTCATTCTCTTCTATTCTCTTTTGGGGCATAAAGATCATTACCTACACTCATGTAGAAATCAGTAAATACAATATCATACTTATTTTTTATACTAAAACATATCGGGCTCAAGTTAATGTCAGAAATAAAAGTACGACCTATGGCTTGGGCGTGCTAAATGTGAATTAAGGGCATTAATAAATATTTATGCAATAGCAGCAATAGGTATTTTTAAACTGTGATTGTTATTGAAAAAGTAATAAAATTGAGGAACATTTTTTTTTTATAATTTCTAAGCAAGTGCTTGACTACGATCCCACCTGATGTTATGTGGAAATGCAGTCCTGGATGTCCACGTAACGTAACGTAAGGCGCACTAGCTTAGTAAATGCCTATTCACTTTACTCTTGAAAATACCCACATTGTAATCGGAAGGAAAGATAGACGCGGGCAAACTATTCCAGTCCTTTGCTGTACGAAGAATGAAAGACGAGGCAAATCGCTTCGTTCGGGTTTGAGGGATGTTCACAACAAAAGGATGAAATCCCGCAGTGCGTCTAGAAGTCCGATGGTGGAAAGGGGATGGGGGAATTAGATCATGTAGTTCCTGAGCACACTCTCCAAAATGCAATCTGTAGAAAACCGAAAGGCTAGCTACCTTACGCCTGTGCCCAAGTGATAAGTTATAATGATATTCATGAAATTTTAAAATAAACAATTCAGTGTTATCTCTCAACATCATCAAGTAGTTCACATGATCTCGTTCGACGGTAAACATAAAATATTTCGCACTTCACTTTAATAATCTTCAGTATACTTCAATATCCTTCATTGTACTTCAATTTACTTCAATATGACAAAAATATACACAACGCATGTGTCAATACAAATTTGCCTTATAAAGCAATAAAATATCATAATAGTAAATAAAAGCTGTATTAGTTCAAAAAGAGGAGTGCTCCGATCGTCAATAAACTTTACAGGATTACTCCCCAGGTCAATCTGTAGATTTCCCGAAAGTTTCATTCAAATCGATGTAGCCGTTTCGGAGCCTATATGGAATAAATCCACACACTTTCTCTTTTATATAGATAGATTTTGAAGTATAACTTATAAAGAAGTTTCACTTCACTATAGCACGCTTGACTTGGGGAGTAAGCTGGTGAATGCGTGACGAGAGCGATGCGGAAAGCGTGATCGGGCGAGGCGAACGGAAGTAGAGTGGGAATTATAAGTGCAGAGAGAAAGAGGGATTTACGTTTTGTAAATTACGTTAAGTTCCGTTTTGTAAATTACTGTAGAGGCAAGAGAGACAGAGGTGCGGGCATTATTGTTAGAAACACTTCTAAGAGCGTAATGTAAAGGTGTCATGTAAATTTTCTAGTGTCTTGTGGGACCTGAAGCGAAATTTGTTCTATAAATAGACAACTTTGTCCCGGCTTGGGTCGGAAACTTTTGAAATAACATTTTACACTCCGAAAGTAGCGAATATATTTATTATTATTTTCGCACTCAACTTTAGTCAAAGTACAATTTCGAACTGAAGAATAATATATTCGCAAATACAATTTATAATGACATACTAGCTGCGTCCCGCGGTGTTACTGGCGATTAAAAAATATTTATATTTTTTTTTCTAAGATAGCCTAAATTACTCCTTATTACATCAGCTATATGCCAGTGGAAGTTCCGTCAAAAGCGGTTAAGATGTTCCAGAGATTAGCCGAAACAAATAAGACAGATAGACATACACACTGGAAAAAATTGTAAAAATCGAATCCAAATTATTTTAATATTATAAACACACACGCCAACTTTATTTACATTATATATTAAGAAGATATATAGAAAGGTCTAGTCTACAAAACCATCATACGACCGGTCCTTACATATGGCAGCGAAACATGGGCCGTGACTCGGAATAACGTGCATACCATCCAAGTTGCTGAAATGAAAATGCTGAGATGGATGTGTGGCGTAACCAGGCGTGACAAAATTCGCAACGAATTTGTGCGAGGAAGCCTGGGTGTGCGCGACATTGTCGACAAAATGCAGGAGAGTAAGCTGCGATGGTATGGACACGTTAAGAGGAGGCCCTCCGTCTACGTAGGGAACCTCGCGCTACAACTTTCACTTCCCGGTCGAAGATCTAGAGGAAGACCCAAGACAAGATGGGAGAGTGTGGTGTCGAGAGACATGAGGGAGTGCAACATCGCCAAAGACGATGTCGGGGACAAAGCGAAGTGGAAAGCTAAAATTCGGAAAGCTGACCCCACCACCATGTGGGACCAATAGCATGGAAGAGAGAGAGATTAAGAAGATATATTTAAAAAGAGCACCAGCTTTCAAATAAAAAAAAAGAATCATCAAAATCGGTTCACCCAGTCGAAAGTTACGAGGTAACAATCATAAAAAACCTAGATACGAATTGAGAACCACCTCCTTTTTTGAAGTCGGTTGAAAAGAAGTCGATCTATTAAATGTACAAGCTCTTTTATACTCTACACGTAAGCTTCATAAAACAATGAAGCGCCAGCGTGTTCACTCGGTCCATGAAATCAATTTTATTAAAAAGGAAGATATTCCTGTATGCTTCGCAGGTGCTCCCGGCATATCGCAGGCTTTTTCTCTGCCATTTTTTTTAATAAAAGCTAACAGCTTCGTTGAACGTGTCATGTTACGTAAGTGTAGTCGTATATTTTTAATTTAAATCGTAACGCGTAGCTTTTAGTAATAATACGCGATAAACAACAATGGTAAAGACATAAAGGAGCTATTTATAGGTAGAAGGAAACGGAAGCTAAGCGATCGCCACTATCAATTCAATTATATTTAGTCTATTTCAACAGATACATATTGACGGTAGAAAGCGGAAATGGCGTATCTCGAAATATCCATTTTACCCTGTCACTATAATTTCTCACTATCATTTCAAAAACTTTTCGATTCTGAAAAAAATGACATCTATTTTAATAGATAGTAGAAAAATTGCTATCGATTGAATTGAAATTATGGATTTTTTAAATTAAATTATAAATAAATATTGATCCCCACTTAACATTTACCACTTTCACTTTCCATCTTAATATTTCACCACTTTTCACATCCCCAATTTTACTTACCCACTTTACACTTTCCCACTTTACACCTAATTTTATATTACCCCACTTAAAAATTTCCCACTTTCAGTTTCCCCATGTTCCACATCCTCTCTTTACATTTCCTCCTTACATTGCCCCACTTTACACTTCTCCGATCTACATTTCCATACTTAATTTCCCTACTTTTCACATCTTAGAAAAAATTCTAAGACGTAAGAAGTCCTACGCACTTGTACTCTCTTTACAAAGAAGCCTTATATATAGACTGCAACTTTAACTTGCTAACATTATATTTAAGTTATGAATAATTTGTAAATAAATTTATCAAAAAACTATTATATTAAATAATTGTGAACCTTGGTTAAATGTCTACCAATTATTGTAAATAAATAAACATATCAAAACTTTTACGCAGCCATTTTCACACTTGTTAATCTGCTGAGGTAAAATGCAATTATAGCGACTGCTACGCGTGAAATAAAATTTCAACGAAAAATTGCATTTTGTTATATCTTGTTAAAGCTTCCAGCCTGAACTAAGAGGGTGGAATTTTGTTGAAATTTTAACGTTAAGCTTTAATTATTTATAACGTTTTTTAGCCAATTACTTGTTATAATATACTGCCTGTATTTAAAGTGTGTCGCAAAAAATAAGAACGCTTTTATAACATATATTTACGAGTAAAAACAAAACCTTAAAATCGAATCAAACGTTAATTGAAGCCGTCTGGGTGAACCGATTTTGATGAATCTTTCTTTCAAATGAAATTCTTGAAATTTCAAATTTTCAATGAATCATTCTTTCAAGTGACATTCTTGAAATTTCAAATGAAAAAAAGATTCATCCAAATCGGTTCACCCAGTCCAAAGGTATGAGAGGTTACAAAAATAAATAACATACAGAGAACCTCCTAATTTTTTTAAGTCTGTTAAAAATGGTCACTCATAAGCGGGCTAACTCTTCACTATTAGATCACTATATGGAAAAATTTGTAATACTTCACATGTCATAAAATTAGAACAATCTGTAGGCAGAGACCCAGACAGTCTGGAAAGGCTGATTATTAATGATTGTGTGGATGGAAAGAGAGCGAGAGGGCGGTCTCCTACAATTTGGACACATACAACTCAGGACGCTACGGGAGCTACCCTACAATCATGCATCCAAATGGACGGAAATGTCTGGAAAGAAATGGTTGCCAGGGCAACGCACCATAGTTAGTCCCTCAGTCATGAGGTTACAGTAATACATAAATACAGTAAAATAAAAAAAATTGAGTAAACACGCTTTCCGCTAGGGATGTACGATTTTTTGCTATGCATCGATTATTTTAATCACTTTCAAAATAATAGACTTTCGAATCGATATTAAAATTTTTCACAAATTTATTTGTCTGTGGGCAGCGGGAATTACGAGACTCGATCTTCATCCTCGACATCCTCCTTCAAAGTTGCACCCATTTTGGAGAAAATGGTGGAAAGTCGTTTACGGTGGTATTGGCATGTGATGAGGCGGGATCAGGAGCGCGTTGTGCATAGAGCCCTTGCTATACCAGATAACAAGAAAGGCAGAGGACGACCGCAGGCCACGTGATGGACAACCGTTGCCAAAGATATAAAAAAAGACCCAAATAGAGGTACGGACAAGCCAAGACCGTCTGTCATGGCGCCGCAACACGAGGAGAGCCGACCCCAAATAAAGGGAAAAGGCATACAAGAAGAAGAAGATTTCTAATAAGTATGAATTTCTTGTGCTATTTACGAGACTACTCAATATTACCATCCCACATGGTCAGAAAAAATCACCACCACCAAAAGTACCTTGACGAGGTGACGACACCATGACGGCGTGCGATGTGGATTCAACGATCACTGTTCCCGATAGTCGTTTCTTATTGCGAAAAGTCTCTATCAACACCACAAGAGACTTTTGCTAGATGGCTGGGTCAAGTTTCAGATACAGAATTCGGTACTCCTAGATATGGCACGCATCCTCCTAAGAAGGTTTCTCTCTGTGTTACCTTAACCACCGGTTGCTCAGTCTCTGCTTCGCTACCGGCGGCACCCTGAGTTGTTTTAATATTGTGTTCTTTTATAAAGCGTCAATAATGGCTTAGGGTACGGCCTACGAATCGTAAGGTCGTGGGTGGGAATCCACCATTCGACTATTGCCGTGAACCATGTCTTAGCACAAGCTTAAGCTTAGTTGGAATGGTTGACAAGAATGTTAGTAATATTTCTGAAAAAAAGAAGTATTGCTAGCTTTCTTTATAAAAAAATAAATAAAAAAATATTATTTAAAAAAAAATACTTTTTAAGTATAATGTCATTGTAAAAACAACCTCAGATTTGAAGTAAATAATAAACATTAATTTATTTAAAATAAATTATCGTGTTGTATGTATCACTTAAGTTTGTTTTGTACTAATTATGTGTGTCGTTGACCTTAAATTCGATTTATAAAACGATCGTAACGGTACATCCCTCGTCCATACAGTTTCACAAGTGGTTGTGACACAAATTGCAATTTACACGATGGCATCCCCTTAAATGAGGCGTCGTTTACGGGAATCAACTCAGGTGAAATTCAACATTAAAAATTTCAATTTAAAAAAATCCTGCAACATTTTCTAATTAATTTATAAAATGAAACCAGTGTGAAAAAGCATTTAAACAGGAACATGCTTTAAAAATTACGTAATTTGTAAATACAAAGAGGGTGTCCCCGCGTAAATAATGGAATGGATTATATATGACTTCGTCCCTCTTTAATATGACACCAAGTCGATATACATTCAATTCGCAAGTCCCAAAAATTGATTATTTGTAAAAAATATGTAAAAATAAATTTTCTTTAAATATTGGTCTGATGTATATATAATCAACATTTCGTGTAACTCTGCTTGTGGAGATAACTAGGGCATTAAGTTGATCGTTAATTTAATTGACGAGATGGTCTAGCTTCATTAGTTTATTAACGTATTCAACGTCATTAGTGCATATACATTAATATGTAGGTCATGAACCTACTGACACGGATAGTTAAGATAATCTACGTTAATAGATTTCAATTACCAAATTTAATTACTTGATACACCACGAGCTATTCACAGCTATCGACATGCATGCTCTAAAGTCAATGTCAAAATATCTTTATTCAATAGAGATCGAGAATCTACTTTGAATCGTCCAATATTTTTCCCTACCGTGCAATTTCGGACGACAATCCACTAAGAAAAATTGCACAAAAAAACTTAGTAGAGCTTTTTTTAAATTTTAAATTTTTTTACAATATTCGTTTACTTTTACAATAATGATAAATTAATCAAGTTGTGTTAGAGCAACTTGTTCCCAAGCTTTGTTATCGTTTAAATAATCAGAAATTTTGTAATAAGCCTTACAACAGAGATTGACTTTAACGATCGTTTTAAACTTGTTCAAAGACAGATCCTTAATATTATTTGGAAGTTTGTTGTAGAAACGTATACATTGCCCCATATAAGAGTTATTGATTTTGTGGAGACGTGTATGATGTGCTACAAGGTAATTTTTATTTCTAGTGTTAACATTATGTATGTCGCTTCTTTTTTTAAATTCATTTTTATGCACATACAACACATTTTCATATATATATTGAGAAGCGACAGATTTTTATATCCTTAAATTTCTCTCTGAGGGAATCACGATTCCCTAGATTGTAAATGGTTCTGACTGCTCTTTTCTGTAAAACAAAAATAGTATTAACATCAGCAGCATTCCCCCAGAGAAGAATTCCATAAGACATAACGCTACGAAAATAACTAAAATAGACCATTCTAGTAGTTTCTATATCAGTGCTACAATTTTTGGTGTCCTTGTTTAAACCACCTAAACTTTCATCTTGCTTCTCATCAACGTCCTTCAGGATAGGTCATCATGCTACATTACCTCTTCTATTTATTACATGTAAATTTACGAGTAAAAACAAAAACCGACCTCAAAGCAATTACGAAATAGAATTAACCGTAACCTAACCAAACTCTTACCAAACTACCCTCAAAGATACATTAGTCTATTTGCCGCGCACATAATTATCCATACATGAGAAAATAAACGCATATTTAAGACTGATTTTCACGTGGATCCCATTGTTCTGACAATTGTACGAAATTGAAATGGGGCACAACGATGACCCAAAAGACTCCTACTTGCGTCACTGGACTCCATGTGTGGATGAGGAATGATTCTCCCATCCCCATTCTACCTTCGGACGTTGAGATATGGTAGGGGTCTCCACCCTTTCATAGTCGATGTTCCGCGCGTCCGAACGAAGCGATTTGAGTCAACGTTCACCGTGCGTACAGCGAACGAGAGGAACAAGTTGACGGCGTGAGTCTTTCTGTCCAAGTACGACATGGCAGCCTTCAAGAGTAGAGTGAATAGGCACTTACTAGGCTAGCACGTACCATCTATCGACTACATCACCACTTAACATCAGGTGGGATCGTGGTCAAGCACTATTTTATACACCATAAGACACTAGCTTTCAAATTTAAAAAAAATCTTCAAAATCGGATCACCTGTCGAAAGTTATGACGTAACAAACAAGCAGACAAATAGAACCTCCTTTTTTGAATTCGATTGAAAAGGAACTTGGAAATAATATAAAGTTAATGCATTTTATTTTTAAGGCCTGTGCAATCAGTGGGACAAATACAGACGGTAACTTTATTTGCTTCAAATCATAATACAAAAGATCATTAGAATTATATACCAATATACACACAAAAATCAAGGGTCGGAATAAAGGGTCGGTTAAAAAGCTTGAATACCTCGGAAGATACAGTACATAATTTTAGTGCTTAGTGTCGCCACATGGAGGCAACACAATAAGTACTAAAATTTAATGAAAAATACTGCATTATCCAAGTTTATGTAAGATATCCTATTTTGTTTAAGTTTATGTTTTTAATGAAATATAAATAAATAAATTAAATTATTTTATTTTTTAAGAAAATTTAATTGTCTATCATGGACGATTTATTTCAGTTAGCTAGCGTCTTTATCGTCCGAGATATTCAAACTTTCTTAACCGACCATTTATCTTTACTCACGGCTATATATTTAGTTAAATGCAATTAAAATATTTATTGTCAATTCCAATGAAAGTTGCCACTAAATACGACTTCGTCGCGTAGATTGAAATTTACTGCATTGCCACTTGTAAAGCTGTTGGTGCGGACTTGTCTTTGTGGTACGATGGAAGTTTTACGCTCGGCTAAAGTTGCAACACGTTTTTAACTACGAGTAACTACCCTAGGTGTCCAACAAATCGAGAAGTTTAATAACTTATGCACTGGTAAAAGCTGTCGCATGTACTATCTACTACATATATAAATATCAATAGCGTAATGCTTCAATTCTTAATCTATATCTGTCATTATTAACTTTAACTAACTCCTAGTACTCTCAAGGGTCCCCCGCGAGGTCGAAGCCCGACACGTTGGACTGACCAGATCCGCACCACTCTAGGCACGTCGGTTAGCGATGCTCTGCGCACGGCTGCAGATAGAGGAAAATGGCGACGAATCACTAAAACCAAACTGTTCCCACGAGATGGTCACGACCCTCAGCATTGAGGAAACCGATGCGAGGAGTAGGAGTACTTTCAAGATTATTTGGAATGGTTAACAAGAATGTTAGTAATGTTTGCGAGAAAAATTCTTTTAATTTCTTGATGTCCGATAAAATAAATGAAAACGATCAAACGTAATGAAATGGAACTAACAAGAAAGTTAGCAGAGCCACTATCTAAGAAATCTCATCAGGCTAGATCTCGTCGTTTATTACCGTCTGACCATGAGTTCCCAGCTATTTTTACACAGTCAGTATTTCAGTTTTCAGACTAATATTCTGTTAAATTTTAAATCATTTTCAATCGATTTAAAAAAGTAGGAGGTACTCAATTCGTCTGTATGTTTTTTTTTTATTGTTACCTCACAACTTTGGACTGAGTGAACCGATTTATTTGAAATCTTGTGTTTCCAATGTGGTCCTATTCCAAATTCGTCGAATTCTGACACTGGCATCCATTAAAAATTAAAGAAGTAATAATTTTACTTTAAGAATGTGCGCGACAAATGGATGAATAAATCACGCCAACCGATTTCAATGATTAATTTTTTATTGAAAAGGATCTTCTTCAAAACTACAAACAAAGGGTTCGCTCGTAATAACAATTTACTCGTACATATACTTGTTAAGGCGTTTGTAGTATAATCCGTGAAATAGCAACCGACCGAGTCGTGGTTCGGCTCTCTCGGGCGCCCTCGGATCGGAATGCTTACGCGTAACATGGAAACCGTCCAAGTCGAGGTTACCCCTTACCGGCGGGACCCTTGTGTCTTGTGTTACTAGCGATAGAGGTTCAGGCTAAGCGACCTAAAAGCTATAACACCTATCAATCCGGTGCTTGTCAAGGCCAGCTTTTATGGCCAATCAAATCTATCATTAAAATCCTAATCTTAGCAAAACAGATTTAGCAACGTCCACACTGTTCGGTAGCGAGAACAGTAGACGCGTGCATGTCGACTGCTTGGCGTCAGTTGATCGCTGTAATAGAACGCACCTACGCGTCACTTTTGCTTGCAAAATACTTCCCGTCAATTCCGCTTTTAACTGTTCTGTTCTGTCCCTTCCGCTATTCTGTGTTTTGATTTTTACATCAAACACTATATAAATTGTTCAATTAACTGGTGAATTTTTGCGTGTGTTCGTAATGAGTTTGAGTTTCGATATGAGAAAAATAGTGCGTAGATATGATTTCATCATTGAATTTTCACAAAACCCAAAGGATTTCCTAAGTTATATATATTCTCTTGAAATTTCCAAAAAGAATTCCTATTAAAATTTTCTAACAGATATTAATAATGGTTCGTTTTTTTGTAATTACGTAAGAATTCATTATTGTCGTTCGGAAACCGGGTCGATCCGGAACAATAGATTAGATAGGAATACATTAAAATTATTACGTTAAGTTTTTTACTTAATAGACAATAAATATTGTATAATTTTCACATTTTTTCATTTTTGAATATTTAATCGCTGTTTACTTTCGTTTTAAATTCCACATGATTGTCCTTCACCGCCGAGCGGGAGGTGAACCAGCACTTAATAATTGCAACAAACAAATTCATTAGTGCCGGCACCTCGAATAAACTTGAGTTGCTAGCTTACTACGCAACTTGCGCCGACCCAGACACTGAATTACCACAGCTCCGTGTATTCTTTTATACTTTTTTTCTTTATTTATTGGGAACTTTTGTCCTTTTGGGCATGTCAGTCCCATCATACCCGCACACGCGCATCAGTCGCATGAAGCGATAAAGAAAGTCATCAATGTTGTATGGCCATAGTCACCAGCTTCGTCGCTCCCTGTGAAGTCGGGTCAGACTGCAACATTATGAAAACACCCACATGTTGCTCCTTTGTTTTAGACTATCTATCAATGACTTTTTTTCCGTTTCATGTTTGGCATATACCCCCATTATGTGGTGCACATCATCCACCACTTGAAAAATGTTACATTTACTTGGGTTGTCTTGGGAAAAATCAAGCCTTGAAACGCTCTGCGCGACAGCACATGCTGAGACGGTGTCCAATGTTGGCATCATGTCCTATTTTTCTGTTGTTTCATTCTGCAATTGTATTTTGTTTCCTTTTTTTTATTGAATACTATATTTTTACTATAATGTATTTCTAAATGATGTCAATTATATATAATGTCTATTTATATTTGTTTCGTTCTACGGATATGGATATACATTTACGGTTATGTATTATATATAGTGAAAAATAATATTAAAATGTTAAATATTTTCAAAATGAATATTATATTAATATAAACTAATAAACTAATATATATAAATATTATATTATATTAATATAAACATGAATTTAATAATATTTACTTTCGTAAACTTGGCAATAATTTCGACGTATTTTTAAATATCCGCAGGCAAGAAGAGAACGTTCTCACATATACGGGATTCTGCAAACTTTCTAAAGCAAACAACAAGCGAGCGAACATTCCTCACGAACCGTACGATTGGTATTCGTGCTCTGACAACTATAGAGGTCAAAATTTCATTTCACGTACGGGAATGTACGACTTTGTTAAACTTAGATTTTAAATATTCGATTCATTTCAAATTATGTATTTATAATAAGTATTTTATGATAAGTTTGTTATGGAAGAGCGAGATCTTCTGACACTAGAAGGTCTCAGCCAAGATTTGTAAATAGATCCTATGTATGAAAATAAACATTAAAATAGATTAATTTCAAATACCATATTAACTTAACATAACTTTACATGTCGAATTAGCTTATTATTTCCTAGACAAAGACATTTTCTTTACAAAATAAACACATCAAAAAGAGAGAAAAAAATACAGTTAAAGAAAAATACGGACAAATAGTAAATAAGACATTACAATACTGGACACAGTCTCAGCATATGCCGTCGCAAGGATGCGACAGCGCTGATTTTCAGCGGTGCCTAGGACCACCTAATGTCGTGCGCGCCCAACACTACATTTACATGGAACCTTCTTGACCAAAAACCCTTTGCCGAGAACCCTTCTTGGGGAATGGGGAGCAGACAATATATATATATATATAGCTAAACTAACTTCTATGCCACTTCGGGAAGCCTTGGCGCTGGGAGAGAAGAGTGGCCGAAGAAACTCCTGCACCACTTCTAATACTATCCAAGGGGTGCGCCTAGGGACGCGTGGTGGATTATACTCTTATACTCTAGATGTACTATATAGCTGTAACTTTTTTTAAAAAAGAAGAAACATCGGTACGTGAATCTATCTTGCTATTGGTCCCATTTGGTAGTGGGGTCAGCTTTCTACTTTGCTCTGTTTGTCTACGTCAACACATCTCTGGACACTAGTTGTATAAAATTAGCAAATTATAACAACCCTTTCGTTTTGAGTCCCGATAGCTACCCGACCGTAATACGAGTTACAATTAGGTTAATAACGATCTCGATGCTGAATATTCAATCAGCCGTCTCCAATCAATGGAACTGGTTCTACAACTTTACCACTTTATAATTGAATATTACTTTTAAAGTAAAGTTTACTTTATAAATTATTTGTGACCTTACTATCGTGTGCCTGCGGGGTATAAACGTTAAACGATAAAATTACAGCTTATAAATAAATATATGTATACTCTAACACTTCACCATACCGTCTTTCTCCCAATAGCATCAGCTTATTTTCAAATGAGCTTAGGCTTGTAAAGCGCATACTGGGACGGTGTCCGATATTGGCATCATATCCTATTTGTTCCTTCCTTTAATTATAATGTGTTTATTTTTCTTTCTTAATTTTCTTAATTTGCTAAATTTTATGTTATGTGTATAATATGTGAGCAAAAATAAAGGGTCGGTTAAGAAAGTTTGAATATCTTCGAAGATAAAGACGCTAGCTAACCGAAATAAATTGTGCATGATAGACAATTAAATGTCCTTAAAATAAAATATATTTATACATTTATTTACATTTTAATAAAAGACTTAAACTGAACCGAAAAAGATATCTTACGTTAACTTAGATAATACAGTATTTTTCATTACTACTTAGTGTTGCCTCCATGTGGCTTCCTTTTTCGTTTAAGTTTATGGTCTTTAATGAAATAAATTACTAAAATATTTTATATTATTTTAAGGATATTTAATTGTCTATCGTGTACAATTATTTCAGATAGCTAGCGTCTTTATCTTCCGAGATATTCAAACTTACTTAACCGACCCTTTAATTTTGCTCACGAGTGTATATGTAATGTGTTTATATATTGTGATGCAATAAATGTCTGTGTGTATTACGAGCTGATTCACGTCAATAGTCGAATGGTTGATTCTAACCAACGACCTTTGCCACCTAAGCCTTTGATATTTCATTGACATAACATGGAGATGAAAACGTATATTTGATAGTAATAGAATAATAGGTTTCATTTCGTAAACTAATAGGCTAAATGATACATAAAAGATTTTGAATTCTATAACACTAGTAACACGTTCACGTTGCGGACAATGCCTTGAATTCAATTATCCGGTTACAATGAATTGAACCTGCGTCGTAACTTTATCGCTTAGTAATCGAATATTGCAGTGAAAGCTTACTTCTGAAGTTGTTTGGTTTAATTAATTCTAGCGAAATCGACAAAGACACATGACGAAACAAGTATATTTACGAATAAAAACAAATATCGATTACAAATCAAACCGGATTAAACATTAAAAGCGACTATGAGCGGAAGTTATCCTTTTAATCGACTTTAAAACCGGAGGTAGTTCTCAATTCCCCTGTATGCTGTTTTTATGTTCGTTACCCTATAAATTTGGAAGGGGTGAACCGATTTTATGATTATTTTTTTCATTGGAAAGCTGTTGCTTCCCGTTGGGCCTAATTTGGACCAACTCTAACAATACAACATCGCGATGGCGTTTCGGAACAGGGAACGGATAGGCCACGCCAATCAAGTAAAGGCGTTGGCGACATCTGCGAAGGCGAAGTGTTGACGCTTTAAGCAAACTCTTTTATAAACGGAGCAAATATAACAAATAAAAATCCAAATAAAAAAGGCACGGACGATCAGTCCGTGAAAAAAAAACAATGGCATACATGAGAAAACCATACAAGTATTAAATTTTGCATTAAGTATGTGCGTGACTAATGCACGAATAACTCAATATCACGACAACCGATTTCGATGATAATTTTTTATTGCATAGGATGTACTTTGAAATTGAAATTGAAATTGAAAAACATTCAACAATCGGCTCAAGAACACAGAAACAACAGGTAAAACAAGACAAAAACAACATAAACAAAAGTAAACAGAAACAGCATAAAAAGAACAAAAAGAAATTGTGCCGAAAAGGGGTTGGCTCAGCATGTGCTGTGCTCACACATGTAGCACAGCGCTGGTTTTCAGCCAAAAACCTGTGAAGACTGAGGCGGACACCATTCGGTTGTGTATACTTCAAGGGTAGTTTGATGAGAGTTTAGTTGTGATTAATTATATTTAGTTGGAACACGCTAATTCGAAAACACGGCGTCCGCGCGTAGTAACGTTTAACGTTTGATTCAATTCGAAGTCGGTTTTTGTTTTTAGTCGAAGTATTAAAATTATTTTACAAATTTCTGGCGTCTTTAGTCTCTTTCTTCTTCCACATTAGTGCTCGTTATCGTTATGGAGTACTTACCTAGTCTTGGATTTTCATATACCCGCTAATATCACAATCAATAAACATTCTTGTACATTTCGATGTACCCAATTTCTATTCAATTATAAAGAAATGTTATTTAATCCTTGAGCTACTATACATGAGGTACATTATCACAAAATCGACCGGCCGGTTCCTGCAAAGACCGGACTTCTTCCTCTAAAGGAGACTTCGGTAGTTAGAGAAGTCCTGACGGCACCGAAGCATCGGATTACGGGGGCGGCAAGAGGAGATGTTGGAATCCTCCGCCTCTTGCGTACCCCGATTCGCCGCCTGCGATGCTATTGTTTACCTAACATAATATGCGGAGAACTTAATCACTTATACTTATAACCAAATGGACTCCGACATGTATGTACATATATCATAGGATGTCCCAGACAGAAATGATAAACTCTCACCTTGGGAAAGACTCTCTTATCAGTAGCACCTCTAGTGGTAACTATTTTATTAAAACCCTAAAACATATTATCCGGAGAGGAACTTTTCGACATAGTGTTCAGAGTTTTCAATTGTTTCTAGTTTTCAATTCTGTTTTGACCTCGTAAATAGCCTAAAAACTAGTTGTTTCCAAATTAAACCAATCGAGAACAAACGCATTTTTGGAAAAAAGTAAGTAAATAACATTGATAAATGTACTGTAAGTTTACTATCACCTAAATTTGATTAATCGTACTACAAAAAATGCATTAAACTGTATAGGCAGGTTTTATCAAAAGATGGCCCACGGGTCTAAGATTCCACCGGTGCGTGGTTATTGTTACATTGTGGGGCACATTGTATATGTATTTTATACCATGGATTAATATTTCTTAGCGTATCATTTACTGGAATTACAACAAACGGCGACGTAGAAGACCCGTGAAGAGAGCGTAATAGCTTGTTTTATTACCCGAACCACTTTACTAGGAGCGCGAAGCACTTAAGAACAATTCTTCGGTTTCCTCGCAAACGATAAGAAATGGGTTGGCGTTACACAACCATTACAGTTAGTATTTGGACCGCTTTATTTCTAAGACTGTCATTGGTTAAAGTAACGCCAAAAAATAATACAACAAGTATATTCACGAGTAAAAACAATAGAATTTAAATGGAATCAAACCGAATATATGTTATGTGTACTTAAGTCACTAACCACAGCATTGCGTTGGCATAAACCTGCCGATTGAAGCCGGGAAATCTTGTTGAAGACGGGGCGTCAATAAAAAAAATACCTACCAATAATTCGACCTACAAGAATACAACCTTACACAAATTGAAAACACAAATGGAGTTGATAATTTTTTTCATAACTCCTTTTTGAAGTCTGGTATAAAATACTTTTGGCAAAAACTTGCTCACTCATGCTTGACTTGGGGAGTAAGCTGGTTAAGTGGTTAAGTAAGCGTTACGAAAAGTGTAATTGAGGCTAAAGGAAATTGAGAGGGAGGTATAAGTTAAGATGGAAAGAGCGTCATGCACCAAGGAAAGGGCCACTGGGAGGTTTTAGTGGGTAAAACCCCACATAACCGCCGCCTTCCCCAGAAGGCGGGGTATCTTTTGAAGATTTCCTCCCCGTTAACAAAAAAAGATAGAGAGAGAGAGAGAGAGGTACATTTCGTATATTACTGTAGGGGCAAGAGAAGAGGCGCGTATATTTTCTTTTTCTCTTGAGCAATCGTGTTTATATTATATTTTGTGTATATAATACATTATACACATACATATAGATGGAACTAAAGAAGTTTTTCTTCAGTCGTGTAGTCTAAAGCGCATTCGTTTTTTTCTATTGCATTGTAAATAAAAACTAAATTGGTAGCCAAATCACATCATCATTCATAACTTTGTATAATCCCTAAAATAGGTAATTTATAATGTTGTCATTTGTAAGATGTATGTCATGGAACGTTTTGAGCAATAAAATAAGCGGTTATGGTCTTACCACCGGTGTAATGCGTTACCATTTGTTATAATGTTAGCAAATGACACCCATTTAGCGGCAGTGCCACAGTTAGGGAATGGTTCCGTATCATATTAGCTTTGTAATGTTCAAAAACTCTACACCAAAAGCCATTTTTTCAACCAACTTCAAAAAAGTAGGTGATTCTCAATTCTTCTTTATATTTTTTTATATTTGTTACCTCGTAACTACAACCAATTTTAATGATTCTTTTTTTATTGGAAAGCTGGTGTTTTCCGTTTGGCCTAATTTGGCAACTCTGGCAATGACATACATGAAAAATTTAATACTTATATGGTAAGTATTAAATTTTGCATTAAGTATGTGCTCGATAAATGGACGAATTACTCAATATTTTCTTTATTTATTGGGGACTTTTGCCCTTTTGGGCATGTCAGCCCCATAGCCCAACCTAAGCACACACACATCGGTCACATTTTCTCGCTTCAAAGTGATGTATTTCCATAGCCATAATAGCCTTCGATGCCAAACAAAATAGATTTCGATAATAATTTTTTTATTGGATAGGCTCTGCTTCAAGGGCAGTTTGATAAGAGTTTGGTTAGGATCTGATTTATTCTATTCCGTAATTTTAGAATTTTATTCGTAAATATACTTGTGTAATATAAAGATTAAATAAATAAACTTTTTTTTTTGTTTTACTTGTGGGAACGTACCTGACCGCATAATCGTCCATCGGGGGAAGAACGAGTTGTTTTGGCCCTCACCGACCAAACCCACAAGACGTTCCACCATCATCGCATATGGCGGGCTACGGGATCGCTTGCGCACGCACTGCGTCCCGCTTGCGACCCGGATGCCTTGTGGCATCGCCGTCCCGGGGGAGAAAATGAATAAACCTATTGTGTTAAACGTCTCGTCGCGTGTAATGTCATGAAATGATTTCTTCATAGTGAATGAAATTAATATATTTACAATAATTGGCCTCAGAGTATTGTCTTAAACATTGGGGTTTGATATCTGCGAATCCGATCAAACTTTAACCAGTCAAGCGAGTCTCTTCATAGTGCAATATTCAATTATGAAGAGATAAAGTTTTAGCGCTAGTTCTGTTGAATTTGAGTGGATAATTGAATGTTCCGCATGGCAGGATTGTTGGAAAGTTCATCCGCAACTTGTGTACGGCTGGTACAACCGTGTCGGGGAATAGGTTAGGTGTAATTATTAAACTTGGAATTATTATTCAAATTATAATATTCATTTAAATTGCTATCGTTTTCAACGTACAATCATAGTAATCGATTTTTTTATTTCTCTTTTACGAACACGCTTATATTAAAAGTGACAGTTAATTATGTTGTAAGGACATTAGGAGAATCGAAAATGGCAGGATGCTGAGGAGTATTTATAATAATAATAATAATTGTCCCGATAGTCGTTTCTGCAAACGATCTTATAGCGAAAAGTCTCGATCAACATCTCATGAGATTTTCGCTAGATGGCTGGGTCAAGGGTCAGATACAGAAAGCAGTACTTCTGGACAAGGCACGCATCGTCAGTTTCAAATTTTATTTTTATTTAAATTTTAGTACTTAGTTTTTAGTACTTCATGTGTTGCAAAATTTAAATAAAAATAAAATTTAAAAAAATACTGCATCATCCAAGTTTACGTAAGATATCCTTTTCGTTAAAGTTTATGTTTTTTAATGAAATATATTTTTATCTTCCGAGATATTCAAACTTTCTTAACCGACCCATTATTTTTGCTCATGGCTATATATAATTTTTTTATTTATTTAATACATTTTACAAATAAAATTTACTCAATAAAGCGCATCCCAAAACCTATCCCAGGTTTGTCTGGATGCTCACCATTCAGTTCTCGTCCATTTTACAGTATTAGTGATATAAAAGAGAATACCGCAACACCTCGTCACGAGCCGTTGCGAGCATCCTTGCAAACGAACGCACACACCCATCGTAAGCGAAGACGCCTCAATGCGTGTGAGCGTTCGATACAGGCTGCTCTTAATATATATAATATATATAAATATACATATTTTTACACATGTTATATAAAATATTTTTAAAACAGTTTTAATGTTTTTGTTGTTTGTAACGGGAGTTTATTGATTAGTGTCGGTATTAGGTACTGCGATGTTCGCTTACCGTATATGTTAGAATGAGATAGTATTTTCAGTTTTTTATGTGTTATACTTCTTGTATTGGTGGGGTGATCAATGGGTATTTGAATCTCAGTTCGAAAATATTGTTCTGTTAGGAGGTTGTATTGGACTTTTTGTTTACAGGAATACTATCATTACAGTGAACATATAATACGCTGTTACTTTAAGTAGTAGGTAGTGACACCATCGCTATGCACCGAGCACAAACTATGGTGGGTTTTTACTGAAACTTCTGAAGTAAATTCATGGAAGCAAACCATTTAACCGCCCAGCTACCATGATACTAATTACGGTATAAAAGTTACAATTACGTTTATAATGATGGCACTAACGCTACAGTAAAAACGCTAAATATTTTGCTTTAAAAGTGGCCAGCAATAAAAGAAACTACAACAAAAGCGTTACGTAGAGCTGTTCTTCGCGGCGTTTCTATAACGAAATGTTCAGTCGTGCGATTACATTGGTATTCCTTTATCGCATTTTAAATATTTGTATTCAATGTTCGCCTTTGTCTTTTTCGAACGCAATTTAACGTTATTTACAAAAGTTATTTTGTGCAAATAACCAGCCAACGCTACGATCGCGTCAATGGATGTCCCCACGCGCCTGTAATTTTTTTTTAAATTTAATTTATTGCTTTGAACTTTTTTTTTACCTGATGTGACATGATCAACTACGCCCAAGGACACCTATTCCTCTTACTTATTCCATAATTTATACGTATAATTACACCTTAAACTACGTTTCGCAAAGGATATAAAAGTGTGATCAATATATAACTTTAATAAGGAAGTAGTAATAAAATATTATAGTGAAAGAGTGTGAGATAATTAATGTTATATAATAGTTATTATAAAAACAATGGAAATTGTAAGATCCTGACTGGAATTAGTAAAAAAAAGTTCACAAAGGGGATTTGATGTATAAATTTACCACGCGCTCGGCGGTGAAGGAAAACATCACGAGGAAACCTACATTTCCTAGAAAAAAAATTCTAAGACGTGTGGAATCTGCGAATTCATTCGTGTGAATTCGCAGATTTCAGTGAATTCCGGAAGTGAATTGTGAATTCAGTGAAGTCCAATGAATTCCAGTCCGGACTATTCCCTTATACTATCTTTACAAAAAGGCTTGTATCCACCAGTGGGACATATATAAAGGCTGTGGCTAAAATATAGATATATAAATAGAGAAGTAAATGCAGATAGTATAGATACTGTGGAACATAAATGCATAGATTATATAACAGATAATGTAGACGTGAACAACACAGCCTTTAATTAACGATGACGGACTAATTTTTTAAAAATATGCTTATTCTATGCTCTTTTGAGATAATCCTACTTTGTTCAGCTCCATTCTTGTTGGCTAAAATTCAACTACTGTGTTTATTTCGAGAGGTTTTCTTCGACAAACAACAAGCTCCTGGACTGTACTTACGAGGGTGGATTACGAAGCTATATAACGCCTTTTTGTTTTCATTATCTCTAGCTCTGTTTATCGATATACTTTGCGTAGTTTAAGGTATGATGGGGCTAACATGCTCAAAAGGGCAAAAGTCCCGAATAAATAAAAAAAACAATCAATCGATTTAAAAAAAAGGAGTTTTTATGTTTTTTACTTTATAACTTTCCCCTGGGTTAACCGATTATGATGATTTTTTATTTGAAAGCTGTTGCTTCCCGTGTAGAGTTCAATGTCGTCCAATTCTGACAATGGAATCCATGTTAAAAACGTAAAAGTCTTAAATTTTCATCAATTATGTACGCCACAAATGTACGAATAACTCAATAACACCCCAATGTTTTCGATGATTCCTTTTTTATTGGAAAGAATCTACTTCAAGAGTAGTTTGATGAAGGTTTTGGTTTCGAGAGAGGTTCTAAATAATTAGATTTCGTAATATTCCTATGATAATTCGTAAAGACAAAGAAGGCATTCGCGTAGTTTGATTCGATTTGAAGTCGGTGTTTATGTTTGATCGTAAATATACTGGTTATTGCAAGTAATAATCACTGTATCGTAAGAAGTCATTACAAAAGACGAGTGTCATTCAATTGTAAACCTCAGAGACAATGCAGAATAAATACAAAAAGAAACTGAAATATTTCTGCAAATATCCTGTCCTCATTTCTAATTAGAAAGTATCAAACCGATGCCGAACAATGGAAAAGAGAAAAGCGGGGGAAATTAAAAAATAACAGGAATTGATGAAAAAGACAGAATTGAATATCTCATTATAGCGATGCTTATATCTCAATTTGTATAGTTTTCTTTGTCTGTATTTGTTGTTAATTACTTTTTAAAGGGAGGTAGGTAAAAATGTTGGGTAGTGCCGAATTCAGAACAAATGCGTCCATCCTTGAAGAGCTGGGAATTAATGAGCGTCTATCTACTCAAGTGCGTCGGCGAACACTCAAGTTCTTTGGGCATGTTAGCGGTCGTGGAAATGATTCTTTAGAGGATCTTGTCGTGCAGGGCAAAATGGAAGGAAGTAGACCACGAGGTAGATCGTCAATGCGATGCTTGGATCGGGTGATGTGACAAAAATATGATTTTTAAAATGGAAAACGGGAAACGAGCGTACGTCTTACCTGATCTTTAGGGATCACCGTTACCCATGAACATCTACAATACCGGAGGAGCTGCTATTTGAAGGTTCCTCAAACGTATAGCTTCGGAAACACCGCTGGTGACAGTTGATGCCACAAATTGATAGTGCGTGGAACATAGTTACGAGAAAAAAGTACAGTCGTGGAACGCCAACCATCGAGATGTGAATATGAATGAATGAGAATTTGGAATTCTAATATATCAAAAACATTGTAAATATAAAAATCTATATACATATGTATTCTACATTCGTACCGGCATGATGAAAAATCAATATTAAATAGCCATGATATCGCTTCCTGCTATCTGCTACATTAAACATAGACAGACACGCATACTGATTCGGTTTCGGGAAATTATTTTAGTATTCTAGGGATTCTATACAATTTCCGTTCGTTGAATACCGCTAGTTAGAGCGTTCATTAACGCTGTATTGTTAACAACGCGTTCTCACGTGACATGTCTTCCATTCATGCTACTAAGCAACATAAATGGTAGACTAGTTACATTTGTAAATTCATACATAAACAAATTATAACAATAATATTATTTTCTGTTGTCTGCATAAATTCCATGTAAATGTGGTACTGTGCGCGCACAAATTTGGGCGCATCCTTGCGAAGGCATATGCTGAGATGGTGTCCAATATTGACATATCATATGTCCTATTTCTCGGCTTTTTCTTTATCTGTATATTTTTTATTTTATTTTTTTCTGTCTTTTTGATGTGTTACATATTTTGTGCTTAACAAGAATATGTCTATGTCTATGTCTAATAACATTCAAGCCCTTGAACTATAGGAATATGAAGAGAATACAGATTTTTCACCATTATTGAAGTGAAAACTTCTCTAGCCTCATCGATCCCTTTTTGGTAGGGGAAAATCTTATGGGTTGGCATCGTCATCAACATTTATCATGTTCTTGTACGGCCCGTAATATATTTGAAGAATAAATAAACCATATAAACATGTATATAATTATTGCTCAGAATGTCAATAGATTTGAAAACCTGATTGATGTTAATAATTCTAATTAGATGAAATTTGAAATTAGAATACTAATATTTTAAGTCAGTTGTGGGCAAACTTTTTGGATGGCATTTTTGTGGCCCAGAAATCAAAAAAAAATTTAACGGGCCCAAATTTGATTTATAAAATCTATATTTATAATTTTTAACAAACAAATTAAAGGCCAATTTAATACATAAATTGCTAGTGTCAATTTTATTTGGCTTTTTACGTAAAAAATATGATGTTATAAGCTTTTTTTAAACAAACCAAAAATTTTGCAAGGTTTTAAACCATGTAAACAGGGATATAAATAAATAGAAAAAAGATTTACAATATCATTTGCAACATACCAAAAATATTAACTCAAAAATCTCTTAGCTGAAGGAAATGCTTTAACGTGCCAGATTTAGCCTGGGGACAACTATTCTATGTCATACGTTTTCACTTATATCCTGAGTTTCTATAACTAACAATTGTTTTATGAGAAAAAAAACAAAAGAAGAACGAGAATTCTAAAAGAATTTCAGGATCTTTGCCAAATTAGATTATGAAGAGTTAGAGTACGGTACCTCTGTCCAGCCCTGTAATTCTGGGCTCTCAAGAATAAGACTACGGTATCCCCTGCCTGTCGTACAAGGCGACTAAAAGGGGCCTCGGGTTCACTGGGCGACAAGGGTGGGGCCTGCGTCGTCCACCAAAGTGGACCCGGGAAGAAGGCGGTATCGGCTGGCCCGTGTCGCCTTTCGCTGCGAGGGCACAGGGGAGGAGGGAGTAACCCCCCCCCCCCGGGACGTGCTCTCCTTGAGCACAGTGCAGAGGGGCTCCGGTGCGTTCCACGTGAGGGCCACCGGGGAGGTTTTAGTGGGTAAGATCCCCACATGACCGCCGCCTTCCTCCCAGAAGGCGGGGTATCTTTGTGAAGATTTCCTCCCCGTCAAAAAAAAAAAACAAAAAAAACGGTACCTCTCCCACTGGCATTAGGCACAATGCATACGCAACTTACCTCATTTCACGTCAGTTATCCATGAAAAAAAGTATAATTGTTTATAAAAAAGTTTTACCGGTTTTAAAAAGAGTAAATTACATATGCCAGTTTGTTAGTAGTTAGTTGGAAGTTGTTGTAATCCAGTTTTACCAATATTATCTGTAGAAATACTAAACGTTGTGCAGGTTTAATCCCTTAATGCTATTAGCGGATGCGTTCACTCTATGGGGTGGATTAGACAAACTCGAATAGGGTTGCTCGTCGAATATTAAACAAATTAAATTAAACAAATATATAAAAATAAAGACCGACTTTAAATTGAACTAAACGTTAAACGCTATAACGCGCGGACGACCTTTTTGTATCTAACTTAATCAGACTTAACTTAATCTAAACTTAATCAAACTTTCATCATACTACTCTTAGAGTACATCCTTTGCAATAAAATGAATGATCGATATCCGTTGGTGTGATATTGAGTTATTCATCCGTTTGTGGCGCACATACTTGAAGCAAATTTAAGGATAAGGTTTTCTCATGGATCTCATTGTCAGAATTGGATCAAATTGAAAGCACCAGCTTTCAAATAAAAAAAGAATCATCAAAATCGGTTCATTAAAAAAAATACAGACGAATTGAGAACCTCCTCCTTTTCAAGCCGGTTGAAAAGTAATACATGCCAATTACCCTACTAATATCTTTAAAAAACAACATTTAACTTTACAAGGCGCAAGTACAGCCTCATATGGAATACTGTTCGCATCTCTGAGCCGGGGCTCCCCGATACCAACTTCTTCCGTTTGTTCGTGTACAACGAAGAGCTGCTCGAATAGTCGACGATCAGGGTCTTTCCGATCGACTCGACCCTCTGAGTCTGCGAAGAGATGTCGGTTCTCTTACCATAGGGAGTGTTCTGAGGAATTGTACGGAATCATCCCAGCTACCGATTTCTATTACCGCACATCTCGGCAGAATTCCAAATTCCACCGCCACCATCTTGATGGTTGGCGTTCAACGACTGTACGTTTTTCGCGTAACTTTCTCCCACGCACTGTCAACTTGTGGAATCAACTGTCGCCAGCGGTGTTTCCGAACGTTTACGATTAAGGGACCTTCAACAAACGAGCCTATTCCTATCTCAAAGGTCGGCAACGCACCTACAGCTTCTCTGGTGCTGTGGATGTTCATGGGCGACGGTGATCACTTAAGATCAGGTGAGCCGTATGCTCGTTTGCCACTTTTCATATAAAAAAACATGGTTAAGTTAAGAATATACACTGTAATTATTACCAGTGGTAGAAAATTCAAGTAACTTTTGAAAGTGCTTGATTGGGTTGTCATGATCGGTGAAATATCAACTATCTCACAAAATCGGTGTACAGGAGAGTGAGATAGTCGAAAGCCCTTGATACAGGTCGCCAACAAATTTGGAATCTGTCTAGTCCAGGAATGGGCAACCTTTTGAGTCGGAAGAGTCAAAAATTTAATTAAACAAAATTTCTAAGTTTTAAAATAGCCACAAATTATTTTCTTCCCAACCATAAACAGTACAGTTATATATTAGTACTAACTTTAATTATACAGAAGTTTAATTAAATTTACTTAGTTAAAAATAAAATATCTGATTTGTTAAAATCCTTAAACTATAAAAACGGAAAATATAATACAAGTTAATACCTAAATATCAATTAGTTTCGACAAATATTGTAGGTAAAAAATAACAAACACATTCACACACACACATGACACGTAACAACAATTATATATCTATATTCCTTCTTTTATATATATATATATATATACCTTTATTTATTTACAAATATTGATGTATATATACCTTCTCCTTCTCTCTCCAATAGTTTTAAAAGTTTTGTTAAAATCCGTGGGGTTTAGGCCTGGTGATCCATCACACAGGTTCGTTCCTAGTTTGGACACCAGTCCCCCGCCCATAATTGTAATTTAAGTAAGTTGTTATTGAAATTATTGTGGGACAATAAAAATGTTTGTTTGTTTGTAGTTAGTTAATAGTTAATTAGTAGTATAATTAAAATAAATAGCGTATTATTTTAAGTTGACAACAACAGTTTTCTATTAAATATTTTCAATTATTTTATCCCCATATGCCAATAAAACAATCGAAGACCGCTTCTCATTAATCCACAGTTTACAACAGCGAGGGAAACCTGCTAAGCGTTTTGATCCCCGATGAAAGGATGATGACGTTCACTTGTGTAAGTTCCCTATCTTAGGCTTAATTTTATTAAGTTTCCAAAGGTTAGGCCTAACTTATCTCTACATACCTGACACTTACGTGAATGCTTATAGATCTACATCTCAACCGAACGGAATGTAATGAAATAAATACGTCATATAAAATATCATTCCATCATTACAAATAATGTAGCGTCAATAGCCAAATCGTTTAGGGTACGCACTGCGTCGTGTGTGGTAATCGTAGGTTCGAATGCACCATTCGACTATTGACGAAGACCATCTCCTAACACAAGCTTGAGCTTAGTTGGAAAAGTTAACAAGAATTTAGAGAGCTTTCTTTAAAAAAATACTACTAATGCTACACATGCCATTGGCGAGCCAGTGTTACGTCATCTGTAAGTCAGAGTGCTACTGGAATTAGCACGTCTCGTCCACTGCGATGCCAATGTCTTTAATTACTACATTATCTTCTATGTTATTCACTTCATTATCTATTTCATTAACTTCTGCATTATCTACTTCAATAACTACTAGAAATCCAACGTTCATTTTGCACATGATTGATTTAGCAGACTTAGAGTCTAAGTTTCCCGGTCTAAGGTGTTTCGTAAATCAGTAGACACTGTGGGCGGAACTGAAGCAACATTAAAATTTGCGATTCAAGTCTCGCATCAGGTTACATTAATATGTATGAGAGTGTATAACAACGACGAGCTACAACGGCGCTTCTTATAAACGCACCATCATTAGCATGCGGTGAGGCTGTTATTCGCAGACGTAATACGAAGTTGAGCTGAAAAGTTTTTTCTCAAGCTGTTCAAAGGAGAATAAATTACACAACATTTAAAACTTCCCCGTTGGCTATGACCTTGGTGGTTTGAGAGAGGATTTAGGACCAGTTTCAAAAACAATAATAATAGTAATCAATTCTCACGTCCTTTTATCTTATTGAGGTAGGCAGAGACATTTAGCTGTGCAGGTTTATATGTGGGGGTAATAAATTCTTAGCAAGTGAATTTTTGTACTTGGAAGACCAAAGAGATCTTTGTAGTCGTCAACTTTCCCTAAAACTACGTATCAGATTACTACAATGATACATTTGACCAGCAGTTCTATATGGATGCGAGGTATGGACCTTAACGGAAAATTTACGAAAAACAAGCGAAGTCTTTGTAATGTAGACAAGCAGCGTAAAATCTTACGTACTTAGGCCATATTCTGCGATATGATAGCCGGCTGCAATTGATTATAACGAGAAATATATCAGGAAAATGTGGGGTAGGAATAAGGAAAAAATAATGGCTAGGGATTATCAGGAAATGGACTGGAATAAAAATTGTCGAAGCACTATTCCGCTTATTTATAAGGAGATATTTAGAAGACCGACTGCCGACCCTTAGTGATGGAGGCGCATATTAAGAAGACCAAAAAACGGCAATTCATTGGTACAGTCAGACTGGGATTTGAACTAGGCTATCACGGCTCATGTTTTTGAGTTTCAATTACAATTGTATCAAAATGAAAGCGTGGCATATCATAAAGTCATCATCGTATGGACTCAACTGTCTATGAACCAATTAATTTGTCCTAGTTTAATAATATTTCCCGCGCCCAAATTAAAAAAAAATTGTGCTTGTTATCGTTTCCTCCTTCCTTTTATATTCGAATAGGTTTCCTACCTATTCGAGGAAACGGTAATTCTATCTGTACGTCCTGCGCTCTACCAATGTAATTAAATTTCAAATGAAATGTTTATCTGCCTGTTTCCCTTTGATATCTAGGTGATTAATTTAATTGACTCAATACTACAGTTTTCTTTTAATATCATAGTATTAAACGTCTTATAATAGAGTAAGCTTATTAATCATGTCTAAAGTAAATTCGTGAATATTTTTGTGCCGTTGCGGATGGTACCCTAGCCGGTAAGAAACGTCCATAACGTTAGATAAAAAGTGTAAAATTTTTAGTGTCAACTGGTTTAAATAGATGTCGATATTTTTATTATATATTTTATTAATTATTGTAAATAAAATAAAGCTGTTAAGATAATTTTGTAAAGCAGTTTTTATTGTTTTAATCGATAAAAAATAATAATAAAAAATATACCTGAATATTTTTTTTCTTTATGAATAGAACGTTAAACTCGGAAAAACCTCTCCTAGGAATAGTTCGTTTCATAAAAGTCGGTTAAAAATAGTGAAAAAGACGGATTTTATGTAAATACATATTTAAATATACGAAATTGAAACCACGGAGCGATAGGTAATAAAACAAACAACAATGATTAATTGCAATTTACCCTGCAATAATAAATGAACTGCTGGGAATATCAGCCCAGCAATGAATTAATTAGCGAGAGCTTGGAATGTGATATATGGTCATTTAATTAGAAATAAATTTATGTGTGTTCGATACCTACGCCTATGTATCACATAAATATATCACTGCTGGGTTGTTTAAGTTGATAATAGGTATTGTCTCAGCAAATAAGCATTAAAAGCGAAGCTCTTTTGCCCTGGTACTTCTTCTTGAAGCGGTTATATTGGCCTTACCACGTTGATTTTTTTTAGTTGTAAATGCTGACAAATTTTCACGAAATTTGTTAATATTTCACATCCATTCCATAACGATCAATAGTCGAATGGTGGATTTGAATCTAAGTCCTTATATATAAAGTTACAGCCTTTATATACATAATATATATGTCCCCTGCTGGGCGCAGGCCTTGTCTGTAAAGAGAGTATAGTCCGCCACGTGGCCCTAGTGCAGATTGGGAGACTTCACATGTCTTAGAAAATGTTCAACGACATGTAGGTTTCCCCATGATGTTTTCCTTTACCGCCGAGCACGAGTTAAATCAGCACATATATACATAAGACGGTGAGGAAATCTTCACAAATATACCCCGCCTTTTGGGGAAGACGGCGGTTATGTGGGGTTCTTACCCACTAAAACCTCCCTCGTGGCCCTTTCCTCAAGTGGAACGCACCTGAGCCCTCTGCACTGTGCCCAAGGCGACACGGGCTAGCCGATGTCGCCTTCTTCCCGGGTCCACTTTGGTGAACCCGAGGCCCCTTTTAGTCGCCTTGTACGACAGGCAGGGGATACCGTTGTCTTATTCTTGAGAGCCCAGAACTACAGGGCTGCCGGACATTGACCTACCACAACTCTTTATATATACCACCAAGAAATTGTTCTTCGACGCGTTTTCTCTTTATTTGGGGTCGGTTCTCCTCATTTTGCAGCGCGAAGACAGTTGCGAAGATGTCTCTTGGATTGTGTTTACTTTCAATTCAGCTCTTTGCAAATCTTCATATTTACGTGGAGCAGAATGATGACTATTCGTTTAAAGTCCGATTATCACAAGACTTCAAAGAAATTATCATTTTTAAGATATAATAACGAGGTCATGCACAATACCGCTTAACAGTATCGCGTTGTATCTTAGGCGGCGATCTCATACATATTAATGGAGGGTAGCGAAAAATATGAATCGCAAATTTTTGCGGTAGTTAAACTTGCTGTGACATTTTTAAATATTTACGTCGCTTGAAAACTGTTATAAAATATTTTCAACCAGTTGTGAAAGTTCTAAGAAATTGTTTCACACAGAAGGTCAGGAAAAATAAGATACTAGAGATTTTTCTTCAATAATTAAGGCCGTGTTACCTTCTCTTTCCTAAGAAACGTTCGTTATTTCTATATTTGCACATTTTTCATTTTTGAGATCGTCGGGGAATATGCAATTAACAAGTATATTTACGAGCAAAAACAAAAAACGACTTCAAACAGAAGCAAATGTTAAACGATATTACGCGTGGACACCCTCTTTGTATTTACGAATTATCGTAGGAATATTACAACCATAACCAAATTCTCATCAAACTACTTTTGAAGTACATCCGTTCCCAAAAAAAATAATCAATGAAATCGATTGGCGTGATATTGTATCGCATTTGTAGCGCAAATACTTGATGCAAATTTACGACTTATTTGCTTTTATAAAAATAAGAAAAACTTCCATATATAAATGAAACTATACGGGAAAAACCAGCTTTGAAATAAAAAAATAATTATCGAAATCGATTCACCTAGTCCAAAGTTATACGAATAAAAAATTTTGAAGTCGGTTGAAAATACCATAGTATTATTGTTACCATACAAAATTTCGAAGCGTCAATAGGCTAGAGGTTTAGGGCGTAGTCTTCGAAACGTAGGGTAGTGGAATCCACCCTTCGACGATACACTGAAATGGACTGACTGAATGGTTAAAAGCGGATAATTATTTTTATCGTAATAGTAAATTAATGTCGGAATTATCACAGCAACTTGAACTCGATTTATAGAGTCATAAAGTACGTACTGTGAGTATTTATAGTAACACTTACGCAGTACATACAATACAACTTAAGATCGTCAGATACACGCAGTTTAACAATGGTAATGACCCAAGTTGTAGTATTACAGTAAGCAATTAGGGTCAAGGGTCGCTTGAAGTAGAAAAGAGAAAATATTTTTTCAAGGAATAAGGGCTTTTGGCAAATAGGTCATTGTACTAAGTGGCATTCGCTTGGAACAAATAGTTGCCTACAATTCCTTGTACCAACAACTTTTTTTTCTACCGACTTCAAAAAAGTTGGAGGTTCTCAATTCGTCTATATGTTTTTTTTAAGTTTGTTCATATCTTTCGACTGGATGAACCGATTTTGATGATTCTTTTTTGTTTCAAAGCTCGTGCTTCCCATGGTTCAATTCTGATCCATGAGAAAACCATGCAAGTGTTAAATTTGTATCAAGTACGTGCGCGACAAATGGATAAATTCCTCAGTATCACGCCAACCAATTTTGTTGATTAGTTTTTTAATGGACAGTATGTACTTCAAGAGTAGTTTGATAAGAGTTTGGTTTGCTTCTGGAAAGTCAAACTCTAGTCCTTTTCTCTACAAAAAAGGTGAAGCAGACATCCAATATTTAGGCAAATATTATTAATGCAATAAAACTACGTTCACAGATTTTATTGCGGCTTAATATTATTGTTAAAATCTCGACGTTTAAAACACTTTACAGCGGTCAACTGGCAACGGGAAACAAGACTATCAACTCTGCTTCCAGCGCATACTTTGCAGTATTTTAGTATTTTGGACATTTAGAAATCAGAATCCTGTCAATCTCGAAAAGTGGTTGTTGGCCAGGTAGACGAAAAAGAGGCACGCGGTCGCTCACCTACACGGTGGGCAGACGCAGTCAAGACGCTCACAGGCCTGCCAATGACCAAAACCATGAGGACCGCCGAGGACAGGGACACGTGGAAGTTAATCGTTAAGCGAGCGATCAACACTTTGTGCTTGTTAGACAAGACCTTTAACAATGAAGGAGACGACTAAGAAGAAGACAGCGGTCAAAGTCATGGGGGTGGCAGATGTGACTAATCTGTTGATCATCGCTTATCATAGTTGCTACCATTTGTTTATAATTTGAAAAAAGCTGACAGTATATTGAATAACAGTGGTAGTCTTCAAGACTGCATTTCCCCAGTTTGTCCATTTTGTGATAGTAGGTTAGTCTTTAGCCCAGCCCTGTAGTTCTGGGCTCTCAAGAATAAGACTACGGTATCCCCTGCCTGTCGTACAAGGCGTGTAAAAGGGGCCTCGGGTTCACTGGGCGACAAGGGTGGGGACCTGCGTCGTCCACCAAAGTGGACCCGGGAAGAAGTCGGCATCGGCTGGCCCGGGTCTCCTTTCGCTACGAGTGCACAGGGCAGGAGGAGTAACCTCCCGGGACGTGCTCTCCTTGAGCACAGTGCAGAGGGGCTCCGTTGCGTTCCACGTGAGATCCCGGAGCCCCTCGTCATGCACCGAGGAAAGGGCCACCGGGAGGTTAGTCTTTAGCCCAGCCCTGTAGTTCTGGGCTCTCAGGAATAAGACTACGGTATCCCCTGCCTGTCGTAGAAGGCGACTAAAAGAGGCCTCGTGTTCACTGGGCGACAAGGGCCTTTGTCGTCCGCTAAGGTGGACCCGGGAACAAGGCGACATCGGCTGGCCTGTGTCGCCTTGCACTGCGAGGGAACAGGGGAGGGAGTAACCCAGTACCCGGGAAGTGCTCTCCTTGAGCATAGTGCAGAGGGGCTCCAGTGCGTTCGACTGGAGATCCAGGAGCCCCTCACCATGCACCAAGGAACCGCCGCCTAACCCCTGAAGGCGGGGTATCTTGTTGAAGATTTCCTCCCCGTTAACAAAAAGGTTAGTCTATTGCCATGTATACGGTATAAGATTTTTTGGGTTTTATTTTATGTGAAACCAAAACACAGAACTTATTCCCACATGTCAGCGGGGATTCAAACCACCGACCATAAGATCGTAAAGTTGAAAGCTAAATCACTAAGCTATCACTGCTTATTTAGAATAATTTAAATAATTAAGATATTTAAATCGTGTAAAATACACATCTTGGCACTTTTAAGCAGGCCAAGTTGTGTAATTAGTGCGAAATGCGAGGCAAAGTTCCAACGGTAATCTTACTGAAACGATTCGTTGGTAAAGCTTTCTCCACCCGGAAAATAGGCAATGAAACCTTATCAAAGCAATTCCTTGTGAAACGTCTACACAAGTAAAGCTGTTCTTTTCTCTTTTTTTAATAAAGTCTTGCATCTTTAGACCTGTATATTCTTAATTGGACGCTAAATAAATTAATTACGTAGAGACGAGTTGATTAAACAAATTTTAGCCAATGGCTTTACTCGATTCAATGAAAAATTGTGATACAAATATGAACAATAAACATAGGTAACAGTCTCAAGTAATAATATTTAGCCGTCAGCAAAAATGCCGGTTAAGAAAGTATGAATATCTCGGAAGATAAAGACGCTAGCTAACTGAAATAAATAGTGCATGATAGACAGTTAAATATCCTTAATATGGCTACACTAAATTTTAATACTTAGTGTCGCCACATGAACATAATATTTTGACCTACGAAAAATGTCATGGGACATCACAATGACTACATGCTAGGTATTATATATACATAAAGAAATTAAATATATTGTTGTCTATATCTCCATCATTTTATTATTATTAATAATAATAATAATAAATCATTTATTCGTCACCATAATCCACAGTAGTTACTTAAGATAATTAAATAATTAAAAACATATACACATTTGGAACAAGAGACATAATAACAGGAAGATTATGGTGGATTGACACTTGAACTAGGACGGATCCTGTGTCTCAAGTAATCAACCCTCCACCCCTTTACATTATCAAAGGTAGTGTACATAGTTAATTAAAACACAATTTTAAGCTAATTCGTTTTGGTGAAGTATGAATTTATATGTGTATATAAACATGTAACAGGAATATATGATTGTTTTGTAGTATTTGATTTTGTGTGTGTGCGTGCGTGTGTGTGTGTGCGTATGGTATGTAGATGTGTAGAATATTGCTAATTATTTAATTTTTGAATATTGACATAATGTTGACACATTATTTATTATATTCTTACTGGCTTACCGGCCAGTAACTTAATTCTGAAAGAGGTGATACACCACACTAGGGTACAAAACTTCCTATTAATTCAGGTCTCCTGACAGCTCCTCCGTAATCTCTCGAGGAAGTGTTCATTATTAAATTTTACTTATAATTAATTTACTTATTTACAAATAAATATATATTTGCACTCGACAAAGAAGAATCTTAAGTGAAGGCTGTATCAAAGAAAACGATGAACCTTACTACTATCTTACAACTGCGGTTTACGGCTCTAGTTTTAATTTAAAAGAATTTCTTAGAACAATGCCAAAGGAACAATAGTAAGGAATTAAAATAACGGAAGCCTCTATCATTACCTTCAACGGCCATTTATTTTATAGAAAAATAGTCTTAACTGGACTTTGAAACTGGAACGCTGCAAGTCAGCAAGACGCAAAATTAATAGTTATCTATGTATATATATTAAATAAAATCGTAGAATATGTTTGTAGTATAAATATTAAAGTTAGTAAAATAACCGCTTTTGAATACATGCATATAATTGTACATAGGGTATTTGTAAAAAAAATATTTTGGTATATGTAACCAAAATATTTTTTTTTGGTATATATAATCAAATACTGTAGATGAAACAATTCCTAGATAATCTAAAATGATAAAATTATTCATTGTTTTTCACATATTGGTCTATATGTACACTAAATAAATTAAATTTTAAGTAAAATTTAAGTTTATGGAATAATTTTGTAATATCTTACCTATTTATACAAAAATAAAATACATCATGTTAAAAGAATATTTCTTTAATGAAAAATTTTTAACCAAAACGGAACAACCTATATGCACACGGTCGATATCGTCAAACCAGTTTAATACGATAGGCGCAAAAAATGTGTACGACGAGCGCACGGCAAGATACATCGTGCCTAGATTAATTAATGAATTACCCTCAGATATAAGGAATTGTATAACTAACAAAAACATTAAGAGCATATTAAAAAGTTATTTAAGAACGCAAGACGGACGCTTTGGCGCTAGTGACAAACCATTGCGGTTTATATAGCGTTAAGTTATATGTATATTCCTTTACTGTAAAATTTTATTTGCAATAAATAAAAAATAAAAATTAGTAAGTATAACTGCATCCGGAAAGTATACAAGTATATTTACGAGTAAAAACCGACTTCAAATCGAATCAAAAGTTAAAACGTTAAACGCCATTACACGCGGACGCTCTTTTTGTATTTCCGAATTATTTATTACTGTCGTAGGATTATAATAAAATTTAATTAATCAGGACCCAACCAAACTCACATCAAACTACTGTTTAAGTACATCCTTTCCAATAAAAAATTAATCATCGTGATATTTAGTTATCCGTCCATTTGTGGCGCACATACTTAATGCAAATTTAAGACTTATATGGTTTTCTCATGGATGGCACTGTTAGAATTGGACACGGAAAAAAAAGAACCATCAAAATCGATTTACCCATTCGAAAGTTAGGCGGTAAGAGGTCAGTGTTAGCAAAGTTAGTAGAAATATCTGAAATTAAATATATTACATTCAATAAAATTGTTAAAATTTAAATAAACAGTTTTGTCGTCCACCTTTATTAATGACACTGAAAAATATATTACGGACTATTCTAGAACATTCTATAACTTGCGATCAGACACTTTCAAGCCGTAAAAGAGATGCAACTCTCTTAAAAGCAAGCTGTACTTCATCCAGGACTTAAACCAAGGTAAATGAATATTTATGACTAAACAGACTTGCAAATACAAAGGCTGCCTGCCTAAAGGGTCTTAAACGCATTCTCATTAACATAAATTTCAATGTATAGTTTACATTATTTATGATACAAACTATCTAATTCCGTATCCACATTTATTACATATGTTTGTCTGTATTTATTGTACTATAATTGTCTATTGTCTGTATAAATTCCATGTAAATGTAGTATTGCACGCGCACGGCTATGGGTAGCCCTGGGCACCGCTGAAAATCAGCGCTGTCGCATCCTTGCGACGGCATATGCTGAGACGGTGTCCAATATTGGCATCATAATTTATGTCCTATTTGTCCGTTTTTTCCTTTAACTGTATTTTTTTCTGTCTTTTAGATGTGTTTCATATTTTGTGCCAATAAAGAATAATTTTTTTTTTTTTAATTATAAAATTTAATTAAAAATACTGTATCACCCCAAGTTAACGTAAGATATCTTATTTTCGTTTAAGTTTATGTTTCTTTTTATGAAATATAAATAAATTAATAAAAATATTTTGGTATATATAATCAAATACTGTAGATGAAACAATTCCTAGATAATCTAAAATGATAAAATTATTCATTGTTTTTCACATATTGGTCTATATGTACACTAAATAAATTAAATTTTAAGTAAAATTTAAGTTTATGGAATAATTTTGTAATATCTTACCTATTTATACAAAAATAAAATACATCATGTTAAAAGAATATTTCTTTAATGAAAAATTTTTAACCAAAACGGAACAACCTATATGCACACGGTCGATATCGTCAAACCAGTTTAATACGATAGGCGCAAAAAATGTGTACGACGAGCGCACGGCAAGATACATCGTGCCTAGATTAATTAATGAATTACCCTCAGATATAAGGAATTGTATAACTAACAAAAACATTAAGAGCATATTAAAAAGTTATTTAAGAACGCAAGACGACGGACGCTTTGGCGCTAGTGACAAACCATTGCGGTTTATATAGCGTTAAGTTATATGTATATTCCTTTACTGTAAAATTTTATTTGCAATAAATAAAAAATAAAAATTAGTAAGTATAACTGCATCCGGAAAGTATACAAGTATATTTACGAGTAAAAACCGACTTCAAATCGAATCAAAAGTTGAAACGTTAAACGCCATTACACGCGGACGCTCTTTTGTATTTCCGAATTATTTATTACTGTCGTAGGAATATAATAAAATAAAATTTAATTAAAAATACTGTATCACCCCAAGTTAACGTAAGATATTTTATTTTCGTTTAAGTTTATGTTTTTTTTTATGAAATATAAATAAATTAATAAAAATATTTTATTTTATAATATATAAACGCTATATTAAAAAGTTAACTGTTTTATTTTTTCAAAAGTGTTAACTAAAGATATTTACTGGATCAGAAAATTTGCTTTAAAGCGAATATCGAGTAAACTCAGTTAACACAGAGCAAGGGTTTTCGAACGGACTAGTTCACACTTACGTTGTTTTTAAACAAGTATAATTTCAATAACACTGTCTATACTCGTACTTACCATTCAATCGATGTCCTAGGTGCGAGTTTTAATTCAGTCCTGTAGTTCTGGGCTCGTAGAATAAGGCTACGATATCCTGCCTGTCGTAGAGGACGATTAAAAGAGACCTCGGGTGAACTGGGCGACAATGATGGGGACATTTCCCGTCTGCTGAAGTGAACCCAGGGAGAAGGCGACATCAGCTGGCCGGTGTCGTGTTGTACTGCGAGGGAACAGGAGGGGAGAGATTAACCTCCCCCGTGCGTTCCACTAGAGATACCGGAGCCCCTCACAATGCACTGAGGAAGGGCCAACGAAGGGGTTAGTTTTTTGTGGGTAAGAACCCCACATAATTCCTCCTTCACCACAGAAAAGAAAAAAAGGTGTGGGTCGTAGACCGAACTATAACCTTTAGGCTGTTGACGCTTCCGATGTGTGCGATGGTTCACTAATTGTCAAATATGTGACAGCAATTGCAGTCTCCGTCTATTTAAAAAAACTTGCGAGTGTGCTCTAGACCAAACAACTAAAGAACAATTTCTTTAGCTCCATCTATACGTATATTATATATGTATAATTTATATACGATTGTTCAAGAGAGCAAGAAAATGTGCGCGAACACTGCTCTCAGACAGAGATAGATACAGAGAATAGTTCCGCACTGTCTTAGATATACGAAACGTAACTTTCTATCTACACTAACTTTCATCTCTGTCAACTTCGCCTCGTCCGGTCACGCTTTTCGTAACGCATTCACCAGCTTACTCCCCAAATCATGACAAGACATCACATGTCAAAATATGAGACGTTAATGTTAAGTTTTTTATTCAATCTCTTTTAGCATTAAACATGCTAACGCCCTGAGAGTTTATTATTAAAAAATATATACTCGTATTTATACTAAACTGATAATTAATTTGTACAGTTATTGTTATGTCGATTTATTTTTGTAATGGATTACGATAATTATTTCTTTATTCAATTTGTTTGCAATGAGCACTACGCCTTACAAAGCCGTTTGAAACGAAATTGTGGGAAATAGCAGTCCCATTAATGTAACTGTTCCTTTAGAAAAGGCATTGCTAAGATTTCACTATCCATTTTCTAACTGGGAGAACATTTACAAAGAAAACGCTTACTCAGGGTCCTTTTGTAGTGCTTCCCATTAGATGTGTTGCTCGCAGTTTGTTATAATTAAATGAGTTTATATTACATTCGAATGTTCTATCATTTTTAATCTAACATTTTTTAACGTAAACTACAGGGTTCTTCCCGGCATCGTACTCATGGTGTCGGGTGGTACCTAAGACCAGTTGAGCGGCAACATCTACCCACCACCTCCCATGGCCCCGCCAACCTCGCGGTTATATGGGCCGAAACGCGGGAGGGTACGCGTGGTTTACCTTTTTTTGGTACGCACGTTTGACTCCCTACAAGTTCTTTATCAGGGCCTTTTTCCACCATTCGGAACTCAACCCCTTAAGGGGCTCTACGGCTCGCAACATAATGGCTCGCTCGACGGCGCCAGGCGACTTTTTAACGGGTCCTTCGTTTATGCCAGGCGTGTGCAAATTCCCTGAACTTGAGGGAGTTGAGTGAGCGGCAAGCTAGCTTGTCCCTTATTTAGACAATAATTATATATACGTATATATATATTTCAAACCAAAAATTCATGTACAAACTAGTTAGATAACAGCCGCAGTAGTAAAAACTGTGTTAGCTATTAACGCCCATCTCCAAACAAATACAAATTTATTAAAATATATGTAATTCTTAAAACTAATAAAATGTAATAATTAACTAACTAAAAAAACATAATGAGTCTGTATGCGTGAGTCTGTGTGTAAAAGGTTGTGTGTGTAGGGATGCGATTAAAAGAGACCTCGGGTGAACTGGGCGACAATGATGGGGACATTTCCGTCTGCAGAAGTGAACCCGGGAAGAAGGCGACATCAGCTGGCCCGTGTCGTGTTGTACTGCGAAGGAACAGGAGGGGAGGGATTAACCTCCCCCTCCCGGACGTGCTCACTGAGAGCACAGTCTGGAGGAGCTCCGGTGCGTTCCACTAGAGATACCGAAGCCCCTCACAATGCACTGAGGAAGGGCTAACGAAGGGGTTAGTTTTTTGTGGGTAAGAACCCCACATAATTCCTCCTTCACCACAGAAAAGAAAAAAGGTGTAGGTCGTAGACCGAACTATTACCTTTAGGCTGTTGACGCTTACGATGTGTGCGATGGTTCCTCTACACACTCTATACGTATGTTATATATGTATAATTTATATACGATTGTTCAAGAGAGCAAGAAAATGTGCGCGAACACTGCTCTCAGACAGAGATAGATACAGAGAATAGTTCCGCACTGTCTTAGATATACGAAACGTAACTTTCTATCTACACTTACTTTTATCTCTGTCAACTTCGCCTCGTCCGGTCACGCTTTCGTAACGCATTCACCAGCTTACTCCCCAAATCATGACAAGACATCACATGTCAAAATATGAGACGTTAATGTTAAGTTTTTATTCAATCTCTTTTAGCATTAAACATGCTAACGCCCTGAGAGTTTATTATTAAAAATATATACTCGTATTTATACTAAACTGATAATTAATTTGTACAGTTATTGTTATGTCGATTTATTTTGTAATGGATTACGATAATTATTTCTTTATTCAATTTGTTTGCAATGAGCACTACGCCTTACAAAGCCGTTTGAAACGAAATTGTGGGAAATAGCAGTCCCATTAATGTAACTGTTCCTTTAGAAAAGGCATTGCTAAGATTTCACTATCCATTTTCTAACTGGGAGAACATTTACAAAGAAAACGCTTACTCAGGGTCCTTTTGTAGTGCTTCCCATTAGATGTGTTGCTCGCAGTTTGTTATAATTAAATGAGTTTATATTACATTCGAATCTTCTATCATTTTTAATCTAACATTTTTAACGTAAACTACAGGGTTCTTCCCGGCATCGTACTCATGGTGTCGGGTGGTACCTAAGACCAGTTGAGCGGCAACATCTACCCACCACCTCCCATGGCCCCGCCAACCTCGCGGTTATATGGGCCGAAACGCGGGAGGGTACGCGTGGTTTACCTTTTTTTGGTACGCACGTTTGACTCCCTACAAGTTCTTTATCAGGGCCTTTTTCCACCATTCGGAACTCAACCCCTTATAATTCTACGGCTCGCAACATAATGGCTCGCTCGACGGCGCCAGGCGACTTTTAACGGGTCCTTCGTTTATGCCAGGCGTGTGCAAATTCCCTGAACTTGAGGGAGTTGAGTGAGCGGCAAGCTAGCTTGTCCCTTATTTAGACAATAATTATATATACGTATATATATATTTCAAACCAAAAATTCATGTACAAACTAGTTAGATAACAGCCGCAGTAGTAAAAACTGTGTTAGCTATTAACGCCCATCTCCAAACAAATACAAATTTATTAAAATATATGTAATTCTTAAAAACTAATAAAAATGTAATAATTAACTAACTAAAAAAACATAATGAGTCTGTATGCGTGAGTCTGTGTGTAAAAAGGTTGTGTGTGTAGGGATGAGATAATCGAAGATAATCTATCATTCAAGTACACTATAACTGAAGCAAATAAACAGGTCACATATTTAAGCTTTGTTTAGTCTGTGGAATTATATATTATATAGATTTGGGTCTGCTAGTTATTAAGCCCACGATTTTATTATATTTTTGATTTTACATGACATTAATTCATTACAAGACATTTAATATCGGCAACGATTGTCGTAGTCGATATTCAATGTCTATTAGATCAAAAATGAAAATAAATCGTGTATTAATCTATTAAATATCAGGATATATTTTATGTAATGGCAACACACTAGAGCTGTCACCTGTCGGCGGGTGGTATCGTGAACATTCGTTGTGAGAAGATCTGATTTGTTACCGAGACTGTCTCTATAAGTATTATCAAGTATTAAATCCATTATTACTTCCGGAATCCTACATTTTTACTGAATTCAAGACCTGAATCCTTCACATATGTCAAGTCAGTGACAGTGGATGGAAAGTATTGTAATAGGTTGCGCATAGATTAGACAAGCGTAGAACATAAAATCTATAATTCGAACCCAGACAATTATATTGTTGTTAAAACAATAAGTATTCAGTCTCTTAGACTAAGATCATGTTATTTTCCAGTAGAGGCTAATTATATTTAACATCAATTCTTATTATTTGGAGTTTCTGATTTTTGTTTTGCTTTGTTCTACGATGTTATTTTCGTTGAAAATTATTTATAGTAAATTTACGGCTTATTACGTTGGTAATAGACTAACACATAAGGTCTGTTTAGTCTCCACTATTTTGACTACCTTTGGTTTTATACGGTTGCTATCCAGTTGAAATTGGATTGTCTGTTTTTAATACTAGAATAACAGCTTTTGTACTACATGCAAATAAATATATATCTACGGTATATACTAAAATATAATGTTTTACAATTTCTTCTGATTGTCTGTTTGATCCGGCTAATCTATGGAACGGCTAGACCAATTTTGAAGGGGATATCACTGACAAATACTCGTAGCTGATGTAATAAGGAGTCATTTAGGCTGTTTAACTAATATTTACAGAAATAATTGTTTCATATATTTTTCGGTTATTTTAATTATCTATAATACCACAAATTAATACAACACAAAGGAATTGACATCAATGACGTAACAAAATTAATTTATTTTACAACCTCGTAGAGGATTCTGTTACTATTGTTTACGACGGAAATTGAATTGCATAATTAATGTTGCTCAATGAAATTTTCATGTTTTGGAATGACAATTTACAAAATAAATACACTTACACAAACATTACTTATTTACTGATAAGTGACGTTAGGTGAAATTGAATTATAGTTACTGGAAACTAATTACACTCGTCACTAATCGCTCAAGTTATCAGGTCAGTTGCCATGATTGCAATATTAGATATGTGTCATAGAAAATTACTGTTTAATTAATTATCCCGTGTTTCCTACATCAATCACGTCTCTACATTTTAATTAAATATCTAGCAACACTTTAAGAATTTTCTGTTAAGTATTATCAAGTACGTTATTCATAAGGGGGTAGGTAGAGACAGCAGTCGAGATCCGCTTTAGCCCCATTTGTGACCACCGCCATACACTGGGGACATAATTTTTTACGTAATAAACCGAAAGACCTCCACAACTTAAACAAATAAACACCTTTTTTATTAAGGAAATGTTTCAAAGATATCTAGACCTCGGGGCTGAACGCGGCGGTTATGTAGGATTTTTACTGTCTAAAACCTCCTCAATGTCCATCTTTGGTGAGGGGCTCCGGAAACTCCAGTGGAACGTGCCGGTGCCCTTCTGTGCCCAAGCACGCCCCAGGGGATGAGTTCCTCCTCTAGCACCCTCATTGTGCTAAGGCACGGACCAGTACGAGGACCAGTTTACCACTATTAAAAAGTTATTTGAATTATTGAATATTTTAAGTACCATCACACGGAGGTAGTAGAAAAAAAAATGTACTTGCGATATTTATTTTAATTACTAAACTTGACATGCACTAACATTTGCGGCTTATTAGCGCCTGGCAAATGATTCATTGCATAATTAATTTTTCATTTCCAACGGGCGTTTGGGACGACCAAAAATTTTGCAAAGAGCTCCGTAATAACGTTAGCTGCCTTCTAATTATTTACACCAAAAAGGGCCTAACTTATCACCCCATCTCCTTTTTTAGATTGGCGGAAATGTTTTTAATCATATATATTATTTATTTGCATATAATAAAAAGAGTTATAGCCAGAATAAGCAATGACAACTTAGAAAGGCTGCTTATGACCAGAGAAATGGACAGGATAAGACCGCGAGGTCGGACCCTAACATGTTGGGATGACTAGATCCGCGCCACTCTCGGCACGTCCGTAGAATACAGAGGGAAATGGCGACGGATCACCAAAGACAGACTAATTAGATGTTCATGACCCTCAGCATTGAGTAAACCGACGCGAGGAGGAGAAATAAAAAGAGTACAAATAGGCGGACAACGTGCCAAAAGGCATTCTGTGTCAGTTTTCCTTGGGCTTGTGTAGAAGTAACTGGAGCAAGCCAGATGAGAAAAATTTATGTGTTTGTTTTTATTATTACAAAAAACAATATTCACTACATACGTATGAATGTATATACGGTATTAAAATTTTATTAAATAACATTTAATAAAAATTTTGTCTGCTTGTTCGTTCCGGCTAATCTCTAGAATGGCTGGACCGATTTTGACTGGTAGATAGCTGATATAATAAGGAGTAACTTAGGCTACTTTTACGAGTATATTAGATAGATTTTAAATTTAAATGAATACTTATCAATTCGGGGGTAACAGCGCGGGGAGCAGCTAGTAACTATAAAAATATTTGACCATAATAAAATCTACGAGTACATATATGTCGCTTAGGAAGCGGGCAAGTAATATCGGGCTCGGGCTAAGAGGCCTCTAACGACTAAAACCGCCCATTGTTAGCCGTTTGTATTAGAATAGATAACAATAATGTAAATATAAAATCCATAAAAATATATTATTATCATTCCTTTTTAAAACAAATAAATTTAGGAGAAAAAACAAAAACCGACTACAAATCTAATCAAATACCTATCGAAATTTAAGACCTATTTGGTTTTATCATGGATATTAACTGAACTAAAAAGGAAAACATAGCAATAGCTTACATATAAAAAAAATATTATGAAAATCGGTTCACCCAATCGCAAGATTTGAAATTACAGGCGCATTAGTCAAATTGAGAACCTTTTTGACGTCGATAAAAAAATGCTAATCATTCTATTCCAAATCTTCAAACAATAAGTTTTTTACTTCTCATGTAGTTAAGCAATATAACAGTTATACTTAATCAGATAAGTTTAAATTATTAATAGAATTTAGTAACTCGTAGAACGGTAAGCGGCAACGGTACCAAGAAGATTATCTTTTGCCACAACGACAGTTAAATATTAATTAATATCGGGGAAGCGGGGATAGGAAAGTAATTGAATCATTAAGCCAACTTCTCGTTCCATGTTATATATTGTGTATCAATGAATAGTTCCGCAGAAAATGTTGAATATAGTGAGATACAAAATAAATAAATTAATAAATCTTTATTTGCAAGGATATGGTTTACAATAAGTTGTTCATATAGTTAGAGTTTCACATATTCTGCTTAAATGCGTGCAAATTTTATAACTAGTACCTAATGTTACAATTGTCCACCTTATGCCTACGCAGGATGCTGGAATACATTGGTCACATTGCCAGAAAAACAGCAATAACTTAGAAAGGCTAGTTGTGACTGGTAAAATTGACGGGACAAGACCGTGAGGTCGAAGCCCGACACGTTGGACTGACCAGATCCGCACCACTCTCGGCACGTCAGTTAGCGATGCGCTGCGCACGGCTGCAGATGGAGGAAAATGGCGACGGATCACAAAAAACAAACTGTTCCCACGAGATGGTCACGACCCTCAGCATTGAGGAAACCGACGCGAGGAGGAGGAGGACAGACATACTACTACAATACAAAAATTTAATTTTTATAAAAATATTATTTTTATTTTCCATTTATGTAATAGTTTATATTGTAAAACATTTTTGTGTTAATTTATTTATTTATTTATACGAAGATCAACAGCAATAAAATTTACTAAAAAGATATAATAATAACTTAGTAACAGACTGCCAATAACAGATCTTCGCGAATACGAAAAACTTTACAATTATTTCATTGTGTGTGTTTGTGTTGTTTTATTAGATCAAACATGTATTTGGATGTTCGTCTATATTCCGTACGTGCATTTTCTTGTATCTTCGTGTAAAGCAGTAGTATTTGTACTCAATAATATTCTTGTAGTATGACAAAGGAAACCACATATTTCGGGCAAAGTGCCTTTAATAAAGGCACGTCGTACACGGCTATTTATTACGAATGTCGGCTCCGATCAAAGGCATTGTTTAATCGGCTGAATACAAACGAACTAATATAATGCGGTTAATGGAATTATAAAAGAAGTTAATGGTTTATTCGAATTAAATCTTTTACAGCTTTAGGGATTAGATAGATTATTGAGTGTTTAAGCAGTTATTCTAGTGTTTTAATGGTTAGACCTAAGGTCTCAAAGTCGCGAGTTCAAAACGGCTTATACAATGTTTTGAAAACAATATACTGCTAACAACATTTTTTTATCAATATTACTAACATTATAATTTTTTTTTTTTTGACGGGGAGGAAATCTTCACAAAGATACCCCGCCTTCTGGGGGGAAGGCGGCGGTTATGTGAGGATATTACCCACTAAAACCTCCCCGGTGGCCCTTTCCTCTGTGCATGACGAGGGACTCCGGGATCTCACATGGAACGCACCGGAGCCCCTTTGCACTGTGCTCAAGGAGAGCACGTCCAGGGGGGAGGTTACTCCCTCCTCCCCTGTGCCCTCATAGTGCACGGGCCAGCCGATGTCGACAAAGGTCCCCACCCTTGTCGCCCAGTGAACCCGAGGCCCCTTTTAGTCGCCTTATACGACAGGCAGGGGATACCGTTGTCTTATTCTTGAGAGCCCAGAACTACAGGGCTGAGAACGCTTAACCACTACGCTATTACTGCTTGACAATGGTTGAAGCAAAGAAAATGTCATGAATAGATTTTCCGCGTACGATTCGTATATTTACGTTTCATTTACTTTAGGAAATTGAGTTCCCAGTTCATATTGGAATGATAGCTTATTGCTTTTGAATATTTAAGCATCGCAGACCCGCTCCTCGCTTCCGGTGAATTCTGATAATTCAATTATAACTTACTTCCGTATGAATGGTTTGTGTAATAAGAAGTGCTATTTACATAGTATTTCAATTTCACATTGATAGTATATTTAAAAGTAAACGAACGAATTAATTACGAGAGATATTTTTAATGTAAAAGTGATAGTAGACAAAAATATATGGCAACAACAAAAAATATTTAAGATTTAATAGGTTGTCAAATATCTCCCTTCCGCCTTTTGTCTTTTGAATTTCGCGGCTATGTACAAAGCGCTACAGAGCTCGTATCTAGCAAAAGGGACCTTGCAGAGGGGCTCCGGTGCGTTCCACTGGAGATCCCGGAGCCCCTCGTCATGCACCGACGAAAGGGCCACCGGGGAGGTTTTAGTGGTTAAAAACCCCACATAACCGCCGCCTTCCCAGAAGGCGGGGTATCTTTTTGAAGATTTCCTTTTTGAAGAAAAAAAAATTAAAATTAAAAAAAAATGGTTATGCGTTCCACTATTTGATAAACGGAGTTCGTGTCGTTCGGGGTATGTTCATTTTGTTTAACACCATTTCTTATGGGTTGTATTAGTACGTGTATCTTAAATATACTCTGTATACTTGTTTTTGCTATAGATGTAGATCTATATTTATTTTTTATTTCACTTTTGTTTTCAGTTAAAATTATAGTAAGCCAAGAGATTTAATAACATATAAATCGGGGCATCAACGACGCGTGAAACAGAGCATACCCCAATACGAACTTCCAATATCAGGCATAAAAAAAATTGTAGTAACTGTAGAGGTAGCACTCTTTTTAATAAAACAAAGCTTACAAATAAAATACATTAGAAAAGAGCACTGACACAAGTCTATGGTTGTTGCTTTATTGAAATTTGAAAATTTGAAAATTGAGAATATATATATATATATACATATTATATTTTTAACAACAATTCCTAGATAATGTATGTAATTCCTAAAATTTGGCTTTGACTTTTTTTTAATTTGACTTTGTCGTCATTAAAAATATTAACAAACGCTAAAAACACTGCTTAATATGAACGTTATAAAGAATTAATTGAAGAACTTTCTACGGCAAAAACAACTGCTAGAAAGACTACTCATGATTATTGGTTATTGTGGCGATATGACGCGCTAATAATTTATATAATAATAATGCATATTATTATTATTTTACGGTATGACTGAATTACATATGCCTACCACATGGAGAGCCCCGACGTTGCATTCCCGCTGCTTTACCTTGGATTCAAGTTAATGCTGACACAGGAGCGGTAGCGTCGTGCCATGCGATCCACATTACCTTGGATACAGGTTAATGCTGACTCAGGAGCGTCAGCCTCGTGCCGTCGGCATGCGATATGGACATTCTGGGATCACACTTCGATCCAATAGGTTTAGTTAGTTATAAGTAATAATTAATTGTAATTTCTTTTTTTTAATATACTTTTAATATACATTTTGGTATTTTTCGATCCTCCGGCTGCAACGTACGTAATTACTGTTACCCGATTGTCTCAATTAGTGTTATAATAAAAAAAATATATATTATTACACATTTCCTAGGATTTGTATACAATTCCTTGATTTCATACGTTTCCGGTAACATATATATAAATACAGTTAATGATGTTTGTTGGCTAAATGTTTCGATCAGAGAGCCATTCTATGTACAAAACTTATCTCAAACATTACTTGGAGAGCGCGCCCCTCACAATACCGTGGTAATGAACGTTCTTAATGACTGTATTCAATGCGCAACTTCGTAGCGAATTCGCTGACATGAAGATTCGTGACATAAAATAAGACTAAGTATTTATATATTTTTACTTACGACTGACACTTAATTTTGTTACTGTTAGAGACCAGAAATTGTATAGGGACCATAAATATAGATTCAGAAAAATGGCAAAGGGTCATCGATAAATCATCACGTATTTGACTGATTAAGTTGATTTTTTCAACCGACTTCAAAAAAGAAGTAGGTTCTAAATTGAATTTTTTTTCCATGTTTGTTACCGCATAACTTTCGCCAGGGTGAACTGATTTTGACGATTCTTTGTTTGGTTTTAATGCTGGTATTTTCCACGTGGTCTCATTTATTACTTCGGTCTTATTCTAACGTACAAAACGTATATATAGAACTCGACTATCACACCAACTGATTTCCATGATTCATTTTATATAGGTAAGAATGTATTTTAATGGCATTTTGATGAGAGTTTGGTTTCGTTCTGATTCATTCTGCCCTGTTGTTCTGGGATCTCAAGAATATGACTACGGTATCCCCTGCCTGTCATAGGAGGCGATTAAAAGGGGCCTCAGGTTCGTTGGGCGACAAGGGTCGGGGCATTTGTCTTCCGAAAAGGTGGATCCGGGAAGAAGGTGACATCAGCTGGCCCGTGTCGCCTTGCACTGCGAGGGCACAGGGGGCGAGGGAGCACAGTGCATAGATGCGTTCCTCTGGAGATCCCGGAGCCACTCATCATGCACCGAGGAAGGGCCACCGGGGAGGATTTAGTGGGTAAAAACCCCACATAACTGCTCTGTAACTTTTGTTTACCATTTCAATATTAAAAAATTATTGATATAGGTTAATCACTAAAATGTCATTGGGAGTATTTGTATTACATCACAACCGTTGGTGCCTGTGTTGCCAGGTAATATATGCGACGTGTATTACAGGGTTTGCGTACAAAACGGAATCGGGTCCCTACCTCGTTATGTACGACACATAATTATTTTTACTATAATTGTAATAATTTGCTAATATACATAAACAGTGTTTCATAATGGCTGCTGCATCGCCGCTTACAAAGATTATTGAAATATCGTTATTTTAACTGGCGACAAGCCGTGACATGAAAAGCTATTTTGCCTCGTTATAGCAGCTGAAACAAACGTGTTGACGGTCAGGCTGCGTGCGCCAAAATAAATAACAATTTGGTCGCACCACTAACCGTAAAACTAAAATGTGACTACCTACCTACATTACGTCACATATCGCTAATTTATAATGCACTAGCTGCGCCCCGCCGTGTTACCTGCGATTAAAACTAATTATTTATTTTTTTCTAAAATAAAAGTAGCATAAGTTACTCTTTATTACAACACCTATCTGCCAGTGATAGTTCTGTCAAATTCGGTCCAGCCGTTCCAGAGTTTAGCGGGAATTAACTGACGGACAGAAAAAATACAAAAATAGTTATTTTAGTATACGTATTGTATTGGGATGGGTCCCTACGTGTTACATATGTGACCTAATAAGCTTGAAAAGCGGACTAACGCCACGGTGGTTAGGGCGACATAGAGACAAACCTCCTGATGATGCGTGCCGTGACCAGGGACCAGAACTACCGCCTTCTGTATCTAAGTCTCGAGACTTTTGACTAATCATTCGTAGAAACGACTATCGAGAAAATAATCGTCGAATCCACATTCCATATGGCAGTCACCTCGTGAACCAAGTCGAGGTACTTGGTGATTTTTTCCCTTTCGGCCTTCAAGAAGTTCTGGTAATATGGGATGGTAAAATCAACGAGCACACGTCTTTTGCGTTCGTCGATCTGTCTGCGATAACAGATCGATCCCAATAAAGCGTTGAATGACCATTTTCGAGAACGGGGGCCGGTGTATACCCCCCACCGGAGGGACCCTTGTGTCGAGTTACTAGCTATAGAGGTTCAGGCTAAGCGACCTAAAAGCTATGCCACCTCTCAATCCGGTGAAGCAGTCAAGGCCAGCTTCTCTGGCCAATCTGTGTAGTTCGTCATCAAGGGCCGGTGTGTACTTATAGTTGTACATTATTATTATTATATATAGTGTACTTAACGATATACGGATGTACAGGTCGAGTCATCTGATCCTTGCCGTGTCGGTTGCGTGGCTTCAGGGTAATTTGATATTCAACAAAACTACGCTTCATTGTATAATAGGCCATAATGACCGCTCGGGGATGTTACTAATGCACGTAAGGAACGTCGTTAGTGGCAAATGTTACTCCACTTAACCGTAATATTAAACTAAACGATTTTTGAGTCCATAACAACTAATATTAAATAATACAAACAATAACACCGTCGTTCAATTTTCAATCGACATACAATTCGTCTGTACGTTTTTTTACGTTTATTGCTTCATAAATTCCAAACCGATTATGATGGTTTTTTTAAAGGTGATGCTTCCCGTGTAGTTCCATTTCCGTACATTGCAATCTGGTTATGGCATCCATGAGAAAACCATATAAGACCTAAATCTGCATTAAGTATATGCCCCACAAAGGGACGAATAACTCAATTTCACGCCAATCGATTTTGTTTTTATTGGAAATTGGATAGTTTTGTGTGTTAGGTTTGGTTCTGATTAATTCAATTTCGAAATATTTGTATTGATTTGAAGTCGGTTTTTGTTTTAACTCGTACATACATTTTAGTTATTATTTTATATTTTTTTAAATACGAGTGAATAGGTATTTACTAAGCTAAAGCGCCGTACAATTGACGTAGCACTCCACTTAAAATTAGGTGGTTATGGTCACTTGCTTAAAAATTAAAAAAAAAAACATTTGATGGGGTTTAAAAGCAAATAGTGTTACCGTCGATAAATTACAAAAGCACATCTTTGGCAATACTTCAAAATAAATCGACAAACGGTGCCAAAAAATTGCAAACGCACTGATATAGGCAATTTTATTTATGTGGAGTCACTTTAGAATGAGACTAAATGTTTTCACACTCTGTTTTTTATGACAATAATTGAAAGATCTTCATAATCTAATCTTTTCTTTTTAATTTTCCTTTTCTCATCAAATGAGTTAATACTTCTATTCGATGTTCCGTAAAATCTCTGCTACTGTTTCATTAATTGTAACTTCCATTATCAAAATTATAATCCGTTATTGGTTCAATATTTAATAATATATTTGTTTTATTTATTAATTTATAAACTCTTTATTGTTTACACTTATGAAATTAAAAAAAAAGAAAATATAATGAAAATACATAAACAATGGGCAGCCTCATCGCTAAAAGCGATCTCTTCCAGGCAACCTTTGGATGCAGAGGAATAATAAAAAGAAGCGGCGAATAATAATAAATATTTACATACAAACATAAATATAATATAGGTATAAATATATACATTTCAAAATATATATTATGAAAAGACAAAACGTGTGTAAAAGTATTACATATAATATATTTACATATATATCATAACAGTATTAATGATGTTAGGTGGACTTGTCTAAGTAAAACTTTTTAAGTTCGATTTTAAAAGTATTTATCGTCTGTGATTTCCTAATGGCCACAGGAAGAGAGTTCCACAGACGGACAGCGCGTACAGTAAATGAGTTGCTGTAAAATTGATGTCATGCGGAAGGTATTAATAAATACTCGTATGTATATAAGTATGCTTTTCTAGTATGAGCTTCGAATTTTGTAAAATTAATAAATAACTTTTATAGTTGCCAACAGTTCAACCAACAAATTGACAACTAAACGAGAACCATACAGGTTATATATTTTTTTGGGTTCTCTTGTAAGAAGCTTTACAAGAAAAGGAAACGCGCAAGAGCGAACTACATGGTATGTGAAATATTCATAAGCCTGGAACTGTTTAGAAAATAAATTGCCTTAAAAACGATTGCTACAATGTTAAAGTTACTCATTCCAGCAAACATTTAGTCGTGTGCTTAAATAATGCAATAACTAAATCAAGTTTAAAATATTTAGGAGAAAACGATACTGGATGAATTAATTGCATTTAAAATCATTTTTTTTTTTTTGGTGGGGAGGAAATCTTCAGTGCCCCGCCTTCTGGGGTAGGCGGCGTTCTTACCAACTAAAACCTCCCCGGTGGCCCTTTCCTCGGTGCATGACGAGGGGCTCCGGGATCTCAACGTGGAACGCACCGGAGCCCCTCTGCACTGTGCTCACGACTCAGGCCCCTACCTTTGTCGCGCAGTGAACCCGAGACCCTTTTTAGTCGCCTTCTACGACCGGAAGGGGATACCGTAGTCTTATTCTTGAGAGCCCAGAACTACAGGGCTGAATGTGTGAGCTTCCTTGCTCAACATCGCACACAACAGTTATTATTGAAAGATTTTAGCAAAATATCAAGAGTATTAGAGATCATTTAATAAATACGTATTGACTTTGTTTCAGAGGTTCCTTGTAAAGGGATACCAGCGTAACACACGTATTCTAAACTGTGCACTGATCGTCTACAGAGAGAGTCCTCTACTTTTTCTCATAAATTTCTAGTACAGGCATCTCTTTCAAAACAGAAACGAAAACGGACCTTTTTTTGTTCACGCGGGGAATCTTTTATAGACCATCCTCCGGTACCCTGGGTGGGCCTGGAGGGATGTGTGGGACTCGGCCTGGGCAGCCCCTACCCAGTAAACCTTCCGCGAATGCCATCAGCCGTTATGAGCGGGGTGCCCCGGATCTGTCAGGTACAGGACACCCCAACGACCGGCCGGTCCCGGCAAAGACCGGACTTCATCCTCAAAGGGGACTTCTCCGGCACTCAGAGAAGTAACGAAAACGGACGTGACCTAGTCAACTAAAGTACTTTTGGTCAGTCTATTAACTTATTATAATTCATAAGTATATTTTACACATTATAAAATTTACTTTGCTTTAAAACTAAATTAGCATTTAGAATTACTAACTGTTGCTAACATTAAACTATCTTAACAAATTATTTGTTGCAATGTTTTTATGTTATTGGATCCCATTTATACTCTCTTTACAATGAACGCACAGGCCTTCTCTGTAAAGAGAGTCGTAGTCCGCCACCTACACTTAGTGCGGATTAGCACTTCGCATGTCTTAGAAAAATTTCCTAGGACATGAAGCTTTACTCACGATGTTTTCCTTCACCGCCGAACGCGTGGTAAATCAGCACATAAAATTGCAACAACAAATTTAACAGACATTTGTCGATCAGATTGATGGTTTATTGTAAAAGCCAATGAAATATACTCAATGGCGATCAAATAATAGGTTATGGTAGTAATACGCGCGCACGACATTGGCTAGTCCTGGGCACCGCTGAAAATCTATTAGCCAACAGCCTTGCACGTGTTGAGACGGTGTCCAATGTTGTAGTCGTTTTGATTTTTTTACATATATGTGTTTTAATAGAAAGTCTATGTATATAATAACCATGGTATGTTCGCTACGCAGCGTATCGTTCTCGTAGGCAAAACAATGGCGAAGTTTTTCTCTACGAGTAAATGAACGCTCGACCAGTCGACCTAGTACAGCATTATTTGTAGAGCCCGGACTCAATCATCGTAGTTTTACTCGATAGTTTGTTTGTACGATTGTCGAAACTTTTTAACGGCACGTTAAAACTCAATAGGCGTTCCGTATTTCGCTTGTTAAAAGACTTGTACAAATTGAAAAATCGGAAGAGTATTCCGTATACATTCAATGATTTAAATATTATATTGTATGTGTGGAATTTACATATAAATATGAATCTAAACTTTATATAACATCATTTTCTATCTATTCGTATCATTTTAATGTAGATTTTGTCTTGCTTTTTAGGATTTATGATAGATCCGTGATAGCTTAGCATCCGGGCGGACCAGGATTCCGTGTCGCACACGTTAGCTGTGTGCCCTGCGTGGAACATGGAGCGACGGATCCTGGTCCAGCAGATCGAGCAAGACCTCGCCCCGCCGTTAGTAGTAGCGGATGCGCTGGCGGGGAGAAGCAAATGGAAGGCTAGGCCATTACGGCCTCATGGAAGGAGACCGCGGAACGGGATCGGGAGAGGGCCGATCCCGTACTAAAAAAAAATAACAAGTATATATTAGTATGTCAATGCAGGTAGTATTTCAAAGAGTTTTAGCAATGTTAATTAATGCTCAATTACCACTAGCTTAAACCCAATGTCCTACAGAGATAAAGTTTAAACCTGAATTGCTACTCTGTACTTCGGGATGTATTTATGAACAAGTATTCCTATTTTGTGGGACAAGTTTTGCGATTAAACCGCTCTCCAACGGACATAAGTTATCTCTTGTAGCGTTATAGAGAATGCGACGCTTACAGCACAGTGCTAATGAGCGCTCTAAATGACCCTATTCAATGCGAAACTTCGTAGCAAATTTGCTGTTATATAAAAATATCATGTTCATATATCATATACTAAAGTAACTTGAGATGTTCTTTTGCTGTGTAGTCTTCACACCTGTTGAATGGTCTATCACTTGAGATTTTATAGGCAGTCTCTTGCTATTTTCAATCGACTTTAAAAAAAGGTGGACCCACTCAATTCGTGTGTATGTTTTTTTATGTTAGTTACCTCTTAACTTTGGACTGGGTGAATCTATTTTTACCTGACCCCAGTATGCTTCGGCGTCATCGGGACTTCTCTGAGTGCCGGAGAAGTCCCCTTTGAGAATGAAATCCGGTCTTTGCCGGGACCGGCCGGTCGTTGGGGTGTCCTGTCGCTGACTGCTGGCATTCGCGGAAGGTTTGGTTTGTAGGGGCTGCCCAGGCCGAGTCCCACACATCCCTCTGGGCCCACCCAGGGTACTGGAGGATGATCTATAAAAAGATTCCCCCGCGTTAAAAAAAAGGTGAATCTATTTTGATTCTTTTTCATTTGGAACATAGTGCTTCCCTTGTTATACCAATTTGATCTAATTCTGTCAAAGGTATCCATCCATGAGTAAACCATAAGTGTTAAATATGCATTGAGTATGTAGCGTAAATATGGAGAGATAATTCAATATCACGCCAACCAATTTCGGTGATTCATTTTTTTATTGGAAAGGATACTTCGAAGGTAATTTGATTGGAGTTTGGTTAGGCTCTGATTAATTCTATTTCGTCATATTCTTACGATAATTCGGAAACATTATACAAAGATGAAACACGGTTTTGAAGTCGATTACTGTTTTTACTCGTAAATATAGTTGTTTACTTATCGTTTAGTTAACAATCATTACTAGGAGATCATAAATTTGGACAGTTTCAACTGTTTTTAATTCTTTTTTTTTAGAAATTCCAATTTAATGGATTTTTCGCATTCGGCCAGGTTTACGTGTACCAATTGACTGAGTTTTAGCGTTCCGTTAAAAACTTTTTGGTTTGTCGATTGTGAAAACAATAAGCTATTGAGTAGAACTCCAATGATTGAGTCCAAGCTGTACAAATAACGCAGGCACGGTTGGTACATCGTGCATTCATTGGGATGGGAAAACTTTTTTACTGTGTTGCCTAGGCTTAGTCTAGTAGAGTAACGATTTTTTTTCTAGCTACTACAAATTTTTGAAGCGGATAAAATTTTTCAACTCGAGCTATTGGCAGCAATTATTATAGCAGCAGTTAGTCTTCACATATACAAATACAATTGGAGTGTCTGTTTGGAATATAATAACCGCTTGTGCGCCGCTATATACTTACTATACATGGTATACAGAAAAAACATTATTATTTTACATTTTTTTCTGTCTGTCTGTTTTTCCGGCATCTCTCTGTAACGGCTCGATTTTGACGGGACTTTCACAGACGGATAGCTGATGTCATACTAACTAGGCTACTTACCAAATGCCAATCGGTATAGATTCGTCACAAAAAAATAGAAATATTTTATGAAAAAACAACGTTTGTAGGGTCAGCTAGTTTATTTATAAATATGATTTTTTTGTGGTAAACGAACAAGAGGTTTATATCGAAAGAGATGTGATGACGAACTCAAACCCACAGTAGGCCCAAATTGGAGAAGAGTTGCAAAAGATAAGAAGCAGCAGAAAAATGATTAGAGGAGGCTTTTCTCAAGAGGCACACAGATCTCTGGAATATTTTTTAAATCACAGAAAGTGCACGTACAGGAACAAAATCAACAAATGGAGATTTAGAATAAAGGGGCTAGGATGGGGATCTTAGGATTGATGAATTTTCAACATCTGTACAAGTCGTTTCTTTTGCATTATGTAAACAACATACATGGTGATAGCAGCAAAAACATGTCTTCAGTGAATTCTGAACAAATGAAATAATGGTGATTTAGTGTACCTAACGAAAACACTAAATTTTATTGTCCTAAGAAAAAGTCTTAATACAGTTATAATTTTTTTGTAATATATCGAAATTTTTACGAACTTATTTTATTGTTCTTACTTTTTTTTGTAAAAAGGTTAAAAATACACATTTTTTTCGAATTAAATTCATTTGATCGAAGCTAGTGACTAAAAATTGTATTACGAGTATATTCTTCACACTTAACGATTGCAAAAAGCTGTAATATTGCAGAAAAAAAGAAGAAAATTATAATGTAAATAAAACATGTATGTAATTCAGATCTTGTTATCTATTGGAAGGGATTATACTGCGCATTAAGAGATCATTTTCTCATCTCGTTACCGAATTTTAATTACGCGGAGCGTTAGTGGAAATGAAACATTAATTATGCAGCAATACGCCTCCAACGAACAATTGTTTGCCGACGTTAATACAGGACGCTCGTGCCAATTAAAATGGTCGAATATCTATTGTGCTCCTGGATGAGATGTATGTATGACTATTGTGTGTGGTGCATTAACGTAAATCATTATGCAAATGTCACTGACGTTTTTACTATTATGAACATAGAGGCGAAATTTCAAATTTATTATTGGATGGTTATGGCACTCAAAAACCGGACAGTTTTGCATCCCGGGTCCGATCCCCGGGCGAGAATATTGTGGCACATAAGGAAATCAAAATCGAGATTATTTTTTGGTGAATCAATTTTTAATGGTGGAACGGTGATGAGGGAATTAGATCGTGTAATTTCTGCCCACACTCCCCAAAATGCAGTCTCAAGACCGATCTCAAACCGAAACTCTAACCGAAGGGCTGTCTAACTACTATTTTTTCTAAAAATATTTTTGTTACAGTTAATACTTCCACGGTAAACTAGCATGCAACTTGAATGACCACCACCCACAAACAGTCGTAGCGGTTCTACAGCTTTAAGATTTTATTTACATTAATAAGGATAATAACTTTATTAATATCACAAAACAAACATGTTATATATACAGGAGCTCTGTCTCCTGAACTAGGTACAGTGTACCTGTATCTCAGGAGACAGTGCCTTCCAGAGTCACAAACAGTAAGTCCTGCAATAAGTTTTAATTAAATTTAGTAAATTAAGTAAATTATACGATAATTAATAATTAAAAATATATGAAAAAAACAAAAATGTGTGCAAAAGAAAAAAAAGGACAGTCATAGTCGAGAAGTTATGCGAATGTTTAGTGTATGTGTGTGTTTGTGTGAGACATTACATACATTGCCCCATTTATATATATTTATAGACTAGCTGCTTCCCGCGGTAGCATCCACGATTAAAAAGTAATTAATTAATTTTAAATTTTTCTAAAATAAATGTAGCTTAGGTTACTCCTCATTACATCAGATATCTAACAGTGAAAGTCCATAAAAATCCATGTAGCCATTCCAGAGATTAGCCGACATAAACAGACAGACAGACATAAAATTGAAAAAAATGTTATCGTGGTATATTTACCGTATATAATGTATATAGTAGTAGTATTTGTAAAAAGTGATTATTTTAATGTTACAAACAGACTCTTCAATTTTATTTATTTGTATAGATAAATCGAAAACTTCACAATGTTGTAATTAAAATATACATAATAGAATGTCTCTGCCATCCAATCGACGTTAAATGACAAGCCAATATGTGTTACTGAAATTCAATTATCGGAAACTAATTATGCCTTATGTGGGTTCTGTGTTCCGTTTTGTATATAAAATGCGGTTTGAAATATGAGTGACAAGCGGTTATAACTTGTTTTCATTATAATAATTAAATATAACAGATAATAATTAATATTTCATATACAGACTATTTGGGATAATATTAACTTACTACTATAAGTATTATGCAAAAGTGAACCATCTTTTCAAGCTTTTTCACATCAAAAATTTATTAAAAAAGTATCAATTTCGATTAAACACTGGTTATTTATTACTATTATTATTTATTAGTAATATATTGTTTTATTCTTTCTACTCTAAAATAAAAATTATCGTTCCGAATTTAGAAATACAAAACGTCAAAGTTTTTTTTGAGATTTATCTCAACTAAAACGCCTTCTAACCAAAAAATCCCTACGAAACTCGGGTCGCAGCTTATTTTAAAATCATAATCTACCTTATCTCTTTCTTCCTTGCTATTGGTCTCACATGGTGGTGGGGTCAGCTTTCCTGCTTTGCGCTATCCACTTCGCTCTGTCCCCAACATCATCTTGGGAGATCTTGCAATTGCACATGTCCCTCTCGACTCGAGTCTCCCACCTTGTCTTGGGTCTTCCTTTGGATCTGCGGGGAGAGAAAGCTGTAGCGCCAGGTTTCCTACGTAGTCGAGATGCCTCCTCTTAACGTGTCCACACCATCGCAGCTTACACTTTTACACGCGGGCGCCTTCTTCGTATTTCTGAATTATCGTAGAACCTAACCAAACTATCCTTGATCAATACATTCTTTCCTATAAAAAATAATTCATCGAAATCGGTTGGCGTGGTATGACATGCTTAATGCAAATTTTAGACTTAAATGGTTTTCTTATGGATGTCATTGATTGATGACAGAATTGGACCAAATTTTAATGGGACCACATGGGAAGTACCATTTTTTTTGTTGACGAAATCTCCACAAAGATACCCCGCCTTCTGGGTGGAAGGCGGCGGTTATGTGGGGTTCTTACCCACTAAAACCTCCCCGGTGGCCCTTTCCTCGGTGCATGACGAGGGGCTCCGGGATCTCCAGTGGAACGCACCGGAGCCCCTCTGCACTGTCCTCAAGGAGAGCACGTCCCGGGAGGGGGAGGTTACTCCCTCCCCCCTGTGTCCTCGCAGCGCAAGGCGACACGGGCCAGCCGATGTCGCCTTCTTCCCGGGTCCACTTTGGTGGACGACTCAGTCCCCCACCCTAGTCGCCCAGTGAACCCGAGGCCCCTTTTAGTCACCTTGTACGACAGGCCGGGGATACCGTAGTCTTATTCTTGAGAGCACAGAACTACAGGGCTGACATGGGAAGTACCAGCCTTAAGTTATCCTTTTTAAGTCGGTTGAAAAAACCATATTTCTTTACAAAGATAAAAGTCAAATGAATAATTCTTCGATCGAAATATACTATTCATATTTTACTGGTATGTAATTCGTATCTTAATATAAGTTTCATTAAAAACGATTTACGAATAAGAAAATTTTTAAAACGGTTAGTTAGTTTCCTTGAACTTGTCACAAAGTATTTGAACCTAATTTTTTTGCGGCGGGCACGTCTGAAGTACGTAGCACGTAGTAAGCACGTAGCACATTAGGTGTTGAAAAAAATATTGTTAGCGGCCTTTTTTAAATGTCTTAGTTATGAGTGAATTAAATTTTTCGTCCATTCAGTTAAAATAGTATGGCGTTTATAAACAAAATAATGAGTTTGATTTCTGTTTAAATTTTCTTTACCGTAGCAGCGATTTAATTTGCAATGTTGATTGGCGACTATCCAATGATAGTACTAAAAGTAAATAACAAATATTTTCACGCCGACAGTCTCACCAACAGCAACGTACAATAAGTTGCAATTTACGCGACGGCATCGCGTTTAATGAGACCCCATTCACTCGAGTCAACGTGGTTGGAAAATTTAACACTGCGAAATTTTCTATTTTACCTCCATTCACTGACAACATGTATTCAGTAAAGCTGAATACTTTATTCCCGTCGGTTCGTTCCCACTGATTTCATAGAGATCGAGCAATGAAACGCACATACGAATCGGTGTTTGAGAAATGAAATAGTGCACAATCTCATATTTCCTGTGCGATGAAGTTTCCTCTGAAACCTACACAATATTCCATTCCATCATTCCGCGGAATTATCGTTATGTGTTTTATACCTTGCTGGCTTTGTATAAAACCCCCTGAAATCTTTGTATAAATGAAAAATTGGAACGTAAACACATGTACTTCACGCTTGGTTGAAAATTCATATATTGATTTGAAAATAATGACGCTCTTAAGTTTACCAGCAAATGTTTTTGAACATGTGCCTCGAATGCCATGTTTTTGAAGAACCATGTGATCGTTAAAAGTGACTTAAAATCGAATCGAACGTTAAACTCTATTACTCACGGACGTCCTTTTGGTTTCCGAATTATCGTAAGAAAATTACGAAATTAATCTTAATTCGAACCTAATGAAACTTTTATCAAACTACTCTTAGAATTCTAATAAAAAGACCATCAAAATCAGGGACTTTTGCCATTCGAGCATGGTCAGTCCCATCATACCCTAACCTAAGAACACAGTCGGTCTCATGAAGCGAGAAAGAAAGTAATCAATGTTGTATGGCCATAGCCACCAGCTTTCTCGCTCCCTCTGAGATAGGTTAATGACAGCAGCATTAAGAAAGCACCCTCATGATGTTTCCTCAGTTTTAGACTATCTATTAATGACTTTCTTTCCGCTTCATGTTTAGCAAATTCCCCAATTATGTAGTGCACATCATCCATCACTTGGCAAATCTCACAATTCGGTGACTCAGCCTTCCACATCCGACATGCAAAAAATTTTGCAGGGAAATGTCGCAACCTCAATCTGTGCACCGTTATGATATATATTCTACTTGTTCCTTTGAGGAAAAATCTTAATTTAGTGTTTGTTAGCCTAGTGATACAGAGATCTCGTTCTCGTTTGTTGTTTGGTATTCAAATCCCATTCCACTAGTGGCCATTATGTTTCCATTTATTGAAAAACAATGTTGTCATTTGTGCATTGCGCTAAGTTTACGCCCTGGTTCATTCAGGTCTGGAGAATAATCTCAGGTTAAAACAGATAACGATTTAAATTGAGATATTGTATAGAAATGCCAACCTTCTAACGAGATGTAAGATTTTATTCTTTGCTATGCTGTTACGAACGCTTTCAAGGACTATGTCCATACACGATGATTGTCACGTCGAAAAACTCCTTAAATGGTATTTTTTTTGGAAAGTTATTAGAAACAAATTTCTACTCTGATCTGGTAGCCTGAATCGTTTCAATTGAAACATTTTTGCGACAGGAATTTTTACCTTTGTTGTATGACCTGGATCATATTTCGAAACTAACGTCAATATATGTTTTTATTTATTACCTAATGACTTGATAGATTTATTGAAAAATAATATCTGGTTATGTATAACTCAAACAAATCATTGGCTTATCTAAACTACCGCCCAGACCAAATGCTACAATTTATTTATTTGTCCTATTACCGCATCATCATCATCATTTCAGCCGTAAGACATCCACTGCTGGACATAGGCCTCCCCCAACGATTTCCAAAGGGACCGGTTGTAAGCGGCCCGCATCCAGCTGCGTCCTGCGACCTTTATGAGGTCGTCAGACCACCTTGCGGGTGGACGTCCCACACTGCGCTTGCTGGTCCGTGGTCTCCAATCGAGAACTTTTCGGCCCCATCGGCCATCTGTTCTACGCGCTATGTGCCCTGCCCATTGCCACTTCAACTTGCTTATCCGGCGAGCTATGTCGGTTACCTTCGTTCGTCTATGGATCTCCTCATTCCTGATTTGATCTCGTAGAGATACTCCGAGCATAGCCCTCTCCATAGCTCATTGGTTTACCGCATATCACGGCAGAATTCCAAATTCCATCGACACCATCTTGATGGTTGGCGACACAACTGTACGTATATCGCGTAGCTTCATTTCACTATATGTTCAAGAAACTAACCTACTACTCCTTTCTCGGACGGTAAGGACGTTTGTCACTTTTCAACCGAATTAAAAAAATCTCAATTCGTCTGTATGTTTTATGTTTGTTGCCTTAGCGCTATTTAGCTGGGTGAACCGATTTTAAAAATTCTTTTTTTATTTGAAAGGTGATGTTTCCCGTCTCCCACAATTTCGTCCAATTCTGACAATGGCGTCCATCCAACTATATAAATCTTATTTGCATTGAGATATATTTAATGCGCGACAAATGGACGAAAAAAATGAACTTAATATTACGGCAATCGATTTCGATGATTCATGATGATCGGCAAGGTACATTCTAGAGTAGTTCGAGAGTTTGGTTAACTTCTGATTAATTCCATGTCGTAATATTCCTACGATAATTCGAAAATACACAGAGGGTTTTTTTTTAAATAAAGATAGAAAGATAGATAGATAAATCCTTTATTACACCAAATAAAATGTACAAAGGCGAACTTAATGCTAATTAGCATTTTCTTCCAGCTAACCTTTAGTGGTTAAGAGCAGGCTAAGGGTAGTGCCGCTAAAAATAGCGTTTTAAAACTATTATATAAATAAATAAATATACAATTACATATACATAACTAGATACTTCTATATAAATATAATAATATACATACACATGGAATATATACAACGACAATAAATATACCAGTTTGTAATATTTCATTGTTTGAGTAGAAAGTATTCAGATACACGCGATTTAAAGACATTAGTTGACGAAGCCTCCCTAATCTCAATCGGCAAACTATTCCATAGTTTTATTGCTGTACAGGTAAAAGAATTGCCATAGAAATTCGTGTGACATTCGGAAATTTTAAATATACATGTACTATTTAAAATTTAGAATAAAATACCATTTCAATTAAGTAACTGTACATTTCGACGTAGTAAGTGTTCGTTATATTGGTCATTTGGCCAACGAATTTGGATAAATGCGAAGTTTACTATAGCATTGATTTCATTTGATCGCTTGGCACGTTCGGTCGTCCAAACCGTAGAACGCAACTGTTACTGTGCATCACGTAATGCCAAACCGGAAATACGAAATAATATCAGTTTCTATGTGCAGCGAACCAACCATTACTTGTCACTTTATTACGTTAGTTCCACTTAATAGATGTTGCGCTTGGAATTTTTCTTCCATCATATACTTTTAAACCAACTTCAAAAAAGGTTCTTCTCCTTTTTTTTCAAATTGTTCCGTATGTTTTTTTTTTTATGGTTGTTACCTCTTTCAACTGGGAGATTTTGTTGATGCTTTTTTTTGTTTGAAAGCTGATAATTCCCATGTAGTCCAATTTCAATTTGGTCCAATTCTGACAATGGCATCCAGGAGAAAAATATATCAGGGTTAAATTTGCTTCAAGTATGTGCGCCACAAATGTACGAACAACTCGATATCACGCCTACCGATTTCCATTATTAATTTTTTAATGGAAAGGAGTAGTTTGATGAAAATTTGGTTAAGTTCTAATTGATTCTATTTCGCAATATTCGTACGATAATTCGGAAATACATGGAGGTCGTTCACGCGTAATAGGGTTTAATGTTTTATTCTATTTATAGACGTTTTTTGTAAATAAATGTTTTAGATGAATTTCATGTTGGTATTGCGAATGCTTAGTTGTGAAACCGTGATTGCTGAATGGAAAATGCTGAGATGGGTGTGTGGCGTAAACAGGCTTGATAAAATACGCAACTAGTATGTGCGAATAAGCCTGGGTGTACGCAAAATTGCCGACAAGATACAGGAGAGTAGGCTGCGATGGTATACACACATTAAAAGGAGGCTCTCCAGTCGAAGATCTAGACCGAGGACAAGGGGAGAGTAAAGTAAAGTGAGACATGAGGGAGTGCAAGATTTGCCAAGAAGATGTCGGGTACAGAGCGAAGAAGAAAGCTAACCCCACCACCATGTGGTATGGCAAGGAAGAGAGAAAGAGCCCTGAGGCTTGAGGTGTGGAAAATGCCTGCTCTCGCGGGGGCGAGTAGAGGTTATGTCGGACTCGCACAGACTAACACCCCACGGTGTCCTACACGGGAACGCTTGCGCATACTACCGTGAATCTGATGCTGGCTCTGACGCGCCTCGTCTCACATGGGGTGGAGTTACCTCTACTTCTGGCAGGAGCGCAACGGGAATACAGAACCCGTCACCTCGAGGCCTTGTAACTAGTCATTGAACCCGCGTGTTCGCCGCCAACCACTTAGCTTAAATAGTTGCACACCAATTTTTTATACGTACTTTCTAAGCAAGCTTTGAGCGCCTGATATTAAGTGGAAATGCAGTCATGGTGAGTCAAGTGGCTTTGGCACTGGCGTTACAAATAATTAAGAAAACAAAAGTGAAGCAGAAAATGAATGCAGTTCGAAATGAACTGATATATAAAAAGTAGGTCGCGCATTATTGTTGCTCAAAGTCTTGAAGTATGAGTTGCTCTGAGAACACGAGGGCGTTTTAATTATCACGCTGCTCAAAAACTAGGTCACCTAAACTTTTACTGTGTGGTTTACTTGAGAAGTATTAAGTACTGAGGCTCGGTAGACTAAGTTGCTGTAACTTAAAGAGATGAGTTAGGTCTACGATATTCTATTGTTTTTATTTTACTTTGCACCGGCGTAGCTCTTTTTCTAATTAAAAATGGGTGCGTGTTCTTATGGACGCGCATGAGAATTTATACTTTTTTGGCATGGATGAGATTTGAGGCATTGGATAGTAAACACAGTCAATAAATTTCAGTTTAAATTGGAAAAATTAAATAAATAATTATTATATTAAATAATAATATTTTAATGTATTTCAATAAATAATACATACGGATAGTTAACACTATTATATCGGAGCACTTGAAAAAGCATTAAAGCACATTTTTTTTCACTGCAGCTTCAACCTGTGAATTTTTTGCTACAGTAAAATCTCTCATGTTTTTTAATCGTAACGAGGTATTCAAATAATTATATAAATATTATATAATAAATAATTATAATCGTATATATCTTGGTTTATAAATTACAAATGTGTGGGGTAACAAACATTGAACAACTGTAAACCGAAATAACATAATTTTTGAAGTCGGTTAATTGTGTCTTTCACCTTTTCCCCGCAATGCTGAGGATCGAGACCAAGTATAAGCTGTATCAGCGTAAATGGGGTTACGTATGGAGTGGGTCGCACATTACACAGAGCTGGATTCGTGGCAGCTCATTGCCCGGGCGGTCGCCTTAAATTGAATAGCACGATAACCACCACAGTTCGAGTTGCAATTTAAATATTTGGTTTACCACGTGCTCGGCTCTGAACGTATTATCAGAAAATTTTCTAAGACAAATCTATGTATTTCAAATTCTGTTTTTCTATGTCTGCCAATCTCCACTACGACCGCGTGGCGGAGTATGCCTTTGTATTCTGTTTACAGACATTTTTCAACGTTAAACACGTTAGCTGTATGCAATTAAAAGTTCCGACAACCTTATCAGCTCAAATAGGACTAACACATGGAATTAAACTCAAAACAGTTTTTTCTATGCTAAGTGTCGTCCAATACATCCTTTTTAAAAGACCGAGTTAGACTGGACGCATTTAAAATTAAATAAAAATCCGAGCGGGCAATAAATGTTCCTAACACATAAAATGAACAGCGCGGTAAATGAGAACGCATCATTAGCTAATGACTAACTAACCATACCGGGCACTCAAAGGCTTTCAAGTCTTTCATATGCCTCATACTCATTCAGACGTTCTCCATTCATGATTATATTCGTAAAGCAACATAATTTATATTTTATTTCTTGAATCAAGTCGAAAGGCGTAAAGCACAACTATCGCACTAAATACGGTTTAGTTGAAATACATTTTAGTTCAAATAGTGGAAAAAAGCTCCAGTATGCAAGTATATTTTTCGACAGAAATACAAGTAAAGAGAAATTTCTAAATGATAAGAATTGTCCTAACTGTCCATCATTAAACGTTGTTTGACGTCGTAATTAAAACTAGTAAATTCCAAATAGCCAAGCATCATAACGATAATTCAATAGGTAACTAACTTTTAAATTGTCAACCTTTTAATTTCATATCAGCATAGGTAGATAAATGTATGCGAGGTACATAGGGTTTTTTGGATTAAACGGATATATGAGGGTAGATTGATCATTGTTAACATTGAAATATTATGTGGGTATATCGATGTTTACATTTAATGGTTAGAAGATAATAACAGTCAAGAAATTCATGTCTTTTACACAGTCTTGGGACCGAGAGCGCAAATTAGTCTGACAGAGCTAAAAGAACAACAAAATATAATGACACTAATAAATAACTTACCTGGCTCGGCTGTATTTCAGCATTACAGCTCCAACAACTAAGAGCTTAGAGACGTCGTTGTGTTCTTGTCAGCCCTAGGTCTACACACTAAAACTTTTTGACTTATTTTTGTAAACTACATTGGGGTATTGGAACGAAGTTCCTTACGGCAGGCTTGAAGGAGGTAGAGGATTTACTACGCGACCGAACTTAAAACAATGTAAGACTAAAACCGTAAGAAAAATATATAACGCCAGTGCTATAGTTGCATACACGGTGGCAGATGCGTGACTATTTTAAGCTCTCTGATCATAGGTGGCGTTTTAACCAACTATTAATAAGTATTAATAAATTTTATACTATCGAAAAAAAAATCTCACTTAATAATTTGAATTACTATGTTTTGTTGGCTTTATTTTATTTTAGTTGGTGATAGATATTTTTTTTTCAATATTTATTATTTCAGTTAGTTTTAGTTATTAATTTTCTTCTAAAATATAATTTTCCTAAATACTTTTATGTACTTAAATAAAAACCAATCTACTAAATTATAAACAAAATCAAGATAAATAGATAAATATAAAATTAAACAATTTTGTTTTTGCAAATTGTATTGCTCCTATATTACCCGAAGGAAGAAGTTCCTTCGGGTAATATAGAATCTCTACCTGGCGTCTCATGACACCAAAAAAATTATTTTTTTAATAATTACTCGAGGTTCGAATACCATCCTTGTGCTAAAATTTTGATAATGTATTTCTAAATTTACCATGCGGAGCTGTCATAAATGTTTAACACCTACAACGTAACGTACAACAGAGATAAAGTTTATATTGACGCAGGAGTAAAATTTTACAATACCATTTAACGTGAACTCTGGAAACGTCGAGTGACATTTAACTTCGGGGCACATCATCCAAATGGCTTCACGCGTATGTTTTAATGGTCGCTCCCACGGCGGCAATCAAACTTTATATCGCTAGAATCAAATTAAATTCAAACGACTCGCTATAAAACAAGACTCCTTACACACAATTTTGATCTTTTTACTTGTGATTTACTGTTTAATTGTTGATAATATTAAATAATATCTAAGCAAGAGGCCACGATCCCACCTGGTGTAAAATGGAAATGCAGTCATGTGTACTACACAGACGCACTGTAGATAGCCTTACTACAAAGAAAATAATTTATGGATTACATTTACTTCTTATTAACCGAATTTAAAAAAGGAGGAGGATACCAATTTGACTGTATTTTTCAACCGACTTCAAAAAAAGGAGGAAGTTCTCAATTCGTTTTTTTTTAATTTGTTACTTCATAACTGTCGACTTTAAGAGTTTGATGAAAGTATAGTTTTGTTTTGATTCATTCTATTTCGTAATATTCATATGATAATTCGGAAATACGAGTATAACGTTTGATTCGATTTGAAGTCGATTTTTTTGCTCGTTCTTTTTTTTTCCTTTATTTATTGGGGACTTTTGCCCTTTTGGGCATGTCAGCCCCATCATACCCTAACCTACGCACACACACATCGGTTGAATGAAGCGAGAAAGAAAGTCATCTATGTTGTATGGCCATAGCCTCCAGCTCTCTCGCTCCCTATGACATCGGGTCAGACATCACCATTAAGAAAGTATCCACATGTTGCTTCCTCAGTTTTAGATTATCTATTAATAACTTTATTCCGCTTCATGTTTGGCACATTCTCCATTATTTGGTGCACATCATCCATCACTTGGCAAATGTCACAGTTCGGTGACTCAGCCTTCCGCATCCGATGTGCAAAAACATTGCTTAATTTTTCCGTACTCATAGGGCTGTCATTTTTTGATTTTGTTTTTCTTTTGTTTGAATAGGAATTAAAATAATAATTTTTATCTAATAGTAGCGTAATAATTCATTATTAAAACTCCCAATTGTTTCAGTTATAACTGTACGAGCTTCATACGAAGATGGACACATGGCTTTCAAACAACATAGTTCTAATGAATGGTAAGAGCTGAAATTTTACAAACACGGACAGTATATTTATGTATGTATTTTTTATGTTTTTTTTTATTTATTAGAAAAAATTACAACACCGTTACAGCTTAGCCAAATCGATGCTGTAATCTACACAAATCTTTAATAATATTTAAAATAATAATAGAACAAACAACAAACATTCGAAAAAAATAATACTAAAATAGTTTTTTTTTTTTAAGAAATATTACTAACAATCTTGTTAACCATTCCAACTAAGCTTAAGCTTGTGCTAGGACATAGTTCACGGCAATAGTCGAATGGTGGATTCGAACCGACGACCTTACGATTCGCAGACCGTACCCTAAACCATTAGGCTATTGACGCTTAACAATTCACATACATTCATTTAATTCAAGGATTACATTATACATACACAAGTATGTCGCCAAACTTGTTTGTTGTCGACGTGTACTGATATTTTTTTAACCTACACAATACATATAAATCAAATATATTGCTATCAGGTGTATGCTTTAGATCACACTAATGAAGTATAATTTCTTTATCTTCATGTATGTATATAACATATATATATATATATATATATAAAAGAGAATGTGTGTGTGTTCGATCCGTATAGGATCCGAAACGGCTGGACTCATTTCAATGAAACTTTCAGGGATACTTCAAATTGACCTGTCTAGTAATCCTGTAAAGTTGGTGATGATCGGAGCAATCCTCTTTTTGAACTGTCAAATACAGCTCTTTTTACTATGATGATATTCTATTGTTTTATAACCCAAATTTGTATTGACACGTGCATTGTGTATATTTATGTTATTATGAACCATATTGAAACCAATTGAGTATATTAAAGTATAATGAAGTATAATAATCCCTATGACGTTGATAAGTAAAAGTTGATTAATAAATGATAAGAATGATATTGTATTAACTGATATGTACATGGCTGTATATAATGATCGTCACCCGCTCGATTTGACAATAGAAGAGAATAAATACAAAGAGAAATGAATAATATAATATATTATGAGAGTAAAATTAAATATTTAATGATGTAAGTTTATTGTTTTAATAAAATAAAGTAAAATCTAGCCCGGCGAAGCGGGTTGGGTACGTATATATATACATATATATATGTATATATATATATATATACAAATTAAAGTAATATATATAGAATTGAAGAATTATGCACGGACATTGAAAGAAAATATGCACGGCCACAATCTCTCTTGTCCCTCTTGTGTGATATAGACAATAACATACGAATAACTTCGCCTTCTTAACTTCCCCACACCCTATTACTCTTCGTAACGCCATCTTAATCTCATCACTGTGTAGTTAAGTATCAATATAAATGTAATCCCACTGTACCTTCAACTTAACTCACAACAGTCGCAAATATAAAATTTTAAAGGCAATAAAATGACGACCATTCTCAAAACAGCTGATAGGCGCTTTTTGTTAAAGTTTCCATCGTTAACAAGTCCCTTTCCTTTTAGGTTTGCCACTCCCCCACTTTGTTACTGTACATTTTATTAGATCAAACGTTTTCACAAACTTTTTATATATAGTAGTTTTATTCAGTATTCATTATATTGTGACAAACACAAACATACTACACTCAAAATGCCTATAGATAAATTATTTTTTATATGAAAAGTGGCAAACGAGCTTATGGCTCACCTGATCTTAAGTGATCACCGTCACCCATGAACATCCACAGCACCAGAGGAGCTGCAGGTGCGTTGCTGGCCTTTGAGATAGAAGTAGGCTCGTTTCTTGAAGGTCCCCAAATCGTAAACGTTCGGAAACACCGCTGGTGACAGTTGATTCCACAGGTTGACAGTGCGTGGAAGAAAGTTACGCGAAAAACGTACAGTCGTGGAACGCCAACCATCAAGATGGTGGCGGTGGAATTTGGAATTCTGCCGAGATGTGCGGTAATGGAAATCGGTAGCTGGGATGATTCCGAACAATTCCTCAGAACACTCCCCATGGTAAATGCGATACAGAATGCAAAGAGAACCGACATCTCTTCGCAGACTCAGAGGGTCGAGTCGATCGGAAAGACCCTGATCGTTGACTATTCGAGCAGCTCTACATTGTACACGGTCAAACGGAAGAAGTTGGTATTGGGGAGCCCCGGCCCAGAGATGCGAACAGTATTCCATATGAGGCCGTACTTGCGCCTTGTAAAGTTGCAGACGGTGGGCAGGCGTGAAATACTGTCTTGCTCTACTGAGTATGCCAAGTTTTTTGGAGACCAATTTAGCCAAAAACGTACAGTCGTGGAACACCAACCATCAAGATGGTGGCAGTAGAATTTGGATTAAATATATATAGTCACGGGAGGAACGACTGTCACCTATCATATCATAACACAGGAAGTTCCTAGTTTAGGTGGCAGCTAAACATAAATGGTTATATACTTATAGCACATAAAAATGATCATTGTGTAAGAAATCTACCGCTGGACCTCTAGAGCCAAACCAACTTAAATATAAGAAAAAAAAGTCTTTTTTTCTTTAATTAGATTTAGTATTGCAAATATAGCCTAAATGTTTTTGCGCGATATTGTGATAGGAAAAGAGTAGGGCATGCTTACATTCTTTGGGCGTGGCGTACATGAAGGATGAATAGGGAAAGCGAAACATACATACAGTCAGAAAATTCATGTGACGAAAATTAGGTTACGATAAGTTACGATACTGCTCCACAACGGTATCCCCTGTTTGTCGTAGAAGGCGACTGAAAGAGGTCTCGTGTTCACTGAGCGACAAGAGTGGGAGCTTTTGTCGTCCACTGAAGACCCAGTAAGAAGGCGAAATCAGCTAGCCTGTGTCGTCTGGCATTGCTCTCCGAGAGTGCAGAGGGGCTCCGGTGCGTTCGACTGGAGATCCCGGAGCCATTCACTATGCACCGAGGAAGGGCCACCAGGGAGGTTTTAGTGGGTACCTGGGTCAAAAAAAAAACGACGAATACGAATCGAACGTATATCGATTTTTAGCCAAGCATAATTATAAACATGAAAATATTATATATACATATAAATTTCATACTATACCTTCACCGTAAGTTTATGGTCTACAATAAAAAATAGACTAGAATACTTTATCATTTTAGTAAAATCTCGCTGTAGTTAAACTCCATGTTTTCCAGTTCATTTAAAATGATGTTTTTTGTCCCGACGTCTGTCGCTAGTTTTAAAATGGTACAATTTACTGAAAAAATATTGTATTTAACTGGTGAATTTACCTGAAAGCTCTGTGTACGCTGCTCTTATTTTTTCAACCGACTTTAAAAACGGAGGCGATTTTCAATTCATCTGTATGTCTTTTTTATGTTTGTTACCTTATAACTTTGGACTGGGTGAACCGATTAATGATTGTTTTTTTATAATTTGAAATCAGATGCTTCCCGTATGGTCCTATTTCAATTTGATGTGATTCTGACAATGGAATCCATTAGAAAACCATTTAAGTGTAAAATTGCATTATATATGTGCGCGACAAATGGACAAATAACTCAATATCACGCCAAAAAATTTCTATGATTCATTTTTTATAGGACAGGACAAGTGTAGTTTGATGAGAGTTTGATTTTTTTTTTATTTATTACTAAATTTTGTTCCCCAGCAAGTTTGGCTGGGGGTATTTTTATCTTAACATTAATTTACTACTAACTAATTTATCTACTTTATACAATACTAATTTCTAAATTTCTTATTTCTAGTTATTACAATTTCCTTATAATAGGTTGTCAAATATCTCCCTTCCGCCTTTTTGTCTTTTGAATTTCGCGGCTATGTACAAAGCGCTACAGAGCTCGTATCTAGCAATACTATACATAATTTGAAAGGTCTTGACATAACCTACAAAACGACGCTATGCATAATTAGTTTGGATATTGCGTTCAACAGTTATAGACGTGTAAACATGGAGTTCACTAACGCCGAAATTCGCGCTATTTTAAAGTTTTCCTTCGTTAAAGGCAAATCCGCTAGAGAAACGTTCCGTGAGATTAATGGTGTTTTGGGGATGGTACTCTATCACTTCGAACCACGGAGGAATGGTTTCGACGATTCAGAGCCGGTGAAAACGACACCATGGATAAGCCAGCCGGCGGAAGACCTGTGACGACAAATACCGATCAAATCATGGACTACATCGAGTTAGACCGGCATGTGGCATCTCGTGACATCGCCCAGGAGATGGGAGTTAGTCACCAAACCATTTTAAACCATCTGCAGAAGGCTGGATACAAAAAAAAGCTTGATGTTTGGGTGCCGCATGACACAAAAGTCGGAAGGGAGATATTTGACAACTATATATCTATTATTTCTAAAATACACACACAAATTTCTTATTTTGTTTCTAATTTACACAACTTATTTCTATTTACAATTCTGTTTCCTAATTTTTTATATCTATCTATTTACATTATGTTTTATTTCTAGCTATTACTTTATTTACTACATATTTACAGAATCTTAAAAATATATCTATCTTATTCTTATCGCTAATTAAATTTCTAATATTATCTACAGTTATTCTTTCATTCATCTCACTTTCACACTCATATCTTTTAACATTAAATTCCGGACATTCAGTCAATATGTGCAACACCGACTCTTGTACTTCTGGATCACAGATGTACGAAGGGCTCTCCTTGCATCGAAACTTATTAAAATATTCGGAGAACCCTCCGTGCAATGAGAGTTTGATTAGGTCCTGATTAATTCTATTCATAATATTCCTACAATAATTGCATATACAAAGAGGGCGCCCCTGCGTAGTAGCGTTTAAGGTTTGATTCTATTTGAAGTCGGTTTTTGTTTTACTCGTAAATATACTCGTAGTAAAAAATGCTAACTAAACCGAGTGGAATGCAAACTTTATGCCTGTACTTAAAGTTGTATTTGTATACATTTTTGCATTTTCAGGGATATTGAACAAAACATTCACGACAGAACAAGTGCTACATCGTCAATAAGCAGTACAGCGGTTGCTAGTAAGTAAAATTTTAAATTATTAGCCGAGGTTACAATGTCCCTGTCCTCTCCGGAGGATGGTCCGTAAAAAGGATTCCTCCGCGTAAAATAATAAAAAAAGGTAACAATGGCCGGGCGGTTGTTTCACTTTGTATACAATGTTAACAACCCAAAAATCACCGATGTTATTTGTTAAAATTTCTTGTACTCGCCTCGTGTTGTATAGTACTCTAGTAACTCAACGGCGGTCCTCTGGGTCGGCACCAATAAAATCGTTTAATGAAATTTTAAGTATGAAACTCCGGCACGGTTTAAAACAATCAAACAGTTTAATAGAGGTATATAAATTGTCATTTCTCTGAACAATTGATTTGACGCGTTTTAAGCAAAAGTTTTGCCTTATTAATTACCGAGATACCTTGGTACCTTAATAATTAGGTACCAAGGATTAGATAAATGAATTACTCAAGCTAAGACCTTAGAGAGCTCGGCTAATTATGTAGCTTAGTTGTAAAAGTCTCCTTAACCTCTCCATCTCTGTCTATCCCATGCTATCTGCTTCATTGGGATCCGCATATGTCTTTGAATACATCTCGCCACCACTTACATGGCCTATTAGAGGTTCAGGCTAAGCGACCTAAGAGCTATGCCACCTCTCAATCCGGTGAGCAGTCAAGGCCAGCTTCTCTGGCCAATCTAAAAAAAAAAAAAAACATGGTCTCCCTACTTTTTTTTCTTTCTAATGGCACACACTCTATTAGACGTTTTGTCCGCCTGTTGTTACTCATCCTACTAAATCTAGAATCCATAGAAAACGCTATTTAAGCGGCACTACCGATAACCTACTTTTAACCACAAAAGATTAGCTGAAATAAAATGCGAAATAGCATTAATTTCTCCTTTCGACATATTTCGGTGCAATAAATGATTTATCCATCTATTTAAATAAATTGTGTATTTACATAGTGATTACGTTTTATCTGTATGAGTCAACCCAAATAAATAATATATTATTATAATAATATCGGTTTTTTTTATAATTTAAAGTGTTAAAACATCAAACACATACACAGTTTTAATATTATTGTACAGATAAATCGTTAAATTTAATTTACAGCAAAATTGATAATGGATAGAAGAAACAAAAGAGAATCGTAATTCGAGTCTTCTTATTTTTAAAAAGTCCCGCCCGAATATCAGCCAGGACGCGACTTATACCGCAGTGGTATCAAACATTTCAAACATTGTAGGTGTATATATCGGGGCGTAACAATAGCGAGTGTATATCTTATAATATATATAAGACTTGTGGATTTTTAAGCTGTGTATTATGTGGTGGTGAATTAATTCATCCGATAGAAAAAAATAAAGCCAAGAACAGCTTAATTTTAATTCATAACACTGCAGCTTGCTTCTCCAACTTCACCAGCAAGAACCTTATTGCAATTGAAAAAAAAAAAAACTCAAGCATTCATTCCGCTTGAAACTTTGGAAATTTCTAGCAGTGCCTAATTCCCCTTTATACTTATCGGCACAAAGTTGAAATTGCCTCGTATTATTAATTTCGATATAGATTACGGGTCGGGTGAAACTTCGGACCGCAGAGCTCGAAAAGTTTTGAGTGCATTGCCGAGTTACTCTCTCGTTGGGCTCTCTTTAACTAAACCGAGTGGAAATTGCTTAACGATACAGCCGTTTAATAATATTATCGAAAGTTTCCTGCGTTATATAAAAGTTTATTTGTTTTATTTTCCTTTTTCCGAATTAGTCGATAACTTCTGTTTATGGCAAGCTTGATTAGAAGCTGGAAGCGCTTTATTTTATCACTTGTCATCCAGTTATTATCGAGGCCTCGATGTTAGGACTCAGATTTATGTTAGCACGATCGAAGTTGCATGCAATCTGGTTGGTTTTGTAAACGGTTAAAGTTAATATTAATACACATAAAAAATTGATTTAAGTAAGAATGGAAGGTAGATTTTTTTATACTTTCTAAGCAAGTGCTTGAAATGATATGACCTGATGTTAAGTGGAAATTGTGTCCTGTATGGTAAGGCGTACTAGCTGAGTAAAGGCCTATGTAATCTACCCTTGAAAACATCCACATGTAATCGGAGGGACAGACGTGAGCAAGCTATTCCAGTCCTTTGGTATACGAACAGTGAAAGATGAAGCAAAGCGCTTCATTTTGATTTGAGAGACGTTCACAGCAAAAAGATGAAATCCTGCAGTACGCCTTGAAGTCCGATGGAACGCGGATGGGGAAACAAGGTCAAGTAATTCCTGAACACCCTCTAAAATGTTAAAATGAATATCATTAACCGTCGTCAAAATATGATCAAAATAATACATATGTGGAATTAATACATACGTTTAATTACCCTTTGCCTGCTAAATTAAAGCCGTTAGAAAATGCTAAATAGCATTAAGTTCGCTATGCATTTCCACTTAACATCAGATGGGATCGTGGTTAACACTTGCTTAAAAAGTATAAAAAAATTTAACGTCCATCCTTACATCATTTTTTTGTATAAGTATTCAAAATATTAAATTTAACCGTTTATTAAAACCATCCAGATTGCGCGCAACTTCGACCATGCTTACATTAGGTTTTAACACCGAGGCCTCGATAACAGCTAGATGACAAGTTGTAAAATAAAGCGCTTCAAGCTTCTGTTCAAGCTTACCATAAATAGTAGTTATCAACGAATTCCGAAAGAGGAAAAAAAACAAATAAACTTTTAAATAACTCAGGAAACTTTTGATTATAAAAATAATTAAGTAAAAAAAGAATTTATCTATTTTTTTTTCTTTTAATTACCCATTTATATTTTTCTGCAGGTGTTCGATTCCATGGTATGATAAATCATTCAAGGAAACAAAGGTAAGCATACTATTTTCAACCGACTTCAAAAGGAGGAGGTTCTCAAATCTGTATTTTTTTTTAGTTTGTAACTTCCGACTGACTGATAAACTAGATTGCGGGTACAATTCTTCTTCGTCCTAGTACCGGTACCTAGTAATACCGGCTATTTGGCTCGATTCGGCGTTCTTCAATCTCCATTCTCTTTTTCGGTTAGGTTGGTGTCATATCCCCACGCACAGCATCCAACCACCGCATTTAATAAAAAATAAATAAAAATAAAATTTTATTTGGACAAAAGAAAAAGAAATACCACAATACAGAACGTACGTAAACTGCTACAGTAGTTGGCAACTGTGTCGCAGCAGTTTACGCCCACCTCGAGACACAAACAATACAAATACAAATTAAACTTATAATTATGTACATAATATTAGAAGAAAAAAGATATAGATACATTATTGTGCATATGTGTGTGTGTGTATATATATGTGTGTGTGAGTATGTGTGTGCATCACAAGCATCCAGACATACGAGTAATTGCTTCAGTGTCATTATGGACTGCCGCGTGGCTGTGGTACAGAAACCCTTGTCTTTGAAGGTTTCCATTGACACACACTAAGGCTACGATGTAATATAAATATTAATTAAAAAATAATAAAGCCTTTCACTTATGTTATCAACACACGGCGCACATTGTGACGTATAATAACTACTTCCAATGAATATCTTAGCGAATTTCCTGTCCTTATTGTAACTTTAATTCATAATTAATAATTTAGTTGACCATCATATTAACTTGGCTTTGTAATCTGACTTCAAATGAATTTTATATATATAGACAATAAAAGTGTAAAAAGTTACTTTACCCGTTTCTCCATAATTTCACCGACGAAGAGACTGAAAAATTTCTACTCACTCACAAACACTCTCACATGCACCCACGCACACTATTCTTTGCCAAAACACACGACTACCACATAAGCTATATAACAAACTTTAGTTCATAAACTCGGAGTTAGGTACAACATCTCCCTAATACAGGCTATGTATTAGTCTAGCAGGGGGATGTGTACCGAAGGACGAAAACAAAGTAAGAAAATGTTATATAATATGTATAATAACATTTGATAATATGTATCTAATATTTTTGTGTATTTGCATGTCGGTAATATAAAATGTGTGTGTGTGTAAAAAGTAAAGTTAATATTTCAATATAAATTTCAAATAAATAGATTGTGAGGACGCACCATTGTGACGGTATTCGTTAATATAATTCCTTGTATAACGTTACGCTGTCTCATTAAGTTATAAGTTATTGGATTGATTCATTCCACAAGATCCACAAGTTCTTACGCTATACAATAATTTATCACTAACGGTTACTAAGTTTCTATGACCAAATAGCCTTAAGACAACTTGAAAGTTAAGATATTAAATTTAAACAATTAAACTAAACAGTATAGGCCATATACAATCTAATTATTCCCCATCTCGTAAGCAAACACCGCAGGCGTAGTTTAACAACGGTTAACTATGCATAAATTAAACTGAGATTAATGAAATTACCACGAAACACGGCGCGGCCATGGCGTCGCATAATGCGAGCCCAATTTGAATTTACGGGCTTGCGTGTAGTATCGGTAGACACAAGACGTTATTTTAAACCATTGACTAAGATTACAACTATTTACATTATTAAAATCACCGTCTTTTCAACCGACCTTTTCAATTCGTCCTTATTTTTTTTTATGTCTGTTACATCTGATCAATCCCACCTGATGTTAAGTGGAAATTCAGTCCTGCATGGTTAAGCGTACTAGCTTTGTAAATATCTATTCACTCTACTTTTGAAAATACTCACATTGTAATTGGACAGAAAGAGAGGCGCGGGCAAACTATTCCAGTTCTTTGCTGTACGAAAAATAAAAGACGAAGCAAAGCGCTTCGTTCGGGCTTGAGGATGTTCTTCGAAATTCGATTCAAGGCACCTCTAGCTCTGAAAACAAACCCCAACCACTTATCCACTGAGACTTTATTTTATGTGTAAAACAAGATAAAAGAGCTATTGTCTCTTATTTATGGGCTACTTTGGCTACATACAAACGCTCTCTTGTGACTAATGAATTTAAAAGTACTACGCTATGAATACCTGATAGCTTTGTATTCATTTATTATGAATTCTTAGACTATAATGCTTCTTCAATGAAAAATAAATCACGATTATTAATGTTAAGCTTTAAAGTAGTATTAATTTTAATTGTAAGATAAATACCCTAGTCCTGAGGCCCTGTAAAGCTCACGTCTTACAAGTATGTTAAGGAATAAAAACAAAAATCGACTTCAAATTTAATGAAACGTTCAATTCTATTTTGCGCCGATACCCTCTTTGTATTTCCGAAATATCGTAGGAGTATTACGAATTATTATTAATCAGGACCTAACCAAACTCTCATCAAACTAACCTTGAAGTCCTTTCACATAAAAAATGAATATTCGAAATCAGTTGGCGTTATATTCAATTATACGTCCATTTGTTACGCACATACATAATATAAATTTAAGACTTACATGGTTTTCTCATGAATACCACTGTCAGAATTAGATTAAATTGAAATGGTAGTCCCACGGAAAGCATCAGTTTTCAAATAAAAAAGAAACAACAAAATCGTTCACCCAATCCAAAGTTATGAGGTAATAAATATAAAAAAAACAACAGAATTGAAAACCTCTTTTTTTAAGTCAGATTTAAAAATTGTCGTTATTAATGATACATGTAAACAAAGAATTTGTAATTATTCACTGTAGCGTGAAAACCATACTATCGAATCGACATAGATTAGGTCATGGATAGAGAAATAGTGAAGCCATAGACAAAGCCACACAGCGATATACAAAGTAAGTCTCTGTAATTGATTACTCTATATTTTATTTTATTTATTTACAAAGTCACACAGCACTTAAATGTTAAATTTACAATCTTGTTTAATTAAGCATACTGCCAAGTTTGAACTTCAATCTTTTTAATAAGTTATTTAAAAGACGTTTGAAATATATGTGTCTTCAACTAAACTAAATACATATTTCTTCTTTGAAAACAAAATACCCTATTTTTTATTAATTTTCTTTGAAAATGATTTTTATTTCCTATAAAAATATCAATCTCAGAGAAACAGTTATTATAGGTTCTGTGTGTTGTGCAGGTAATTGAATTTTTACCATAAATACTAAGATGTCATTTCTATTATTTTTGTACCGTTATTTTAGTTGTTGTTTGACGTTCGAAAACTGTCTTTTCCAAGACATATACATCACTGTATCTAACTTTATACCTGACTGCTTAGGACCTGTAAAGCCCACATCTTAAAATGCAATCAGGTAACGCCGTTATGGCATGGTGGCTAAACTGTCCGACCGACGATTTGAATTTCGGTTACCATGTACAATGAGTTTCTATATTTGGTCGTGTGTAATATGCGGTCCCATCATATACTGAATCAACGTACGTCACTCTATTTAATACAATGATTTTGATTTAACACTTTAATTGGAGGCGGTTGTAGCTTTTTTTTTTTTTAAATTACCGTATAGTGCAATAAGGATAATTTATTATTTACTTAATTTTAGGTCTACTTCTCACAGGAAATCTAGAAAACGGAGCATTAGCAAATATCGACACAGTGCATTGGTTGACGATTGTGGTACGTTACTTATTTATTCAAATATTTTCATATGCATTATGTCAAAGTTTAAGTTATATGATTTCATAAATGTAGGACTATAGTGAGGTAAGTACAAACAAACGTAAGCAAGCGAAATATTCATCACATTCGTAATATTCTGGCTATAAGTATTTGTTGCGGTCAAACGGTGATATTTATATGGCTGACATTTATGACTGGGTCAACGCTACGCTTAAGCTAGGACGAAGTTCCCGTGACGCTACGATAACGCTACGCTAATGCTACGCAGCTACGAGTTCCTTTTTGGTAAGCGCCCTTAGAATGCAACGCGTTATAAATAAACCAGGATATACCCCAATATAGTAATATGTTTACTGTAAAGAATTGCAACATTACCGATCAACCTATATTTTTGCCCGGAGATTGGCCCGGAGTTTACTCGCATAACATCTATGGTAGTTGTTTAATAACGTATTATTTAATAAATAAATTATTGTATAATCAGAGCTTTATTTTTTATTTTATTTATTTATAAACTCTTTATTGTTTATACGTATTATAAAAAAAATTAAAAGAGACAATAATAAATAAACAATGGGCGAAAAAAAATAATAAAAAAAAGCGGCGTGAGTTTGTAATAAGTAAAGCTATACTTAAACACTAATAATAAATATTAACAGACAAACATACACACATGTAATATTGGTATAAATGTATACATTTCAAAATATATATTGCAAAAAGATAAAACGTGTATGTCAGAAATACAATAATATATTTACAAATATCATAGCAGTATAAAAAATTACGTACAATATAATAATGATATGTTTTTTTTTCAGATAATACTCACTTAAGATACAGACGTGAATTAGGATCTTCAAACATTATCATCACTCATCATTTTACAGAAAAAATTATAACTTCTGGTGAAGACGTAAGTAAACAATATATTTCTTAAATTAACACCAATCTTGTACAACTTTATCCGTGTGTAGTCGTTTTTGGAGCTTTTTCTTATAATTTCTTACGATTTCATTCATTATACCATTAAATGCATAGCTCGCCAGCAGATTCGCCTTTAATTCATTTATTTTTAATAATACTTACATAGTATAAAACAAAGTCGCTTCCCGCTTTTTGTCTGTCTGTTCACGATGAAGTCAAAAACTGCTACATTGTTTTTCATGCTCTGCTCTGAAAATAAATATTTTATTATTTATTATTATATAACTCTGAAATTTTCAATAAAAACGCTGCTTGAACCCTTTGAGAAATAACAAAATAACGTATACTAAAATTGTGTATCTTAAATAATTCTACAGAAAAGTCCTCGATGGCATATGTCTATCTCTTAAGGATAACATACTATATCCATATAAACACTTTAAAAATTAGGCAATTGTAAAGTAGTAATTGGGAAGCTAATTACACAAATATGATATTTTTCCTTTTCATTTTAATAAGTTATTTGGCTAATATTCATAAAATGTTCAACATTTTATATTTTTGTCTCCCTTTACACTATGCAAATTAAATTAATACCTTAGAAGATATACCAAAATCAAAATAATGTGCAATGAAATTAATTTCGTGACACTCTGATACTCAACCTTCAAACGGTCTGCGCGAGAGCTACGTGACCGTAAATCCTAAACAAACCTAAATAAATTAAAAACAATTTTGTTAAATTCCACGCGGACGAAGTCGCGGGTACAGCTAGTTTTATATATTAAAACCCACTTCGAAACGTCTCACTGTAATCAATATTTATTTTGTTTGAATAATAAAATTTACATAGGTTAAAAGTAGTCATTTTGAATTACTGCATCTTTCGGATCCTCTACCCTTACGTTCCTAACAATTGAACTTAAAACTCCTTTTCAATCCTCAATTTTTCTGGGAAGTCTTTCATATTGGAGGCTATCAGAATGTGCCGTGAATAATTTTGTTCGACTTGATAAAACCCAACCAGGTTTTTTATACTTGTTAACGCGGCATTATGAATTATTTTTCTCACAACTATGATACCTGTTTATTTTATGTATTAGAATATTTATTGGTAGCTTGTGTACGTATCTGTATGCCTCCGTCCTGTTTTGTTCATAAATTTCCAGTCCATACCAAGTTTACCTGGAAGAGATCGCTCATAGCGATAAGGTCACGTTTTTTTATATGAAAAGTGGCAAACGAGCTTACCGGCTCACCTGATTTTAAGTGATCACCGTCGCTTATGAATATCCACAGTGCCAGAGGAGCTGCAGGTGCGTTGCCGGCCTTTGAGCTAGGTGTAGGCTTGTTTCTTAAAGGTTCCCAAATCGTAAACGTTCGGAAATACCGCTGGTGACAGTTGATTCTACAGGTTGACAGTGCGTGAAAGAAAGTTACGCGAGAAACGTGCAGTCGTGGAACGCCAACCATCAAGATGGTGGCGGCGGTGGAGTTTGGAATTCTGCCGTGATGTGTGGTAATGGAAATCTAGCTGGGATGATTCAGAACGGTTTTGCAACGAAATGTAAAATTAATTCAGTAATTTGCACTTTGGTTTTGGTGTGCAATAAAGTTTTGTCTATGTTACTATACCAAAGTTTAACAGTGCTTTTATCGAAGGAGAGTTTTCTCCATTACTCAGCTCCCCGTAAGGGACAATGCTTAATGTGGTACGAAAATTTATTACTGCAAATAACGTAACAAGTCTCAACCATAAATTGTGCCCCTGTTTCGACAAACAGCTAACCGAAAAAGTTGTTCGAAATTATCTTTTTTCTGCCACCATACGCACAATGTAGTCCTTTGTATAACTTCTGCGAAATGCGATAGATATAACATAAATTCATAGTTACAAAAAATTGTATTCTTTAATAAAGTAAAACATATCATAAACAATAGAACCCTAACAATTTTTCTTGTTGTAAGAGATGGCTCACGACAATAGTCGAATGGTGGATCCAAACCTACGACGTTTCGCAGACTATCCAAATCCATTAGGCTAATGATGCACAAAAATTGAAATGAAATTAAAGTTTATTTGAACAATAACATATTTATTGAAATTTGCAGTATTAAAAACGTCGCAAATTCACAGATTTTTCTAAACACATAATGATATGTTTTAGTACAATGTAATTCTAAATAACCTTATTAGACCACCTATAACTAACAGACTAATACTATATTAAGGTACCTACCTCGCGTAGACTTAACTTAGTTGAAAATAAGTGTCAATTTTGATCTGCTTGACAGATTGTACGTGTGACATGTTCATGCATCGGGTGTGTCAATTCAAGATAAATTTAATTGTTATCACGCCTTAAAAATGTATATTATTGCAGATAAGTCTGGAATGTTCGGCGACAGCGGATAGACCTCCGCGGTTTATGTGGGATAGAGATGGTGTGGCGATATCTTCGAATACGGATTCCAGGTATTTTAAAGTAAAAAGAGGTTATTTATATCCCACTATTTTGCACAAGCCTTCGCTGTAGAGAATTTGGGTCAAATTTGGCCACGAGGCCAGTGCTGATTGGCATTTCTCACTATGTTTTTCTTCATCGCCGAGCACGTAAATTTCAACGAACTTGGAAGAAAGTGACTTGAAATCATTTATTTACGATAAAAATTTTAAAAAAAGTTAGTGACAATTATTGTAATTTTCTTAGCGGACTTATTGCTACTATATTATATTATAGTAATGAATTTATTTCCCATATTAAATTTTATCTATAGTTTTTTATGTTTAAGTTGAATCGCAAAAATTCGTCGTGCTTGTTTCATTATGAATTACTTACCCAGTCTTGGAATGTCATTAACCTACCAATATCCCAACAAAAAAGTATTAATAAATTCCCTGCTTCATCTTCATAATCCAAGATCCAATACCAAAATGGACATGGGACCATCACTTTCAAACAAAAAAATAATTAAATCGATACACGAATAACGCAGATGTGAATGCTGAAACATTAAACAAAATACAGACGATTTTAAAACCTCCTTGTTTTTTATGGTCGGTTGAAAAGAAATGAAAATTATGATTGTCAACATTTCAGATATATACTAGGTCAAATGATGTCACCGACGGGAGTTGGCGTCATCTCTCATTTCAACATATCCAGAGCAAGAGTGGAAGATGGCGGCTTGTATTCCTGTGTGGCGTATGAAGGGGATTCAAGTACAAGTCACATGGCCCGAGTAGACGTCTTTGGTGAGAGTTTTTCGAATGGAACATCTGTTTATCATCATTATCATAACTAAGACCCAATACCTTCCACTACATATGATCCTACGTTTCGGCATCCATCCACTTCCTACTATTTCTTCAAGGTCATCGGATTTATCTGTAAGAAGGGCAAGCCTACGCTTTTCCAACCCATGCCTCTGTTCAAGAGTTTCATATCTCACTGACTCGACAGATGTGACCGGCCCACTATTAACTTAGCTTTCCGTCTTTGAAAGCTATGTCATACACCTCTTTTCTACGTTCAATCCCGGATCGGATATATTTCGCATCAATGAGATCCGAAGGGTAACATTATTTCAAATTCTATTACGAAATATTTTATCATATATGTTTATTATATTTATATAGAAGTTATGAATGCATGTAAACGCAAATGTACTCGTATATTTGTTAATCTATACAAAATTCTTAAAACACGGAAAGTGGGGTTATGTGAGGTTCTTACTAAAATCTCCCATGCATGATGGGCCCCAGGATCTCTAGTGCAACGTACTGGAGCACTGTGTTTTAAATCACGTCCCGTGGTACTCCCTCCCCCAACTTCCTCCAGTCGACATTGGACTATCAGTGTCGCCTCTTTCCCGTATCCACTGTAGCGAAAGACAAAGGCCTCCCTTGTCGTCCGTAGACCCGAGGCCCCTTTAATCTCCTTTGAAAACAGTTAGAGTATACCGTAGTATTATTCTGTATATAGAAGTGGAGAGGTTTGCCAGGTATGAGTGTATGTTACGTATGTTTTCCGTTTAATACATCCGCTTCTATATAACTAAGTTAAAGTTCAAAGTTAAAGTTTATATACGTATATATGTCACACTATGGGGCGCCGGCCTTCTCTGTAAAGAGAGTACAAGGGCATAGTCCGACACGCGGCCCTAGTGCGGTTTGGAAGACTTCACATGACTTTCTAAGATATATAGTTTTTTTTTAATACTTTCTAAGCAAGTGTTTGACTACGATCCAACCTGTTGTTAAGTGGAAATGCAGTCCTGGATAGTAAGGCGCACTAGCTTAGTAAATGCCTATTCACTCTATTCTTGAAAATACCCACATTGTAATCGGACGGAAAGACAGATGTTTACCTTCACCGCCGAGCACATGGTAAACAACTAAGTTACACGCAATAACAACAAACTAACGAAGATTTAAATTTTAACGTCGGAAGAAGTAAGAAAAAGAAATGTTACGAAGAAATGAAATGAAGAAAATAAATTGTGCAAAGAGAAGCGAGTGCAAAAACAGTTTTTTTTTCACTGAAAGGACTTAAGTCGGGTCAAATAAAGCCTCTTATGTGAACGCAGAATAACATTTTGTTTTTATAGGTCCGCCATATATTAGGACCTTGCCGCCTATCAAAGTGCAAAGTGGGCAGGCGCTGAAATTACGCTGTCCTTACTACGGGTACCCTATAAGGTAAAACGATTTTTTTCTTGTTTACATAGCCTTCATGTGTTAGAAGGGATTGCTTAGTAAGACAGCTCTGCAAGACGAATCAAACGTTAGACGATATTATGCGCGGACCCTTTATTAGTAAATCCGAATTACCGTAGGAATTTTACTTCAAATTAATCAGAACCTAACCAAACTATAATCAAACTACTCTTAAAATATAGCCGTGAGCAAAAATAAAGGGTTGATTAAGAAAGTTGAAATATCTCGGAAGATAAAGACGTGATCTGAAATAGATTAAGCATGATAGACAATTAAATATCCTTAAAACAAAATCAAATCAATCAATATTTATATTAATGTGTTGGGGAGGGTTGGTATTATATTCGCGCCTTTGTAATTAGCTCTTTTCAGAGAGTGCACTGGTCTGGATGAGTATATGCCACTGTACACTTCGTTGAGGGCATATGCTACATCCATTGGATTCCTGTGAGTGCACAGTAATTCCTGCCTGATGGTGGTCACAAGACTTGGTCGAGTGTACTGCATTGGGATGAGATTCTCGCAGTAGATGTAGGGAAGTCTTCCGATCTTTCTTCTTTCCATCTTGGAACTTTCGAGATATTCAAACTTTCTTAATCGACCCTTTATTTTTGCTTACAAGTGTACATCCTTACCATTTAAAAACGAATCATTTAACTCGACTGGCCTGATATTGAATAATTTGCCCATTTGTGACGTACATACTTAATGCAAATTAACACTTATATGGATGCCATTATCAAAACTGAATTGGGAACATGTAAAGCACCAGCTTTCGAACAAAAAAGTCATTAGAATTAGTTCACCCAGTTGGAAGTTATGAGGTAATGAGCATAAAAAAGAAATATACAGACAAATTGAGAACCCCCTGCTTTTATAAAGTCGGTTGAAAAGCGTCAATATTGATGGTCAAATAATATTTAATTTATTAAGATTGTCATTTCACACCAACAAAAGGTTATTTCAATGGAAATATCAGTTAATATCTATCTCATTTCTATTAAATATCTGATTGAGCGACGAACCTTATATTTCTCGTACGATACTTTAATAAGAAAATTTTCCTGGATGAAATTTCAGTAAGCTCGAATGGGAACACAAGGGGAAGAAAATTGTCAATTCTCTACTGCCCCAACATTCGCGTTATAAACGATCCTCTTTTTTACTGGCAAGTCGAAGAATTATCGTGTCGAAAAAAAAAAAAAGGCAACTTTTTCAGCCAGTTGAAGATGGCGTTTTAAATATACCCAGAGTACTTAAAGAACAGAATGGGGAAATTTACACCTGTATTGTGTACAGCCCGTCCGGTGAAATGGCTAGAAGGTAAGTAAATTAGATAAAAATATATGTTGGAATAGATTAAGTGGATGGACTTGACTGGTACACATAATTGGGGTAGATCTGCCGTCGTAAACATTACCAACAAACAGAATGTAAATTAGGACTTACATTTTTTATTTTAAAAAAAGTTGTAGTTTATTTTTGCGACGAACCTACACTTTTAAATTCGTATTATTAGCCAGACGAGCTGACTTTGACTGTTTCACCGGATTGAGAGGTGGCATAGCTATTTGGTCGCTTAGCCTAAACCTCTGTTGCTAGTAACTCGACACAGGTTCCTCCCAGTGAGGGGTATAAGATAAGGGACATTCAAAAGCTACACTAACTTCAGATGCCACTTTGCGTTGAAGAACAGGCTGAAGAAACTCCAGCAACATTTTTCTTGGTACAATGCCTACGCAGAGACGATGAGACGTGTTATATAGGAATCGCACCGACTAACACTCCACGATAGTCGCCATCAGCGCTACCGAGTGGTCGTGGGATCTCCGTTAGGTACGCAATCACACCAGCAACGCTCCTCTATCTAATTGCGGTTTCAACAAAGACTTCTCATATAAATTGAGCCGATCAACTAGGAGAAATGCTGCTGTATATATTTTTATGTGATTCCAGGTCATTTGAAATCCAAGTGGTCGAAGCACCGGCGTTAGATGAACTTCGTGTTGGTACAGGGTTAAAAGAAGGTCAGATAGTTCAAATCACCTGCAATATCATAAGCGGCGACCCGCCCATCTTCTTTTCCTGGCTCAAAGATGGAATGAAGATTCCAGCCAGTTTAAAAGTAAGTTCTATATTCACATACAAGTGCAGCTTTATCAATTAATGATTTTTAAGATCTACAAACTTTTTATTAATTTAATGTACGAGAAATACATGTAGCTGAGTATCCAATATACAAAATCTAACGTAATATACGATTGATAATTTATTGCAAGCTACTTTTTTGTAAATTAACTTATTTATTTATTTACACTTATCGTAACTAAGTTTCACAAAGGCGAACTTAATGCTCAGTCAACTCTGAGTGAAAAATAAACATATTTTCATTCATTCATTACACCTACTAGGTGTGTGTGTGGAGTCCTTTGTGCGTTAGATCGACACGTAGACAAGTGGTGTGAAATAATAACTGCTACTTTCCTGCTACCAAATGCATGAACTTCGTTTACAGTTTGAAAAACAAGTGAATTTTACATTGTGTTCTTCATCCTGCCCAACGGTGGGGTCGCGGTCATGGTGGGGTCCTATTAGCCGACCGATTTTCAATAGAACCAATCCTGTTTTCAGAGTGTTTGCAATGTCCTCACTAGAGGGCACCAGTGGTGCCAATACTGAACAGAAAGGATAAGAGATATATCGAAATATTAAGATAAATGCACATAAATATATATAAAAACATCTATGCGAATAAATTAAATTAATGTGTCTGTTTGCAATTTAAAAATAAACGCTTTTACTACATGCATAGGGATGTATATATGGTACATATACCACAATAACATTTTTTACAATTTCTATCGGTTTGTTCGGACTAATCTCTGGAACGGCTAGACCGATTTAGACGGGACAATCACTTGTAGATAGGTGTTGTATAATGTAATAAGTATGTTGTTGATGTAATAAGTAATTATACATATTTAAAAAAAATGACAGCTAACAATATTTTTATTTTTTAGACTACTAACATTCTCGTTAACCATTCAAACTAAGCTGAAGCTTATGCTAAGAGATTGTGCACGTCAATAGTCGAATGGTGGATTCGAACCTACTACCTTACGATTCGCAAATCGTACCCTAAACCATTAGGCTATTGACTAACTTTAATAATATAACTTATGATACATTTATTTTAGGAAAATTTAAATAATTAGTTTTTGATCGAAGGACGCAGCTAGTACATGAAAATATACGACTAATTTAAATTTTATTTACAGATAAATGAACGAAGTTCCGAGTTGTTTAGTGTGTTGATCATAAAAAGGGTTTCATTGGAGCATTGCGGGAAATATACTTGTATAGCAACGAATCACGTCGGAAAAGTCAACCAAACGGCGGACCTTTATATAAACGGTAAGCTAATTTAAATTGTCATCTCTTATGCACTTTACTCACGATCTTACTTATTGTGAAATTGGAAATGCAATTTGCAGTATTTAATTATTTTTTCAATAAAGCGCCACCACAGACTTGTATCCGTGCTCTTTTCTTATGTACTTTAATTTAAAAAAAAATATCTTAAAACAAAAACGAAGCGTCAATAGCCTAATGGTTTAGGGTACGGCTTGCGAATCGTAAGTTCGTGGGTTCGAATCCACCATTCGACTATTGACGTGAACCATGTCCTAGCACAAGCTTAAACTTAGTTGGAATGGTTAAAAAGATTCTTAGTAATTTTTCTGAAAAAAATAAAAGAAATATTGCTAGCTTTCTTTTAAAAAAAAATTGGTCACTTTGGTTTTTTTTTAATAAGAGAGTTACTACATTTTTTTTAGTTTAAATAATGCCTGATTTTTGAAGGTGATGTTGGAGAATGCTCTTGTTCACGCGTCGTAGACGCCCTGTAGCGTTGTTATTAGTTTCTCCGCGACCGCTGCGTCCATGTTTCTCATGGCCATTCTTAGGTTGTAATCATTATTTTCTCTTTTGATGCGGCCGTTGCTCTTGTCACAAGTCTTCCTGTGGCGTCGTCACAATCATCTGCGTATTAGACACAGCTTAATGTGTGTTGCGATATAGCGACTACAGCATGTTGGACGCTGTCGTGCACTTGCAGTTTTTTCGTCACTGTTCTGATGACCACCACTAATCCGTACGTGAGGCCTTGGGCCTCGTGCACGGTAAGGATGCGCTAGCCTGCCCACGATCCGTATCCCTGGTTGGAAAGGGATTCCTTTTCCGTCTGGGTGTATAACAGGTATAATGTGTCTGGGAGGGTTGATGTTATATTCGCGCCTTACTCTTTTCATATAGTGCACTGCCGGTCTGGACGAGTATATGCCCCTGTACACATCGTTGAGGGCATATGCTACATCGTACATATATCGTATATAATATATTACATAGAGACAAATTAACAAACTTCTTAAATCATTATTTATTTAATAACCCGAACGAAGCGCTATATCGTATATCAAGTGACTGGAATAATTTGCCCGCGTCTGTCTTTCCCTCCGATTACATTAAGGGTGTTTTAAGAGTATAGTGAATAGGCATTTACTAAACAAGTGTACCTTACGATCCAGGACTGCATTTCCACTTTACATCGGGTGGTTTAAAAAATCGTTTTGAAGTATACTAAAAATATTTTTTTCCTACTTATTTTTTGTGTTATGTGAGACAATGATTTTATTAAATTGGGAAATATTTACAGTATAATAGGTATTTTACAAAAAACATAACTGTGCCAAACCGTCGCTTGGCAACGTTCCCAGAAGGTTGGTAGCACTGCCACGTTGTATGCCAATGCTTATACCTCTGTGCAAGGTATAAGCCAGCCAGGCCAACCAGATGTGTCGGCCAACTTCTTTGCTACGAAATTGAAAAGGTGGTGTGCATTAGGACCCCACGGACCCAAAGTTTCTACCCGAAACGGCTCAAATGATGAAACCTCTATCGAAGTTACTATATTTGCGCCGCTTGATGTTTTCTGCAGTTACAGCGGCAACTCCAGCCTCAACAGAAGATTCTGGAAGATGTGACGGTGCTAAAGTATCGACATATGTAAGCACGTACCGACCTACTTTTTAAATTCATGTAATGATTTTGTCAACAGTTGCTCCGAAATGGATGGAAGAGCCAACGAATACTTCTTTGCTATTGGGCCAACGTGGTGTGATATATTGTAACGCAAATGGATATCCTACTCCTCAAATACATTGGATGAAGAGAGATGGTAATCATAACTAAATCATTATATAATAAATTCGGTTAGATAATCGTTTTAGAGGTGGTAACACTATTCACTCCTCTACTCGAAACAACATACATATTACAAGTATTACTTACTGATCGTTGCAAATGATATGGTCGTAATATATACTTATATACAGGTTGTCCGGTAATTTATAGCTTCAATAGCCTAATGGTTTAGGGTGCGGTCTTCAAATCATAAGGTCGTGGGTTCGAATCCACTATCTGACTATTGATTAGAACCTTCTCCTAACACAAGCCTAAGTTTGGAATGTTTAACAAGAATGTTAATAATAATATTAGGAAAAAAAATGTTACCAAAAAAACATAAATTCAACGTCCTTACCGTTAAGTGATTGGTAGGTGACTGTATGACATCCTCAACAACAAAAAATCCTTGACATTTTTGTGATATAGTATTTTTTGAGCATTGTACTTTTAAAATAGGCTAGTTTTGGTGACGGATATTTTTTATTGGAACCGTAGATAATTGTGCTATCGACCACAATTACAATTAAAACCAGACAACAACAAAATAGACATAAATAACATAAAAATATATATTAGTTATGACTATTCTTAAAGTTTTTGATAGAAAATCATTAGTCATATAACTTGACACACCATGCTCAAAAAAAGTCTTATACGTCGCAAATCAATTTGTATTCCATTTCTATGGCGCCCTCTACCGACCTCAGCACAGTAAAATATTTAATAATAGAGTTGGCAGCAAATAACCCTCCAGCGCTGAGCGAAACTTGGGAGGCATTGCTGTGCATGTACAGTCGCGCACGCAATTATTCATTTCTACAAATTACGAATAAAGTATTTTTGTTTGTACTTTTTATATTGGCGGCTTTTTATTTGTTACAACGGTGCGGTTCTTTCTATCTCAAAGCAAAATATCGCTCGCTCAGAGGCTCGTATCTCATAACACTCGTATATTGAGGTACCGCTATATTATATAATGTATCATCTAATTGCAGCTACTCTTGGAATATGGCGGCCAGTCCTCGATCTCGCTGGTGGAGGCGTCATCAGTTACCCCAACGGCACCCTTATTATTGAAGTGGTGTCACTTTCCGACGAAGGAGTGTACGCTTGCAATGTCGAGAACGGTGTTGGTGATGCATTGAATAAGAATCTATGGATAAGTGTTAATAGTAAGTAATATTTTGTAAATATATCGGACTTCAAGACTCACTGCAGGATTTTATCCTTTTGCTGTGAACGTCCCTCAAACACGAAGCGCTTTGCTTCGCCTTTCATTGTTCGTACAGGAAAGAACTGGAATAGTTTGCCCGCTTATAGAGGTTCAGGCTAAACGACCTAATTGCTATGCCACCTCTCGATCCAGTTAAGCAGTCAAGGCCAGCTTCTCTGGCCAATCTGTGTACTTGGTCAAAAAAAATAGTTTGCCCGCGTCTATATTTCCTTCTGATTACAATGTGGGTAATTTTATGAGTAGAGTGAGTAGGCATTTAAACTTTTGGGTCTTAGCATCCAGGACTGCAATTTCACTTAACTTCAGGTGGAATCGTAGTCAAGCACTTGCTTAGAAAGAGGTACTTACGTATTAATGCCACCGCCTGATGAATTTAGTTGTCTTGATTTTATTTTTAATGTAGTGTTGTCAGCATTAATACTGATTTCAAATCGATTATTTAGTCGATAATTTGTTTTAAATTAATCTTATTTCAAATGTTTTTTTATAGCGTTAACTTTTAAATTTTAAATTAACACGAAGTTATTTCTAGAGCCGGTGCATTTCGAATCTGTGGGTACAAATTTGACAACAAAATTAGGACTACCAGTTGTGTTACCTTGTCGACCGCTTGGAGATAGTCCTATAAGGGTGAAATGGACAGTGGATGGGAAGGCAGTGGATTTTACAACTTCAAGGTATTTGTTAATCTATAAGTATAAAAGAGAAATTGTGTGGTCAGTTTCATATAGTCTCCGAAACGGCTGAATAAAACTTTCAGGGAATCTTCAGATTGCACTGACGAATAATCCTGTAAAGTTAGGTGACGATCGGAGCACTCCTGTTTTTGAACTGTCAAACACAGCTTTTATTTACTATGATTATATTCTTTTGTTTTATAACCCAAATTTGTATTGACACATGCGTTGTGTATATTTATGTCATTATGAACCATATTGAATTACAATGGAGTATATTGAAGAATAGTAAATCCCTAAAAGTTAGGAATAACATTGTATTTACTGATATGTACATGGGTGTAGGTAATGATCTTCACCCGCTCGAGAAGAGCATAGAAGAGAATTAATACGGAAAGAAATAAATAATTTAATATATTGTGAGAGTTAAATTAGATATTTAATGATGTAAGTTCATTGTTTCAATAAAATAAAACAAAATCTAGTCCATCGAAACGGGCTGGGTATGCTAGTCACTTGATAAAATTCTCGTGTAACACGTTGAAACTTACACTGATAATAAAAGGCACATTATCAAAATTCGAAATTGAAACACTTTAATGGCTTTTTGCTTATTAAATAATTTTAATAATCTAGCGAACTGTAACTGTTTGAATTATGCCATCTATTAATATTTGTATAGACTTCGTATTCAACTCTTGAGATCGTACTGAAAACGTCACCTGTGAGACTATAGTGTGTAGTTCATTCATTGTAAAAAAGATGGCGCTTTTCATAATTTTGACACTTCCTCGCATTTTTTTAGGTATGGAAAGTTTATTTAATTTTATTGCATTCTTTTAAATCATTATGAAATAGTGAACTAAAGAAACCTCCTTCTTAGATTTTAGACTTAGAAAATCATATCGTCAACCACTAAATGGATTTGAAATTAATTATCAATATTTCTGACTTGAAAGTGTATATTACAAATAAGTACACCCACGCACCTCACCCTGAGGGGTAGGCAGATATCATGGAATTCCCATTCCCGTACGATGCTATTAAACACAGCATCGTACGGGAAACTCTTTCGCTTCTAATAGCGTCAAAAGCCTTATGGTTTAGTGTACGGTCTCTCGACTCGTAAGGTCGTGGGTTTGAATCTAATCGAAATAAGTTAATTTTGAAGAGCTAACAAGAAAGTTAGTAATGTTGTATATAAATAAAAAATATATATTTAGCATTAATTAAAAAAAATACATTTATTTTCGCATACGTAATTCCTTAATTACCTTACTCTGCCCTTTTTTAGTACTTCACTAATGTGGTGAAAACTAAAATATATCTTTTTATTATTTTTAATTATATATTTATGTGGGTATTTATAATTATATATATATAAGGTCCTGACAGATGTCAAAAGTCAAATATCAAAATATCTTTATTCAATAGAGATCGAGAATCTACTTTGAATCGTCCTATATTTTTTTACCTACCGTGCAATTTCGGACGACAATCCACTGAGAAAAATTGCACAAAAAAACTTAGAGCTTTTTTTTAACGTCTTTAAAATTTTTTCCAATATTCGTTTACTTTTACAATAATGATAAATTAATCAAGTTGTGTTAGAGCAACTTGATTCCAAGCTTTGTTATCGTTTACATAATCAGAAATTTTGTAATAAGCCTTACAACAGAGATTGGCTTTAACGATCGTTTTACACTTGTTCAAAGACAGATCCTTAATATTATTTGGAAGTTTGTTGTAGAAACGTATACATTGCCCCATAAAAGAGTTATTGATTTTGTGGAGACGTGTATGATGTGTTTGAAATTGGCTTTTTGTAAGGGAGTAACTTAAAGTGGAGTTTTTCAATATATAACATATTTATTTAATCAAACTATTTACCTCATATGTAGTTCATACATCTAATAAGAGTTGTTGAAATAGTTAGTGTCGAAATTTAGCTTTTACTAATAAAACTATTGCAGGATAACAGTCACCGAAAGCGTTAACTCCAATGGAATCAAAAGCACCATCAACATAAATTACGTGGAGAGTCGAGATGGCGGTACTTATGAGTGTCGAGCGAGCAATCCTTACGGTGTTGCGACTTACTTAATTCACCTGGATATACTCGGTAAATATCAATGGATTGAATTAAATAATATATCACAAGAATTAGAACCCCTTCACAGGAAGTCCGGTTGTCCAACCAAGAGTCTGCTATTTGCCAATAGCGATTCATTATGAAACTGATCTGTTACAGTCGTGTATTTCCATAATTACCAAATACGTCAAATACTAGCACACATACGATTGGCTTGCTAGGTTTTTTTTTCATCGTTCCCCCAATGTTTGGTACTTTGGGGACCTTTCGTCTTTCTTCTTCTTGCACTCCCTTACCTTTCTTCCTCTTACAATCCCGCTCAAACTCAGAGTGAGTTTAAGAGTGAGTCCACTCACCTACTCTTACAATTGTTTCTCTACTACTTAATAACACATTATTATAATATCTTATTACTACTACTATTGCTATTTTTTTCTATACTATACATTCTTCTTACTATGCCACATTTTTCATTCTCTAACTCTACTATATACATTTACAGTTTCTTACTCTACTACGTTTTTACATTCTTTACTCTACTTCACCACGTTATTACAGTCTCTTACTCTACTTCCTTACTCCATTTTCTTATTCTACTTTCTTACTCTACATATTTTACTTTACATATTGTACAAATTTTACTTATCTACTATTATCATTATCATTATTATTTTGAATGTTTATTATTTTTTCTCAGCTCTTTATTAAGAGCTGGTTTCACCTACATTTACGGGTTATAACCAAGTAAATGTAGGGTGTGTTTTGTGTTTATGTTGTGGGTATGTTAATATTGTTTCCTATTTGTGTGTCTTCTATTTGCATGAACTTTCTAACAATATTATTATTACTATTATCATTATCATTTCATTTGAATTAATCGTATTTTTGTTAACCATTAGTGTATTTCAAAAAATTGTATTTTTTCTCTATTTTTAAATTATTTATTCTTTTTTATTACCTTACTTGCTATTTCTCTACATAGTGTTAGAAAACTGTTTCTTTTTGTTTTGTCTTGTATAATTTATTTTATGTTTTCTCTTTTTATTTTACACTCTATCTCTATTTCTGTTTCATATCTTTCTCTCCCATATAAAGGGCATTCTAATATTACGTGCTCTACATTTTCTATCTTGGATCGCAGGAACATGACGGGCTCTCCTTGGGCTTGCCAGTGGTACGCCATCGGTAAGAGTTGTACTAATAAACTAATTAGTACATTTACGAGTAAAAACAACTGGCTACAAATCGAAACAAATGTTAAGCTATTACGTTGCGGACTCTCTGTATTTCCGAATTATCGTAAGAATAATATGAAATAAAATTAATCAGAACCTAACCAAATTTCTCGTATCAATAATCTAACTACTCGTAAAGTATACATGCTTTCCCATATAAATCATCGAAATCGGTTGGCGTGATATTTTGGGTAATGTGGCATCAGGGCGGAATTCCACTCCCAATATTACTTTTGTACGTGTTCTTGGCCTTCTAGTATAGTCCGCCGGTAAATAAAAATATCACAGAAATGTTGAGGATATTGAAATTATATTTGATACGTTTTGTTACATTAGAAATATATACATTCGGAAAAGTCTGTAATGAAAATTTATGACATATGTTTTATATAAAAATTTTCTAATTCCAAATTCAAAAATAAATAATTTTGACATCTAAAAACCTCTTTTGTAGTTGGCGAATGCAAGTCGCCACACCATTGAGTTATTCGTCCATTTGTCGCGCACGTACTTGATGTTAAATTTAATACTTAAATGGTTTTGTCATGTATGCCATTGTCAGTTCTGTACCAATTTGATATGGCATCAGCTTTCAAACAAAAAAAGAATCATCAAAATCGGTTCACCCAGTCGAAAGTTTTGAGTTAATTAACATAAAAAAGAAACAAAAATATAGACGCATTGGAAAAGGAGGTTCCTTTTTTGAAGTCGTTTCAAAAAGGGTCTTATATGTTGTTCTTTTCATTAACATTCATTTGGTTATAATTACAGAACCGCCAACACCTCCGCTGGATTTACAAGTGGATTCAGTGACAAGTAACTCTGTTAAACTCTCCTGGAGGGACACGATCAGTGCGCATGTCCAGTACTATACAATTCAATACGCTACCAATGACTACATGCTGTGGGATTCTGGGAAAAGTATTAATATTACAAGGTAACAAATTGATTATATCTAGCCTCTAGTTGCATAATACAATAGCTACTCAGTTCGACTCCTAGTTTATATTGCAGTAAAGCTGTCGCGGCGGGATCTTTTTATTATCCGTGAAATAGCAACCGACCGAGTCGTGGGGCGGCCCTCTCGGGCACCCTGGGATCAGAATGCTTACGCGTAACATAGTAACCGTCCAAGCCGAGGTTACCCCTCACCGGGGGGGGACCCTTATGTCGAGTTACTAGCAATAGAGGTTCAGGCTAAGCGACCTAAGAGCTGTGCCACCTCTCAATCCGGTGAAGCAGTCAAGGCCAGGCTCTCTGGCCAATCTGTATAGTTCGTCATTAAAAAAAAATCCTAGTTTATCACGTCCTAGGTGACGAAGGAACCAACAACTTCGCCAATATGGGATGATGGTGACATTTTGTGGTTTTGGACGGTTTGGGCCCGATATAACTCGTCCTTCCACCGGGGGACGAGTATATTATTTACGCACTATATTATATATATATTTATGTAATTTTTTTTTTCTTGTATGAAACCTCCATAGTGTAGTCTATGGAGATTTTGTTGTGATGTCAAATAGAAATAGTATAGAAGATGTCATATATTTAATTTGTACAATTTAGCAAAAGCAGGAATAAACTTTTAATGTGGTTTCTTGGATTGGATTTTATTCTTATTCCGTATATGTCATACACAATATAATTTTTTTTTCTCCGCCACTGATGTTATAATAATTACACTGACGTTAAGATTCTTACTTGCGATTTTTAGTAAATTTATTTGAACCGGTTTTTGTTTTAAGACAAGAAAACGATATAAGACAAAGTATAGAGCTGAGAGACTTGCAGCCTGCGGTCGACTACAGAGTGCGTCTGGCCTCCGGTAATCAAGTAGACCTCAGCCCGTTCACACCGCCAGTACATTTAACAACATTGCAAGAAGGTTAATATGAAACATTATAATTAAATTTACACGCTATTCAATTTCCCTTCACTATCCCAATCCTTTAAAATAAGAAACCCGAAAACGATTCGTAAATAACCCCAAGCTTCGCAAACATTACTAACTTCTTCTTTTCAAACGACTACAGAAAAGAAGAAGGTTCAGAATCGTTTTTTTTTATGTTTGTTGCCTCATAACTTTCATCTGGGTGAACTGATTTTAATGAATCTTTTTTATTTAAAAGCTGTTGCTTCCCCTGTCCCATTTAGATATGTCAAGCGTCAATAGCCTAATGTTTAAGAATACGGTCTGCGAATCGAAAGGTCGTAGGTTCCACTCCACCATTTGACTACCGATGTGAAGCATCTGCTACCACAAGCTTAAGCTTAGTTGAAATGCTTAACAACAATGCAAGTAATATTTCTAAAAAAAAAAATATTGCCAGGTTCAAAAAAAATGAAAATGGCATCCATTAGCAAACCACATAAGTCTTAAGTTCGCATTACGTATGTGCGCGAGAAATGGACGAATAACTCAATATCACGCCAACCGATTTCGATGATTCATTTTTATTGGGATCGGTTTGTTTCTGATTAATTCATCATTGTGTGTGTATAGATTTGTGATACCAGATAGCTCCTAAAATTTGTATGGAAGAATACTTTTGATTGATATATTGTTATGTAACTTTTATTACAAAAGTCCTTCTGTGCATTTTTCATTAAAAGTAAACGAAAAAGCGTAGCTTATTTCTTAGTATAGATTTGATAAAAGATAATAATTGATTTCAGCTCCCTCATCAAGTCCCATTAGCGTACAAGTACAATCAACTGACAATCCAGGAGAACTAATTATATCGTGGATCGCTCCGCCCAGGGACACCCACAACGGCCCCTTACAAGGATATCACGTGAAAGCAGTTCCTAGAATCAGTGCTGATTCAGGTAGAAAGCATATCCGTTTAAAATAAAAATCACGTATAAGTAAAAATTTAATACTTATGTGACTTGAAATTCAATACTAATCTTACTGTGATCTGAAGCACGTCCCGTAGGAAGTTACTCCCTCCCCAGCACCGTCGCAGTGTTATAGCGACACGGGACCACCGGGTGTCGCTTTCTTCCCGGGTAAACCCCCATGCCGCCCATGAACCCGAGGCATCTTTTAGCTTTTTATAGCTATAGATTATAGCCTTATTGTATAAACCCAGGACTTACGGGTTAGATCTTTATGTACGTTAGTTAAAGGTGGTTTTTTTTTTTAAAAGCTAGTTCCCCCAACGTGGGTGGTTAGGGGTGTTTTCACTCATCACTTTCTTCCATCTCTTGTTAACACATACACAAAGAAATATACTTTACAGTCACTCTTATTGTCTATCTTCTATTTCTATATTATTTTACTTTTACTGTTGCACTTATTATTATTTTCTATTATTATTACTATTTTATTCTTACACTTTTACTCTGTTCAATTTTTTTTTTGACTTCTTTTTATTATACAAATAAAGGTTAAAGGTTAAGGTTTTTATTATAAAAATACAGTTAAAGGTGGTACAATGATTGTTTCTGAAAATTTTTTTCAAGGTCCAAATGATACTCATACAAAAATGGTTAAAGTGACACCGAGAAACGGAAAACAAGAGACCACTTTGAGTGGACTGTTGAAAAATACCAGGTGTGTTATATATATATTTATTTTATTAACGTTTTTAGATATCCGTTATAGCATAATGTAGCATTTATTATACCTTTTTATAAGCAGAATAGCCATGCTCATGTTTTTGTGAATGAATTTTCCTTCATCATTGTTTTTTTTAGTCGGGACCTTCGTTAAAGTTAAAATAAAATAAGATAAAATAGTATACATTTAGTATTAACTCTGTGAGAATTACTTAGACTTACATAATGCGTATGATAGATGGCCGATGGGGCCGAAAAGTTCTCTATTGAACATCACAGACCTGCAAGAGCAGGACGTCCTCCCGCAAGGTGGTCTATCGACCTCATAGAGACCGCAAGACACAGCTGCGGATACGGATACAAGCTTATAACCGCTCCTTTTTGAAATGGTTGGAGGAGGCAGGACTGCAATGATAATTACTATTAACTATACGGGAATGAATATGGTAATTGATTTAGTTAGGTGTTTCCGAAGTATCATAGTTAAATACCGAAGTTCTGGCGACTCTATTCTCTTTCTTCTTTCATATTCATATCGTTGTCCGTCTGGTGTACTTACGTTACTTTAATATTGAATTGTCATAAACCAATATCATACTCAAAAGCAATTCTTTTAGACATTTTTAAGGAGTTCCATGGTATCTTTAGAACCCAACTAAAAACAATATTCAAAATAGGTTCATAAATGACCGCGCTTTGAATTTACAAACATTAAAATACAATTAAGAACCTCGTCCTTTTTAAAGTCGGTTAAATATAAATATAAAATGATAGCCGTCGCAAGGATGCTACAGCGCTGATTTTCAGCTGAGCACACACTGAGACGGTGCCCACTGTTGGCTTCATATCATATTTTTCTTCCTCTTGTGTTCCCATTCGAGCTTACTGAAATTTCGTCCCACCAAAATTTTCTTATTAAAGTCTCGCAGGAGAAATATAAGGTACGCTCTATCCGATATTCCATAGAAAAGAAACAGAAATAAAATGATTTTTTATTTAAATAACCTTTTGTGAGAGTGAAATGACAACCTTGTTTGTTCCTTCCTTTAATTGTTTTGTGTCTATTTTTCTTTCTTTTTTAATTTTAATGTGTTTTAATGCGTCAATAGCCTAATGGTTTAGGGTACAGTCTGCGAATCGTAAGGTCGTGGGTCTGAATCCACCATTCGACTATTGCCGTGAACCATGTCCTAGCACAAGCTTAAGCTTAGTTGGATTGGTTAACAAGATTGTTAGTAATATTTCTGAAGAAAAAAAATTGTTTATTTTTTGCTACATTTTATGTGATGTGAGTAATATATGTGATATTTTTGTATTTTGTGATGCCATTAAATAAAATGTCTATGTTTACGTCTATAGTCTATATAAAATTCATAATCAAATGCAAATGGATTTCAGATATGCTGTGTCTGTAAGTGCCTTTAACTCCGCTGGCACCGGGCCGTATACATTGCCTGTTTATCAAACGACAAGAGAAGGAGGTAATTTATTACATAGCTGTAGTAACTTCTATAAATTTTAATTAGGCCACACGTTGTTTGGTAGCGACATTTGTATGAGGTTTACTTAAGTTAGAATCCAGGACAATTTGCCACAGCTTTTAACGCTTTATAAAGCTCAAGTCCGGTCGTGTAAGGAATACTGTTGTTACATTTGAGCGGGCGCTGCTAAAAGCCATCTTGCAGCTTAAGACTCGGTGGAAAGGCGAACTAAGAGGCTATTCAGAAACCAATCTGCTCAGTTTTGAGCACAGGCGTAAGGTAGCTAGCCTTTCGGTTTTCTACAGATTGCATTTTGGAGAGTGTGCTCAGGAACTACATGATCTAATTCCCCCATCTCCGTTTCACCATCGGACTTCTAGACGCACTGCTTTATCCTTTCGTTGTGAATATACCTCAAACCCGAATATAGCGCTTTGGTTCGACTCTTTCATTGCCCGTACAGCATATGACGGGAATAGTTTGCCCGTGTCTGTCTTTCCCTTCGATTAGTAGAGTGAAGAGGTATTTATTAAGCTAGTACGCCTTACCATCCAGGACTGCATTTTCATTTAACATCAGATGGTGCTTAGGAAGTTAAAAAAAAACATATTGAAATTCTTTAATCCTCAGAAAAAGATTTGGTGTCTTAGGGCATAAGTAGGATCGAAGTTCCTTCGGATGATATAGAGACAACGCAATTTGCAATCAATCTGCTTAATGTTATTGCCCCACGACCAAAACAACGTCACTGAAATGCTCCATGGGATGAAAGGGATAAATATCGAAAATATGGAAAATGTTACTATAACTTTTATTTGTAATGCGGCTAGGTATTTGATTAAGAGCCATCTGTGATCAGAGAGTTGAATCACATGCGCAATAGTCACGCTATCTGTCGCCGTGTAGACTATAGCAGTTACGTTATATATTTTTCTTACGGCTTTAGTCTCATATGTTTTTCAGTTCGGTTGCGCAGGAGCACCCCAATCCAAGCCTGCCGTAAGGAACTTCGATCTACTATGTCATAATGAAATATAAGTGACTGATATATACTATATGCACATATACGATTATATAGCAAGCCTAATAAAGATTATTATAATGTTAACAATTTCAGCACCGGAGCACCCTCCCGCCGCAGTTGAGTGTCGTGGCGTATCCTCTTCCTCGCTGCGCGTTGCCTGGCAGCCCATTTCCTCCCAAGGAACCTCTTTACTCGGCTACACTATACACTACAGCACTGAAGGTAGAACAATTTTAAGGAATAAGATGTAGCCGTAGAGTAGGGTAAAGTAATAGCCTAATGGTCTGCGAAACATAATATCCAAGCAAAAACTTAACCTTTTTGAATTATTAACCTAAAACTTACCTTACTTGAGTAATAAAAGCGAGTATGCCGACTGAAGTAAAACTTCTTTAGTTCCATCTAAAATATATAAGTATAATATATACTAATATTCTATAGAGAAATAAAATGTGTTCTCGCACTTCTGCTCCGTATATTACTGTAGATGAAAGAGAGAACCCTCTTTCCTCTACAGTAATATACGGAGCCTGCTTACCCTTAGCCTGCTCTTCCACTAAAGGTTAGCTGGAAGAAAATGCTAATTAGCATTAAGTTCACCTTTGTACATTTTATTTGATGCAATAAAGAATTTATCTATCTATCTATCTACAGTAATATACGGAATGTAAGTCTCTGTTTCAATCTTTACTAATTATATATCACACTGTCAACATCCGCTCGCCTCGTCCGATCACACTTTTCGTTACGAATTCAAGTGTCCCCTAATCAAGCGTGCGTAAAGATAAAAACACAGATTACGTGTAAGGTATCCTTACATAGAAAAATAAAGCTTCGCTTCCCGCTGTCTGTCTGTGTGTTCGCGATAAACTAAAAAACTTCAACACTGATTTTCGGTTCTTGAGGAAGGTTTTAATGTATATTTTATAAAGTTTTCGTATACATTAGCTAAAATAAAACGATATTTCGGAAAAATGTAAGCCGTCTGGGAGTTTTCAAAGGAAACGCTGCCTAATCCTTTGAGATATAACATAATAATGGATTTGGAATTGTGTATTTTATATTGGCCTACAGAAAAGTCCGTGATGGTATATGATACAACATCCATATTGACACTTTAAAAGTTGGGCAATTTTGAAATGGCAATTGGAAAAACAAATACGGTATTATTTCTTAACATTTTAAATACATTAGTTGGTTTGAGATTTTTATGAATATTATTTTCTCCCTTCAAAACATTTACGATAAGTTAAAACGATATAGAAAAATCCAAATAATATGTAATGAATGCCAATCCAAATCCTAAAAAAACTTAAATAAAATAAGCAACTTCTTTGTTAAATTCCATGCGGGCGAAGTCGCGGGCACAGCTAGTAAAATATAATGGTGTAATTTATACGTTTAGTCTAAAGATGATATTTGATTATGATTACATATTTTTCCTTTTATATTTTCAGACGGCCCTTGGTCAAATCTGACTTCCCTCCACTCAGAACTGTACCTACAAGGACTACTGAAGTACACAAACTATACTATTAAAGTGGCCGGCTTCTCTAGCTACGGGGTCGGACCATTTTCTTATCCCTTTATCTGCACGACTCTACAAGATGGTACTTGTCATAATTTAATTATAAAAAATATCTTTATATACTATAAGTGTGGGAAGTCCGATACTTCTCCGTCCGCGGAATTTTCGTAAGAATGGGTACCGAGTTAATAATAATGATACTGATTTCTTTAACATTGTTTAAAAATTGTATTACTTGGATTTGGCATATGTACCATGGGTTAAAGCGTCAATAGCCAAATGGTTTAGGGTACGGTCTGTGAATCGTTAGATCGTAGGTTCGAATCCACCATTCGAATATTGACGTGAACCATCTCTTAGCACAAGCCTAAGCTTAGTTAGAATGGTTAACAGGAATTTTAGTAATATTTTCTAAAAAAACAAGAAGCTAGCTTTCTTTAAAAAAAATTATAAATCGATTTTGAATGTTTTTTGAATGGGTGCTTAACATATTTTTATTTCAGTTCCTGGTCCCCCATCAGCCATAAAGCTTCTAGTTTCATCACCGACCTCTCTCCTCGTCAGCTGGAAGAAACCAGACCAGCCTAATGGCGAAATCACCCATTATACGGTCTACGTGAAACCAGTATCAAGGTAAAGTCTTACTTTTATTCAACAAAGAAAAAAACAAATCAAAGAACTCATCTTTCAACCGACTTTAAACGTAGTTTAAACGTAGTAGTAGGTTCTAATTTTTTTTTATGTTTGTTGCCGCATAACATTCGACTGGGTGAACCGAAGTTTGTGATTAGTTTTTTATTAGAAAGCTGGTGCTTACCGTGTGTTCTCACGACGACCTTAAGATTCGCAGACCCTAAACCATTAGGCTATGGTCGCTTAATATAATAGTTAACTTTAGGTATTTATTTGTATTACATATATAATACTAGCGTACCCAGCCCGCCGGGCTAGATTTTGCTTTATTTTATTTAAGCAATACACTTACATCATTAAATATTTAATTTAACTCTCACAATATATTAAATTATTCATTTCTCTCCGTATTCATTCTCTTGTCGAGCGGGTGAAGATCATTACCTACACCCATGTACATATCAGTAAGGACAATATCATTCTTATCATTTAGGGATATACTCTATTGTACTTCAATATGGTTCATAATGACATATGTATCATAAAATTTGGGTTATAAAACAATAGAATTTCACCATAGTAAATAAAAGCTGTATTTGGCAGTTAAAAAAGAGGAGTGCTCTGATCGTAACCAATCTGTACAGAATCCAGAAAGTTTTATTGAAATTGGTCCAGATGTTTCGGAGCCTATACGCATCAAACACATACACATTCTCTTTGTATATATAGATTACTATATGTTATTTCATGTATAACATATCTAAATTTATTTACTTCACCATGTTACGCTTAGTGTGTGACAGAAAAGGAATTATTTCTTATCATGTGTGCAAAAGATTGTTATAGAGCTTACGTACTAGACTTTTGATTAGAAAGCAAATAAAAATTAGTGTCCATTTAAAAATGTGTGTTTTAAATGCATTTGCTATCTATCTATCTTCGTCGGAGGTTGCGCAGAATCCTCGCGCGTTACCGCTATTATATGTGCAGACCCCTTAGATGTTAAGAGCGTTGCTGGAGTTTTTTCGGCCACTTCTCCTCCCAGCGTCAACGCTTCCAGAAGTGGCACTTAAAGTTAGTTTAGCTCTTGAATGATTCCCTTAGATTATCCGTGAAATACCAACCGACCGAGTCGTGATTCGACCGTCTTGGGCGCCCTCAGATCGGAATGCCTACGCCGGAGAGACCCTTGTGTCGACTTAATACCGATGGAGTTTCAGGCTAAACTATGCCACCTCTCAATCCGGTGAAGCAGTCAAGGCCAGTTTCTCTGGCCAATCTGTGTTCGCCATTAAAATAAAATCTATCTATATTAAAGTACGCGAACCTTATATATTTCTAATGTCTTTTCATTTTAGCACGGGCGCACCACAGAATTACAGAATTGAGGCTACACAAGAGTCAAACCTGTCTCGCCAGTTCACATTTCCTCTGACCGGGCTGTCCACTGGCAGACAGTACGAAGTGTTCGTGAGGGCTCATACTGCTGCGGGGGAAGGTTCTCCCAGTAACAGAGTGCATGCAGAGTTAACTTCTAAAGGTTTGAATCGAGAAAGTATAATATAGTGTTATTCTTTGTATAATATTAGTTTGTGTACTTGTTACGTTAATGGGTTTTAATTAATATTTACTGATACAATCAACTTTAAGTCCGTAGTTTTATTCAATGAGTGATTATTATCCACATAAAATGAGATATAAGTAATAATAATAAAAGTTTACAACAACATTGAATAGTAATTTGAGATTTCTAAGCAAATGCGCCTTCCAATATGTCATAGCATTTATTACCATTATAACTAGCATTACCTAAGCAAGGAATAGTTTGACAATTGCTGTCCCTATCCATCTATAATTGTCCTTGTGGCTGTCCACCATATGCCTACGCAGGATGCTGGAATACTTTGGTCACATTGCCAGAAAAAACAGCAATAACCTAGAAAGGCTAGTTGTGACTGGTAAAATTGAAGGGACAAGACCGCGAGGTCGTAGCCCGACACGTTGGACTGACCAGATCCGCACCACTCTAGGCACGTCGGTTAGCGATGCTCTGCGCACGGCTGCAGATAGAGGAAAATGGCGACGGATCACTAAAACCAAACTGTTCCCACGAGATGGTCACGACCCTCAGCATTGAGGAAACCGACGCGAGGAGGAGGATTTATATATGTATCTATTTGTTATTATGTTTATATAATTAATTTATTTGTAAGTAGGTATGTATATTATATATGCATGCATTTATTATTGTTTTCATTTATTTAATATTTTCTCACATAGCCATCACCCGTTACTTTGTCTCTACATAAACCCAACGTAGACTGGCAGAGAGTGCCTACTGGCATTAAGTCCGCCTATTTGTACTTTTTTTATCATGTGCAAATAAAGAATAAATAAATAAATAACTTACTCATAAAATTAGAATGTTTTTTATTTTAATAATAAATTTGAATTGGTCAGTGGTGGCGGGCGTATCATCGTTGGGCGGTACGGTGTGGGCTGGTGTCGGACGGTCACTGCTGTTAGCGTGCGCCTGCGCCGGGGCACCACCGCCGCGCACCGTCTGGTACCACAACCACAACATCATCACGCACCACCCTCGGTTCACCAGGAACCACGACGACAGTCTACTTATTAACAGTAAGAAAAAAATGTATTCTAATTTCACTGTAAACAATGAAAAACTGATAGAATCGGCTCGTACCTATCGACTTGAATATATGGGTCTGCGAAGAGTTTTCTGAGGTATTGCTTGTATTTACTTCAGCTACCAGTTTTCATAAGTCGGTAGTCAGCTCAAATTGCATAGCACGCTAAGAATCAGAGTTTGATGTACACAATAAGGTAATAAATAATTTCATTGGTACCGGACCATTGAATTTGTGTAGAAAATGTGAAATGTTAAATGCACACGCGTACGACGGTGAAGGAAAACATCGTGGGAAACTTACAGCGATATTATCTAATACATATGGAGTCGTCCAAACACACTTTTTTTCTAAGCTACTGCTTGAATACAATCCCACGTGATGTTACGTGGAAATGCAGTCCTGGATGGTAAGGCGCACTAGCTTAGTAAATGACTTTTCACTCATCTCTTGAAAATACCCACATTGTAATTGGAAGGAAAGACAGACGCGGGAAAACTGTTCCAGTGCCTTGCTATACGAACAATGATAGACGAAGCAAAGCTATTTATTCGGGATGTTCACAACAAAAGGATGAAAGCCTGCAGCGTCTTGAAGTTCGGTGGTGGAACTAGGGCCTTTTTTTCGTAGGCGAAGTCTTCAACAAGATATCCTCATATCGCCTTCTGGGAAAGCGGCGGTTATGTGACATTTTCAACTCAATAAAACTCCCCCGGTGGCTACGTGCAGCATGGTGAGGGGTCCAAGGTCTCCAGAGGAACGCACCAGTACTACAGAGAATGCCTATACCCAACATTGGAACATTTACCTATACCTATTTGTAGACAACTTCACGATAGAATCCCAAATTCTATCGACATAGTCTTGGTGGTTGACGTTCTACAACAATTTTAAAACTCGATCTCGTTGGAGTAGATAGTGACAGCAATCCCTGACTCTATAAATAATACGTGATGAGGCTATCACAATTCACAAATTTTACCAAGTGATTCTTTTGTACGTAAGAAAAGAAAAGTCAAGTCAACGTCCATTAGTTTAATCATAATTTTATGAAACACAGAATAATGTTCTTTTAACTTGTAACTTACAGATATTGATCAATCGTTAAGTGGCAACTACACGTGCTTAGCTAAAAACTTGTACGGGTCCGACTCTGTATCGTACGAAGTGTCCGTTCTGCCTACTCCCGAACCGCCAAGCTTGAGGGTGACGTCACATAAGAATGCACTGCATCTACAATGGGATCCACCGAGAAAATTAAATGGAAAAACTCAAAAAATTGGTATGTGCGTAAAATGTAACTATAGACAAACAAGCTATCCAATAGTGATTTCATATACCTTTAAACCGGTTTTAAAAGCAGGAGGTTCTTTCGTTTGTATGTTTCTTTTATGTATGTTACCGCAAACTTTGGTGTGGATAAACCGATTTTGATCATTCTTTTTTTATTAGCTGGTTCTTCACGTATGGTTCCATTTATATTTGTTCCAATTCTGAAATTCTGAAATCTGAAATCGTTTGACGTGATATTGAGTTATTCGCCCATTTGTCGCACACATACTTAATGAAAATTTAAGACTTATATGGTTTTCTCATGGATGCTATTTTTTCTGACAAACTACACAGCTTGGCCAGAGAAGTTGGCTTTGACTGCTTCACTGTATGGAGAGGCGACATAGCTCTTAGGTCGCTTAGCCTGAACCTCTATCACTAGTAACTCGACAAAAGAGATTAGATGCTATTGTCATAATATATGTCAATAACTAGTATGGTGGTCCCAATGAAGTACCAAGTTTTCAATTAAAAAGAATCATCAAAATCGGTTTAACCAGTCGAAAGTTATGAGGAGTAACAAACATTAAAAACCATACGAATGAAGATCCCTTTTTGAAGTCGGTTGAAAAACTCCAATTGTACTATCATGTACGTAATTCGTATTTTTATATAGATTTTTATGCAATTATCCAGGTTACAACTTAACGTGGAAGGAGGCAAATATCTCATGGCAAGACTCTTGGTCCAACAAGGGAACGTCAATCCGTGACATCTACGAATTCACCCTGCAAGGGTTGAAATGTGGCACCAAGTATTCCTTGAGAATGACGGCATCCAATAGCGTTGGGTCTTCTCAACCTTCGTACGTCGATGCTACGACGTTAGGAGGAGGTAATTATTTGCTTCCATATACTATTTATAATATTGTGCACAACTTAAATAATGGACAAAATTGGACATTTTAAACCGTAGTATCATTTTCTACCAATAGATGGCGCTAATGTCAATTTATTACATTGAAATATTTTGCCTGGTTATGTTTTACGATGGAGAAACTTATTAGACTTGTACAACGCCATTTACCCATTCGTAACATATTTTAAACGTTTATTTGAAAATTCCTCGTTGTATTGTTACAGAAGTAACTAATTTATAGCTAGTGCTCATGTGCTCAGGAACTACATGATCTAATTCCCCCATCCCCTTTCCACCATCGGACTTCTAGACGCACTGCGGGATTTCATCCTTTTGTTGTGAACATCCCTCAAACCCGAACGAACCGATTTGCTTCGTCTTTCATTCTTCGTACAGCAAAGGACTGGAATAGTTTGCCCGCGTCAGTCTTTCCTTCCGATTACAATGTGGGTATTTTCAAGAGTAGAGTGAATAGGCATTTACTAAGCTAGTGCGCCTTACCATCCAGGACTGCATTTCCACTTAACATCAAGTGGGATCGTAGTCAAGCACTTGCTTAGAAATTATAAAAAAAAATAGTGTAATAACTTGTAGGTCTTGTGCAATAAAATAGTCCATTAACTAATACACTCGCTTTATTGAGACGGTGGAACGTTGTACAAAGAATTGCTTATAACGAATATCGTCACAACGGCACGTACTCACAATCATTTTACAATATTAATTAGAAGTCAGATTACGAACTACTAAAGTTAAATTATCACGATCAATAAAATTATTAGTTATGAATTAAAGCTATAATAAGGTTTAGGTACATCACTAAGATATCATTAGAAGTAGTTATTATGCATAATAATCTCTGGGTGTCTTGCTATCTAGTTAACACTAGTGTGACAAAAATTACCTCGAAAACAAACTTTGATAATACCCTCTGTAGTTTCTTTGGATCGTTACCATTTAAACGGTATCCCTTAGATCGGATCGCGACAATACAACTCAAAATATTTTTGGGTTATAAATAAACATCTTACGTGTTTGTGTGTACACATCAACCTTCCATCTTTGTCCCTCATGCATGATATAAGAGGACAAGGAATATTTATGATGCAAATGCAACCTGTTTTGAGTTAATCTCCATGGTTCGAATTCGAATTTCAAATTGTAAGATATCAATAATGGAACGGTACAGCTCTCAGATTTCATCCCATCAAACAGTTATACATTTCTAATAAAGAAGACAACATCACCAAGCAGCATTGAGTGTGGAATCGAAGCGCCGCTAACGATAGAAGTATTAACGATAGTAGATTAATCGAAACAGTATTAGAGTATCAAAAATAGACATAGACATAGACATTTATTTATTGGCATCACAATACAAAAACACATCACAGACAGAATATAACACACATTAAAAAAGAATGAAAAATAGACAAAACACGGTTAAAGTTACACGGACAAATAATACAAAACATATGATGCCAATATCGGTCACCGTCTCAGCATTTGCTGTCGCAAGGATGCGGCAGCGCTGATTTTCAGCGGTGCCCGGGATTACCTAAAGACGTGCGCGCGCAATAATACTTTTAAATGGAATTTATACGGACAATAAGAGTATAATAAATATGATACATGAATAAAACAGTTATGAGATTAAAATATATTTTATACAATAAAATAATAGATAAAAAAATTCATAAATAAATATATTATTGTGTCAAAAATAAACTAAAATAAATAATATGATAATTAAACGTATAAAGTTTAAATTATATAATTAAATATTGAAAATATTGGAAAAAACAAGCCACCGATATATCGGGGATATTATCTTTTTGTATCTTTAACATCAGTTGTTTTAATTTATTTTTAAATGCGTTTACAGATTTATGATAAAATATATGGATTATATAAAATTTCTGTTTACAGTACCAATAGCGCCGACAACGACCGAATGGTTTTGGAGTAATTCGAGTCACATTTACATTCAGCTCAGTGGTTGGGACGATAATGGTTGTGAGATTACAAAATGGGAGGTAGACTTTAAGGAATACGGAAGTAAATTCTGGAGTAGAGCTGAAAATAGACTGGTAAGATAGACACAAATATTATCAAAACAAGTATATTTAAGAGCAAAAAAAAAACCGATTCAAATCAAGTCTAACGTTAAACGCTATTGAGTGGAAGCCTGTTTGTGAAGACCTAATAAGGTCCTGGGTTCGAATTCTAGTTTGTTTTTGGGAAGCGGCGCTGCGCAACATTTGTGCAAAAGTCGCATTTAATTTATCGCTTCTTGGCCTATCGGCTATGATCAAAGTGTAGTATCTGTTCTTTTCAGCTTAATATCTGAAAGTACGGGACCAGTATATTAAACTGATTTTTGTGGGATGATGGGAAGTTAGGGGCTCGCTCCACTCCTGTCACGTAGAAGCCTGTTTGTATTTCCGAATTATCGTAGGAATATCACGAAATAGAATTAATCAGAACCTTTTTTTTTTATAATTTCTAAGCAAGTGCTTGACTACGATCCCACCGGATGTTAAGTGGAAATGTAGTCCTGGATGGTAGGGCGCTCTAATTTAGTAAATGCCTATTCACTGTACTCTTCAAAATACCCACATTGTATTCGGAGGGAAGACAGAAGCAGGCAAACTATTCCAGTCCTTTGCTGTACGAAGAATGAAAGACGAAGCAAATCGCTTCGTTCGGGTTTGAGGGACCTAAACAAATTCTCATTAAACTATTCTTGAAGTACATCCTTTCAAATGAAAATTGAATCATGGAAATCGGTGGCCGTGACATTGAGTTATTCGTACATTTGTCGCATATACTTAATGCAAATTTAATACTCATATTTCTTATGGGTGTCATTATCAGAATTGGACCAAATTCAAATGGAACCACACGGGAATTGCCACCTTTCAAATAAAAAAAATAGATTCACTCGAAAGTTATGAGATAACAAACATAAAAAAACATACAGAAGAATTGAGAATCTCCTCCTTTTTTGATTTACATACATATATACAAAACATAAGAATAACAATTATATGTAACTTTATAAAAACATTACTTATATTTAAAAACAAATTAAAATACTTCCTAACTGTATCTCAAACGTTTATTTTAACACTTTATTAATGATGTAATTTATGTTAGTTATTATGTTATTTGTTTACATAATAAATAACATTTATATATATATGTGTATAAATGTAGCTGTGGGTTTTAAAATATATTTATGTATAATATAAATAAAAGTGTATGTAAATCATTGTTTGCAATATTTTCCCACCGATTCGTGTCCGCCTTAGTTTTCACTGGGTGTTTGGCTGAAAATCAGCGCTGTGCTACATGTTTTTTTTTTTTTATGACGAACTACACAGATTGGCCAGAGAAGCTGGCCTTGACTGCTTCACCGGATTGAGAGGTGGCATACCTCTTAGGTCGATTAGCCTGAACCTCTATCGCTAGTAACTCGACACAAGGGTCCCCCCGGTGAGGGGTAACCTCGGCTTGGGCGGTTACTATGTTACGCGTAAGCATGCCGATCCGAGGGCGCCCGAGAGGGCCGAACCACGACTCGGTCGGTTGCTATTTCACGGATAATCTAAGAGAAATTGAATGTTCAAAAGCTAAACTAACTTTGAGTGCCACTTCGGGAAGCGTTGGCGCTGGGAGAAGAAGTGGCCGAAGAAACTCCAGCAACGCTCCTAACATCTAAGGGATGGGGCCTGCCCATAAAATAGCGGTAACGCGCAAGGATTATTCGCAACCTCCGATGGTCGCGAATGGACGCTTTGTGGATTTGTAGAGATCAATGTGCTACATGTGTGAGCACAGTTAATACTGAGCAAACCGCTTTTCGGCACAAGGTCAATTTTGTTCTTTTTTTTTAATTTTTCACAATTTTATTTACTTTTGTTTGTAGTTTTTTGTCTTGTTTTTACCTGTTGTTTCTGTGTTCTTGTGTCGAATAAATGTTTATTCTATTCTATATATAAATAAATGGATATCTCTCTTTCTCTCAGACGAGAGGCAGTACATTTATATTTCTCATTTTAGCCACAAATGGAGCAGACGTGGAGTCACTATATAGCGGCGTCCATACTGAACCAACCGAATACGTTCGTGATTGCGGATCTGCTGCCAGCGCAGTGGTATCAAGTTAAAATCGTAGCAGAGAATTCAGCGGGGATCTCTACTTCGCAGTACTCGTATGCGACTACAAATGTCCTGGGAGGTAAGCATGTAATGGAAGCTTGTGTCTACCATAAATATTGTTTACTTGCCAGCAATAAAACTCTGGATGGAAACTCGCAATATTTACGTCAAGCAACAATAACATTTAAGAGTGAAATAAAAACAGACTTCATCCATTCATAAAAATAAATGATATTGATGAGTGTCTGTTTGTAATAATGTAATAAATAATGTAATAAAATACATGCATATGAATTCTTTTTCGTTACACATATATTTATATATATATAAAAGGAAAGTGTGTAGGTATGTTCCATAAAGGCTCCGAAATGGCTGCACCGATTTTAATGGAACTTTCAGGGAATCTTCAGATTGACCTGGCGAGTAATCCTGTAAAGTTTGGTGACGATCGGAGTACTCCTCCTTTTGAACTATCAAACAAGCCATATGTCGTACTTTTATTTCTGACATTAACTTGAGCCCGATATGTTTTTGTATAAATGATAAGAATGATATTGTACTTACTAATATGTACATAGGTGTAGGTAATGATCTTCACCCGCTTGAGAAGAGAATAGAAGAGAATGAATACGAAGAGAAATGAATAATTTAATATATTGTGAGAGTTGACTTAAATATTTAATAGTGTAAGTTTATTGTTTAAATAAAATAAAGCAAAATCTTGCCCGGCGAAGCGGGCTGGGTACGCTAGTATCAACATATATTTTTTTACAATTTTTGACTGTCTGTTTGATCCGTGTAATCTCTGGAAACACTAGACCCAACTTGACCGTACTTACACTAGCAGATAGCTCATGTAATAAGGAGTAACATAGGCAACTTATATTTTAGAAATTTTTTACAATATAATTATTTATCGCGGGTAACACCGCGGGGCGCAGCTTGTGTTGAATAAAGCGTGCTACTACTGACTGTAAGGCGTTAACACTAACATTCGTGTTTAGCACACATTTGATTGGACGTCAGTTTTGTATTTAATCGCAAACATATAGTTATTGCCTATATATGTCCCATTGTTGTGCACATGCCTTCTCAGCCCAGCCCTAATTCGGATTGGCAGACTTCACATGTCTTATAAAATCTTATTTTTTATTATTTTTTAATAAAAAATCAAGGTTAATCCGCATTTAAAATCGCAACGGACAATTTCATTGGACCGGAAATGGAACTCGGATTACTAGCGTACTGTCTGAGCTACCGCCAGTACATTGAGCACATCATATAATTAGCTACCATAGTGGAAATATTTCTCTAACTCTATCTTCCTTGTCATTGGTCACATCGCTGTGTCGGATATTTCATCTTGGGACATCTTGCACTGTCTTATGTCTCGACACATCACTCTTCCACGTAGTCTTGGATCGTCGGGGAGTTATTACAATTTGTCTATACAAACGATTGATTTAATTCTATCTTTATTTTCAGAATCAATTGGTCCTCCATCCGACTACATCGACATAAACATGCTGGTCATCATTTGCAGTTCAATTCTATTAATGATTTGTTCGTTGACCTGCGTTTACATTTTAGTAAAGAGACATAAGTAAGTAACAACATTAATAAACTATATACTTATTAATTTGTATACGGTAACGAGTATTGTGAATCCACATTATATGCGTGATGAAAAATCTTTTTGTATCTAGGCGAGCGTTTTATTGTTAAATAAATATCTATCGTAAAGTCTCCCACATGAACAAATTTTTATCAAAAAGTTACGATAAAAATTTCTAACATCTCTTTTACTAACCGACGCGCTAGTTTCCTTGTCTTACCGAAAGTTAGAACGAATTACGGAAAATGATCGATTTGTTTTGAAGGACCACAACTGTACAATAAAATACCCGCACACGTCAAAAGGGTGTACACATTTAGCGCATTCCAAATGCAATTTGCTAAATTCCTCAACGATAGCTAATCGTCTCCAAGCAAATGAATACGTGACTCCTTCTTATTAACCTAACCTAATCTATATATTTATCAGTTTCGGCATATTTTTGTATGTAAAAAATAACAAACACATTCACACACACACACATAACACGTAACAATTATATATCTATATTCCTTCTTTTAAATATTTATGTACTTTCTCCTTCTCTCTCCAATAGTTTTAAAAGTTTTGTGCACATCCGTGGGGTTTAGGCCTGGTGATCCACCACACAGGTTTGTTCCTAGTTTGGACACCAGTTGTAATTTAAGTAAGTTGTTATTTGAAATTATTGTGGGACAATATAAATGTTTGTTTGTTTGTTTGCTTCTTTCGTGTGATAGCGAACTTATTGTATTATAACATAAGTTATTTATTGTTCTCATGTAAGTGACCTGTAACGTCTAAAGTGAGAATAAAGTTTCTAATACCTAATAAAAATGTTGAAATAACGAATAGTAACTTTTTAAATTACTCGCCACTTAAGATACAGTTTACAGTATGGTGTGTCATAGTCAGATGACTTAACTTTCTTCCGAATATTGAAAGATTAGTCATAACATTTTTTTATGTTATTATAACATATCTGGTGTTAATTGTACTTATTGTTCCAATTAAAAAATATCCGTCACCAAAACTAACCTATTTGTCGTTATAGTACTTAATAATATCGCTCATGGTCTGATTTTATCACAAAAAATACTTAAATCAAAAAAATATATAGATATAGATTTATTTCATAATTTTTTTGGATGCTGTCATATTGTCAACACCCGCTAACCGTTCAACGTTGAAAAGAAAAGGGACGCATTGTATATATAGATACACAGCGGGTCGAGATAGCATCACGTCCCCGGCCGTGTAGTTCTGAGCTCGTAGAATAAGGCTACGGTATCCCGTGTCTGTCGTAGAAGGCGACTAAAAGCGGTCTCGGGTTCACTGGGTGACAAGGGACCTTTGTCGTCCGCCAAAATGGACACGGGAAGAATGCGACATCGGTTGGCCCATGTCGCCTTGCACTTGAAGATTTGCCCCCCGTCAAAAAAAACGCGTCCCGCCCCGCCCGCTGTGTTGAACCTTTAGCATGCTGGTAACGCGAACCCATAAGATGTTTCTCTACCAAAAAGTGATCAACGTGGCAAAAGAAGTTTTCACTTCGAAAAATAATCAAAGAGATTTTATATTTATTTCAGCCATCACAGATTAACAGAGTACCGCAACTCTCTGACAGCGGAATGCAAATCAGAGCGCAGCAACGTGACAGCGAACACGCCGCAAAGCGCACCCAGTGACGTCAACAACAGGGTGTATAGCACCCCGGTGCATCTCACCGCGGGGACCAAACACGGTATGTTATATAACCCTTCAAGTGGCAAAATCCAGCTCCGGGAATAAAAAAAATACCTTTCGTTGCCGATATCCTAGGATACCCATGGCAGGTTAAAACTGCAATTTTTTGTGTGGATTTAAGTTCTTTTTTCTTATTAGTCATAACGTAAATTATGTCTATGTTTTTAAAAAAGAACAAAATTCCAAGTTAATTATTCTCCAAATGCTATTAAAAAAAGATTTACTCCCGGAGCGTAGATTATGCCACACGCGCTGTTTATTTTGGCGGGCATGAACGGGTGCTTGCCACTCAAAAATAATCAAAATGGCGACTGCCGCACTAGGGGATAAAAATGTATGCGGCCAAAACAATAGCGCAAATCGGATTCCTGAAGGAAATAAATTTTTTATTCGGTAAATTAGTGGAAATGAAACATTGAATGCGTAAAGATAGCTATTTGAAGTCTTGATAATCTTCCGATAAAAGCTGCCGATGAAGTAGTGGTTTGAACCTCTCGTGCGCCCTAGAGTCGTGATTGGAGTGACCGTCCAAGTCACAGAGTCTGCTTTTCAAATACAACAGACAAAAAAGACAATTGTCTTTAAGGGTCTTTGTTGTGAACATCCCTCAAACCCAAACGAAGCGATTTGCTTCGTCTTTCATTCTTCGTACAGCAAAGGACTGGAATAGTTTGCCCGCGTCTGTCTTTCCTTCCGATTACAATGTGGGTATTTTCAAGAGTAGAGTGAGTAGGCATTTACTAAGCTAGTGCGCCTTACCATCCAGGACTGCATTTCCACTTAACATCAGGTGGGATCGTAGTCAAGCACTTGCTTAGAAATTATTAAAAAAAAGAAAAAAGGGAAGAACGATTACACCTACACTTAGCTGGTACACTTTAACGTCGCCTTCTTCTCTACTGAACATCAGCTAAGGTCCAGAACTCATTTAAAATTAAAATTAATAACATAAAATTAGTATGTATTTGTGCGAGAAGATACTTAAAAAGAAAAACTTAAATACAAGCAACTAATAACTTATAGATTTTTAATTTTTCAGAGCTATATGAAATAAGTCCATATGCTCAATTTGCGATCGGCTTCCGGACATTCGGACACGTTGATAACCAAGAAATACCCAGTAGAATACATATACCGGGAAACAGCAAGTCAAGATACGACAGTGGTGAGCTAAATACTTAATTTATAGTATATTGTAAATAGTATGTCTTTTTATTAGCTTCGCCAGGCTAGATTTTGCTTTATTTTATTTAAACAATAAACTTGCATCATTAAATATTTAATTTAACTCTCACAACATATTAAATTATTCATTTCTCTCCGTATTCATTCTCTTCTAATCTTTCCTCGAGCGGATGAATTACCTACACCCATGTACATATCAGAAAATACAATATTATTCTTAACATTTAGGGATTTGACTCCATTGTACTTTAATTTGATTCATAATGACATAAATATACACATACGGTTGGCATCCAGTCTTTGGGTACGTTTTGAGTTCTCTCGGTAGCTCGCCATGAAGATTCTTTGTCAAGCTTTTCTTGAAGCCGTGATTCACGCTCTTCTTCAGTTTCTATATTTCTTCTTATATATATTCTGTTACGATTTTTCTACTTATATTTATATATTTGCATCGCATGTGTCATTACAAATTTGTGTTATCAAACAATAGAATATCATCATAGTAAATAAAAGTTGTATTTGACAGTTCAAAAAGAGGAGCGCTCCGATCGTCACCAAACTTGACAGAATTACTCGCCAGGTCAATTTGAAGTTTAATTGAAATCGGTCCAGCCGTTTCGGAGCCTATACTGAACAAATACACTCACATTCTCTTTCATATAGATAGATAATAATTCTCATTCAATTTCAGAAACAAGTTTTCAAATGAGATCAGAGTCGGAGGAAAGTGATTGTGTTTCGAGAACTACGACACTTAAGAGTGTACCAAGAAGTATGTGAATAAGTATAATAATACATAATCAAACAAGAATTTACGAGTAGAAATAAAAACCGACTTCAAATCGAATCAAACGTTAAACGCTACTACGCGCGGACACCCTCTTTGTATTTCTGAATTTCTTCCCTCGTCTTCTCTGACGTATCCTCAGAACTGAGGGTCGTGACCACCAAGAAAGCTGCTCCCAACCAGCACTCCCCACTCTTTTCTATTTTGGCCCATGTGTTGGATTTTTTTTGTGTTGGATTCTGAAGAAACAAACTCTCCTCAAATCACTCTTAAAGTTCAACCTAACCAAAAAATAAATTATCGCATCGCGGTTTGCTCGTGGACGCCATTGTCAGAATTGGTCGAAATTAAAATGTGACTACATGTGAAACACTAGCTTTCAACCCACAAAAGTATCACCAAAATATGTCTAAAGTTATGAGGTAACAAACATACCTTCTCTTTTTAGAAGTCGATTAAAAGTGACAAAAATCACTATCGGTTTATAAATAACAGCGCTAAGAGTACACTACTACCAGCTCCTCCTTTTTGAAGTCGGTTAAGCATATAGTAACTGAATACATTATCTAAATCCTTTGTCACTTTTCCAGAAACATGCAGGATACCACATCACAGGTAGCTGAAGGTAATCGCCGTTCAAATTAGTTATGAATAATTTAATTTCTTATTCAATGTATTTTGTATCCAATATAAGTTTTAATTCAGTTATATTATACGTTATCACTTGAGGGGCTTTGAGGCCCGTGAGGCTGTCTCGTGAGTCTTATAACATTTTAGCTGTGTATATTATATTCTTAATGCACATATTCAAATTGTTTAATACGAATACTTTATGATGAATAACTAACGAATATTAGCATTATTTGAAATGTTTTTATTGGTTGTGATACTTTTAAGTTCATTTGTTATCATCTTGACCATGTAAAATAGTTGAGACATATAAAATAGTTGATCAATGGTATATTATTTTTAATAAGACTTCAATAATTGATGCATAACTTTGATGTGTATACGATAATCCTGCTCCTTACGTCGTCTTCCTCATTGCTGAGGGTCGCGACCTCCACGAATTATGTGGCAGATGATTGCTCTCCTCCTGCTGCGGTTTTTAGCGGTGTGTAATGCCTCATGCACTCTCTTTTTGGTGTTGTTGCTGATATGGTCTGTCCAACGCAAAGGGCTCCTCTATCTTAGTCGTTGACCAGGAGTGTTTCCAGTGTATCGTTTTTCCTGACTGTGTGTATGTGACCGAAGATTTCAAAAACCCTACGGAGACAGACTCTTGACAGCCTGACGGTGACTCCCACTTCTTGGAGAATTGACACATCTGTGCGGTGAGCTCTCCAAGGTACTCGTAACATTCTCCCCCAGCACCACATCTCAAATGCGTCAATACGAGATCTGTGTGCCGTCTTGATAGTCCTAGTTTCTGCACGGTATTATATCCTGTGGGACGGAACGATCGATATTTGTTTGGCATGCAGCACTGAAGAGTCACTGAGGAATATTTCCGGTTGTTCGCATCTAGCCAAAGTCACTTGCACAGACATAACCTCGTAGCCAGAATTATTCACCAGCAACTCGCTTTTTGATATGGTCTTGTTGAGTCCGAAGTGCCACACTTTAAGTATAAGTATCCACCACGCGACCTTTGTGCAGATCTTGTAAGACATGTAGATTTGCAACAGCTCTTAAAACTGCAACAAATGATTTCGTCAGTGCCGACAACGGAGATCGAATTAGGGTTGTTAGCGTTATGCAGCGTACGGCTCGGCTATGGCTCTTAGAGTACTCAGCATGAATCTCTATACTAAGCTACTTGACGCAAGAGAGAAAAGAATTCAAGAATAAACAAAGAATTCAATAATAAAAGAATGGACAGTCAAGACTCAACTGACGAGAGAGTTAAATAGTTAGGTCTCAGACCGTATGTTACTAACTTCAAAGCTATTCTTCAAATCATTATTGAAGTATGAATCATTGAAGTGAAAACTTCTTTAGCATCGTTGAGCACTTTTTGTTGGGAGAAAAATGGGTTTGCGTCACTGACATGCTAATATTTATACATTGTCATAATCTTGTACAGTCCGTTATATATTAGGATAATATATAAACCATATAAACATGTATATAATTGTTTCTCGGAGTGTCAATAGATGTGAAAACCAAATTGACGTTGATAAAAGTTAAGTTAAAGTTACAGCCTTTATACATATGTACATATCTTTATACATATATAATACATATGTCCCACTGTTGGGTGCAGGCCTTCTCTGTAAAGAGAGTACAAGGGCATAGTTCACCACGCGGTCCTAGTGCGGATTGGCAGACTTCACATGCCTTAGAAATTTTTTCTAAGACATGTAGGTTTCCTCGCGATGTTTTTCCTTCACCGCCGAACGCGTGGTTGATCAACACATAAAATTCCAACAACAAATTTATTGGTGCCGGCACCGGGGATCGAACTCGGGTTGCTAGCGTACTATGCAACTTTTTTTTTTATTGACGGGGAGGAAATCTTCAGAAAGATACCCCGCCTTCTGGGGAAGGTGGCGGTTATGTGGGTTCTTACCCACTAAAACCTCCCCGGTGGCCCTTTCCTCGGTGCATGACGAGGGGCTCCGGGATCTCCAGTGGAACGCACCGGAGCCCCTCTGCACTGTGCACAAGGAGAGCACGTCCCGTGGGGAGGTTACTCCCTCCCCTGTGCCCTCACAGCGCAAGGCGACACGGGCCAGCCGATGTCGCCTTCTTCCGGGGTCCACTTTGGTGGACGACTCAGGCCCCCACCCTTGTCGCCCAGTGAATCCGAGGCCCCTTTTAGTCGCCTTCTACGACAGGCAGGGGATATCGTAGTCTTATTCTTGAGAGCCCAGAACTACAACCTGTGCCAACCGCCCGGACAACTACCACGGCTCCTTGACGTTGATAATTTTAGTTTAAACATTATGAAATTTCAAATTTTAATACTAAAATTCTATGTTGTAAGTTTTCACGTCTACCGACATGGCCCTATGACTGCCAAATTTCTTTTTATTGTTTTATAAATACAAAATGACTATGCATTTACAAATAAATCTTTAATCTTAACAAGTCGTTCTTATAACATTTATGATTAAATTTTATTTTATACTATAGTAATTACTATTTTTGAAATTAATGTGACAATCGTAATTTTAGCTTCTGCAATTATGGTAGAGAAATTTTTTAATATAACTCTTTATCTTCAAAAAGACTGATTGTTTAATTTTTTTTTTGTATATCATTCAATGGTGTAAATCCACGATTTACTAGATGTAAAAATTTCTTATGTAAGAATAAATGTTAGAAATTACGTCGTCGTTTTATTCATGCACCATTTTTTATGATGTTACATGATATTGAGAAATTCGTCCATTTGTCGCGCACAGACTTTTTGCAAATTTAAGACTGATATCGTTTTCTCCTGATTGCCAGTTTCACACCAAATAATGAAATGAGACCACAGTGAAAGCCCCAGTTTTCAAATGTAAAAAGAATCATCAAAATCGGTTCACCCAGTCGAAAGTTATGAAATACAGATGAAATACAGAACGCACATATATACAGGCATAAAAAAATAGTCGAATTAAGAACCTTCTTTTTTGAAGTAAATTAAAAATAATATTAGGAAATTACTGTCAGTACAGAATAATCAGTCAAAGAGACTATCGGGGGTCTTAAACAGCATATCGCTATCTCTGTGCGGAACGCGCAAGATGTGTGACAGAGAAAATCACCTCTCGCTCACTCTCTTTGTAAATAACTATTAATCAGTGTCCCTTCCGGATTGGTCGACAAACTTAGTTTCTAATTAGTGCCAGTAAGGACGTAGCACATAAGTTTGTTAAATAGTAAGAAATTAGAAACTAAGTTTGTCTTGTGTCTTCCCACAAGACTGACGTTATCCATGACTCGGACTACGGATTGGTCTGTGTATGGCTTCAGTTGTCTCTGTCCATGACCGAATGTATGTCGGGTGTAGCGCGCTTAAATGAAAGCGACTTTGAGTGAAAAGTAGTTGTAAAGTGTATGCATTGAAGTGATAAATTGACGTTCCCGAGAGTACTTGTGATATTTGTCTTTGAACAGTGGAACACGTTGAAGTTCTGCTGTATTGCTAGTTGGAGCTGTAATTCTGAACTACGGGAGAGATACGTAAGTTATTATTGTTATTATTGTATATAGAAATGAAATTCAACCAGAACAAAGGGGAAACCTATCACGTCGCCGGTCTCAAGCCTGTATAAAAGATGACGCAAATCTGCTCTACTTCGAATAACCATTGGTTGAAAATGTTAATGTACCCACATTCTACCCAACATGCGGTCATGTTACTAATGATTAATCTACCCTATTTACTTAAACCACTCAGGTCTATCAATCCAGATCCATATTGTGAGCTAGCAACACATGGCACTCAGCGATTGTTATGTTTAATAACTACTTCCGATGATATCTCAGTGATTTACCTGAACCTTATTGTATCTTTAATTCATAAGTAAAGTTAGTTGATCATCTCATTAACTTGGCATTGTAGATCATCATAATCTAACTTCTAATATATTTTGTTTACAAATTGTGAGACGCGTTACGGTATTCGTTAAAATAATTCCTTGTACAACGTTACGAGTGTATTAGTTATTGGACTATTTCATACCACAAGACCTAAAAGTTATTGATCTTTAATTAAATTCTCAATCGTCTACATCTCCGACGAATAAATAAATATGGCCCTTTACCCGACGAGCCTTGGGAAAATGATTGCAATGATTGTTTACATACAAAAACTAAGAGTGACTGTTTGTTAACATAAAGGTTCTATGTGAATGTATATACGGTACATATACCAAAATAACTTTTTTTACAAGTTTTGTCCATCTGTTTGTTCCGGCTAACCTCTGGAACAGCTGGGCTAATTTTAATGTAATTAGGAGTAAAATAGGTTACTATTATTGTTTAGCGAAGCGAGCTAGTTCATCTAGTCAATAATATAAAAATTACAAATGATTTAATTTTCCAAACCAACGCGCTTCGTGGAGTTTTCATATAAAACTGTTGAAAACTATCAAAGAGTTCCCGTGTGCAGTCGATCGGTAAATTGTTATCGAACTTTCTCCCGGAATTAGTCTGAAGTAATTTGTGTAACACGTTTGTTATAGAGGCATAGCTTTAAAGTTCATGTACGGATTTAGAGCGAGAAGTTACTGTCAAATTACTTCACCAAATCATCTGGTATTTAACATACGCCTTTTGACGGGGAAATCTTCACAAAGATACCCCGCCTTCTGGGGGAAGACGGTGGTTATGTGGGGATCTTACCCACTAAAACCTCCCAAGTGGCCCTTTCCTCGGTGCATGACGAGGTTGTCCGGGATCTCACGTGGAACGCACCGGAGCCCCTCTGCACTGTGCTCAAGGAGAGCACGTCCCGGGGCGAGGTTACTCCCTCCCCTCCTGTCTCGCAGTGCAAGGCGACACGGGCCAGCCGATGTCGCCTTCTTCCCGGGTCCACTTGGTGGACGACGCAGGCCCCCACCCTTGTCGCCCACTGAACCCGAGGCCCCTTTTAGTCGCCTTGTACGACAGACAGGGGATACCGTAGTCTTAATTAACATACACCTTGTCTAACTATTACAGTGATGGTCGACCACAGACCTTCGTTATGTAGCGAGTCGCTTGCCACGTTGTTAATTTATTTTAGAGTACTGCATAACGTATGTATTACCTTTAATAATAATGTAATGTAAATTAAACAATTTGTTATGGATATCAGGACGGCGCCACACCTATTATACGTCATTACTAGAACCGGTATTGGTACAGCGCGCCGTCCGCCCACCACAAATATTAGCTAATGCACTTTGCATAAAAAAACAGTGCGAAAACGAACAGTGCATGTCGTTCACGCTCTTGGGCCTCAACGCTTAACGCTTTTGCTGACTGTATACCTAGTGCCGTATATTATTAGTGCCTTCCCTAAATATATATATAACTTTATTGTATACCTAAATATATATAAATCAAACACGAAGAAAATTACATAACCAATATACATTTTACGTTTTCATTGAACAATGGGCGACCTTATCGCTAAAAGCGACCTCTTTCTTGTAGGGTTGTGTAATGTTTATTTCTAATGCATATTACATAAAAATATTACCTTTCTGCCGTGGTAGCTCGGTGTAGGGCAGTCACTTCGTTCTAACGCTAGGTGGTGAAATAAAACGTGAGGAAACCTGCATTATATTAGGTGCATACATGTGAAATTGGCGTTTTGCCGTACTGGCCACTTTGATCTCAATTATCTCGTCTTTGGTTAGGAATTCTATTTTCAAAATTATACAGCTATTTACTCATGCATTTGTTTTTAAAACCGTAATTCAAATGATTTTCCTTTTTGGTTTATTCTTTGCGTCACTTATCAGCTCTTGCAAATCATGGTGGAAAAGCTAGCTGCTAAACAACCGAGTCAATCGCCGTAAGCTCACTCTGCTTCAGGACAACGCTAGACTTCATACTGCACAACAGACAGTTACCAAAATAGAAGAGCTTCAATTGGAATGTTTAAGACATTCACCGTACTCCCCGAACATTGCTCCAACAGAATTTTTTTCAAAATTTGGATAACTTCTTGCAAGGGGAAAAATTCAACTCCGATGCGGCAGCTTTGCAATGCGCCTTCAAAGATTTTATTGATTCCCGTCCGAAAGTTTTTTTTTAAATGGATCAATGAATTACCTTTGACATGGCAAAAGTACATAAATATGAACATACTTTGATTAAATGAATATATTATATTTTGAAAAAATCGACCTTAGATTACTCTCTCATATACAAATAAATAAATAACATGAAAGCACTGTAGTAACTGTACAGGTAGCACTTATTAACAAAACAAAGGAAACATATTAAGTACATTAAAAAAGAGCATAGACACAAGTGTGTGTTTGCGCTATAATATGTGTTAATGTAATTTACATAAATTACATAAATTAGCATAGACCGAATGTCATCTTTTGCAATAAAAATTCTCTCCGAATTCTTTCCGCAAAGGGAGAGCAGTGATGTGTAAAATTGGATCCCCCCATCTATTTAAATCGATGATCCAATTTAGGTAAAGTATCTCAGTCGTTTTTGTATCTTCCTTTTTCTTTTTGGTACGTGATCTTCGGATTCAGATAAAAATGTTACGGCGTTTGATCACAACCTCTTTATACGATACTGGAAACAAGATTTATAAGGGGATGTTATTGGTTATTTATTACTTTTTAACGATTTTTTTTTAATGAAAGACAATAGCGAAAGCTTTCTCTGTCTACGCCAACGGTTATAAGGTAGTAAGAGCTTATTGTTTTTGGTCGGGTCACGAGTGGGGTCGTGGCGATCCATTCGCGATCCTAAAGCGAAGTTCTTCTGAAGTATTTGGACTATTTTTATATGTATACATACATATATATTTCTATATACAAATATGTAAAAATAATAATATTTATTTATTTTTTAATTTTGGATTTTGTATTTTAATTTGTACTAAACCTCCATAGTGAAATCTATGGAGGTTTGTTGGGATATAATTGAAAAGAAGTAGAACTTATGTCAAATAGAAATAGACTAGATGTCATGATTTAATTAATAAAACATACTTTCGCAAAAACTCTATATTTCCTTGAAATGTAGAGCAACACATAGTTATTCTTGTTTTTTATTGGTATTCCGTTTACGTCTTATATATATATAACCAAATATTACATTAAATAATAACATAATCAATAGGTAATACATACGGATAGTTAACCTCAATTATATTGGAGAACTTGAAAAAGTACATAGGCACAATTGTCCTGTCATATTTTTTATAACGCGCCTAAAAGTATAACCTCAAAAATAAATACATAAATAAAGAAAATCTACTCACTAAGCATGTAAGTGAAGCTCCCAGTCTAGCAATGTTTAAAAATAGGTTGAAGTCATGGCTGGTTGAGAGGGCATTTTATAGTGAGAAGGAATTAACAAATGAAATTACAAATTAAAATCATTTTATTTCTTCGATGTTCTATTTTTCATTATTTTTTTTCTATCTAATGTAATTTGTAATACTAATAATTTGTAATAATTTATAGTAAATAATTGACTTGTAATTTATTATGTTACCAATAAAATCTGAATCTGAATCTGAAATACAGGATTACTGAGATACATAAATACTTGTATATTTGTTACTCTGTTATTTGGGATGGAGACAAATACAATAAATGGCACTCGATTTATAAGTGACAGTGCCAAACCAGAATTTGTTTTATATATATATTTGTAATAATGTACAATTTATTAATAATTTGATTAACTTGATATTTATTGTACAACAAGTATATTCACGAGAAAAAACATAAATCGAATCAAAAGTTAAACACTATCACGTGCGGACGCCCTTTTTGTTTTTCCGAATTATCGTAGAAATATTAAGAAATAGAAATAAACAGAACCTAACTTTTACACACAACATCAAACTACTCTTAAAGTACATCCAATAAAAATGAATCATCAAATTCATTCGACGTGATATTGAGTTATTCGTCCATTTATCGCGGACATACGTAATGCAAATTAAAGATTTATTTGATTATCTCATCGATGTCATTGAAGAAGACAAGAATTGGATTGAAATGAGACTACATGGTAAGCATCAGCTTTCAAACGAAAAATCATCAAAATCGATTCAACCGGTCGTGTTATGAGTTTACAAACATAACGACGAATTGAGAACCTCTTTTATCTATTATCTATTTGAAGTCAATTGATAAAGTATATTCATTCTTTCCTTCCTTGTTAGGTATGCACCGAGGCACCAATCGATTGTACAATACTGAAAACTTTCAGGGTCGAATCCAGGACAAGTTTCAAACTACAATAATATAAAGTTGAATGCTGGAATTGTGTACGTTCGTTCCGTTTGATTTTACCTTTGTTTAAATTCGAGTATATTGTGTGTTGAATTTCGTCTTCAATCTAATTTTAAAAATGCGAACGTTGCGATGTTTGTAGCTTAATCACGCTAGTACGGCTAAACAGATCTGTATTAAATTTGGTTCAGGTATAGATTATAGTCTAGAATAGCACATAGGCTTTTTATTTAACTGACTTCAAAAAAGGAGGTTATTGATCAAATACCTACTATAAGTACATTCTTCTTATGTTTGGTATAATTTCTGCGATTTGTTTAATATTTGGTAGTCTTTCAAAATAACCTAGGCTCGGCTCCTTTATCTTTAAAAGTCTCTATCTATAAATATGTACCTAATCATAAATGGGAATGTTATAATTGTAGGTTTTGTGGAATGAAATAGTCCAATAACTAGTACAGTCGCTTTATTGAGACAGCGTAACGTACAAAGAATTATTTTAACGAATACTGTGACAACTGCGCGTCCTCGTTAAAGATACAATAAGGTTCAGGTTATATATATATATATATATATATATATATATATATATATATATATATATATATATATATATATATATATATATATATATATATATATATATATATATATATATATATATATATATATATATATATATATATATATATATATATATATATATATATATATATATATATATATATATATATATATATATATATATATATATATATATATATATATATATATATATATATATATATATATATATATATATATATATATATATATATATATATATATATATATATATATATATATATATATATATATATATATATATATATATATATATATATATATATATATATATATATATATATATATATATATATATATATATATATATATATATATATATATATATATATATATATATATATATATATATATATATATATATATATATATATATATATATATATATATATATATATATATATATATATATATATATATATATATATATATATATATATATATATATATATATATATATATATATATATATATATATATATATATATATATATATATATATATATATATATATATATATATATATATATATATATATATATATATATATATATATATATATATATATATATATATATATATATATATATATATATATATATATATATATATATATATATATATATATATATATATATATATATATATATATATATATATATATATATATATATATATATATATATATATATATATATATATATATATATATATATATATATATATATATATATATATATATATATATATATATATATATATATATATATATATATATATATATATATATATATATATATATATATATATATATATATATATATATATATATATATATATATATATATATATATATATATATATATATATATATATATATATATATATATATATATATATATATATATATATATATATATATATATATATATATATATATATATATATATATATATATATATATATATATATATATATATATATATATATATATATATATATATATATATATATATATATATATATATATATATATATATATATATATATATATATATATATATATATATATATATATATATATATATATATATATATATATATATATATATATATATATATATATATATATATATATATATATATATATATATATATATATATATATATATATATATATATATATATATATATATATATATATATATATATATATATATATATATATATATATATATATATATATATATATATATATATATATATATATATATATATATATATATATATATATATATATATATATATATATATATATATATATATATATATATATATATATATATATATATATATATATATATATATATATATATATATATATATATATATATATATATATATATATATATATATATATATATATATATATATATATATATATATATATATATATATATATATATATATATATATATATATTTGTAATAATGTACAATTTATTTAATAATTGATTATTAATAATTTGATTAACTTGTTATTTATTGTACAACAAGTATATTCACGAGAAAAAACATAAATCGAATCCAAAGTTAAACACTATCACGTGCGGACGCCCTCTTTGTTTTTCCGAATTATCGTAGAAATATTACGAAATAGAAATAAACAGAACCTAACTTTCACACACAACATCAAACTACTCTTAAAGTACATCCTTTCCAATAAAAATGAATCATCAAATTCATTCGACGTGATATTGAGTTATTCGTCCATTTATCGCAGACATACGTAATGCAAATTAAAGATTTATTTGATTATCTCATCGATGTCATTGAAGAAGACAAGAATTGGATTGAAATGAGACTACGTGGTAAGCACCAGCTTTCAAACAAAAAATCATCAAAATCGATTCAACCAGTCGTGTTATGAGTTTACAAACATAACGACGAATTGAGAACCTCTTTTTTTGAAGTCAATTGATAAAGTATATTCATTCTTTCCTTCCTTGTTCCTCCATATTGTCCACTATATGTATCTTATCAAACAATCTGCTATCATATAGCCAACATTGGGAGTGCAACTATAGCTAAAACAAATAGGTATGCACCGAGGCACCAATCGATTGTACAATACCGAAAACTTTCAGGGTCGAATCCAGGACAAGTTTCAAACTACAATAATATAAAGTTGAATGCTGAGCATCCAGACAAACCTGGGATAGGTTTTTGGGATGCGCTTTATTGTGTAAATTTTATTTGTTAAAAGGATTAAATAAATTAAATAAATATATATATAGCTAACTATTCTGTACCGAGTTTATTCAATTTCAACAAATGTTTGGCACAAACCTAATTCTAATCGTTTGCAAACTTTAACATAAAATCGGGATAACCTAAGTTAACCTAACGGGACACCTTGTGAAATAGAAGCAAATATTTAAATAACAACTGTTGAAAAAAACATCATCAACTAAAGCTAGACAACGTAGCTCTTCAAAATCTGATCACACCACTAGATAAATAGTTTATAAGCTTGACGATTACTAATCCGTGAAATAGCAACCGACCGAGTCGTGGTTTGGCCCTCTCGGGCACCCTCGGATCGGAATGCCTACGCGTAACACAGTAACCGTCCAAGCCGAGGTTACCCCCCACCGGGGGACCCTTGTGTCGAGTTACTATCAATAGAGGTTCAGGCTAAGCGACCTAAGAGCTGTGCCACCTCTCAATTCGGTGAAGCAGTCAAGACCAGCCTCTCTGGTCAATCTGTGTAGTTCGTCTTAAACGTCGTACCTTTATTATTTAATTTATTAAATATATTATTATATTAATATTATATATTATTATATTTTTAATATCATTTATTAAATTCGATATTCCACGCGTCCGAACGAAGCGATTTGAGTCATCGTTCATCGTGCGTACAGCAAAGGAGTGTAACAAGTTGCCGGCGTCAGTCTTTCCCTATAAGCACGACGTGTGAGCCTTCAAGAGTAGAGTGAATAGGCACTTACTAAAGTAGTGCGTACCATCTTTCGACTGTATCACCACTTAACACCAGGTGGTATCGTGTACAAGCAGTAGTTTATAACCATAAAAAAAATTAACTCATTATTCAACTAATAATTATATTTCGTTGTAAGGTTAATTTTTAATACCGAGAGTATTGTTGATTATTTAACGATTTTTCGCTTGTATCAAATATGATTATTTTTAATCTATTTGCTCTCAAATCAGGTTGGCTGTTGTAGACAATTATTTGTTTGATAAATACAATTTCAAACAAATATATATTTTTATTAATATATATATGATATCTTATCCAAAGTGCAATACGACTATTAAAGATGGGTGAGTTTTATTAGCTATTATTTGGAAAACTTGTGATACTTATAAATAATTTAAATAATAAAATAATAACTTTACTATTAGAAAAATGGTTAGGCTGGGAATATAATGTTTAACGAGAATAGATAAAGGTATGACTCGGTAGTTGAGGAAAAAGAGACGAGGAAACTGTTTGGTGGATAATAACAGAGTCAAAGAGAAGAGAGCATTAGACATAGACATAGACATTTATTTATTGGCATCATAATACAAAAACACATCACAGACTGAATATAACACACATTAAAAAGAATGAAAAATAGACAAAACACAGTTAAAGTTACACGGACAAATAATACAAAACATATGATGCCAATATCGGACATCGTCTCAGCATATGCTGTCACAAGGATGCGACATTACATACATAAGACAAGCATCTCTCAGTAAGAGGGGGCTTGGACGGATTCTATGTTGCTTTTACACGGATAAAAGATAAACTAACTTTAAGTGCCACTTAAGCAAGCGTTGGCGTTGGGAGAAGAAGTGGACGAAGGAACTAACGTACTTATTATTCGCAGACCGCATTTTAGCATAGACCCAAGGACTATAATCAATACGTTTATTAATAATATCGTCGTTTTAATAATAACGTCTACTAATAATTATCGAACAGAAGGAAAAGAACGAAAATAAAGAACACAGAGAGAGAGACAGACAAGACACATTAAAATAAGGGTTACGTAGGTCAAAAACAAACATCGATAATAGGCTGCAAGGTGGGAATATTGATGTGGTGGAGGAGGAGGGTTTTAGTCCGTGAGAGTCGGACAATCCTCGCTCTAATTTCTCCTTTTAACCGCGATAGATTTCTTGAACTGATTTTTGTGTTGTTATCTCATGTCTTAGGGACGGGTTGTTCGTGTAATGAAACTTGGTGCAGTATTATGTCAAGGTTACAATCGTCCGCTGTAGAAAGAAGAAATAGCAGACGCAGATGTGGCACAAATAAAAGACCCAAGTGTTTGAAATTCAGACGCCGTGCTCATAAAGGGGTAAATAAAATCAACACAGTAAATTTTCTTTATCATCGATTGACAGTGATTATGTAAGTGATATAAATATACAGAGTTTCATTAAGCTGTAAACAAGTGCGGAGAAAATCACGCTAGAGCCAAAACGCCAAAAACGCACGCTTGAGTAAGCTGGTGAATGCGTTACGAAAAGTGTGATCTAGCGAGATGAATGGAAGTTGAGAAAGAGACATTTTTGAAGCTAGAACTAGAGTTACGTTTCGATTGGAATATTACTGTAGGGGCAAAAGAGAGGTGCCACACATTTTCTTTCTCCCTCTCTCATAACATGTTTCGCATATCTAAGTGTGCGCGCCCATTTTGTGCATTTATTATACAGGGAATTAGGAGACCACTTCCGAAAACGAAGACAGGCGATAGTACTAATTACACCGTTGATGATGGGACGGGAAAAAAATCGATCCTGATTTAAAAAAAAACATTTTTTTAAATGTAAATTATTGAAAAGTATATAATTTTAGTAGCATTATTTACACTCCATCATGTTAGTATAGCTAAATGAAACGATAGTTTTATAAAAAATACATTATACACATACATACATATTACTTTATTAAAAAAAAAACAACAGTGAAACACAAACACCTTTGTGTATTATTGCTGTTTCTAATCATTCGTCTCATTCTGTTCTTTAAACAAATGTTTATCAGAATCGTTTTTTTTCGTCCCATCATCAAAGGTGAAGCGTCAATAGCCTAATGGTTTAGGGTACAGGTCTGCGAATCGTGAACTATCTTATAGCACCAGCTTAAGCTTAGTTGGAATGGTTAACAAGAATCTTAGTATTATTTATGAAAAAAAATGCTAGTTTTCTTTAAAAAAATCACGTCAATAGTATCGTCTGTCTTAGTTTTCGGGCGCGGTCTCCTAATATATATATAAACATATATAAATAATATAAAGCTAAAGAAAATTTACTAGAGCCGTGTGCAACATCAACAACAAGAAGTACATTATTTTAATTATTACATCAGATATAAGTAAAAAAACACGAAGTATATTTTACCTGTCTCATTAGTGCTCATTATGATACCTCGTAAAGACTTGTCATTGCTATGCTGATTTTAAATTGAATACTAAAAATGGAACCAAATGACAATTTTACCTTCACGTCTCCATTATTTTTTCTTTCTCCCTAATCAGATTTCGTTTTTTTTTAACTTTATTCCTTAGACTTAATCTGCATGAGTGAGTTTTCTTTTATCAATATACTAGCCTTATTTTATATTATTAAACACACATTATAATAAGTAATAATCAAATGTCTAAGCAGTTTGGCTTAGTCACTTATTCGGTTGCTGTTTCACGAATAATCTAAGGGACATTCAAAAACAAAACTAACTTTGAGCGCCACTTCCGGAAGCGTAAAAAAGTTCGTATCCCAACTAGTTTATACCGATGAATTGCCATATTTCGGGTTTTTCAACCGACTTCAAATAATAAGGATGGCATCAATTCTAATGATTCTTTTGTAATTTGAAATCTGGTCAAGTGTCCCATTTAAATTTGGTCCAGTGCTGACAGTGACATCCATGAGATAACCATATGTCTTAAATTTCCGTTATGTGCGCGACAAATGGTCGAATAACTCAATATCACACCAACCGATTGACTATGATTCATTTTTTATTGGAAACATCATTGGGTACATCCTGTACTTTAATGGTAGTTTGATGAGAGTTCGGTTAATTTCTGATTTATTCTATTATGTAATAGTCCTATTCAATTTGGTATCGGTTCTTGCATTTACCCGCGATGTAAAAAAATGTTGCCACTTGCTAATGCGTGTATAATGCGTGGAAGAAACTTACAAAAAAAACATATAGTAATCATTTAGATGGTATCGATGGACTTTGGAATTCTGCTGTGATGTGCGGCAATGGAAATCGGTACCTGGCATGATTCCGAACAATTCCCTAGAACACTGTCGCGATAGAGAATATAAAGAAATCCGACATTTCTTCAGAGACCTAGAGGTTCAAGTCTACATCATGATAAATGTGAATTACGAAGATTTTATTTACAGATATGTCATTGCAAATCTAAATGCATGGATGAAGCTTCCACCAACGTTCGATCAGATGTTGGACAAATATTACACGAGACAAACCGCACAAAACAATGTCAAATTCACGTGTGCAAATCACACGGTGAGCCGCCCAAGTGCTGTTCACAGAAGAAGCTGGAAAATAAAAACATCTGCCGGTTTACAGTCGACGCTTATTTCAATTGAAATCATTAAACACAATATCTTCTTACTATTTTATGAAATAAAAAATATTTAATCTTTAGATATATCTACATCTATGTAGTAATTTAACAATTTATTGTTACATATATTATGATTGATTTCTTAATTTGTTGATTTGTATATATTTTTTATATATCCTCGTAAAATCTTATGAAATATATAAAATATATTATATTAGGTGTATATTTTATAAGAATTACATTTACACTATATATACGGTTTTTTTTTCTAAGTATTAACGAAGAAACTAAAAATAAATAACAGAATAAAATACAACATATTAATATTTTATATTTCGTGTTCTTGGTCGCCTCACTATTGTCAGCGTGGTCGTGGCATAGCACCCGATTTTGATTCCTACCGTCTGGTCCAATCCAGGTCCGAAGTCTCCGGGGATGATTGAAATTGACTATTTGCAATCACTAAGTCGTTATCTGCTGCAAATTGTGTAAATCTCTCTCCTCTTTCATTCCTCACGCCCAGGCCGAGTCTACATAGGTACTAAGCTGGTTTGCATCCTCTGCTGGGAATTTTGTCTATAGTAGGTTCAAGGTGTCGTCCTAGAAGTTCTCTATAAGCTCGCCACCTGCCGAGGTCGTAGGGGCGTAATAATATATATTTATTTATGTATTATTTTTCTTAAGCTAGCAGCCATTCCTTTAACACTTTGTCTCTACACAACCCCAAGGTACACTGGCACTTATTGCCATCTGCCATTAAGTCCAGTCCGCCTTTTTGTACACTTAAAGTTAAAGTTACAGCCTTTATATATATAATATATCTGTCCCACCGTTGGGCGCAGGCCTTCTCTGTAAAGATAGTATAAGGGCATAGTCCGTCACGCATCCCTAGTTCGGATTGACAGACTTCACATGCCTTAGAAACATTTTCTAAGACATGTAGGTTTCCTCACGATGTTTTCCTTCACCGCCAAGCGCGTTGTAAATCAGCACATAAAATTGCTACTGCAAATTAATTGGTGCCGGCACCGGGGATCGAACTCAGGTTGCTAGGGTACTACGCAACATGAGCCAACCGCCCGGACATTAAGCTACCACGGCTCAGACACGGCTGTACACTTATTAATGTGCAAATAAAGAAAATGAAATCATTTAAATATGTTTGTACTAATTTAATCTTTACCATGTGCTCCAGTGGTGAAGGGAAATATTGCGAGGAAAGCTGCACGCATTAGATAATTTTCTAGCACAAATGAAGTGCGACGTAATATAAACTATTTTTCTTTGAACAAAAGAATGATTGCGAATAGCTATTTTTTAGAATTTTAAAGCAAGTGCTTGACCGCGATCCCACCTAATACTTAGTGAAAATGCAGTCCTAACAAGGCGCACTAGCTTAGTAAATGCTTATTCACTCTACTCTTGAAAACACCCATATTGTAATCGGAAAGAAACACAGTCGTGGATTGATTTGTAATGAAGTCGGTTTTCATTTTTACTCGTAAATATACTTGAGTGCCTCTCTGCTCTAGATTAGTGACCACATTGACCTACTAAAAGGATATTATAGAATGTGACAAAGTATATCGAAGTATTGAATCCGAGACCAGTGATTCGGAAACCAGTTGTCCAGCTCATTAACCGGCGCGTCGAAACGGAAACGTTATATCTTAATAAGTATCAAAATCTACGCCATAACAAGCGTTAAATGTGTAATAAAACTTAATTAACGTATAACAGCGCTTGCTGCGACGCTCCTGCCGCTTTAACGAGGTGATCAAAGTTCTGGCGTTTCGTTTCACACACAAGCTAGTTAGATTATATCCGCAAACAAGCTGTATCCTTTCTAAGATCCTTAGAGAGTTCAGTATTATTAACCGACTTGAGAATACGATAAGATTTTCAACTTGTCTGTATTATTTTTATGTCCTTTTTTTGGAAAGCGCTTGGTAGCCAATAGGGATTTCACGCTGGAGCGAACAATTTTTCTAAAAATGAAATAAATAGACGTGCCAAAAAGAACTTGTGTTAGTTTGTTTGAGCAGTTAGTGTGTGGGCTTTCTTTGTGAGGACAAAACACAACAACGTCTCAAAGCTTTTCTGGAATTACTTGTTGGATCCGTAATGCTGAACAACAACTGAGCCACGTAAGTTATTTATTATTGTCACCCCTTATACTCCTATACTCCTTTGTTGTGTTGACTTAGCGTAAAGATACGTCACCCACTTGTTGTTTTAACTCTGCCTTAGCAATAGGGGAACCTATTATGCTGCCGGTCCCAAGCCCGGATAAAAGAGGAGAGACACAAATTAACTAATTTTCACTGTCTACATTGAAAAATAACCATTAGATGATTCCTTTCAACATGAGGTACAGATTTATTCGTCTTTTTTTTGTTGACGGGGGGAAATCTTCAAAGAGATACTCCGCCTTCTAGGGGGAAGGCGCGGTTATGTGGGGTTCCTACCCAATAAAACCCCCCCGGTGACCCTTTCTTGTTGCATAGTGATGGGCTCCGGGATTTCCAGTGGAACGCACCGGAGCCCTGGTTCCTCTTTAGACGACGGCAAAGACTCCATTTGTCGCCCAATGAACCCGAGGCCCCGTTTGATCGCTGTCTACGACATGCAGGGGATACCGTAGACGTATTCTAGGAGCCCTGAACACTCGTAGAAAAAGGTACAGGTCTATTCCAAAGAAACCTTTAAACCTTACATATATTACTATAACCTTACATGGTTCATGTCACAGTACATATCTGTTCTGACATATATATTAATAGATATCATACGTCTAATGTTTGGTCCGTCTGTTTGATTTGATGTAGAGTCGGTTTTTGTTTTCAATCGTAACTATACATGTGTGAATACACAGAAACAGTGGCCCCTTCTAGTACAATACACTGGCTTCAGGCCAAACCGCGCTGTACGAAGCGTTTAGCACAAAACAAATAATTGTTTCACTTCCCTTTGCATCTACAATATGAGATTTTAATAAAATTTCCCTGAAATGTAATGAGAAATATTTTTTGTACATACTAGGGTATTACATTCATTCCACAAACTTTTTGTGGGAAGTCATTTTGCAGGCTACTAGACTGTTGAATGCCCTTCCTAAGTCGACCAGACTTGCTAAGTCTCTACTAGCTTTTAAAAATCTGTTAACGCGGCATTATCAATCAATATCGTCGGAACGATGATATATATATATATATATATATATCATCGTATATATATGTATATATATATATATATAAAAGGTTGTCAAATATCTCCCTTCCGCCTTTTGTCTTTTGAATTTCGCGGCGATGTACAAAGCGCTACAGAGCTCGTATCTAGCAATACTATACATAATTTGAAAGGTCTTGACATAACCTACAAAACGACGCTATGCATAAATAGTTTGGATATTGCGTTCAACAGTTATAGACGTGTAAACAAGAAGTTCACTAACGCCGAAATTTTAAATATTTGACAACCTATATATATATATATATATATATATAGCATATCTTATATCATATATATATATATATATATATATATATATATAGCATATCTTTGTATCGATATTTACCGATGATTATTTATAATCTGTGTAGTTTAGTTATAATATTTTTATATGTATGACATTATCCTATTTTGTTCGTACATTAATATACATTCACACATAAATATAATTACGAAAAAACATGATTTACAATAAAAAAATCGGTCATCCTTAACATTTAATACAAAAATCAAGACTCGTATGTCACACTCTTAATAACAAATAATTAGGTTAGTAACAGTCACATATTTATTAATTCTTATTCACCGTCTTGTGAAAATCCAGTCTACTAGCTATGCCTGAACTAAGCCCACCTCTTTCCCATTGTCGCGTAAAAACAGCAGACGCAAACAAACATCCCTAATGCGCTATAGAACAGTTCTCTTAATGCGGACGTATTGCACACTTAGGTTCTGAGATACTAGCGTACCCAGCCCTAGCTAGATTTAACTTTATTTCATTTAAATAATAAACTTACACCATTAAATATTTAAGTCAACTCTCACAATATATTAAATTATTCATTTCTCTCCGTATTCATTCTCTTCTCGAGCGGGTAAAGATCATTACCTACACCTATGTACATATCAGTAAACACAAAATCATACTTTTCATTTAGGGATTAATTATGCTTCATTATACTTCAGTATACTCTATTATATACTTCATAATGACAAATATACACAACAAATGTGTCAATACAAATTTGGGTTAAACAACCATAGAATATCATCATAGTAAATAAAAGCAATATTTAACAGTTCAAAAAGAGGAGTGCTCCGATCGTCAGCAAACTGATAACTCGCCAGTTCAATCTGAAGATTTCCTGGAAGTTTAATAGAAATCGGTGCAGCCGTATAGGAGCCTATATGGTACATACTCACACTTTCTCTTTTATATATAGATATATAGATAGCTTAACAAAATTACATAAGCAGAAACTACACTAATTATAACACATATTTGATTGATGCAAATTCAGTCGCTTTGAAACTAGATCGCTGGTAAGATGTGACGTTAATTGTCTATCTTGTGTTCGGTATTCGCATATTAAATGTACATATGAGTCAAGTATTAACTTGCTTATGAGACGTATTTGAGATCACGTTTTCATGGTAAGAAGAAGAGAGAATGCAAGTATATTTCAAAGTTAAAAAAAATCCTAAAAGGAACTAAAACTTACAATAAATCTAAGTGACGTTAAAGACTTCAATGCACGGATGCAATCATGTATTTCCAAGATCATCATCACAATTATTTAACTGTTCGACATGAGCTTTTTTTTACGCGGGGCAATTCTTTTTACGGATCATCTTCCGGAACCCTGGGTGGGCCCGGAGGGATATGTGGGAATCGGTCTGGGCGACCCCTACCCACTACCCTACCAAACCTTCCGCGAATGCCATCAGCCGTTATAAGTGGAGTGCCCGGATCTGTCAGCGACAGGGCACCCTAACGACCGGTGGGTCCCGGCAAAGACCGGACTTCTTCCTCTAAAGGGGACTTCTCCGGCAATTAGAGAAGTCCCGACGACGCCGAAGCATTAGTGGGGCCAAGTACCCATCCTGGCCCCGCTTCGGATTATGGAGGCAGCGAGAAGAGGCGTTGGTATCGCCACCTGCGCACCCAGACTCGCTGCCTGCGGTTACATGACCTTACCCCAGCGATTCCCAATCTTTTGAATACAAAAAACGAGTGTAAAGAAGCTTTACTTCAGTCGTGTGGTTTAGACCAAGCTTCTTTAGTTACATCTATACGTTGTATATATGTGTAATATATACACAAAATATAATATGTACACGATTGTTTAAAACGCACGATTTTTAAAAATGCGCCCGTACTGTGTCTTAGATCAGACTTTTCGTAAGTATTCATCAGCCTACTCCTCAGTTCAAACGTGCGTAAAGAAGTTTCACTTCAAAAACTCATATACTTGGTATATTGGTAGGGAACAATGACACGGGGATATTACATTTATAACCAGCCCGTAATTGAAAACTATTTGTTTATTTTTTTCTAAAATAAAAGTAGCCCAATTTACTTCTTCCCAGTCCCGAAGTCCAGTCCGAAAGTCCCGTCAAAATCGGGCCAGCCTTTCCAGAGATTAGCGGAAACAAACAGGTAGATAGACAGACAAAAATTGTAAAATAAAATATTTTGATATATATACCGTACCATATATAAATTCATATGCGTATAGTAATTAATTAATTTATTTTAATGTTAGAAACAGACACTCCAAATCTATTTGTACGTTGTCTAAACGTTATTGTCGCATCGCATTGGTTTCGGTATATTCCTATTTCGCCAATTTCGTCTTTTATGTTTCCCGTTTAACCGTTTAATTTTAAAGCGGTATGCAGATGCGGTCATTGGGAATTCGTCGCTCGACCGTGTCAGTTAGATAACGCGCCGTAACGTTCCAGTCGTGGTCTGTTCGAACGCGGTCAGATTCCAATAGAGCCGACATTTTAGTTAGTAATATAAAATAATTCCATGATAAGACACATAGCAACTATATAAAACAATAATGAAAATACGACGTATTGATTTAAAAAAAATTGAACCTGTTTTAACCGATTTGAAAAAGATGGTTCACAATTCATCTGCATTGTAAACCGACTTCAAAATAGGAGGAGATTCTCAATTCGTTTGTATGTCTGTCTTTTTTATGTCTATTACCTTGCGACTGGCTGGGTTAACCGATTTCGATGATTTTTTTATTGTAACTAAAACATAAAAAAAATTACATACCACTTCAAAGGTAGTTTGATGAGAATTTGGTTAAGTTCTGATCAATTCAATTCCGTAATATTGCTACCATAATTCCGAAATACAAGAAAGCGTCCGCGTGTAATAACCATTAAAGTTTGATTAGATTTGAAGTCGAGTTGTATTTACTCGTAAATATACTTGTTTTAGTATGTGCAAAAATTGTGATTCAGAATTTATTTTCGTTGGAAAGAATCTGCTCTCATTACGTTCCATATTTAATTTGTTGGAATAGAACATTAGATTAAGGAGATATAGGATAATGCTCTGATGATCTCGTAAAGGCCGCAGAACGTAGCTGGACACATTCTTACAACCTGTCCTTTTGGAAATTGTTGGGAGAGGCCTATGATGGTGATTAAGAACTGTGTCGTGTATTTTTCAAATCATATATCAGTATTCGGGTTTTAGTTTTTGAACGTATATTTAATATTACATGTATATTAAATGAGAGAGTGTAAACAAACTCGATAGATCGGACCGACGTGGCGGCGTATGTATCGATATCGTTTCCAATATCATCGCTTCAGCGTACGTGTTAGATAACGTAGGTCTGCAGTTGTAAGCTCGTCTAATGGCTGCCAAAATACCTACGTAAATTTTCCTCTCATAGTTCGCGTATGGAAATTCTCTTATTGAATTTCATATCAGTTTTCATTTTAAACGTTACATTGATGTTGAGATTTTTTATAAACCATGCCAGTACATTCTTGTTTATTTAGTTAAGTGGAAATGCAGTCCTCGATGGTAAGGCACGCTAGCTTAGTAAAGTTATTTACTAATTATATTAATATATAATATTTTATTATATTACTCTTAAAAACACCCACGTTATAATCAGAGGGAAAAACAGACGGGTAAACTATTCCAATCCTGTACCAATGATGAAAGACGAAACAAAGAAGTAAGTCTATATATACTTTTAAGAAAATATTAAAAAAGCATGTCATAAATAAATAACAGAAGTTAGAATGAAATAATAAAAATAAATTAAAATTGTCTATGTAATATAATACTAATAATTAAAACGCTCATAGTACGACACATCTAGTATGGCCGCAGCACACCTATTCTCTAAATAATACCGTAACCGTACCCGTAACACCATAAACACGAACACCGTCTTTAATAATATTTATTTACAAAATGTAGTCAGCCTTAATCACTTTGCAATTTCCAATAACCCACAATTCAAAACAAAATGTTGATATTGTTCCTGGATATTTTAAACCTATTATTATTTAATAAACATATTATTGTAACGCTTAGCCTAAAATTGTATATTTGTGTATTTTCCTTAAGTAAGTGAATTTTTTATAATTCTTATTAAGAAAATAAAATTCTCTCAAACCGTAAGAGTTTCTCTTCTCGATCCAGCAGTGCATCTTGAAGTCCAACGATGGAACAGGGATAGGATTTTGAAGACAAAATTAATAAACAATTAGCCGAGATTCCAAATTTATTTCGTTTCGTTTAGATCAAAGTTCAATGCCATTAGAATATATTTTATTAGCTTTTATTATACAAAATGTATCCAAAAAAGTTTATAAAAATATGTATAATAATTATAATAAATATTGGCTGGTAAATATTGGCTTACACAGCAGTACGTATATCAGCATGCAAAAAGCTGCCGTACTAAATACGTGTCAAATTGTCCGGAAGTTCTTGCAGGATGAATCCGCTAACTTAGACAACCCTCAAAATAAAACCCACTTGGCGTAGGCCCGTGGTTTACATTAAAACCGAAACTCTCTAATTTCGAGAAGGAGAAAATCTCAACAAAAAAAAATGTATAATAATTAATACATCAATATGGTTGGCGTAGGACCTTTGATTTCAAACATATACAAGTATACTTATGATTAATAACAAAAACTGACGTCAAATCGAATCAAACGCTACTACGCGCGGACGCCTATTTTGTATTTCTGAATTATCGTAGGAATAATAAATCAAACTTGATCAGAAACTAACCAAACTTTCATCAAACCACTCTTGGATATCTTTCCCGACAAAAATGAATCATTGAAATCTGTTGGCATGATATTGAGTTATTCGTCCATTTGAGGCGCACGTACTTGATGCAAATTTAACACTTATGGTTTTCTCATGGATGCCATTGTCAGAATTGGACCAAATGTTTTAGAGAGCCTACTAATTTAATCAAATTTAATATAATATAAAGCTGATGGACATACACAAACACAAATTTACACACACACACAAATTTATAAAATATTGTTTTCATTTGTTATGCTCATATTTTATTGTGCTTTTCAAATGGGTAGAAGATTCTGACCCCTGAAACACAGGTCCAATTGAACCTAGCTCAGGAGTCAGGGACTTCATATTTCTTTGTTTAAACATTTTCTTTGGTGACTAATAAAGATTTATTATTATGGTGTTTACAACATTGTTGTATCTCATCTTTTTCGAGGGTGAAAATGTAGGTACGGGCCGAAGCCAAGTACTTGTAAAAGAATTATATAAAATTAGATAGGGTCAGAATTAAGGAATTTACGTGTGAGACGGCATGTATTGAGGATCACGGCTTTTTGTAACTGCAAGTATGTTATTATGTTATGTTATTATTATTTTTTTACTTATTTTGAATCATTAGGTTAAGTTTTTATAATATTTATATAAAAAGTAAAATACACAAAAATATCATACAAAATACAAAAACATTATAAAAACCTAACCTAGTGTGTGCCACCGGCAACGAAGCAGGGCTCAAGCAACCGGCGGTTAGGGCGACATAGAGAGAAACCTCCTGACGATGCGTGCCGTGTCCAGGAGTACTGCCTTCTGTATCTGACCCTTGATCCAGCCATCTAGCGAAAGTCTCTTAAGATGTTGTTCGAGACTTTTCGCTATGAGACCGTTTGCAGAAACGACTATCGGGACAATGATCGTCGAATCCACATCCCACATGGCGTGAGCCAAGTCGAGGTACTTAGTTAATTTTTCCGTTTCGGCCTTCACAAGGTTCACGTCATGCGTTATGGTAATGTTGACGAACACTGCCTGTCGCGTTGACCGATCTGTCAGCACAATATCAGGCTTATTGGCAACAATAGTCCTGTCTGTGATGACAGATCGATCCCAATAGAGCGTTGCATGACCATTTTCGAGAACTGGCGCTGATGTGTATTTATAGTACGGCACCTCGGACTCCACAAGACCATATCGAAGAGCAATTTGCTGGTGAATAATTCTGGCTACGAGATTATGTCTGTGCAAGTACTCATCATTAGCTAGATGAGAACAACCGGAAATAATATGCCTGAGTGTTTCTCCGGGACGGCGGCATACCCGACAAATGTCGTCCGTTCCGTCCCTCAGGATATATTTCCTATATTATTATTATTATTATTAGAGATTTTCAATGAGAGACTACACGGAAAGCTACCAGCTTTCAATTAAAAAGAATTATACAATTGGTTCCCCCAGTTGAATGATAAAAAATAAAAAAATACGGACGAATCCTCCCTTCGAAGTTGGTTGAAAAGGGGACACTTATTAATTGTATGGAAGAATGATTGCTGATTGCGATATTGTGGATTTTCACATGTTACAACATAAGACTATGAAAATACTCCTTAACAACATTGAGTACGAATGTTAAATAAATTTGTAAAACTTTAAAACTGATAGTACTAGCAATAAGAGACCACCATCTTTCGACTATATCACCACTTAACATCAGGTGGGATCGTGGTCAAGCATTAGTTCATACCCCATAAAAAAAGAGAGCGCGTCGCTCACTCCTATAATAGTTATTTATATTAAAAAGCGTAAAGCCAGTATGTACTACGTAAGAAATACAATGTTTATATGAACAATAAGAAATGAGTATATTAGAAACTATGCAACTTTAAACGGGTATCTGGTAAGAAAGCACAACGTGACCTGTACGCTGCAGATGTGTACTCCTGCATTGTGAGGGGGACAATGAAAGTCGTATGCACAAGCACACTCCTTGTTTTGTTGCAATATAAACGTAGTTCCTTTTGTAAAGAACAACTCAGCTTTATTTACTACCGTATCTATAACACGACCTTAAAAATTAAATGATAAATAAAGGTCTATTAAGCGTTAAACGAAGGACGATATTTTTAGGTTGTCTGCGTTACGGCAAATAGATCAGAGTGTCTGAGGGAAGTGGAACATTAACACATAATTTATTTTAAAGTTTCATCCTATAGTCCTAGGACACAGAGGCTTACCGAAGCAGTTTAACTGGGTTTGAGAAATGGCAGAGCTCCAAGGTCGGATAGGCTAAACCGTTATTGGGAGCAACACGGCACAAGGCCCAAGAGGGTATTTATTTATTTATTCTTTATTTGCACACAATACAAAAAAAAAGGTACAAAGAGGCGGACTTAATGCCAGTAGGCATTCTTTGCCAGTTTACCTTGGGGTTGTGAAGAGACAAAGTAACGGGTGCAAGCTATATGAGAAAATAATAAATAAAAGAAAACTATAATAAATGCATGCATATTTAATATACATACCTACTTACAAATAAATTAAATATATAAACATAATAATTACATATAATAATAAATAGATATAAATAAATAATTATAGATGGATAGGGACAGCAATTGACAAACTATTCCTATCTAGGCTTGGACCGTAGATTTTAAGGTTTTATCACATGTTTTAGCTAGCAACACACGGCGACCAGTGATTGTTATGCATAATAACTACTTCCAATGATATCTTAGTGATTTACCTGAACCTTATTGTATCTTTAATTCATAAGTTAATTTAGTTGATTATCAAATTAAGTTGGAATTGTGAACAATAACTTAATTTTATTAGTTTGTAATCTCACTTCTAATTTTGTATACAGATTATAAGAACACGCCATCGGACGGAATTGCGTTACAATAATTCCGAATATAGCGACTGTTTTTTTTATGACGAACTACACAGATTGGCCAGAGAAGCTGGCCTTGACTGCTTCACCGGATTGAGATGTGGCATAGCTCTTAGGTCGCTTAGCCTGAACCTCTATTAAGCGACTGTATTAGACTATTTAATTCCACATGACCTAAAAGTTTCTACACATGCTAAACTACACTTAGAGAATCTAAAAGCTTTTAAAAGACTTCGTAATATCGTTTACCATTGAATGTCTAATGCCATGTATTACATACAATAACAAATAGAGCTGGGTTACAACGAACAGTAATTATATCGCTATTTGATGTGCTCAATATCGGATAATTTATTTATTTAACTCATGTTTTTTTTTAAGTACCAGCTTACAAATGAAAAGATAATCATCCAAATCTGGTCACCCAGTCCAAAAGTTATTAGGTAATAAATAAAAAAAAACATACAGACGAATTGAGAACCACATCTAAATAAAGATGGAGAGAAAAATAACTTTTGAAGTCGGTTGAAAACAACAAAAATTTTTTTTCACAAATATTACTAAGATTCTTGTGGTAGGAGATGGTTCACGCCAATACTCTAATGGTGGATACCGACGACCTTACGATTCGCAGAACGCACCCTAAACCATTAAACTTTGTTTTTTTTTTGTATGCGGAATTTACGGAATCCTTTTTACGGACCATCCTCCGAAACTCTGGGTGGGCCCGGAAGGACGTGTGGGAATCGGTCTGGGCGACCCCTACCCAGCAAACCTTCCGCGAATGCCATCGGCCGTTTTAATTGGAGTGCCCCGGATCTGTCAACCAAACCCATAACTGAGTGTGAGCAACAGGGCACCCTAACGACCGGCCGGTCCCGGCAAAGACCGGACTTCTTTCTCTAAAGGGAACTTCTCCGGCAATTAGAGAAGTCCCGACGACGCCGAAGTATTAGTGGGGCCAGGTACCCAGCCAGGCCCTGCTACGGATTAGGTGGCAGCGAGAGGAGGCGTTGGTATCGCCTCCTGCGCACCCCGACTCGCCGCCTGCGGAGGGAGGAAGCCCCTGGGCTATCCTGCCTGACCCGCTCGTCGGCCTCCTTCCGGGACATGACTGTTTTGCAGAAGGAGGCCACTGCCTGGTGGCAGGTGCCAGATCGTGACGCCGCGCCGCCCATCTTGAGCACACCAAACCATTACACTGATTACATAGCATTAATTAGTAAATAACCATCGACACTTGTTTTTTAAAGATGATTTGAATAAGTTATATGAACATTTGGTAAGGAGACAATTGAAGTCATAAAGGAAAACGTTTCGTTTAAATTTCTATGTCCGCATTAATTGTTTCAAAAATATCCTTACCGTTTGTTGAATATTAAAGATTTACACTTAGGCATCGCATTAATTCACTAGACGTCCCAAAGCCAATTTTACAACCCTAGCTCGGAGTTAAGTACAATAAAATTTAAATTACCTTTTGAAGTTGAGTTTCACGTGGAGAGGGATGTACAAATGAAAACTTTCTATGTAATTAAGACTTATAACATTTAACAAGTCTCGAAACGGTTATATACTTGATTATATATTTAAACTTTGGAATTGTATATAACTAATATTTTTAAATATTCCCGACCCTTAGTTAGCCTTAGTTAAAACTACCCTTGAAGTACATCCTATCCAATAATAAATCATAGAAATCTGTTGGCGTGATTTTGAGTTATTCGTTCATTTGTAATTGTGTTCATTATTTCATTCGCCGTGCACATACTTAACTCAAATTTAAGACTTATATGGTTTTCTCATCAATGCCTGCTGTGATGTGTAATTATAAAAATCTGTTCACCTAGTCCAAAGTTCTGAGGTAACAGACATAAAATACCATACAGTCGAATTCAGACCATCCTTTTAGAAGTCGGTTAAAACATTTTGACGTCTTTAAAGTCTCAGTCTAAATCAGCTTGGTGAGAACAGAACAACGAAAACTGTCTGTCTCTGTCTATTCTTTTTTTTACGGGGAATCCTTTTTACGGACCATCCTATGAAACCCTGGGTGGGCCCGGATTTATGTGTGGAAATCGGTATGGGCGACCCCTACCCACTAAACCTTTCGCAAATCAAACGTTATAATTCGAGAGATGTTTTCTCTGAGAAGTCTCAGTTGGGATAGTCATTTCTCCACTAAGGATTTCGGAACTTTGAAATTAGCTAGAAAATCAGATTCAATATATTTATCTTTCCGGTAAAAAGTAGATACGCTGGCAACAAGCCAGACATTACTCTCACAAAAGTCCATGCATGTTAAAAGCTGTTTTGGCAACGTTTCCCGTAATTAAATATCAATTTGGACAAAATTTCATTCGAACATAACGTCGGTGACCTAAGTAAAAAGTGAGACTTCCGAATTCTATTTGCCTTGTTACATTTATTTAAAACATAGGCTATTAAGAATTCAAATAGAATACCAATTGTATGTGAGTTTTTTGTTTGATTCTAACAAGTATATTTACGAAAAAAAAAAAACGACTTCAAATCTGACTTCGCTTTTTCGTATTCGCTTAATAGTAGGATTATTACAAAATAGAATTAATCAGAACCTAACCAAACTCTCATTAAACTACCTTCGAAGTAAATCCTTTCCTATAAAAAATGAATCATCGAAATCGGTTGGCGTGATATTGAGTTATTCGTCTATTTGTCGTGTACGTACATAATAGATGTCTAAGAAATGGTTTTCTCATGAATGCCATTGTCAGAACTGAAACCAAATTGATATGGGACCACACTAGCTTACAAATAAAAAAGAATCCTCAAACTCATTTCACCCAGTCGAAAGCCTTATAGGAAACAAAAAGAAAAAAAACACACATAGACGAATTGAGAACCCCCAACTTGTTGAAGTCGGTTAAAGTGGCGTGTAGCATTAAAACGCATATTAGTTTGTTTCTTATATACAATATCTTGATTGCAATGCTTAAATCGGCATACAAGGCAAAAATGACAATTTTTTTTTAATTTATTTCAAATAAAATTTTACAGTAAAAGAATATAATAGGTTGTCAAATATCTCCCTTCCGCCTTTTTGTCTTTTGAATTTCGCGGCTATGTACAAAGCGCTACAGAGCTCGTATCTAGCAATACTATACATAATTTGAAAGGTCTTGACATAACCTACAAAACGACGTGTATAGACGTGTAAACATGGAGTTCACTAACGCCGAAATTCGCGGCTTGGCCACTGTTTGGGACGATTCACCGGCCTTCGACCACGACCGTTTTCGCTTGATATTGTCGTATGTGATCCATTTTTCGTCGCCAGTCACCATCCGCTTCAAGAATGGGTCGAGTTCGTTCCGTTTCAGCAGCATATCGCAGGCGTTGATTCGGTCCAGAAGGTTTTGCGTCAAATCATGCGGCACCCAAACATCAAGCTTTTTTGTATCCAGCCTTCTGCAGATGGTTTAAAATGGTTTGGTGACTAACTCCCATCTCCTGGGCGATGTCACGAGATGCCACATGCCGGTCTAACTCGATGTAGTCCATGATTTGATCGGTATTTGTGGTTACAGGTCTTCCGCCGGCTGGCTTATCGATGGTGTCGTTTTCACCGGCTCTGAATCGTCGAAACCATTTTTCACCACCATTAATCTCACGGAACGTTTCTCTAGCGGATTTGCCTTTAACGAAGGAAAACTTTAAAATAGCGCGAATTTCGGCGTTAGTGAACTCCATGTTTACACGTCTATAACTGTTGAACGCAATATCCAAACTAATTATGCATAGCGTCGTTTTGTAGGTTATGTCAAGACCTTTCAAATTATGTATAGTATTGCTAGATACGAGCTCTGTAGCGCTTTGTACATAGCCGCGAAATTCAAAAGACAAAAAGGCGGAAGGGAGATATTTGACAACCTATTATAAACCGCAATGGTTTGTCACTAGCGCCAAAGTGTCCGTCTTGCGTTCCTAAATAACTTTTTAATATACTCTCAATGTTTTTGTGAGTTATACAATTCCTAATATCTGAGGGTAGTTCATTAATTAATCTAGGCACGATGTATCTTGCCGTGCGCTCGCCGTACACATTTTTTGCGCCTATCGTATTAAACTGGTTTGACTATATCGACTGTATGCATATAGAATGTTCCATTTTGGTTAAAAATTTTTCATTAAAGAAATATTCTTTTAACATGATGTATTTTATTTTTGTATAAATAGGTAAGATATTACAGTGTTTAAAAAGTTTTTTTTCGTCGTTATAAAATTGTTCTTTAATTTTAGGTGGTATAATTTTTTTCAGTATTTTAAGTTGTAGTCTGTATATTTGTTCGAGGTATGATTTATATGTACGGCCGTAACTATGTAATCCATATTGTACATAGGATTCCGCCAGGGCGTGATATAGCATTAGCTTAACATTAAATGGTATACGGTCTTTTAAAACTGTAATATTTGCTAGAAAACATCTTAATTTGTTGCAGACGTTATTAAATATTCTGGTTTCGATGTTTCTCCCGATTAATTATTATTTACTAATTATATTTGCTAGTCAAAGTCCAGTTAAAATTTGTCCAGCCGTTCCAGAGGATAAACAGATGGACAAAAATTGTAATAAACGTTTTTTTTGGTAAATGTACCGTATATCGATTCATATCCTATTCATTTATATACGTAAGAATAGTCCTCAAATTTGACACACTATAAACTTCAACTAAAATGGCTTCAAATTTTAGGATTTTAATTGAAGCTGCACGTAGCAAATGTCTAAATGTGGTCCATTTGTATTCCGCACAGCTGTTCACAGAAGTATGGCCGCTACTATTACTGTAACTGGTATGGCATGTATGTAGAGGCACGCGTAAATATCACTGCATAGTGCCTAAGTGGTATTACCGATCGGATGGTTGCGGGTTCAATTCCCAGTCGGTTTGTATTTGAGTTTACGTACAAAAAATCGCTTGCAGCGCCCACGCAGTGCACGTCGCTTTCTTCCCCGATCCACTTTAACGGACGACAAAGGGTGGGGCCCTTGTCGCTCCGTAAGCCCGAGACCCCTTTTAGTCACCTTTTACAGACAGGCAGGGGATACCGTAGCCTTATTCTACGAGCCAAGAACTATAGTTTTTCAAAATTTGTAATTTCCTACGATAATTCGGAAATACAATAACGTTTGATTCGACTTGAAGGCTGTTTTTGTTTACCAAACCTAGAAAGACTTAACTCAATTTGAAAGCTTGATTATGAATTAAATTAAACTTACTGTACTACTAAAACAAGGAAGTTTGTTATCACCCTCCGTAGGGTTCTCGATGTCAAGGTTTAGTGTAATCACGAAGGATGCAGCATACTCGTTATGTAATGGTGGTAGAAGCACCAGGTGTGCTCTTTTCCTGTCTTAGCTGTGAGAGACGGTCCTACGTCCGTGGAGGGGAAGGACATTCCAGGACGAAGCCGCAAACCATCGTAAGTATTCCTTAACCCTTGTAAATAAAAGAAGCCTTTGTACCCATTAATTTCTTAATGTTACCAACAGAAAATTATCTTCAAAGACCCCCGACATTCTCAGTTAGCGAGAACATCAATTAGTGAGATAATTACAAATCTAATTATAGCAATAATGTTTAATTTAGTTCTATAAATTAAGGTATTGTGAAGAGAAAAGCAAAATTATTTACTCTCTTTCATTTAAAATTCATTAAATCCTGAGAACAATGTCTGGGCACTAACATTGTACGAATAACTTAAGTTTAACCTTTAAAGGTAGTAAAAAATTCTAAGTAATAGACGCTGATGGCGGTAAAATAACGTCTACTATTAACTATATAAGGAAAGATTTTTTTTTAATATAATTTCTAAGCAAGTGCTTGACTACGATCCCACCTGATGTTAAGTGGAAATGCAGTCCTGGATGATAAGGCGCACTAGCTTAGTAAATGCCTATTCACTCTACTCTTGAAAATACCCACATTGTAATCGGAAGGAAAGACAGACGCGGGCAAACTATTCCAGTCCTTTGCTGTACGAAGAATGAAAGACGAAGCAAATCGCTTCGTTCGGGTTTGAGGGATGTTCACAACAAAAGGATGAAATCCCGCAGGACTAGACGTACTGCGGGATTTCATCCTTGGTCCGATGGTGAAATTAGATCATGTAGTTCCTGAGCACACTCTCCAAATGCAATCATCTGTAGAAAACTGAAAGGGTAGCTACCTTATGCCTGTACTCAAGACGGAGCAGTGTAAATGATAATAAGTTATAATCTATACATGTTATGACTAATTGTCCAAGGTGGAGGGAGCCAGGAGACTCTTAACACAAGTTTACTTATTATGAGCGCCTGACTCCCACATCCACCTATTGTGTCATGTAATTGTAATACAAACTGTACTATGCAATGAAGGAGTAAGACATCAAATATTTTATTATTATTATTATTTAATAATGTATAGAAACATATTTCCTCGGGTGAAACAGAGTGTACTAGCCATTTATATTCGGGTTATGTATGTTTTATTACCTTTCTGCATATAACAACAAGCTAAAGAGTGCCTATCTTGAACCGCCTTTACCGAGACGTCGACGAGCTGCCTCCAAACCGCTCTGTACTCGGCTTCTCTAATGGCAGTCGGAATGTCGAGTCCCATTATGGTTTGGATTTGGTCAGATCAGCGAGTAGGTAATCGGCCCCGTGACCTTTTGCCCTCGATTTTCCCTACAACAACTATTTTTTCCAAATTATCTGGTTGTCTTTGGGCAATGTGGCCAAAGTAGTTAATTAATATATAATTTATTACATATACATACATATTATATAATTATGTATATTGATGTAAGTGTATTTTGTGTAGATTATTCAGTATGTCTATAGTTTAGTTGTAAAATTTGTATCTGGATGTCATCGTCTTGTTTTATTCATATATTTCCTGTCCATACAAAGGTTACCTGGAAGAAATCGCTCTTAGCGATAATCTCGCCCATTGTACAACATATGTAAATAAATAATAATAAAAAAATCTTTATTTAAAACCAAAACAAAGTTTCATACGGTACAATTCTAATGTACGATGTTAACAACATTATTAAGAGGATATTGTGTCGCTGTTATGAACGCCCACACTCAATCAAATTTTATGATAGTGTTTTAATTTTAAAATAGTTTTTTTTTTCTAAATGTTCCTTAGTTATGTAATTTAATTCTTGTTTATCTATATAATAAACAATAATCAAAAATATTTCAACCTTGTTTCCACGCTATGCCAAGTCAGCCAATGAGTGCCTCCAATTGATAAAATTACTTGAACCGCCATATTGCGCCCTAATCTGCATACCGTTATAAGTTTTCTCACGACTCATCCATAATTCACGTAAAGTGCTACTTTAAGGTTGTAAGGCTTTACTTGTTATTTACAAATGTATAATCATATCTTGTGCTATGATACAATTAAACAATGAGCAATCACATATTTATTTTATTAAATCATTTTGATTTGTCCTAAAATCGTCAATATTTTGTCAATATTTACAAATGGGTACGTGTACTTTACTCGCGTGAGAATATAAATTTCTTCTTTGGTATTATTACATAAATGTTAATAATTAATTACAATAAATTAATAAAAATACCGGAAAAGGATAGTCAACACATTCAATAAAGTTCAATTTAAATTTGAAAAATTAAACAAATAAACATATTAATTTATATCACAATTTTATTGGAGCACGTGTATAAGCACAATTATTATGTTAATAAATAGCTTTGCAAATTAATCAGCTGACAACAAAATAAATTATTATTAAAAAATATTACTTATCACATTAAATTATAGATATTCATGGTCAACTAAATTAGCCAAAGTTATTAAATCTAAATATAATTGTAATAATATTTTAAAAAGTCTATTTTTAATATTTAGTTTATATTTTATATCTTGCAATATATTTGAAATCAAAACTTAAATTTTGTCGAGGTCGTTTGTAGAATAAATTAAAACCGAGATACCGTGAAAACATGTAACGAGTACACAGAGCAATAAATTTTCTAGATGCGGCAAATTGTACTTACTAATTATATTTATCTTTTCTAGTCGCAACACGTTTCAACTCACAATATTCCGTTATCAAGCAGTTCTAAAAGGTATTACATATTTGACCGCATCTCTCTGGATTTATTACTCTCTCATGGTATGAACATAGCCAGTTCTCGGTTCCATATTTTAAAGTGGGAACCAACAAAGCATTATAACAGGTGCAGTACTGTTTTATAAGATGAACACGTATTATCCGTGATTATATAGCCAAATCTGGGTTCCATATTTAATAACGGTAATATCCGAGTAACTTACGTTCGTCTACGGATCTCCTTATATCCGATATGATCTCGTAGAGGCTCTACGTGAAAGGGACGGAGGCTTATAATTATGATGATGGTTAATAAGTTTGTCTTTAATTAATATAGCTAAATGAAAAACAAAATGTAGTTCATATTTGATCGCATCTCTGGATTTATTATTCTCTCATAGTATGAAAATAGCCAGTTCCCAGTTCCATATTTTAAAGTGTGAACCAACAAAGCATTATAACAGGTACAGTACTGTTTTCTAAAATAATCAAATCAAAATGTATTTTCCGTGTTTATTAGTGTCCGTATAGTAAATTCTGGGTTCCATATTTAATAATGGTAATAACCAAGTAACCTACATTCGTCTACGGATCTCCCTTCATCCGATATGATCTCGTAGAGGCTCTACGTGCTATAATGATGATGAATATGTTTGTCTTTAACTGGTAAAGCTAAATGAACAACAATTAGAATTTTTGTTCGACATCCACGCCTCTTCTCACATGCAAGTTTGCTCTACTATTGAATGAACGAAGCCTTAATCTACATGTCATTACGAATGTCGCCGTGGTTCATCCATAATTCAAGTAATAAGCGCAAATTTCGCCTGGTCCCCGGCATTTCTATCCTAATACGGTGTTGCTGTTACGTTGAACATTTGCAAATTCAGAAATCACAATTTATATCTACATTCGTTATATTTTGTACATACTTTTGAATTTTGTGACATTATAAATAGGACACATAGTTGTCAACTATTGTTACGCTGGTACCGACCAAGAATGGTATTATTTAATAATCATATCAGAAGCATCTCGGAATTAGAATCCTCCGTTTGACTATTGACGTGAACCATCTCCTTTTTTTTTGACGGGGGGAAATCTTTAACAAGATACCCCGCGGTTATGTGGGATTTTTACCTACTAAAAGCCCCCCCGGTTGTCCTTCCTCGGTGCATAGTGAAGGGCCCTGGGATCTCCAGTGGAACGCACCGGAGCCTCTCTGCACTGTGCTGGTGTAGGTTTATCTCTTCGTCCCTCTACCCTCGCAGTGCATGGCGACAAGGGCCAGCCAATGTCGCCTTCTTCCCGTGTCCAATTTAGCGGACGACAAAGGACCCTTATCGCCCAGTGAACCCGAGGCCCATTTTAGTCGCCTTCTACGACAGGCAGGGGATACCGTAGTCTTATTCTATGAATCCAGAACTACAGTGCTGCTTCCACCATCTACTAGCACCAACTTGTTTTTGTGCTGAAGTTTTAAGCGCCTGAACTCTGAAACACGGTGATACATTTTAAATATAGTATCTAATCATTCCGTTGTGTACCTAAATATAATTTCCAAAAAATACTATTTACCAAAATAATACCGGTTATCCAGGTACTAAAACATTATCAAAGATGAATAGCAGTTAATTCCTAACACTTCTAGCTAATTACAACAAAAGGAAATAAATTATATATGTCAACGAGAAACGAAATTAATTAACACGTACATATATATTTCTTGATATAGCTTTGTAGAGCCAACTCGTGATTACGTAGAACAGCCTACCAAATGAAGAAGCCAATGAATTTTATGTGTGGCACAAGTAATTAACCTCATTCTGTATTCGGTCACTATTACCTTTCATTTTAATTAAATATTTAGTATACAATGATTTCAAATTAGGAACATATTATTCACTTTATGACTACATTTAGGTTATAAAAATAGCTGAGTAACAAGTATACGAGTAAAACCAATACTGACTACAAATACAATAGGAATATTACGAAATAGAATGAATCAGACCTACCAAGCCAAATTCTCATTGAACTACTTTTGAAGTAAATCCTTTTCAATAAAAAATAATCACCTATATCTGTTGGTGTGATATTGAGTTATTTTGCACACATTTTCAATGCAAATTTAAAACTCGTATGGTTTTCTCATGGATGCCATTGTTAAATGTGACCAAAACTGGAACCACATGGAACGCTACAGCTTTAAAAAAAAAGAATCATCAATCTAAAATGCGGTACACCCAGTTAGAAGTTATGAGGTAACAAATATACAGACGAATTGAGATCCTTCCTTTTTTTGTCTCTGTATTTTTATTTAATGTTTGTATCGACCACGCTAAAAGAGGTCTTTTTTGGAGATGTTGTTTATGTGGGTATTTTCAAGAGTAGAGTGAATAGGCATTTACTAAGCTAGTGCGCCTTACCATCCAGGACTGCATTTCCACTTAACATCAGGTGGGATCGTAGTCAAGCACTTGCTTAGAAATTATAAAAAAAGAACCGATTTTGAAATGTGTTTTTGTTTGAAATTGTTTGGTTTCAATTAGGTCCAATATAAATTTTGTTGGCATTGGCCACTTAAGTTTTTTACGGTATATGAAGTCCAATCCGCACTTGGGCTGCGACACAGACTATGTCCTTATTCTATCGTTACGGAGAATACCCATGCCCATAGACGTATAAATATAGTCTGCAACTTTTTAAGGATTTAAATGCTCTTCGCGCTTTTATTTCGATAGTCTTACAGAGGGTGTATGTTTCGAGTCTTCTTGTGTCGAGTTACTAGCTAATAGAGGTTCCGGCTAAGCGAGCTAAGAGCTATGTCACCTCTCAATGCGTAGTAGTAAAGGCCAGCCTCTCTGGCCAACTGTGTTAGTACTTCCAAAAATCTATTTCGATACACTTACGGTCTTACACTTGTAATAACATTTTTATAGCTACAAAATTTAACAGCATTGACTTTCTTTTAATTAGTCATTTAAAAGACTACTATTCCATCCTAAAACAAAGACAAAGCATTCTGCACAGTCTGAGGGAATATGAAATGAGATACATCACAGCAGTGCAAACTGGATCCCGCTGATTGGAGCGTTGTTAATTAATGGTTTAGTTTAAATCTAAAAGTAGGGTCTATTGTAATTATTACGTTCTTAAATTTCGAGTCTTTTGCAGCCATCGTCTCGCCGGAACTATCATCCGCACCATCTGGATGGTTAGCGTTCCACTACAATGCGTTTTAAAACAGTTTTCTGCCACGCACAGTAAATAAATGGAACTGGTTGCCATCAGCGGTCTTCCCCAACAACTGCGACATTGGGTTATTCAAGAAAAGAGCATATTCTTACCTGAAGGGTAGGCAACGCACTGGCGCCGCTGGTGATTGTGGGCGGCGGTGAATCACTTACCATCAGGTGACCCGACTTGCTCGTTTGCTCTTATTTCACATAAAAAAGCCATCGGATTCAAAGGACGAAGAATTCTATCTCTAAGTCCCCAACAAAATCAATCCGATTGACGTATGATTCTTCTTCTTTGTCGTTCCCTCATTTCTGAGGATCATGGTCACTAGAGCCCCTCAAACAAACTGCCTCCATCGGTTTTGGTCCGAGGCAGCCCAGCAGAATAAGCTATAGAACAAAGGCTCGATTAGTTAGAGCATTTATTTTCCCAATCTTTCTGTATGGAGTCGAGACATGGACAATTCGAGCAAGAGAAAGAGAGTTAATAGATGCAGAGATGTGGTGCTGGAGGCGAATGCTAAGAATACCGTGGACTGCCAAACGCACAAATGTATCTATTCTCTCCCAGCTCGCCATAAAGACCAGATTGTCTACTACGTGTCCAGCGCGTACTGTCATATTTCGGGCATATAATGCGTAGAGGGGATGGCAACCTTGACGTATTATTATACTGACGTATATTTATATCAGGAAAAACAGCTTACAATAATGATTTACAATTTTTTGAGGTAAATAACTTATAATGAAAAAATAAATAATAATGTAAAACAGTGTTATTGTTTTCACGCATTTTCAAGTGTCTGTGGGGTTTTCGAACTTATACGATTTGTAATGTTTCAAAAAACGTTTCCTGACGATGTTTTCTTTCACCGCCGAGCGCATGGTAAACTAGCACATAAAATTGCAACAGCAATATTTTTGGTGCCGGCATCGGGGATCGATCTCGGGTTGCAAGGTGAAGTTGAAGGACGACCGCCCGGACACTGAGCTACCACGGCTCTTTTTAATAATAGTACTTTTGTATAATAGACGACAGTAGGGTAGACATTATTATATTTTCTCTTCTCTTTTTAGAAGTAACTTTCAACTGTAAGTCTGACAATCAGTGGTTTCAAATTTTTTTGATGTGACAACGTCTTATAAATTGATGATAGCGGGTATTCACTAAAAATGTAGCGTTACGGTCGTGTCTCAAACGTAACCGATCATTCACGGTCGCTGTACTATGTATCTGAATTTGTATGAGCGAGAGCGTGGAGATATAAAGTGACCGTAATTGTGATTTAATAAATTTTATTTTTGTTTAAATTTTTTAACGTATATGTACATTGGTAGTCCATGCCAAGTGCTCATTGTTCTAGGATTCATTGTCACGAATTTATCGTTCAACCACCTTGCGTCCAGATACTTGAATTTTTTTATTAACATACGAGTGAACGAGCCAGCGGTTCACTTGATCTTATTTGATCAAAACACCAGAGGAGTTACAGTAGATTTTGACAGGAGAGAGGGCTCCTTTCGTGAAGGATCTTAAATCGTATAACTTCGAAAATGGTGACAGCTCGTTCCACATACTAACGAGGGTATACATAAAACATATGCATACAAAGTCACAAAGTGAAACGTCGATATATTCGCTTTGATATTTTATTCCGTTTGAGATAGACTTTGTGAAAGTCTGTTCTTTGGTTTTATATTAGTACTACGTTAGTAAACTATCAAGTAGAATCAATTTGCCAATAGACTCGCATCTGCGTCTGGTAATTCAATCGTCTAGAAACGTCTGCGAGCTTGTTGCGGTGAAACGCATCTGCGTTGTAATAGATTAATGTTAAACTCGTTTAACGTAAATTGAGACGACGTCCGTAAGTACATTACTATGATGAATTTTGCCACCATTACGATAACTTCTCACAAAATATTTTGATATATATCAATTAACTTAAGTAAGCTAAGGTAGCTCAGTGTTTAGACGATCGTCTTAATTTATAAAGTTCCCTAGGTACCACACTTCGAACTATACGATATAATAAAATAATTGATGTAGATACTCCAGGTAGTCCTGGGCACCGCTGGAAATCAGCGCTGTCGCTTCCTTGCGACGGCATATGCTGAGACGGTGTCCTATATTTGCATCATGTCTTATCTACTGTTTGTCCGTTTTTTCTTTAACTGTATCTTTTATTTTTTTTCTGCCTTTTTTAATGTGTTTATTTTGTTCCAATAAAGAATATATGTCTATGTCTAATATTTTAATAAATAAAATTAAGATATAAGAAGTTATTATATAGAAATATTAAAAATATTGGATACAACGAGCCATCGGTATCACGATGATATTTTCTCTTTGAAACTTTTTTTTTCAGAAAATATTACTAATATTCTTGTAAACCATTACAACACACAACTAAGCTTAAGCTTGTGCTAAAAGATGGTTCACGTCAATAGTCGAATGGTGGATTCGAACCTACGATTCGCAGACAGTGCCCTAAACCATTAGGTTATTGACACTTAAATTATATGTATTTATATATATATTATTATAAGTAAATATATGTTTGCTTTCTCCTTCTTTACTTATATAATATATTTTTTATTCCTCTTTATCCCAAGCAATAAGGCTGCTCATTGTTAAACGTGTAACCACTTTTTTTGTGGTTTGTAAATTATAAGGATAATAGGCAACATACACCGGGTAAAATTTTTGATTTTTACGTCCTTAAAAAACCGCTTGGTTATTTTAAATATTTAGAACAACAAAAGATATGACATACCTGTGGCAAAATAGTTACTGCAGCATTTCGCAGCGTTTACATCAATGTTGTCTCAAAAGAATATAACATTGCGAGTATCAAACATATAACAATGTAATACGATTGCTTTGTATAATTATCTTCCCATCTCTTTGTTTCGTAGCACACTTACATTACAAATTTAGGAAATTGTAGCGTCTCGTGAATGAAGTCAACAGTGAAGTAATAATATTAAACTTTTATTGCTGTCTTCTTTTGCTAGATGTATACTTTGAATAACTATTTGTACAACTAGTAAATATAACAAGTATAATTACGTAATAATATAATTCTACTTTCTTCTGAGTATTTCCGAGTAATCGTAAGAATTTACGAAATAGAACCTATTCAAACTACCCTTGAAGTACATAATACCCAGAGCCGTGGTAGCTCAGTGTCCGGGCGGTTGGCTCAAGTTGCATAGTACGCTAGCAACCCGAGTTCGATCTCCGGTGCCGGCACCAATAAATTTGTTGTTGCAATTTTATGTGCTGATTAACCACGCGCTCGGCGGTGAAGGAAAACATCGTGAGGAAACCTACATGTCTTAGAAAATTTTTCTACGACATGTGAAGTCTGCCAATCCGCATTAGGGCCGCGTGGCGGACTGTGCCCTTATACTCTCTTTACAGTGAAGGCCTCTGCCCAGCAGTGGGACATATATATTATATATATATAAAGGCTGTAACTTTGAAGTACATCTTTACCAATAAAGAATGAATCATCTAAATAAGTTGGCGTGATATTAAGTTAGAAGCCCTTCTGTCGCGCACGTACTTAATGCAAATTTAATACTTATATCGATACCATTGTCAGAATTGGACCAAACAGTCACACATGATCACATGGTAAGCACCAGTTTTCAATTGCAAGCAAATCATTAAAAGCGGTTCACCCAGTCCAAAGTTATGAGGTAACAAACATGAAACAAAACATATAGACGAATTGAGAACCTCCTCTTTTTTAAAGTCGGCCGATTACTCCCTCACAAGGCCGTTTATTTTCCTGGGTAAGATTTACACAAAGATTTAGCTATTAACAAGCTCTAAGGCCCATACGTTGATGTAGATTCAGCTCGAATTCGCTTGATTATCCGATGACGTATGAAATACGTGTGACTTGTGAACAAACAAGCAGTTGGTCGACACATCTGATGACCAGAGGGTTGGCTTATACCTTGCACAGAGGCTAAGCATTGCCATACAACGAGGCAATGGGACCAGCTTTCTGGACACGCTGCCAAGCGACGATTTTGTAAAATACTTTTTTTTGTTAACGGGGAGGAAATCTTCAAAAGATACCCCGCCTTCTGGGGCAAGACGGCGGTTATGTGAGGTTTTACACACTAAAACCTCCCCGGCGGCCCTTCCTCGGTGCATGGTGAGGGTCTCCGGGATCTCCAGTGGAACGCACTGTGCTCAAGGAGAGCACTTCTCAGGGGAGGATACTCCCTCCCCTGTGCCCTCGCAGTGCAAGGCGACACGGGCCAGCCGATGTCGCCTTCTTCCCGGGTCCACCTCGGCGGGCGACAAAGGCCCTCAGCCTTGTCGCCCAGTGAACCCGAGGCCCCTTTTAATCGCCTTCTACGACAGGCAGGGGATACCTTAGTCTTATTCTTAAGAGCCCATAACTACAGGGCTGGGAAATTGTAAAATACCAATTATATTGTAAATATTTCTTTTTAAACATTAGGCTTAGTTTTTAACAAGCAGCTTAATAAAATGTGTATAAGTGTAAATTGTAGAATAGGATAAAATAAACAAATTTAATTACTTAATACCGATAGAAAAAGTTATTGGCAACAAAGAATTGTGGTCTTTTATTTGTTCGCCTACGTCTTAAAAGCATTCCTATGAATTACAAGAAAGATCACGTTCTACATTTACGTCATAAAAATACGTGCCTCATATAAAAATCTTGAGTGCCATTTTCCTTAATCTGGGCATAGTAGCCATCAGTGGGGGCTTAACTTGACTCAACTGCGACAGCTTTTATGACCACGAGTTTAACATTGTTATAATATAGAACGTAGTGGTTGTCGTGATCATTAATCATTCAATAAATCTGTTGAATTGTGTCATGGCTGGAAAAAAGAAAATGAAATAACCCACCTGAATTGAAGTGGAAATGCTGTCCTGGATTATATTAGAGAAAGGCGCACTAGCTTAGTAAATGCCTATAGTTTCTACTCTTGAAAACACTCACATTGTAACCGGAGGGTAAGACAGACGCTGGCTTCAGTCCTTTGCTGTGCGAATAATGAAAATCGAAGGAAAGCGCTTCGTTCGGGTTTAAGAGTCATCCACTATATAAGGATGATATCCAGCAGTGCGTCTTGAAGCCCGATAGTGCGACAAGGATTGGGGAACTAGATCATATATACCTGATATCAATCCTGTCAGTGACTCCTCGTCAGTGAGTCACTGACAGGATTGTCGACATCCAGAAGCGGGCTTCTTACTAAACATGCTACAGGGCACCAAAGAAGATCGATTTTGTTAAACGTCCTAGCACCCCCTTCTCGCCTATCCTGATGGGTACCACTGTAAAGTTTTAAATATCGTAAATTCAAAAGAAAATCTTCAAAATATTCCATAAAAATAGTTTCAATCTACCATAATTGAAAATACAGTCTCGTTTAGACGCTACAAACGTTCTAAAATTCGTCCGAAATATGTTTAAAAGAGTTACTACTATATAGATAATAAGCTGTCAAGCAAAGTTATCTTCTATAGTTAATAAAAAAAAAAATAACCATCTTAAGAAGATATAGATTTATAAATTAGATTTGGTATATAAATCACTGGGTTCCTTACATAATATTATTGTATTTATTTCACTATATTATGACAACTTATGCAAACAATTTTATTTAGGACTACCTGCGTCCATCGCTGTTAACCGCGATTAAAAACTTTGTATTTAATTTTTTCGAAGATAAAAATTGCTTAAGTAACTAATTATATCAGATATCTCCTAGAGAAAGTGGCGTTAAAATCGGTCCAATGGTTCCGCAGATTAGCCGGAACTTCTGTTTAGAAGGACAAAAATTGTAAAGAATGTTTTATTTGGAATTTTACGGTCTTATAAATAAACGTAGTATAAATAAATATAAACGTAGGAATAACCTTAGAATAATCAAAAGTTGTACTAATATACAAAGAATACATTATATCTCGTATAACGTTGATGTTTTGTTTATACAACCGTTATTCCGAAGATATAACGACGTACAACATTGACATTGACAGATATCACAGACTACGATTATTTTTAAACAATTTTCTACGGTTTCTCTTTGGTTGCGCTGTTTCCAACTCGTGCGTTTTGACGTAACGGATGATAAACTTTAGTTATTCCTGATTTATTGGTCGGTGAATTATTCTTAGCTTATTCTTAATTTATTTCTGATTTAATTAAACCTAGTGTAAGTTAATTTGTAAGACTGTTTTTGTTTCACTTGTTCCCCAATCTGAAACTTGCTCATTAGCTGCCATTTCAGTTTCCCTTCGGCAAAGGCCTTCTTTAGCCTTCTCCATTCTTCTCTGCTTCTTGCTATTGTAGCATATTTTTTATTGTTTTTCAAAGTGGTTATTTTAATACTACAAATATAGGCTCCAATTTTATTTATTTGTATTGTATAGAAAAAGACCTGGGTCAAATGTAGCACAGTTACCGTAACTACTACTAATGTTGGTAAGGCTTTGTCTAATGTAAATTCAAGTTACAAAAGAAGTCTGCGTATCATACGCTTAAAGTCAAGCACTAACAAAGTCAACAAAAAAAAACACCGTTCGTTGGAACGTGCATGGAATATTGTATGCCTTGCTATAAAAAATAGAGTTTTATGCATCAAGAACTAGGTCATTGCGTGTCTCTGATACAATTGCTTGCAGAATTTTGTGTCGTTATTTTTAAAGCCTATTATTTTATAGTGTATCTAAAAGCTCAGCCGTTCAATTTGAAACCCGGGTTTTTGATACCCGATAATCCTGATCTATCAAAATGAAATAGCAATCTTAGTCATAGATTTTATAAGTGGGCGTTGTTAATAATAATATCAAGTTACCTGCTTTCTGAGCTAATTCTAATACTATAAAAATATGATCAATAAAAATTATAGATAAAACACAGATTTAAAATACGAAGTAATCCGTATGAAGCTGTATATTTTGAATTGAAGTTCCTTAAGGGACGTAACGTTAAATTAAAGCGTAATATTTATAGTGTCAACTGGTTGAGATAGATGGCGCTATTATTAATTTTTTTTTGTAAATCATTGTAAATAAAACAAGAGTGTAAAATAGTTTATTGACTGACATATAGCATAGTAAAAATGTATACACAAAAATAATATTTTCGAATACAACTTGAAATTAATATTTATTTATAAGGAACTTAGTTCCTATCTAGAGTCCCACGACACCATACACTTTATTATTATTATTTTTTTATATTTTCATTATTTACCAATTTGTTTTTTTTTATGACTAACCTATACAAATTACTCAGTGAAGCGGGCCGTACCGTTCCGTCGAATTTGACAATCGGTGGGTTGTCGAGCCTGAACATGTATTTGGAAGTAACTTGACTCATTCCCATATGGTAGGACGAATTTGATTCAATTCTGATAATGGAATCCATGAGAGAACCACATAAGTCTTAAATTTGCCTTTAGTACTTGCGCGACAAATGGACAAATCACTCAATATCACGGCAATCGATGATGACTCTTTTTTAATGGAAACTTACTTCAAGGATAATTTTTTGAGAGATTTAATTAATCTCTAGTTCTACTATAATTCGGAATTATAAAGATGGCGTCCGATCGTAAGAGTGTAACGTTTTATTCGATTTTAAATCGGCTTTTGTTTTAATAGTAAACATAAAATGAGCACTCATGAACAAAAAGTCGGAATAAAGGGTCGGTTGAGAAAGTTTGAATAAGTGCATGATAGACAATTAAATATCCTTAAAATAATATAAAATATTTTATTAATTTATTTATATTTCATTAAAAACATGAACTTAAACGAAAAAGGATATCTTACGTAAACATGGATAATATTTCGTTTGTTTGGATAGCATATTTTATTAAATTTTATTTTATTTAAATTTTATGCCACATGTATTATCCGAGATATTCAAACTTTCTTAACTGACCCTTTATTTTTGCTCGCGGCTATATAATACATGTTGAACCTAAAATTATAATAAAAATACACACTTATTCATGCAACTCAGTGTACGGACCGGCTGCTGCCCATACGTTTTTCGTTGTCCGTGCAGTTTCCAATTAGTACGCTGGCTTTGTGTCCTGACGTGATGTCATCCCGCAATGAAATTTATGCAACAACCGTATATTGTTAATTTAACAATACCATTCCATTCTTTTACTGACCTATTATTTATTGTTTACAATTTTAATAGACACAAACATTTCATTTATTGGCATCATAATATACAAACACGTCACAAAAATACAATATAATATACTTTAAAAAATAATATATAGTTACAAGAAGAAGCAACTTCTCTACAGGACAGCTTTTAACACTTTATAAAGTCCGGTCGTGTGTAGAGTATGCTGTGCTGTCACATTTGGGCAGGCGCTGATAAATGCCATCTCGCAGCTTTGGACTCGGTGGAAAGTCGGGCTTAGAGGCTATTCGGTGACGCAACTGAAACCAATCTGCTCAGTCTTGAGCACAGGCGTAAGGTAGCTTTTCGGTTTTCTACAGATTGCATTTTGGAGAGTGTGCTCAGGAACTACATGATCTAATTCCCCCATCCCCTTTCCACCATCGGACTTCTAGACGCACTGCGGGATTTCATCCTTTGCTTCGTCTTTCATTCTTCGTACAGCAAAGGACTGGAATAGTTTGCCCGCGTCTGTCTTTCCTTCCGATTACAATGTGGGTATTGTCAAGAGTAGAGTGAATAGGCATTTACTAAACTAGTGCGTCTTACCATTCAGGACTGCATTTTCACTTAACATCAGGTGGGATCGTAGTTAAGCACTTGCTTAGAAATGAAAAAAAAAACAGACAGATAAAACATGATGCCAACATTGCGCTGATTTTCAGTAGTGCCCAAAACACTACCTAATATCGACCGGGCGCATTACTACCCTTGTATAGCGTTTATCCAGTATTATGATAATAGTTTTTTTTTATTTTATTTATTTATTTTCTATCTTAGGTAAAGTTTTGAAAATACTATTATAAAAATTTAAATACATAAAAAGGACCACAAAAAAAATGTAAAAACATTACTAAAAACCAATCCAGAGTGCCTTTTTTTTGTTAACGCGGAGGAAATCTTCAAAAAGATACCCCAATTGGGGGGAAGGCGGCGGTTATGTGGGATTTTTACCCACTAAAACCTCCCCGGCGGCTCTTCCTCGGTACATGGTGAGGGGCTCCGGGATCTCCAAAGGAACGTACTGAAGCCCCTCTACCCCGTGCTCTTAGGGGAGCACCTCCCGGGGCGAGGGGAGGTTACTCCCTCGCAGTGCAAAACACGGGCATGGCGTTGTCGCCTTCTTCCCGGGTCCATTTTGACGGAAGACAAGGGCCCCCAACCTTGTCGCCCAGTGAATCCGAGGCTTCTTTTCTACCTTCTACGACAGGCAGGGATACCGTAGTCTTATTCTTTAGAGCCCAGAATCAAGGGCTGAATCCAGAGTGCCTGTGGCAACGAAGCACGACCCAAGCGACCGGTGGTTAGGGCGATATAGAGAGAAACCTCCTGAAATATGTTAATCAATTTTAAAAAAAATTAACCTTCTTGAATTGACGTCAGGATATTAAATAAATTCCGTGCTAAACACTTTGCAAATTGAATTGAAAAATAAATTTATTTCTTACTTCAAAGATGTTTGCAATCGGAAATACGTCGTCTAAAATAACATTCGTTTCTCGAAACTTATTCGATTTGCGTTACACTTAAGAGTTCTCGGAAACGATTTGATTCTGATAGGCGATTAATTTCGAATGGGGTATCAATAGAGCTTCAATAGCACCGTCGGGAACTTGCGCGGCTGAACATTGTTGGGGAATTTAATTCACGGAATATGGTTAACGATTTATGAAGAGCTGCATATTACACGAGCGTCAATAGCTTAATGGTTGAGGGTACGGTCTGAGAATAGTGAGGTCGTAGGTGTTCGACGTGAACCATCTCCTAGCATAAGCTTAAGCTTATTTGGAATGGTTAAAATGTTTGTAATATTTATGAAAAAAATGGTGTTATCATTCTGTTATTTTTTTATGGGGCATAAACTAGTGCTTGACCACGATCCCACCTACTATTTAGTGTATTAGTCGAAAGAAGGTACGCGCTGGTATAGTAAGAGCCAATTCACTCTACTCTTGAAGGCTCCCACGTCGTATTTGGACGGAAAGACTGACGCTGGCAACTTATTCCACTCCTTTTCTGTACGCACGATAAACAATGTCCCAGGTAGAGATCGCTCTTAGCGATAAGACCACGCATGCAATATATAATTGCGTAATATCAAAATTGAAAATGTATTATTTCTGTGACGTATTTCTTAAAGCAATAAAATATATTCATTCATTCAAACCCATACAAACCCATTCAAACAAATCACGTTTTTAATTATCGTTTCATAAAAGACATCTCTCAGTCAGTGCATAAAAATACCCATCCGAATTGAGAACCAACTTTTTTGAAGTCGGTTAATTAAATATGTAAAACGTTTACACGTTCGTAGCCTGAAGAACAGAAAATGGTATTGCAATTACTATATTCATTTTTAGCTAAAATACAACAAATATACTCACGCCCATCATCTGAGAGGAAACCAAGGGGAAGGCAAACACCTACTACCATTTGGTACGATTCTAAAACGGTCACATTTCCACACATTCACATATGCACGTCATAATCGTCGGTCACGGATACTCTACCTGCCCCTTTTGTAATATATCACCAATCTGTCGATAAATGTACCTCCTTCTAGAGCGACTTCTACCAACCCGACCAATTACTTCCTCGTTGAAAATTTCCTGTTCCATCCTTTTTGATTACCTATCTCGATTCTCAATTCTCTTACTTGAGTTAAAAGTCGTCTTTATTTTATTTCATTTCATAAATTGTACAACGTCTTGAATCAACTCTGCTGAGATGTTTGCCATCAAAGTTTGTTCAAACATCCAAGCATGACTTTCCCACTGAACAATTCGAGCAAATGTTTGTCGAGCCCGCGCCGCAGTATTTGCCCGACTGGATCGCTATCATGTCTCGAATTATCCGGTCTATCCCCGTTATGACTTCCTGAGCTTAGTACAGTTGGGAATTCGTAATAAGTTCTGTTCAAATTTTTTCCAACAGTTGTTGATATTTGTCTTCGATTTTATGCTTTTTTTCTATACGTATTATTATTTAAGAATTTTTTACGTTAAAAGTTGCTGTGCTATAAAAAATATTTCTATATTTTTGTGATGAACCTAAGTTACTCCTAATATCAGTTACCTGCCAGTGACAGTCTCGTCAAAATCGGTCTAGACGTTCCAGAGATTAGCCGGAACAACGAGAGACAAAAAATGTTATTTTGGTTTACAAATTTACAAGTACAATTATAATTATGCATGTGGTAAAATCCGATAATTTTAATATTACAAACTGATTCTCCAATTCTATTTATCTGTAAAAATTAGTATAACAGTCAGTATCGAACTCTATAAAAAAGCTAGTTCCATTTTCACTCGGCGATCTTCATGACGTTGATTCTAAAGCGTTGTTTTTCGTAAGCGGTTCTCTTTTTTTATACGTCGTTTCGGCAAATGTGAAGTGGATGATATAACTGAAAGGGTTAACTAATTTTAATTTTGATATTTTTTCGTCAACAATAAGCTATATCATCGCTTTAGGGTACCGTGAGTTTGAAAAAAGAATAAAAAATATTTTGGAAAATGACAATTTTTTTTTTAATTTTTAAGCAGTGATCGCTTAATCGCGAAGCGCTCTACTTGCAATCTAATAGTCGTCGGATCGCAGTCACACGCACACAGAAAGAAGTTTACGAGCGTTTAGTATGATCAATTTTTCTTTTTTTCTAAGTCCAGATTATTTTTTTTATTGTTATTTATTTTATCGTTACAAATTCACCATACATACATTCGCAGATGTAATAGAGAATTACGTTTAAATAAATTTCCTTACAATCCTTGCAAAATAAAGTCGTGCACGCCACACGGCCATTAGGATTCCGAAAAAACATCAATCTGGTCCATTAAGCGGGAACAGATCGTGAGTCCCATAGGAAACGAACACTAAAATAATTTTAAAGTTGGTAACACATAGCAAGCGAAGCGATAGATATAATGAATTATATTTTTCTTTTAATAATATATTTATTTATGAAAATATTTTGTTCATCTATTATTTTATTTTATATAATATACATAAATCTATTAACCATTTTTTTTTTAAAAAAAGAAAGCTAGCAATATTTCTTTTTTTTTTTCACTAATATTACTAACAATCTTGTTAACCATTCCAACTAAGCTTAAGCTTAGTGCTAGGACATGGTTCACGGCAATAGTCAAATGGTGGATTCGAACCCACGACCTTACGATTCGCAGGCCGTACCCTAAACCATTAGGCTATTGACGCTTACATTTAAACACTTATTATATTTATTGTATTACTGGCGTACCCAGCCCGCTTCTCCGGGCTAGATTTGACTTTATTTTGTTTGAATAATAAACTTACATCATTAAATATTTAATTTGACTCTCACAATATATTAAATTATTCATTTCTCTCCGTATTCGTTCTCGTCTATTCTCTTCTGAGCTGTTGCAGACCATCACCTACATATTTAAAACAATAGAATATCATCATAGTAAATAAAAGCTGTATTTGACAGTTCAAAAGGTTAATCTGAAGATTACCTGAAAGTTTTATTGAAATCGGTCCAGCCGTTCGAGAGCCTATAAGGAGCAAACCCACACACTATCTTTTTTTAAATATATAGATATATATATATATTTATATATATATATATATATATATATATATATTTATTCGATTGTATGAATGCCATGTAAACGTAGTATTGCGCGCACTACAGCTATCGTAAGACTGTTTCGTTCTCCACTAAAACCAGCTACAGTTTCTATCGTTTAAAGTTTGAAGTAAAACTTCTTAACGCACGCTTGTCTTATAGTAAGTTGGTAAATGCATTAGGAAAATAGTGATCAGGTGACGCGAAGTTGAAAGAACATAGATTTATGCTAGTGAAGATAGAAATAGAGAAAGTTATGTTTCGTATATTACTGTTGGAGCAAAAAAGAGTGCGCACATATTTTCTTTCTCTCTTGATCAATCGTATATATATTATGATAATTGAAAAAAAATATTAAAAATTAAAAAAAATATATGATAACGAATAACTTAATATCACTAAATAAATATTTACTATATATATTAAAATTAAATATTATTAGAATTAGTATTTAACGCTTTTTTTCATATTTGAACATAAACTGTATATACTTAAATTAATAGCATCGCAGGCTGTGGACGGAAATATTAAAGCCTTTCCTATAGGTATACTTGCCACGCACACAAATTAGCACATACATACTAGATAGAACTCCCTTACCAAATGTAGAGCACGACTATGTTGGCCCTACCATACCTTTCCAATCAAGTCTCTATGCGCACGGGATAAGGGCGAAAATGTAATATAAGCAAATTCACAAACGCAAAAGGGGTTTTGTTGACGTTATCTCAGGGCTGTTCCATTCAGTACGTACCGAAACTTCGTGCGGCGTGGACACGTCTCTTTCCATGTTACGTGGAAGTTTGAGAGCGCGATATATTTTTCGATGTTAGAGAGAAAATAAGCTTGTTAGAATCTGTGGTTTTGTGATTAATTTGTGTGTTTAATAATTGTTACGTTTTATTTCTTCTCTCGTGTTTTGTTTTTAATGACAGTTGACTTGTAAGTTATTGTATATCGGATTTCAAACATTGAGGTAAGTTTGTCAATTCTAATAAAGTCGTTATTACACTTTTTCATCACAACATTTTTACATCTTTGCACAAAATTTATTCAATTTATTTCAAAACGATTTCTTCTTAATATCTTTCACATTTCTGGACTATGATTAAAATTGTTATATTATTTTTACAAATACCCTTCAATTTTCTTTTTTCAAATTTCACCTTTAACAATAGAATATAATTTATTTAACTACCCTAATAATATTAATATTATATGTATGTTAATATGTATATATATGTGATGCGGATCAATCATCCAAATATTAGCTATATCATAGTGCTCATAGCAGCATTTGAACTATCACATTTGAATTACATATAGTTTTTTTTCTTTATAACCGACTTCAAAAAAGGAGGTGGATCTCAATTCGTCTGTATGCCTTTTTTTATGTTTGTCACATCATAACTTTGGACTGGGTGAACTGATTTGAATGATTTTTTTTTTATTTGAAAGCTGATAATTTCTGTGTAGTTGTGCTGTGGTGGATTTTAACAATGACATCTATGAGAAAACCTTATTAGTTAAATTTGCATCAAGTATCTGCGCCACAAATGGACGAATAACTCAATATCACGGTAACCGATTTCGACGATTACTTTTTATTTGAAAGGATGTATTTCAAGGGGAGTTCGATGAGTAATACGTTCGTACTATTTCTACAACAATTCGGAAATACGAAAAGGGCGTCCGCGCGTAATATCGTTAATAAGGTTTGATTCGATTTGAAGTTACTTTTTGTTTTAACTCGTAAATATACTTTCCTCCTAAATACATTGTGGTGAAAGACAGCTCATTTTGTCACCTGGAAGCTCAGTGTTATTTGCATTTAGACTAATCCCTTGGTAAAGACAGCGTTAAAAGTTAAACTTATGATAAGGTAAAAAACAAAAGGCTACGTTGCACATGTAACCATTAAAATCTCCCGTCACAATGATTTATACATTTTGTGGTAAGTTAAAGTATATTTCGGAATGTAACTGATTTAGATTGTCTAGAATAATGGATTTCACCAACCGTCCCCACGTCATTTGACATCCATTTTCGCTGAAATACTCACAGGGATTGCTAGCTTTTTGTGACGAATTGCACAGATTAGCCAGAGAAGCTGACTTTTACTGCTGAGCTGGCTCTTAGGTAGCTTAGCTTGAACCTCTATTGCTAGTAATTCTACACAAAGGTCCCCTGATGATGATTTATATTTCATCAAAAACAAACTTGAATGAAAAAGGATATCTTACGTAAACTTATATTATATTACTTATACAGTATTTTTATTTAAATTAAAAAAAAAAATACTTAGTGTCGCCACACACTAAGTACATAAATAAATCAATAAATATATTTTATTTTATTTTAAGGATATTTAATTGTCTATCATGCACAATTTATTTCAGTTAGCTAGCGTCTTTATCTTCCGAGATTTTCAAACTTTCTTAACCGACCTTTTATTTTTGCTCACGGCTATATTTTAAATCTCTGTCGATCAATTTCTATACTATTATGTAATCTTGTTACAAGCTCATTGTCAGTAGATATAGTATCTTTAATGAGTGATAAAGTCTCTTTAAGCCCATACCCAAAATAATGTACTGTTAAATAATTTTTTCCATTCCCTTATATATTTAAATAACAGCCTAAGCAATTGTACAATTTCATAAATTATCTTTCATCAGTACTAAATCAACAACTAACCAAAGACGCCATCTGTTTAACTTCCAAGTTTGCTCTAGCTATTCAATTATTTTCGTAAATCATTTTCTAACACGAGCGGAACTGGTGGGAGTTATTCGATATTTTAGTAGGTTCTATAAATATTTTTGAAATAACTTTCAGCGTTGCTTTCTTTAATAAACTTGTAAGTAATTTCTGGGTTTATATTGGACCACTCTTCTGAAGTCACACTATAGGACGCTGCTGAAGTGGCTCAACATTGTACGTAACAGGCGAAAGGTACATTTACTATTTTAAATATATTGCAGATAGGGCCAATAGCAAGAAAGCTTAAAACCGAATTCAAATTGAATCAAACGTTAAACGCCATTAAGCGTGCGATCGTAAATTTTAACAGATTTTCAGCGGTGCCCAGGACTACTCAAAATTGTGTTCGCGCAATACTACCTTCACATGGCATTTATACAGTCGAATAAAAAGAAGAAAAACATAAATCTAATCACGAAATAGAATTTTTTTTTTTTTGAAAAGAAAGCCAGCAATATTTCTTTCTTTTTTTTCAGAAATATTAATAACAATCTTGTTAACCATTCCAACTAAGCTTAAGCTTGTGCTAGGACATGGTTCACGGCAATAGTCCAATGGTGGATTCGAACCCACGACCTTACGATCCGCAGGCCGTACCCTAAACCATTAGACTATTGACGCTTTTGATTTAACTAATCAATTTAATTAATCAAAACCTAACCAAACTCACATCGAACTATTATTAAAGTACATACTTACCAATAAAAAATCAATCGTCGAAATCGATTGGAGTGATATTGAGTTAAATAAATTTTAAAGAACATAATTCCAAATTCAAATTACGACAATGTGTGATTTTAATTGGTTTTTCGTAGTGTCAAGATGAGTGAATGCAATGAAGAAATTTGATACATTTTAAAATTTTACTACAAAAAAGGTTTGTCGAATTTTGCGATGTTTGTTGACTTAGTGCAGTGTCTGTGAAAGTAGCACAAATTGGTTTAAGCGTTTTCAATCCGAAAATTTTGATGTCAAAGATGTACGTCGCTCTAGTCGCCCGATGAGACTTAGCTGAAAAACTGGGGATGACCACAAAACAGTTTTGAGAAGAAAAAAAAAGCTGAGTACACAAAAAAGCTCGATTTCATAAAGATACGACTATAGATAAGGAAAAAAAATCAACTTAGCTTTAGACATTGCTGAAAAGATGGTTTTACAGCTTAGACCTATGAATAGGAAGTGACTTTGTCTCTCGAATTTTACTATGTAAACCATTCCACAGGTAGTACATAAATGTATATTTAACTATATGACATTTTTATGTACAAAAAGAAAAGAGAAACTTTCAAAAGCGAATAGATAAATATTCTGTACAGTTCAGTCAACAAAAATACGCAACTGCAATACGGGGATAAAAAAACAAAACTCCATGCGGTTGGGTTTCCGTACGTATGCAACGACGCAAGAAGTAGAAAAACAGTGCTTAAAAAGCTTACCTTAGAAATTGGGACAAAATACTATAATATATAAAAAAAAGAAGGTTCTCGATTCTATTTTTTTTATGTTTTTGCACTCATAGCTAATGATGAACCGATTTTATAAAAAAAGAAAGCTAGCAATTTTTTTTTGCAAAAATATTACTAACATTTTTTTTAACAATTCCAACTAAGCTTAAGCTTGTGCTAGGAGGTCCACGTCTTGATGTTCTATGATCTTACGATTCGCAGACTGTACCCTAAATTATTAGGTTATTGACGCTATACATTTATATGGTTATGTGAGCAAAAACAAATAGTACAAGAACGCTAAGAGTTTCTACAATATAAATTATACGCTCATGTTATTTCACCCAGATTCCAGTGTTTGTGAAGCTATTTAATAAACGAAAATAATAAAGATTAACAAAGGGGATTACGCATCACAACGAAAATATCATAAGATTAGTCTTAACGAAGCAGCACCTAATCTAATGAAATCCAAACCCAATTACAACTAAATCGCAAATGAGAACAAAGAATCCCGAGATAACACGGACATCTGGATTCATCAAGCCCTTAATTAGTAGGATAACGGCACACGCTTTGGCATCATCCGCCGTCGGTTTTAGATTAAAGGCTGTAAAATCTCCAATTCAAATAGCACGACGGAATTCAAATGAACTGCCTCCCCTACTAATGTTTCCGATCACGTATTTTATTCACGTTTAATTAAAAAAGTATACGACACAGTTATTTTATATGCAGTCAGAAAATGCTTTCACGTTTTTGGGTAAGCGTTGACCTTATTGGCGATATATTAAAAAAGGTATAAAGTAGTGACGTGACGGTGACAAGCGATGATATAAACGCAGCTGTATAAAAATGAAACATGTTAAATTATTGATTTTCTGCCTATCTCTCAATGTTAACAGTGTGAGTGTTTGTATTGTATTTATTTAGTGAGAATTACCTTCGAATGATGACAGTGTCCTTTGGGTAACGTCGTTACAAGACGTCTAAGCGTTAAAGCGTCAAGTAGAAGTATTTAAAAATACGGAAATCGGTTGGCGTGATATTGAGTTATTAGTCTATTTGTCGTACACATACTTAACGCAAATTTCAATTTTTTTTTAATTTTTCTTGTGGATGCCATTGTCAGAACTAGACCAAATGAGACTGGGACAAGGGAAGCACCATTTAAAAATAAAAAAAAGAATCATCAAAATCGATTCACTCAGTAAAAAGTTACGAGAATAAAATGTATACGAATTGAGATCCTCCTTATATTTGAAGTTTTTTTTTTTTATAATTTCTAAGCAAGTGCTTGACTACGATCCCACCTGATGTTAAGTGGAAATGCAGTCCTGGATGGTATGGCGCACTAGCTTAGTAAATGCCTATTCACTCTACTCTTGAAAATACCCACATTGTAATCGGAAGGAAAGACAGACGCGGGCAAACTATTCCAGTCCCTTGCTGTACGGAGAATGAAAGACGAAGCAAATCGCTTCGTTCGGGTTTGACAGATGTTCACAACAAAAGGATGAAATCCCGCAGTGTGTCTAGAAGTCCGATGGTGGAGAGTTGGTTGAAAAACAGGATATCGTATCTTGAATGTATTAAATTTTAACATCTATGTGTGATATGATTAGATAATTTCAAGTAATAAAGTCATGTAAATACATCACGCGTATTTTAATGCCAAATTACGATGGTAGGGGACGCACACCACACCGTCCAGAATTACGTTTCAACGGTAGAATTTAAAACGAAAACTTCGTGCAGATCGCTCGTGAAGCGTCTTGGTGCGAGATTTATTTCGGTTTTTGCATTTCCCGCTCGTTTGTACGTCGGAGTATTTGGAAGACAATCTGCGGTGGTGATTGGCTGAATAAAATCAAGAATGAATTTGAATAACAAAGGGATTTTAAGAATACTTTGATGTGGTAGCTTTTCGGTGTATTAGCATTTATATTGTGGAATATTTGAATTATAAAGTGACTATTGTGCACAAAGTCTGTAAAGAATACTAATTGCGCTATGCATTATTGATTAATAGTAAAAGCTTTATTAATAGTAAAAGCTATCGCATCGATTGCAGCTATCCAGACTGTAAGTTTCTATTCCGCTACGCAGACCATACCCTACAACATATTGTTGTCATTAACATAATAATTTTAATACGGTCATCGTAACACAATATTTTAGATTCAGACACACCCCAAATGTCAAAATTCAAAGTGAGGGTGGTGTCGGTGAGACAACACTTTATAAAAAATTATGACGTACACACTTTTGCGTAGCACTGCAGAGTTAAACAAACATACTCAAAACACATACACGATAGTGTTGTTAATAATTTGGAGACCGGAAATACCTCAATTGGTTTAGTGAAAACGAATTAGAGAAATAACACAAACAGAGCAAATTAGATGTAACTTTGTTAATAAACAGTCCTTAATCCTGATTCAAGCATGGTCAGTAATGCGCGGCGAAGTTGGCAGTGTCCTCAATTAATACAGAAACCAAGTTGGAACAAGCATTCCGCGGTCTCAGCTCGGATTGTTCCCAAGCATTTGTGACATTGTTCACAAAATCTCTGCATTTAAACAGGTAATAAACAAAATACATAAACATTTATATGGTACTAGGAATCTGCCCTCGTTTCAGCTTATTTAACCTACAAACCAGTTAAATAGGATGAACATACTGATTAGCTAGATAAGCAGAAGGAGACCTCGGAGCGGGCAAGGGAGAAAACCTTTTTATCTAACCCGCTCCAGCGCAGACTAAAAGCAATGAGAAGGCTGTTCATCCGCCTTCTTCAACCTCCTTAGTGGGACTGCTGGCGGGGAGTTAGTTTTCGCCGCCGGTTTGGATCGGCCCCACCCATCTGGACCTACCCGCTTTGTGAACACGGTTACCCCTCCAGAGGTGCCCGAGGCCCGGTTTCTACTTCTTTCTTTCTTGAACCTGCCACCAGGCCGAGGTGATGAAATGCTAACGCGACCCCATCTCGCTCTATTATGGCGGAGGGCAGCTCACTGTGGTAGGTTTTAGTTGTTAGGGGGCTCTTGTAGGCCGAGCCAGACATAACGCACCTGCTATCCCTGGCGGATGCGTATAAGTAAACGCATTTTCTCCCACGTTAAAAAAAACTGATTGGCTAGATAAACAAGTTAAAGTTATAGCTTTTATATATGGCCCACTGCTGGCACAGACTTTCTGGTAGAAGTATCGACTAATTGACAAAAAAATTCTACAAATTTTGATAAGACTAATGGTTTGGAGTTAAAAAGTCATAAAATTGAAGCTAGGCTGTCCACCATATGCCTACGCAGGGTGCTGGAATACTTTGGTCACATTGCCAGAAAAAACAGCAATAACTTAGAAAGGCTAGTTGTGATTGGAAATATAGACGGGACAAGACCGCGATGTCGAAGCCCGCTGGAATGACCAGATCCGCACCGTTCTCGGCACGTCGGTTACTCTGCGCACTGCTGTAGACAGAGGAAAATGGCGACGGATCACTAAAAATAAACTGTTCCCACGAGATGGTCACGACCCTCAGCATTGAGGAAACCGACGCGAGAAGGTGGAATGGTTTGGAGTACGGTCTGCAAAACGTAAGGTGAATTCAAATCCGCAATATGACTATTGACGTAAACATCTCTTAGCGCAATTTAAAGCTAATTTTGGAGTGTTTAACAAGAATGTTAGTAATATTTGTGAAAAAAAATATATTGAAAAAGAAAACAAACTAAATTACTGTCTGGATGGACATTAGTAGTTAGCCGTATCAATGGTGAGCTTAATTCGGAAACTGAAAATTTAAGCCGTATGTAAAATTTACCAATGTCCATTTCGGGATTAAACTTCGTTAATTACCAAACTTTGTGGTACGCTGTACGCTTGTGCGTAGAGCTCGAGTTTCAGAATTTTTCAGGATGAAACTTATAACGAGAAAACAGCGAATAATGATTACACAAATTACTAATATTTTACTAAAATAATGGAAATTGTTATATGTATGGTACTCTTAATATTTAAAGAGCACTCGTAATTTTTCAACCGACTTCGAAAAAGGAGCAGGTTCTCAATTCTTCTGTATGTTTTTTATATTTACTTTTTATGTTTGTGTTTCTGCTAACTTATATTTTTGGGCTGCGTGAACCAATTTTAATGTATATTATTTTTTCATTGTAATATTTATTAACATACTCATTATATAATAAAAACATAGGTTTATGGATCGAGTCATATCTGTAATCTTTCTGGAATTTTAAACAGTTCACGTTTAAGCAACAAACAAATATAAAATTAACAGGAAGTAAATAGAAATCAATAGAAACCCATCTCAGAAATATTAGGTAAGAATGAGAAATTAATAACAATAATAATTTATTTTCCCCTGAAACAAAGTCAAGAAACAACGAACCAATGCCTTAGTTTATTTAGTTAAATCAACACGTAGCATTGTGTCAATCCAAGTTATAATATAAATCTCAAAATAAGAATATTAAATTTGTGCGTAGGCAATACTTCTTAGCAGGTACCTAAATCTACTACGCGCTACATTCCTAAAGCTTCTCCGTATTAGTTACATTTTGATTGTTACTTAAGTTAATGTAATATAGTAAGTTACTATTACTTGCTACGAGAATTAAGCTACGAGGAATCAATCAATTACTATCCTAATTACTTGTGTACGATTTCGATATCACATGATTTCATGGAATAATCTTACGTGTTAATATAGCAAAATAAAATATATTATTAAAGCTTACTGACATAATCTATATAAAATGAAAATTGAAAAAATATAAGCTAGTTTTTTTTTTAAAAACAATCCTAACAATATTTTTTTTACAAATATTACTAACATTATTATTAACCATTCCAACTAAGCTTAAGCTCGTGCTAATAGATTTCGATCCAAGTTACGTTTTGCAGACCGTACGTACTAAACAATTGGGCTATAATATTAGATTTTAGCTTAGATTGATTACATTAAATATACGGAACACGCAACGCCAACATAGCGTTAATCGTTAACGCTTGAATGACGTTCAGTTATTGATGGCACGTCAATTAATCTTGCTCAGATGTCCAGAGATGCCGGAGCATTTGCTGGACTCGACTACGAACAAACTTAAAAGGTTTAACTAGCACTACTGGTGCTAATAAGTTGAAATCGGTTACCTTATGTAACTATTCAAAACTACACTTAACTTTCAAAGTAGTTTGTTTTAACTATTACTTATTTGCGAGTTAAGAAAAAAATGATGACAGTAACAGGTTGAAGCTGCAGTGAAAAGCAATTGTTCTTATACTTAAACTTAGAAGAAGTGCTCCAATATAATTGAGGTTAACTATGCATATGTAGTATTTATTAAAGATATTAATTAACAATTTATCATTTAATATATATAATATATTTATTTATTTAATATATAAAATTAAATTTTTTTTAACACACGTAGGCCTTACGATGCTTTCCTTCACAGCCGAGCGCGTGGTAAATCAGCACATTGAATTGCAATAAATAAATTAATTGGTGCCGGTACCGGAGAATTTGGTTTCCAACTATAGGCGATCGCCCAGATAATGAGCTACTACGACAACAGATGTTATTTTGATATTAATTTAAGCCGTGATAAATTATTTTCGGGCCTTTAATAGACATAACAATATAGGTTTTCAACCGACTTCAAAAACAGGATGAGGTGCTTAGTTGGTGGAAAGCTGGTGCTTTCTGTGCGGTCCAATTCTGATATTGGCATCTGCGAGAAAACTATATGTCTTATCTCAAAGAATTCAATATCACGTCAACCAATACAAAGAAGGCGTCCGCGCGTAATAGGGCTTAACGTTTGATCGATATGAAGTCGGCTTTTGTTTTTGTTCGTAAATATACTTACTGTCGACATAAACAGACTGAATATATAACACTCGCTTCTCGAAATTATCTGGATTTAGGGCATGTAAAAGGATAACTTCACGAAAGATTCCACAGCGGGGTAATTCGAGATTCATGCCAGTATTTGCATATCGCGCTCGCTTATTCTTGGAACATTTGAAATACAAACCTGCGATGCTTATTGACTTAATAAGACAAGACATGGAGTTACAGGCAGTAGAATTACATAAATTTACAAGAGAACTGAATCATTCATTATATTTTCGAGAATTTCCATTTGAATATTCATTACGTATAATGGAAGGAGTCTTCTGGCCGCAACCAATGCGCAATGTAGAGATTTTAGCATGCTGTAGAGAATCGTCGATCAGTCAGCAAATAAAGCGCCGCGAATGGTCTTGGATTGGTCGTTGCGTCCATCCTACTCATATTCCTAGGCAAGCTTTGGAGTGGATCCCACCAGGAACAAGAAAACGTAGTCGTCCTGAGCAAACGTGGCGGCGCACATGAAGACGATCGGGTTGATAGGGCTCAGAATAAAACTCCTTTTTTTTTGACGGGGGGAGAAATCTTCAACAAAATGCCCTACCTTCTAGGGAGGAAGTCGAGGTTATGTGCGGTTCTTACCCACTAAAACCTCCCGGTGGCCCTTCCTCGAAGCATGGTGAGGGGCTCCATTAACAAACGGGAACAGCTGGACCGATTAAAAATTAAACTTTCAAGGAATCTTCAAATTGACCTGGCGAGTAATCCTGTAGTTTGGTGACGATTGGAGCACTCCTCTTTTTGAACTGTCAAATATAGCTTTTATTTACGATGATACTACTACTACGGATATGATATTGTATTTACGCCGCTCGAGAAGAAAATAGAAGAGAATAAATAATGGAATATATTGTGAGAGTTAAAATAAATATTTAATGATGTAAATTTATTGTTTAAATAATATAAAGCAAAATCTAGGCCGGCGAAGAAGGCTAGGTACGCTCGTAGTTTTTATAAATTTAGTTACAAAACATGAAGAAAAAGAGATGTTTTCTTATTACTTTTGAATACATATATATGAATATAAATAAGTTTGAAAGCCGATTTTTCCCATCTGGTGCTATTTAATTTAGGTGCAGTTCTGACGATGACTTCAATGAGAAAACTTTGTCTTATATTTGTATTGATTATGTGCGTGACAAATGGACGAAAACTCAATGTCACGCCAACCAATTTCTATGAATCATTTTTTTTTATTGGAATTTATTGGAAAGGGTGTACTTCAGTTTGATGAGAGTTTGGCTAGGTTCTGAATAATTCGATTTCGTAATATTTCTTTTCTATTTGAAGTCGGTTTTGTTTGTACTCGTAAATATACTTGTTCATAATTATAATTAAAATAAATTGCAAGAGTCTTACACCAGATATAGGTCACGTGAATTCATTTGAAAATTTAAACATTCGAGTACTTTGTCGCCACGCACGTCATTTTCGGCACCAACTCCCTTAATTACAAAAGTTAGGTGCGCGCATATGGTCGTGTAACGAAGTTTGAAAGCTTTTCTGTTTTAATCCTTTTAAAGAGAAGGGACTAGACTATCCCAACGCTGCATTACCTTTAATGAAGTATATTTTTCGAAAAACTGCCCTCGTTATAAAATAGAATCTATTTTTTTACTAACAACAAGTTTATTTACGAACAAACACAAAAATCGACTTTAAATCGAATCCAACGTTAGACGCCATTACGTGTGGACGCCCTCTTTATATTTCCGGATTATCATGAGGATATTACGAAATAGAATTCCTACGAAAATTTGAAAACACAAAAGAGCGTCAAATCGTCGTACGAATGACGATAAGAAATTGACAACTAATAATAGATGTTCACGCATAGATAAACTTTACAATTACATACATTGCTTTATAAGCAATCACTATAGTTTAGGAACAACATAGAAACGGTCATGAAAGTGATTAATTTAGCATTTTTTAATATATTTTATGACGAACAGATTGCCCAGAGAAGCTGGCCTTGACTGCTTCACCGGATTGAGAGGTAGCATAGTTCTTAGGTCGTTTAGCCTGAACCTGTATATTTTTTTTTAAATAAAAAATATACCATATAACTCCCGTCTTACAGTTTGGTTTAAAGAAATTTATTTCTCAAAAAAAGAATAAACAATATTCACTTAAATATTTGAGAAAACAAAAACTTACATATCACTGTTTAAAATTACTTTCTTATGACTATTAGAGAACTAAAGAAACAACAAATATTTTAGTAAATATGACTTAAGACTATTTTTAAAAATTACTATAGAGGAACAGTTTTTGACATCCTGAGGCAGCTTGTTGTATAGCTCGGTTCCCTCCTATTGTAATTTTTTTTTCACCATGTGTTGTTCTAATTATAGGCAACTGTGTCATCTTTACGTCTTGTGTGGTATTTGTGCGTTTTTATTGAATGTAATGCACACAACAGTTGCAATAGGAGTTTGGGGCTGGCACTGATGGAGGAGAGGAATTATACCAATAATATACGGCACTAAAATTCGGTTAGCGTAAGCGGTAAGCGTTTAGGCGCAAGAGCGTGAGCGACATGCACTGTGCGTGGGAACCGTTTTCGCAATGTTATTTGCAGAGTGCATTAGCAAAAATGTGTGTCGGGCGGACGGCGCACTGTACCAAAACCGGTTCTAGTAATGACGTACAATATTTGCCGCTCCGTCCTGATGTCCGTAACATATTATTTATTTTACATTACATTATTATAAAAGGTAATACATATGTAATATAGTATTCTAAAATTATTTATTAAAGTGGTGAACGACTCGCTACATCACTCCCACTTTTACAGTACGTCCAGATCTCGTTACTCTGAGAGCATCTTCAGTAACTGGTATGTTATGTGTCTGAGTTGTAATGTGAAGTGGTGAGTCACGAAGTATAAATGCTTGTTTGAGGCGATCTATGCAAACATTGACCTTACTACCATTTACCAACAATTTGAAAACATTGTCTCCTCGCTCTAAAACTTGATGTGGGCCAGAGTAAGCAGGCTTGAGCGCTCCACCAACGGTGTCGTCTATTTTGAATACCATGAGCTCACACGTAGGGGCGCAACATAGAGCGGTGATTGTTTACGCTCGAATAACGCCTGCTTATTGACGGCTTGTCCATTAATCTTGTTCCGCTGTCCACACACTCGGAACGATTTCCGGCTTTCATTGAAGCCGACACGTTACAAAATAAAATTACAGTCCGCCGGGGATTCGCACAGTCACGAAATATAATGAAGTTCTTTTCCCTTCAATTTTTTTCCTCCACATACCGAGGTATGAGTATTTACGCGGTAATATTTCCTATTATTCAAATATTGCATTATCCTGACGTCTTCTTCGAAATCAAGATACAAATTTATATTTTCTTAAGAGTACTACGTTGACGGTTAAATCTCTAGAGTATCGCCTATTTCTTATTCGTTCAAAGTTTGTGACCATAAATAAGAAACTTGGGAAAGTTTCTTGGATAAAATAAACGTTAGAACTTCTTGTTTTCAAATAAACCTTTCTTACCTCCCAAATTTTATCATAATTGTTTGATTGTTATACAAATAATTGCTTAAGTTTTATTTTGATAATAGCGTACGCATTCCGCTTCACCGGGCTAGATTTTGCTTTGTTTTATTTAAAAAATAAACTTACATCATTAAATATTAATCTCTCCGTATTTATTATCATCTCGAACAGGTGAAGATCATTACCTACACCCATGTACATATTACTAAATACAATATCATTCTTAACATTTATACAAAAACATATCGGCCTCAAGTAAATGTCAGAAATAAAAGTACTATGTATGGCTTGTTTGGCAGTTCAAAAAGACGAGTGTCACCAAACTTTACAGGATTACTCGCTAGGTCAATGTGAAGATTCCCTGAAAGTTTCAGTGATTTGGTCCAGCTGGTTCGGAGCCTATACAACATACCCATACACTTTCTCTTTTTTTATGTATAGATTACCACAGTTCAGTTTACTGGATAGAAAAGTTTAGTCAATGATTTAATAGGGTAATCGCAGGAGACCTTAGCGCAGTCGTTTTCGAGGATTTTCCCCAGTGCCTAGCCGTGAGTCTAGAGAGCTGGAATAATTATTTTAATTTTCTTGTTTTAGATGATAACTTCACCGTATATCTTGTCTTCAGATCGAGTTCCGAATGGAACATTTAAACACGCTTATATATTAGTTTTTTCGTGGGCTGGGTGCTTATTATTTATATTATTATAATACGAAAAAGCTAAACAAAGCACCCCACGCTTTTACCATAGTAATACTAATTTTTTTGAGTCGATGTACTATAAACTGCACACTAGCTTCCTCGCTTATTTTGTTTGTGATGATCCTACGCTCCTTCGTCAGAGGAGCTGATAACAAAACTTTCACCGAATTTCCCCGAAAGAAAGACCGCCTTGGACGGTTGCTCTACGCAAGTTAGCATCCGCCCTGTAGTTCTGGGCTCTCAAGAATGAGACTACGTTATCCCGTGCCTGTCGTAGAAGACGACTAAAAGGGGCCTCGGGTTCCCTGGGCGACAAGGGTGGGCCTTTGTTATCCGCTATGGTGGACCCGGGAAGAAGGCGACATCGGCTGGCCCGTGTCGCCTTGGGTAAAACCACTTACCGCCACCTTCCCCGAGAAGGCGGGGTATCTTTTGAAGATTTCCTTCCCGTTAGCAAAAAGCATTCCCATTACACCAAACCACGACTCGAACGGTAGTTTTACCACGGAAAGAAGACATATTCTAGTTTATCTTAACTAGATAGACAAGTATATTGATAATGTTGGCGTAGCTACTAAGTTATCGATGTCTATGATTAGAATATCATACGGTAAAACAAATTTACGATACTAGGGAGTCCAGCTGCACGAAAAGCTGCCTCAGTATTTCATAAACCGTTCCTATATTGTAAGTTTTTAAAATAGTCTTAAGTCATATTTATTAAAGAACTATTTTTATCTTTTGTTCTCCAATAGTTTTAAGAAATTTTAAGCAGAGATATGTCAGTTTTTGTTCTCTTAAATAATTAAGAGAATATTGTTTATTATTTTTTGAGAAATTAATTTCTTTAAACCTTATGTCGTTTAGTTCATTTTTCAAACAAATATCTCGGTAAAATTGTGTGCAGCGAACGCTGTATCTACCTTTTTTTTTTTTGTTCACGCGGGGGAATCTTTTTATAGACCATCCTCCGGTACCATGGGTGGGCCCGGAGGGATGTGTGGGACTCGGCCTGGGCAGCCCCTACCCACTAAACCTTCCGCGAATGCCATCAGCCGTTATGAGCGGGGTGCCCCGGATCTGTCAGCGACAGGACACCCCAACGACCGGCCGGTCCCGGCAAAGACCGGGACGCTGTATCTATCTAGTTCAGTAGGGTTGAAATGACTTGAGATCCTTTGTTAATTCATATTCTTAAATCGTTTATATATTATGTAATGCGCTGAATTAATCGAATAAATTTATCGTTTAATTTGTCAATTCATATAACGCACGCAACATCGGCACGCCGTTAATCGCCAACGCTCGAATGACGCTCGGTTATTGATGGTGTCAATTAATCTTACTCCCCTGCCCACAAGTATACAGTATTCGGCTTACACTATGCGGTATGCTAGTAAAGTGTATTCATTGTATTAGACAAGAAATTTTCTTCATTAACTATTTTAAATTATAGCCATGCGTTCCACTTTCTATCGGAACGTCGGAGGTTTTAATCCTAATAAGCGTGTGACAATGAATTTTTAGTTTCTTTAAATACGAATAAAAACAAACACTCACGCCCATCAACTAGCTCTCTAGTTAGTAGGCAGAAAACAAGTGCCAAGTGGCAAAATCCTGCTTTGGGAGTAAAAAACATGCGTGAATGGCAGCCGCCATTTTGAAATTTTGGTACATATGGCAAAAAAGTTTCGTTGGCAATTCCCTAGGGTACTCGTTGTAGGGTAGAACAGCAATTTTGTTAATTTTTTTCTACGACAATGAATTTTTGGTTTCTTTAAATACGAATCAAAACGTACATTCACGCCCTTCAACCAGAAAGGTAGGCAGAAAACAAGTGCCAAGTGACAAAATCCTGCTTCGGAGGTAAAAAGTGTGCTTGTATGGCGGCCGCCATTTTGAAATATTAGTACATATTGCAAATAATTTTTGTTGGAAATTTCGTAAGTTACTTATTGTAGAGTAAAACTGCAATTTGTCTAATTTTTTACCTGTAAAATGTGCATTTAAGTTATATTTTTTGAATCTTATTAATTTACTAAAACTATATACCTACATAATGTCCATGTTTGAAAACTAGGACAATAATCCCAGTCAAATATTTTCCAAGTATTGTTAAACAAGATTTCCTCTCAGAGCGGGGGTACGCCACACGCGCTCTTTGTTTTGGCGGGCAAAAACGCTTTCCTTTTAAGCAGAAATAATCAAAATGGCGACTGCCGAACTAATACATAATCGTGGCCTAAGGTTACTGTTAATTCACAATTCGGTTCATAGATAATGGAGTAATGAGGGCACAAAAGAAAATACAAGTTCATTGAGAACCCCATTCTTTTATGAAGTCGGTCGAAAAGGCGGAACGGAAAACACGACCTAGTAATTTCTATCACGTTAAACCTAGATGCCAGCCAGGCGTGTCGCATCCCCTTTCAAAGCGGGTACTTCACTTAGAAGAGTACAGCTTACGACTTAAAATCTGTACTTCAACAATTTAAAGCGTCTTTTTCGTTTGCTTCATCTTTAGTCTTTTTTATGTTTACAAGATGTTTACAAGGCGTTTGAAGAATTCGTGATCATTATAAAAAAGTATTATACTTTGAGTGAAGTTTTTGAAATATCTATTATATTTAAGAAACAGGATTTTATAAAAAACGCTCTGCCGTTCACTCATCCTTTGCAGAGTAGATAGAGGTCCTGTTCGTAACATTCGATTGCCATCGATTTCAGATAAATTATATTACGAACCGGCTTGATACTATGAACTATGAAGGTTGTGAAAATATGTTAAAAGTGGTAAATTAACAAGCATAAAACTTACATATTCACTGACAAACTCACTCACAAACACACACACAATTTACACTCAATATGCCTATAGATAAAATAAGTCATGGGACGGACTGCTCACAGGAAGTTCCTATTTTAAGTGGCAGTGAAACATAAATGTAAATAATAATAGTAACTAGTATTTCTGATGTCCTATTTTTCGTTATTTATTAAAAAATATTATTATTACTATTCCCTTTATTTATTTTTAATTCTTAGCTTAAGCTTTTCACAATATTAATTTAAAAGTACAATACATAAAAACGAACCATACAAAATATTTAAACCTATCCCAATTTTTTATATGTGAGGAAACAAATAAAAAAAATCAGACGAATTGAGAACCTCGTCCTTTTTTGAAGTCGGTTGAAAATAACCACTTGTTTTGCATATACGGTACAAATACCAAAATTACATTTCTTCCAATTTTTTTCTGTCTGTTTGTTCCGGATAAATTATGGACATTAGACCAGTTTGACAGGACTTTCAAAGGCCGCTGTTGTTATGAGTACCTTAGGCTACTTTTACTGTCGATAAATTTAAATAAAAATTTTAATAGCTTTTAAACGCGGGTAACACCGCAAGGCGTAATTGGTAATTAATAGTAACGATAAAACAATAACTTGTTAATGAGAGCGTATAATCGTCGATACGCCCGTCCTTTTATTTTCAGTTTCATTCAATTTGTCATTGAAATTCAGAAGCTCTTGACCCATCTAGATTCATTGATTATTCGCAGAGTTCGTTATATCGTCACTCTATCTTGATGGTCCTTGTATCAAACAAAGTTTAGGGTCATGCTACGGCGTAGCGCGATCCTTGACTTCGCCTCTACGAGGTCAGCTCTTGACAGTCAATATCACAAACTAAATGTGACGATGTCTTAAATTAGTATTTGTACAAATATGTCACTTGTTGACTATACATTGAACTACTTATAAATTTAATTTTATTTATTAATTAGCTTTTCCTGTCCGCTCCGGCACAGGGCAGCACTTCAGTGTACATATAAAAAATATGAAGTGAAAATTACATAACATATATATAATTCTTTATAATAAAATAAATAAAATAGCCTTTATTTGCTACTACAAAAAAACATGCACTTTAAAATAATCTGCATCCACTGGGATCCATATATTTCTTTGAAGACATCTCTCTACCTTTTTTACGGTCTTCCTTGTTTTCTTTTTTTTTCCAATGGTATCCACTCTGTTAGTTATTTTATCCACCTGTTGTCATTTATCCTACATACATGTCCTGCCTAGCGCCATTTTAGTAACCTTAGTCTCTTCTGTGCTTAATACTATATAATTCTTTACAATGCATGATCAATTTTAAATTGTATGACTATTGCATTTCCATTGATTAGGTTTAATGTTCATTATTTCCCCGAGAGATTACATCTCACACATTCAAATTATTTGTCAGCAGGGCGTGGCATTGTCAGAGCAATGCATATTCCCGTTTCAATCAAAAGAGCAAAAATCCAGTCGCGCAAAACACCGCGTTAATACCAGATATGTAGCTTCCACGTGGATGAACATTTGGTATACAGCGTCTGTGCGCGCATATCTGGATGTTTTATTAATTTTTCAGAGTACTCAAGTGACACTGGGGCCGATTCGGATTGCAGTCTCGTTAATTAAAAAGCTTTCGTGGGTTACTTTTGTTTAGTAGAATCTTGTCTGTAGGTGTATGTGCGAATGTTATGTTAGAATCTGAAGAATCTATTCCATAATCTATACATATAAATAAAATTGGATTGTCTTTTTTAACATTAAAATAACTTTTTACTACATGAATATAAATGTATTTAGGGCACAAATGCCAAAAAAATCCCAGGTGTCTAGGCGCAAGGCGCTCGGACGTTAAATTCGTGACAACGTATCCTAGGTACGCACGTTATTCCAATAATTGAAATTGAATTATTACTTTTACTTCACTGAGCACAAATTTACGTTCTCTATCTATCTCTCGCACACTGAGCTTTCGCTCTTACACACTTTGAACTTCGTGCACTATCGGCAATTCTCGGGAAATCGGACTGCGTGTGCCATGTGCAAATCTGCGCAGATACAATCTTTTGCATGTTCCTATGAAAGGAACTGTGTATGGACAAAACTCATACCTGCAGAGAACTTTTCTAAAATGAAAAGTCTAGGGAGGTTGATATCGACATTTTTAATACAACTATAGGTTGCCTAAAGAAAAGTATGTGTTAACATTTTTTTATTTATTCAAAATAAGCTGATATTTTAGATTGTTTATATTTGTAAACTAAATATTTTAGAGATAAGGTTCTTTGTCATTATCTATTTATTAATTTAATTATTTACTTTTTTATGTCTTCTATTGTTATTTGATTCCTTTTTTTTGTTGAATTGTTGCTCTTTCTATTGTTTAATTTTTATATATTTAATTGTACATCCTATTCTATTTGCGAAAACTTTTAATTGGCCATTTCCATGTTTAATTTATTTATCTTGTGTCTCTTCTAGCTGTAAGTTTTCCAAACATATGTAAAATAAATAAATAAAATAAATAAATTTATATATATTATATGACGTTGTCACGTCAATTTTTTTTTAATTCTGTTCTTTGTTTGTTCCGTCAAATCTACACACACTGTTAATTTATGTAAACTTTTAGCGACTATGTAGTAGATTTGTGAAAAACATGAGAGCAATAACAAAATAATCTGACACAGATTATTTTATTTGTAAATAATTATTGAAATAGTAGGTTCCGTCATTACACGATGATTTAAGAGTTCTCGGACTACGCAACGCCAACACACCGCTAATCGCTCCGGTTCAAATGACGGCCGGTTATTGATGGCTTGTCAATTAATCTTACTGAGCTGTCCAGTGAAAGCCATTCGCGTTTTTTATTCTTCTTTATTTAACGCAACAAATTTCTCGCAATCTCTTCCTTTTTTTTCACGGGGTGGAAATCTTTAAGAAGACCATTAAAACCCCCCCAGTGGCCCTTACTAGATGCAAATTAAGGGGATCCGAGGTCTCCAATCCAAAGAAATGCACCAAAACCCCTCTGGACTGTGCACTTCGCCGCAGTGCAAGGCGACACAAGTCGCCTTCTACGTTAAGCAGGGATTCCGTAGTCTTATTCTCCGAGCTCCCAGAACTACAGGGCTGATCAATCTGTCCCTGTGTTAACCAATATAGATATACTCTCAGCTAAATATTTTTGATAGGGTTCTAAATGTGGCAGTAGATAAGTTTATTTGGTGCACAAAGTTTTAATAAACAATATTTATTACCATCAGGTGTAAATATCGATATATCCACATTCTTTTCAACATGCGGTAATGTTAATAATAATAAATCTAATTAATCTATTTTGACATACACTTTGTACCTCGCATACTTCTATCTATCTATCCTGTCATGTTGTATTTATACCAGTATATATGATTTAAGGTTGAGGTAATAAAACCCTATTAGTATGACCCTCCCATTTTATATGCGTTAAACAAAACTTTACCCTACTAGCGACATATGCATACGAGAGAAACAAAGTTCAAACAAAAACTTTTCTCCCGTGGGAGACTATTACAAACCAACTCTAATATGATAGAGGAATGTGACATGACAAAATAAACTTTGTCATATAACAACTTTTACGCAGAACATGAATTCAAAATTGTGTTGCTTTATCAATACATATAAGATTCCAACGAATTCAATTTGGATTTGTCACAGCCCTGGGTAAAAAGTGTTCTGATAAACAGAGTCGTGGAATACGGAGATCGCCACAAATTGCATACGATATCAAAAATTAATGATAGAAGAATATATGGAGGGGGAATTATGATCTTATTGGAAGTGGCTTTGCGCTTATATGTAATTCAATTTTTGTAGCACATGTGATCGTAATCCACATCTTACGTAGGTTTATAAAAAACTTACTAAAATTCTTGTTAACTATTCCCACTAAGCTTAGGCTTGTGTTAGGAGATGTTTCACAGTTGAGCCCTGTAAATCTGGGTTCGTAGAATAAGGCTACGGTATCCCTGTCGTAGAAGACGATGAAAATGGGCCTCGAACTCACGAGGCGACAAGGGTTGGGGCCTTTGTCGTCCGCTAAAGTGGACCCTGGAAGAAACACAGGCTGGCCCGTGTCACTGATAAAGTCAAAAATCACTAACAGATTTTCATGCTATGATATTTGTTATGATATTCTTGAGGAAGGTTTTAGTAGTATATAACAATTTCAATGAAAACGTTGCTTAAACTCTTTGAGTTATAACAAAATAATGTATGGTGGAATTGTATATCTTGTATAAGTCTACAGAAAAGTCCGCGATGGCCTAAGTCTATCTTTTAAGGATAACATATTATATCCATATTAATTCTTTGTCTATAGCATCCACACAATCCATATTAACACTTTAAAAATTGGGCAATCATAAAAGCGGCAATTGAGGACAAATGGTAATCCTGCCCTCGAGAAATTGTACAGTTACGTACACGATACAAACTGGACGTAGTAAAATGCAAAAAAAAAACTAAATTACTTTTTTGTTAACTCTACGCAGAACACTCTACGAAGTCGCGGGCACAGCTTAAATAATTCTCATCTATTGAATAAATTGACTTGCTCTTTATCGCTTTACAAGAACATAATATTGCTTTATGGTAGGCTAACATATAGTAAAATAAATTTTATATCACTATATAGAAGTGGGATCATAAAATTGTGGAATAAACCGACCTTATCATTTTTATGGTTCGTAAGGCAATGTAGTTTTATGTGCTATTATTGTTATTATGAAGCGGATTTCTATAAATGAAGCCCTTGTTACTACAATATTTACACGTTGATGTCTACTTTGTTTTTTTTATACTTTCTAGGCAAATGCTTATTAATCCCACCTGATGTTAAGTGGAAATGCAGTCCTGGATGTTAAGGCGCACTAGCTTGGTAAATACCTATTCACTCTACTCTTGAAAATATCCACATTGTAAACGGAGGGAAAGACAGACGCGGGCAAACTATTCTAGACCTTTGCTGTACGAATAATGAAAGACGAAGTAAAGCGCTTCGTTCGGGTTTGAGGGATGTTCACAACAAAAGGATGAAATCCTGTAGTGCCGCTTGAAGTCGGATAGTGGAAGGGGTATGGGGAATTACATCATGTACTTCCTGAGCACACTCTCCAAAATGCAATTTGTAGAAAGCCGAATATTCCTACGATAATTCGTAATTACAAGAAGGGCGTCCGCACGTAATATCGTTTAACGTTTGTTTCGATTTGAAGTCGATTTTTTTTCCTTGAATGGCTTACAACCCAAGGTGCTCGAGGAATGAATGAGAAAATAATGTATCCCGTGTTAATGTATGGTTGGGTCGGTACCACTGGGCGACAAGGGTGGGGGCCTTTGTCGTCCGCTAAAGTGGACCCGGGAAGAAGGCGACATCGGCTGGCCCGTGTAGCCTTGCACTGCGAGGGCACAAGGGGGGAGGGAGTAACCTCCCCCGGGACGTGCTCTCCTTGAGCACAGTGCAGAGGGGCTCCGGTGCGTTCCACTGGAGATCCCGGAGCCCCTCGTCATGCACCGAGGAAAGGGCCACCGGGGAGGTTTTAGTGGATAAAAACCCCACATAACCGCCGCCTTCCCTCCAGAAGGCGGGGTATCTTTTTGAAGATTTCCTCCCCGTTAACAAAAAAAAATGGTTGGGTCGGTACAGTAGATGTATGGATGTGTATCAGGATCCGCACTAGGTGTGCAAGGCGGAAAATGTCCTTTTAAAGAGAAGGCATGTGCCCAACGGTGGGACAAAAATATAAAGTCTAAATATATGAGAGTAAAATTTTCAACTTGTCGGTCGAAAATTTATTATGAAATAGACTTTATGAAAATTAAATACATGTACATTTGGTATACTGGGAACTAATTAAGGTAATGTTAATTGAATGACTGGAACTCCAAGTTGGTTTATAATTTATTCATATATAACTGCGGTTAACTTACGTTATATGACATGGCAAGGTGATACGGTGTTAGTATCCTTACTATATAAAGGAATTCTAATATATAAATATAATATACTGGAGTACCCAGCCCGCTTTGCCGGGCTAGATTTTGCTTTATTTTATTTAAACAATAAACCTTCATTATTAAATTTAACTCGCAATATATTACATTATTCATTTCTCTTCGTATTCATTCTCTTCTCGAGCGAGTGAAGATCATTACCAACACCCATGTACATGTCAGCAACATCAGTAAACGGATACATTCGCGGCGCTATAACTTAACTTCAGAATCCTTATTTATTAACTTTTATGTACTTTATTATACGTCGATATACTCCATTGTACTTTAATGTGGTTCATAATGACATAAATATACACAACGCAAATGTCAATACAAATTTGGGTTATAAAACAATAGAATATCATCATAGTAAATGAAAGCCATGAGCCGTGGTAGCTCAGTGTCCGGGCGGTCGTCTCAAGTTGCATAGTACGCTAGTCACCCGAGTTTGATCCCCGGTGCCGGCACCAATAAATTTGTTGTTGCAATTTTATGTGCTGATTTACCACGCGCTCGGCGGTGAAGAAAAACATCGCGAGGACACCAATATGTCTTAGAAAATTTTTCTAAGGCATGTGAAGTCTGCCAATCCGCACAAGGGCCACGTGGTGGACTATGCCTGCGCCCAACAGTGGGACATATATATATAAATAAAGGCTGTAACTTTAACTTTTAAATAAAAGCAACTGTTTCGGAGCCCAATTGGAACATACCCACACACTTTCTCTTTTATATATATAGAAGTAATTCTATTCAGTTACGTTGTCTTTATGTAGTGATCAATAATTCATTATATAATAAAGAACCACAATTGCTCACAAAACAAATTGAAAAACAAACAAATATTTATTTTTCTAAAAACATTAAAGGAAGAAATATTTTTCTTATACAAAAAAATACCCTAAAAAATGTGCAAAATAAATCCGCTTGTTACCAAACAGACATTTTATAAACGAGAAAAGAACATTTTGAAACTGCTCAAGTGCAGTTCTTAGCCTCAAGTTGCCTCTCGTCTTAGTGAAGAGTCCGCTTTGCTACACGATAAGTTACGCTCTTAGAGCGTTCCTACAGATGGTGGAGACGCTTTTGACTTAATTTTCCTACAACCTTCATTTTATTTTAGAAAATAATAGAGAAATATTAAGCAGACAACCTATGGCTAAGCGATCGACTTTACTATCTAACTTTATTACTTTTGAAGGGAAAACTTCTTTAACTAATTTGTAATTTATCATTGTTTGAGTAGAAAGTATTCATATACACGCGATTTAAATACATTTTTACGAATTCTCCCTAATTTAATACTATTCCATAGTTGTATAGCTGTACAGGTAAATTAATTGTCATAAAAATTCGTGTGACATTCGGGGAACATTAGAAATTTGTTATTGAAAGTTCGAGGTTCACGGCCGACTGTTTGAGTACTTGATATATCATTTCTGATAATAAATGAATCATCGAAATCGGTTGGTATGATATCGAGTTATTCGTTCATTTGTCGTGCACATACTTAATGCAAATTTAAGACTTATATGATTTTCTCATTAAATGTTCTCTCATGAAAGTTATGAAGTAACTAACATAAAAAAACATACAGACGAATTGAGAACTTCCTCCATTTTCGAAGTCAATTGGAAAACACTAAAAGTTGCAGAAAGATTGGTAATTTTCACTGGAATTCATACTTTTTTTTTTGGTTAACGGAGAGGAAATTTTTTTTTTATATGAAAAGTGGCAAACGAGCATACGGCTCACGTGATCTTAAGTGATCACCGTTTCCCATCCACACAGCACCAGAGGAGCTGTAGGTGCGTTGCCGACCTTTGAGATATGAATAGGCTCGTTTCTTGAAGGTCCCTAAATCGTAAACGTTCGGAAACACCGCTGGAGACAGTTGATTCCACAAGTTGACAGTGCGTGGGAGAAAGTTACGCGAAAAACGTAAATCTTCAGATACTCCACCTTCTGGGGGAAGGCGGCGGTTATGTGGGGTTTGACCCACTAAAACCTCCCCGATGGCACTTCCTCGGTGCTTGGTGAGGGGCTCCGGGATCTCCAGAGGAACACAGCAGAGCCTCTCTGCACTGTGCTCAAGGAGAGCACATCCGGGGAGTTACCTCTCCCTCCCCCCGCTGTGCCAGCGCAGTGCAAGGCGGCACGGGCCAGCCGATGTCGCCTTCTTCCCAGGTCCACCTTGGCGGACGACAAAGGCAAAAATTTAGATTTCGCCGCCAGCGCAGCCTTGCTGTCTTGCCCGATCTGCTGGACCAGGATCCGTCGCTTCGTGTTCCACGCAGGACACACGGCACTGGAATTCATACCTAGCGATTCGGTAGTAAAGTATTAGGGACTGTGTAAGGAAGTTTTATCCGGAGTTAAAAAATTAAACTGCGTATATTAAATCCCCTCTCTCGACATCTGGGTTAAACTCCGTTAATTACAAAAGTTTGTGGGACAACCGCGTCTGCGTTCATATAGGACCGCAGTTTAGGGGTATATTGTAAATAAACCCTTTTAGTAACATCTGCTTGATAGGGTTAATCTCATTTGTGTTATCGGTAAATTAGTAAACGCAAATAGAAATAGTGTTTGAAATTGAACAGCAAATATACTAATACCGTGTGAAACTATTAACAAGTATATTTACAAGTAAAAATTACCGACTTCAAACAGAATAGGAACATTACGAAATAGTTTACAATAAAATATAATATTTATTTAATCTTTATTTGCACATAAAAGTGAACAAAAAGGTGGACTTCATGACAGAAGGCATTCTCTGCCAGTCTACCTTAGGGTTGTGTAGAGACAAAGTCGCGGGTACAACCTTAGAGAAAAAAAAAGTAAAGTATAATAAGACAAATATGTATAAACATAAGTACAAGCATACATAAATAAACATACCATATGGATAAATTGATAGCATAACCATAACTATTATAAGGAACAATAAACATATATAAAGACAGTATACGAGTAGATCCGAATATAGATGGACATAGAGACAGAAATAGGAAAATGTATAACTATTCCTCATATATAAAATAAAAAAATAATTTATAAGAACCTAAATTCTCATCAACCTACCTTTAAAGGACACCCTTTCGCCTCAAGTTGCATGGTACCCAAGCAACCCGATCTCCGGTAGCGGTGGCAATAAATTTGCTGTTGCTATGTGCTGATTTACCACGCGATCGGCGGTGTAGGAAAACATCGTAAGGAAACCTACATGTCATAGAAAATTTTTCCTCACACTAAATGTGCGTGGCGGACTATGCCCTTACACTCTCATTACAGAGAAGGTCTGTGCCTAGCAAAAGGACCTATTTAAAGGCTGTTATTTTAAATTATTGGTGAATTGTGGTCTCTTCTGTCGTATATACATAATATTTGCCCATGTTCAACATTTAAATAATCAATAAAAAATAAAAATCATAAACTATCAACATATTGAATTTAGTTTCGACCAAATAACGTTTCAATTATATCGACGTGTCCTATGTACTCGGTGAAATTAATAAAACGATATGAAAACTTTTTGCATATAAAATGTTCGTCCACACGGAAACTGCATATCGGGTATTAATGCGGGCTTGTTTTTGAGCTACCAATTTTTTGTAATGGATTGCTTGCGATGCGTAACTTTTGGCTCTGTCTGTTCAATAGCATTAGGAATATTATTACATTGATAAACAAAGACCATTTTAACGGACCTCAAAAAAGGAGGTGGCACAAACTTTAGCAAGTGTTAGCTAGCAACACATGGCACCCAGCGATTATTATGCATAATAACTACTTCCAATGATATCTTAGTGATTTACCTGAACCTTATTGTATCTTTGATTCATAATTAAAAATTTAGTTTAACATCACATAAACTTGGCATTGTAAACAATAATTTAACTTTATTAGTTCGCAATCTGACTTCTAATTAATTTTGTAAAAGATAATGAGGACGCGCCGTTGTGTTGATATTTGTCAAAATAATTCCTTATACAACGTTACGCCGTCTGAATAAAGCAAGTGTATTAGTTATTGAACTATTTAGAATAGAATAGAATAAACATTTATTCGACACAAGAACACAGAAACAACAGGTACAACAAGATAAAAAACATCATAAACAAAAGTAAACAAAAACAACATAAAAAGAACAAAATATAAATTGTGCCAAAAAGAGGTTGGCTCAGCATGTGCTGTGCTCACACATGTAGTACAGCGCTGATTTTCAGCGAAAAAACCTGTGAAAAATAAGGCGTTTGTTTATTTGTTTATACGTATTGTTGTAGCGTACTTAGAGTACAGTAAACTATTTCTTTTCGTAAGACCTATAAGTTAGCTTTGAACGAGCATTCCCCACTCTCTTCTATTTTGGGCTATGTGGATAGCCGCCTGGAGTTTTAGTTTGGTAGCTCCTGAAATAGAGTCCGTCCATCTAGTGGGCACCCTGCCTCTGCTTCTTCTTCCTTCGCGTAGCCAACCAGCAGTAATTTTTTAAGGCTGTCTGGCTGGCGGCGAGCTATGTGGCCGAAGAAATCAAGAAGACGGCGAAAGCAAGTCGTGGAGAGGCGAGTCTTGATGTTCAGCTCATTAAGAATAGACTCATCGGTGCGGCGCTCAGTCAATGAGACTCCTAACATTTTGCCACCACATTTCAAATGCGTCTATCTTTTCTCTCGCACGAGACCTCTATGTCCAGTTTACTGAAGCATACGAGAAAATGGAGAAGATAAGGGTTTGATTTTTGTTTTAAGGAAAATGTTTCTGTTTCTCCAAATCTTTTCCAAGCGTTTTACGGCTGTTTTTGCCATTTGGGATCGTCTTGTGACTTCCGCAACGCAGTCTCCATTGGTTGATATGATTGTGATCTCAGATAAACAAACTCCTGCGCAGTGTCAAGGTCACGTAACTCCGAAGATCTGCGCGTCTGTCCTGACCTGTCAACGATCATCAATTTTGTTTTCTTGCGGTTGATCTTGGGGACATAATCTTTTTTTTTTGTTGACGGGGAGGAAATCTTCACAAAGATACCCCGCCTTCTGGCCCTTTACTCGGTGCATGACGAGGGGCTCCGGGATCTCACGTGGAACGCACCGGAGCCCCTCTGCACTGTGCTCAAGGAGAGCACGTCCCGGGGAGAGGTTACTCCCTCCTCCCCTGTGCCCTCGCAGCGCAAGGCGACACGGGCCAGCCGATGTCACCTTCTTCCCGGGTCCACTTTGGTGGACGACTCAGGCCCCCACCCTTGTCGCCCAGTGAACCCGAGGCCCCTTTTAGTCGCCTTATACGACAGGCAGGGGATACCGTAGTCTTATTCTTGAGGCCATAATCTGCACTAACTAGTTCAACCCTGTGCAAGAGGTCAGTGAGTTCTTGTTCACTTACACCTATTATTGTTGTGTCATCGGCGAAACGCAAGATGTTAATTAGATGCCCTCCCACTCGGATGCCACCCTGCCGGTCTGCCAGCACTCTACGCATTATATGCTCCCCGATTAGGTTAAACAGTTGTGAGGAAAGTATACAACCCTGCCTGACTCCACGCTCCGGTCTGAAGAGAAGCGACTTCATTATTAGTATACAGTATTTTAATACCAGTATTACATTTCTATTACGACGAAAAGGATGACTTATAATAAAGCGAGAATTCATAACATGATATAAGAATTGCCATAAAACAATTTGACCTTCGGCCTTCTGATACGACTATATCATTTTATGTTTTATAAGCCGATCCCGTTTTATATCTTGTACGGGTAATAAAGAGAGAAGCTTATTAAATTGTGGTTTATTAACGTATAATATTGTCACGAAAGCCCTGGTAACTGTGTCCCGGCGGTCGCCTCAAGTTGCATTGTACGCTAACAACGCGAGTTCGATCTCCGGTGCCGACACCAATAAATTTGCTTTTGCAATTTTATGTGCTGATTTACCACGCGCTCGGAAGTGAAGAAATACAACGTGAGGAAACCTACATGTCCTAGAAAATTTTTCTAAGAGATGTGAACATACTTTGCCCTTTAATTCTCTTTACAGAGAAGGCATGTGCCCAGCAGTGCAAAGTCTGTAACACAACAACAACAATTGTCACTGATGCAGTGATAATATGTTAGCTGATTGACTTACGATCTGGGATTCTAATGTCAAACGGCGAGGTTTCTGTTTCTTAACCGCAGTTCAAAAAAGAGTATTTTTGGTTACGTGTATTTCAATATTCTATGTAAACAACATTTTTTTTCCATATACTTTTTAATATGATTTTAGTATAAGGCGTCAATAGCCTTAGGCTTAGAGAGCAGTGTGCAAAACGTAAGGTCGTAAGGTTCGAATTCACCGTTCGACTATTGACGTAACCATCTCCTAGCACAAGCGTAAGCTCAGTTGGATTGTTTTTATGACCCTTAAGGGGTTCTGGAAATCTTGTTGCTCATGCAACAAGCTTGCTTTCGCCAACAGAATTTAGCTTATATTAATGTGCCATATTAAACAATTTTAGAATATAATTATATAAATTAATTTATGAAGACGTATACAACATTATCAAATCTTATGTTATGCCTTTTGTTTGATTTTGGTTTACAATAAAGTTATATCTATCTATCTAGCTATATATGTAAACATTTATGTATAAATTTATTTATATTTATTGCATTATTTTAATAAAACCAATTATCACAGATTTTGATTATTTAGATAAAATTTTATTAATTATTAATAATAAACTGTTGGTTTTAATAAATTTTCTTTTTTTTTTTGTTTTTTGTTAACGCTAATAATATTTGTGAACAATTAAAGTTAATAATCTCTTAAAAATATAAATACCTATAAAAACAATTTAAGGTCCCAACACCAGATGTATTAATGTGATATGATTTCACGGATACGAGCTCATCCCTAAGCATACTTTCATCTTAACACCTTGTAATTCGTAAAAATAGTACTATTTGTGTCCAACCATAAATTATTAAAAGAAAATGTCTTTTTTTTAATTGTGTGGTAAAATCCAATCACCAATAACGTTTTCTTCAGCTGAACTAGTGACATTATTGAATTCTATTTTTTTTCAGGATAAGTGACCGATATGGCCGGCCGAGTTATTATCCTGTTCGCTTCAATTTCATCCTTCAGAATAGGTAAGTAAATTGATAATAGATTTCCGAGAAAACAATATTTTTTCAATCGACTTTAAAACAGAGGAGGTTCTCAATTTGTATGTTTTTTATGTTTGTTAACTTATAACTTTGGACTGGGTAAATCAATTTCGATGATTTTTTTAAAGCAAGTGTGGTCCAAATTTTGATATGGCATCCACGACAAAACCAAACAAGCGTTAAATGTGGATGGACGAATAACTTAATATTACGCTAACCGATTTCTATGATGCAGTTTGATTTAAGTTTGGTTAGGTTCTAATAAATTCTATTTCGTAATATTCCTAGGATAATTCGGAAATACAAAGAGGGCATCCGCGCGTAATAACGTTTAAGGCTTGATTCGATTTGAAGTTGTTTTTTGCTTGTATAGCAAAATATAAATAATTCGTATTTATTTATCTCTCACAATTACAATACAAAAACTTATTGTACAGTTAGTTATAGTACAGTATATTCTAGAATGCCCTAGGTATACAAATTATGGGACTTTTTTCACTCTGCAAGGCATTCATGATATATGCTACTAGCATACCCAGCCCGCTACGCCAGGCTAGATTTTGCTATATTTTATTTAAACAATAAACTTACATCATTAAATATTTAATTTAACTCTCACAGTAAATTAAATTATTCATTTCTCTCCGTATTCTTCTGTTTTCCTCTTGAGCGAGTAAAGATCATTACCTACACCCATGTACATATCAGCAGCATCAGTAAACGGATACATTTGCGGCGCTATAACTTACCTTGAATACTTCAAAATCCTTAATTATTATCTTTAATATACTTTATTATACTTTGTATTGACACAACGCGTGTCGATACAAAGGATTATAATACAATATCATCATAGTAATTAAAAGCTGTATTTGACAGTTTGAAAAGAGGAATGCTCCGATACCAATCATTACAGGATCACTCGCCAGGTCTATCTAAATATTCCCTGAAATTTTCATTAAAATCAGTGAAGCCGTTCCGGAGCCTATAGGGAACAACCCCACACACTTTGTTTTTTATATGTATAGATTAAACAAAAAAAAAGTTTTGTTATAAACTTATTCCATTCTTCATCATTCTCCATTTCTTTTACTTCGTATATCTAATTAGGTCATGTTTGTATCCGGAATCTGAATATATATTCTTTATAACCGTTTTCTCAGAGCTGAGGGTCGTGACCACCAAGAGAGCTGCTTTGAACGAGCATTCCCCACTCTTTCCTATTTTGGGCTAGGTGGATAGCCGCCTGGAGTTTTAATTTGGTGGCTCCTCCAATAGAGTCCGTCCATCTAGTGGGCGCCCTGCCTCTGCTTCTTCTTCCTTCGACGCAGCCAACCAGCAGTAATTTTTCAAGGCTGTCTGGCTGGCGGCGAGTTATGTGGCCGAAGAAATTAAGAAGACGGCGAAAGCAAGTCGTGGAGAGGCGAGTCTTGATGTTTAGCTCATTAAGAATAGACTCATTGGTGCGGCGCTCAGTCCATGAGACTCCTAACATTTTGCGCCAACACCACATTTCAAACGCGTCTATCTTTTCTCTCACACGAGACCTCCATGTCCAGATTTCTGAAGCATACGAGAAAATGGAGAACTTAAGGGTTTGCATTAATTTGATATAATAAAAATTAAAATTAAATTTAATTTGATGAATATATATTACATAATACTTATTTTATGTGGCAGTGTTTGGACGACATAGTAAGTATTACGATTATGTATGTGCATATATGATGAATATTGCTTATAGAAAATTATAACAAAAAAATCGAATTCATTAGTCAAACATTCTGATATTTGGAATATCCTCGAATTTTAATTGAGGTTGAAAACTAAATCCCGAATTAATTCCGTGGCGTAATTAAAACTTGAGGCGCGCTCGCAAAATTGAAACACCGTACTTGTTAAGGGCGGCGCTATGCAAATGTAACGGAATTAATAAACCAACTTTTCCTGTTTGCACGTCGTATAGAGTTAAGAGAACTAATAACAAATACACTTGACATTGATGTACAGAGCTAAAGAGCTTGGAGCTCAATGCAGCTAGGTCGTAATTTGAACTGCAAATTTGTCGAATGTTAATGACTGTTTACCACGGTTTAGACACGTCGCACTCATATGGTTATTGGCCAGGTGAACGTGAAAACGAGCACGCAATTGCTCTAGGAAAGCGAATCCGAAGGTAAGACCAGATCCAGGTATGACGCTCACAGGCTTACCCATAAAGCATACAACGACCAGTGTAAGAGAATAGTGGATTAAGCAAACACTTTCTACCCACACCCCTAGTAATGTGGAAAACGATTACAAGAAGAAAGACCACTGCAATCCTGCTGTTGCACGAATGGGGAAGTAACATGAACTCGCAAACGAATACCAATGTGAAATGGAGGTGGTACTTCTGTGTTTCACCTGGCACCTAGGACCGGTGATCCAATTCTTTATTATAAGTTTGGCGACTCAACTTCAATGTCTTTCTTGAAAAACATTGGCAGTCATATACCGATCGAAGTGAAAACTTATGACTTAGAAATCAATATCAATCTGGTTTTCACATGTTTTGTGTCATTGACACTCCGAACAACAATTATGTACATGTTTATATGGTTTATTTATTATTAAAATATATTACGGGTTGTAAGAAATCTATAACGATGGGCCTCATAAGCAAGCTCAAAGTCGCACAACGAGCTATGGAAAGGGCTATGCTCGGAGTATCTCTACGAGATCAAATCAGGAATGAGGAGATCCGTAGACGAATGAAGGTAACCGACATAGCCCGCTGGATAAGCAAGTTGAAGTGGCAATGGGCTGAGCACATAGCGAACAACAGATGGCCGATGGGCCCGAAATGTTCTTGATTGGAGACCACGGACCAGCAACCGCGTGGGACGTCCACCCGCAAGGTGGTCTGACGACCTCATAAAGGTCGCAGGACGCGGTTGGATGCGGGCCGCTTACATGCGGTCCCTTTGGAAATCGTTGGGGGAGGCCTATGTCCAGCAGTGGATGTTTTACGGCTGAAATGATGATGATGAATGATGTAAGAAATCATTACAAAATATGAATACAACATTAGCCTGTCAGTGACTTTTTTTATACTATATAGGCTCACGTTTGGCTTCTATCTCGCTTCATGGAAGGCGAAGATGAAACCTAGGATGGTACGGACTTGAAGGTGTCCACATTGTACCCGTATGGAAAGACTGATCGCGGCAGAGAGTTCCATTCCTTAGCCGTTCGCATAAGGAAGGTGGAGGCAAACCGCTTCGTGCGTAATATTAACCAACATTTTCCTCTACCAAACATTGCTCAACGCGGGTAAAGAAGTTTTCAGTTCACAAATAGAAGTAGCAAAGGGTAAGAAAAAACGGGCTAACCGTTTTTTCTTTACCTTTAAAAAGATGTCAGTAAAATGTACCACCTTATTTGATTTGCCAAAAGAAAAAAAATAATTTATCCATTCGTGTACGTATACGAAACAGATACGGCATTTCAATTTCGAGAGCGTGTCTAAAGTTTTAATTACAACGCGTTATATATTCCGGATTAAGTTCTCTGCATCACTTTATAACTCGCCGTGTTAACAAGAACAAATTCCTAACTCTGATCCGTAATAAAAATAGAATGATACGAGTAGCAACCGGTAGATGTCTTGTTTCTTTTTCAAGTGTAAATCAAAGCAACGGTCCTCGAGAAGGACTCGACTTGGGCTGTAATTCTATTCCCTATGTCCTTTAATTTTTTTTCCAGTTTGTACCACTGCGGATATTACAAGAGTGATTTGCGTTCTTTTCTTTCTTGTATTTTATGTTCCAAATAAAAATATTTTTATTATTTAATTATTTTACTATAACATTGTGACCCGAAGGCGAATCAGTTTTTCTATTCGCATAATACATATTACGCATTGTGTGTCTGAATTACGCCATGATTCGTTCTCGGCCATATGCTTAGGATCGATGCATTGGTACGTTTCGTAGTCCAGGGTATCCTAAACATCCACCTCCAGCACTACATCTCGAATGCATTGATCCTTTACCTCTCTCTGGCTGGGATTGTCCACGTTTACACTCCATACAGGAAGATAGATAGATAGATATAACTTTATTGTACACCAAAATCAAACAAAAGGCATTACATAAGTAAGGTTTTACAGTTTGTTGTACAATGGGCGACCTTATCGCTGAGAGCGATCTCTTCCAGGCAACCTGTGTATGGACAGGAAACATATGAACAAAACAGGACGATGGCGTTAGAAATACAAATAAGATAACAAATCTATACATATAATTGACAACCTACACTAAATATACGTACATAAATATTTTTATCATTAAATATACTAATACATAAAATATTCATATATCATAGTTCTGACGAAATCGATTGATAATGTTGCGCTAGCAAATTTTTAAAAGCTGGTAGGGATTTAGCAAGCCGAATGGAATTTGGAAGGGCATTCCACAGTCTAGTAGCCCGCAATGTGAATGACTTCTCAGAAAAGTTTGAGGAATGAGTAGGGGTTTTAAGTTTTCAGAGGATCGTAAGGATAGAGGATCGGATAGGTGGATAAATTCAAAACGTTCTTTAAGGTAAATTGGAGTAGATGGAATGAAGAGGATGCTATAAAGAAGAGAAAGGATATGTGCATTTCGACGAAAACGGATTGGTAACCACTTTAGCTTCTTGCGATATTCAGTAACGTGATCATATTTACGTAACCCAAATATAAGACGAATACCAAGGCACGAAATCGTATCAATATAATTTTAGTTTTAATACCAATTCCTCTTTTCTTCCCGAGGTTGTTTTTGGATAACAGACGTAAAATTTATATAAATTTATTTCAGAGCACGCACATTCAAAGTCAAAGAGCCTTTGTCTCCCATGTATATAATTTTAACAGAAAGAAAGAATATCAAATAAAAAGCAGCATAAAGGGTCGTTGCATGTTGCTTCCGTGTCTATTTACAAACGTTACTTTTGCGTTCATTAAAATGCACGAGCAAACGCGAGCACAAGGATTTCCTGTTCAGAAATCTATGAATAACGTTCGCGATTTTAAAAAGTGTAAATTTATAACGGGATCTCTCGTATTTCAATACGTTTTTCGTAGAGTTAGTCCGAATTCGAGTATTTTTTAACCAAATGTTATTGGAGCCTGGCAAACGCGAATAGTAATTTTTTTTTTTTTTTTCTGAATGTACTACGCTGATATGCCAGGCGGCCTCTGTTTCGGGAACTTGGCTTGCAAGGTTATCTAATAGCGATATCATTCGGATCCACGGGCACCCGAGAGGGCCGAACCACTGGAAAAGTATCTAGACGTTCAATAGTTAACTAGCGTTTGCCTAGGAGAAGCAGTCCTGTTCTTCTGTCCTAGAATAAGGCTACGGCTTCCCCTGCCTCCAGTAGATGGTGACTAAAAGGGGCCTCGGCCCTGCCCGCTGACGTGGACCCGGAAAGAAGGCGACAACGGTCGCCGTATCGCCTTGCACTACGAGGGAACGGGGGGAAGGGATTAACGGATTATCCCGGGACGTGCTTTCCGATAGCATAGTGTAGAGGAGCACCGGTGCCTTCTACTGGAAATCCCGGAGCCCCTCACAATGCACCGAGGAAGGGCCACCGTTGGGGTTTAAGTGGGTAAAAATCCCACATAACCTTTCCCCCAGAAGGTGGGAAAATCTTGTTGTAGATTCCCGTCGACAAAAAAATGAGTAGTGGCCGAAGAAACTCATGCAAGGCTCTTAATATCTAATAGATTTGGCCTCCATAAAATGGCGGTGCCGCGATAAGATTCTCGTACTCGGATTGCTAGCGTACTATGCAACTTGAACCAATCACCCGGACACAGATATCACGGCTCAAAAATTATTATTATTAAATAATATATTATACCTGAATGAGATTCGATACAATAAGATTAACTTCCCGTTAGAACGTGTGATTGACGCTTCTCATTAAAAGAAATACGATTACGTTTTCTTAATAGAAAAAGTTACGTTCACTCCGAACGGATCAAAAGCAGACTTCACTCAATTGTTTTCGTTCTACGATGCCTTTTAATATTTAAGACACTGATTTTGATTAAGTTAGTGAAAACTTTTTTTGCATAGGAAACGGGGCAAACGGAGATTCACCTGATCTCAAGTGATACGAGTAGCTGCAAAAAAACTTGGGATCTTGGTCAAAGTGCAAACCGTACTTCTCTGCGGGACAGCTTTTAACACTTTATAAAGCTCAAGTCCGGTCGTGTGTAGAATATTGTTGTCACATTTGGGCAGGCGCTACTAAATGCCATCTCGCAGCTTTGAACTCAGTGGAAAGGCGGGCTAAGAGGCTATTTGGTGACGCAACTGAAACAAATCTGCTCAGTCTTAAGCACAGGCGTAAGGTAGCTAGCCTTTCGGTTTTTCAGATTGCATTTTGGAGAGTGTGCTCAGGAACTACATGATCTAATTCCCTTATCCCCGTTCCACCATCGGACTTGAAGACGCAATCATTCATCATTTTGTTGTAAACATCCCTCAAACCCGAATGAAGCGCTTTGCTTCATCTCTCATTATTTGTACAGCAAAGGTCTAGAATAGTTTGCCCGCGTATGTCTTCCCTTCCGATATAAATATGGGTATTTTCAAGAGTAGAGTGAATAGGCATTCGATAAGTTAGTGCGTCTTACCATCCAGGACTGCATTTCCACATAAAATCAGGTGGGATCGTAGTCAAGTACTATCGCGTTATTGGCATTTGAGAAAGGAGTTGGTTATTGAAGCCCCAAACCGTACTGGTTTCCACACACTAGTGACAGTTCCACAGGTAGATAAGGCGTGAGAGAAAGTTGCTTTTTTGTTACCTTATCAAACTGTTCTACTTACGATGAAAGGTTTTGAGTTGAAAATAATTTTCAGTAATTATTTACATCCAGCCCATTAACAAACATCGTTAATAGTGGTTATAGTACAAGTAAATTTGCGAGCAAAAACAAAAATAGACTTTAAATCGAATCAAACGTTTAACGCTGTTACTCGCAGACGCCCTTGTATTTCCGAATTATCGTAGAAATATTACGAAATAGAATTAATCAGAACCTAACTAAACTCTCAGTAAACTTCTCTTGAAGGATATCCTTTCCAATAAAAAATGAATCCTCGAAATCGGTTGGCGTAATATTGAGTTGTTCGTCCATTTGTCGCGCACGCAATTAGACTCAAATGGACCATCTTAGAAATAAAAAAATATAAAAATTATGAGGTACAAACATTAAAAATACACAGACTCATTGAGGACCTCCTTTTTTGAAGTTGGTCGATAAGTATTAGAAATGTTGAGGCTATATTTAAGTCCGTTCATTAAAATTTGCACGGGCCAATGCGTTTGTAAGTGCTCTTGTAAACAAAGAGGTTATCTCATCATCGCGGTAAGCTACACCCCAAGGCTTTAGTGACCACTCATCCGTTAAATAAAATTCTTATTAGTTTGGCTTTTTTTCGATAAAGCGTAACCACAGACTTGTGTCCGTGCTCATTTCTAATGTACTTTATTTATATTGTTTTTAAAAAAACAGTGCTACCTCTACAGTTATTACAATTTTTTATGCCTGATTTTGAAAGGTGGTGTTGGAGAATGCTCTAGTTCACGCGTCGTAGACGCCCCGTTGCATTGTTATTAGTTTCTCCGCGTCCGCTCCGTCCCTGTTTCTCATAGTCATTTTTAGGTTGAACTCTATTATTTTTTTCTTTTGATGCGGCAGTTGCCCTTGTCACCAGTCTTCCTGTGGCGTTGACACAGTTATCTGTGTAATAGACAAAGCTGACTGTGTGTCGGGATATCGCCAATACACCATGTTGGACGGTGTCGTCGACGAGTTGCAGTTTTTTTTGTCACTGTTCTGATGACCACCACTGATCCGTGGGGCGTTGGACCTCGTGCACGGTAAGGATGCGCGAACCTGCCCCAAATCCGTATCCCTGGTTGGAAAGAGATTAGTTTGGCATTATAAGTTTTGACCAGATTACGGAATAATCTGTCCGGTAATTAATTAATTACATTATGGGTTTTGGTGAACCTAATCATAAGATACAATAATGTATTATACCATTTTAAAATCTTTTTAAAGCGCGTATTATTTCAAAACAATTGGTCACTTTTTTATTTCTCCGTTGCGTTCAACTGGAGATCCAGGAGCCCCTCACCATGCGCCGAGGAAGGGCCACCGAGGGTGTTTTAGTGGGTAAGAACCTTTTTTTTGTTTACGGGGAGGAAATCTTCACAAAGATACCCCGCCTTCTGGGGGGAAGGCGGCGGTTATGTGGGGATCTTACCCACTTAAACCTCCCCGGTGGCCCTTTCCTCGGTGCATCACGAGGGGCTCCGGGATCTCACGTGGAACGCACCGGAGCCCCTCTGCACTGTGCTCAAGGAGAGCACGTCCCGGGGGGAGGTTACCCCCTCCTCCCCTGTGCCCTCGCAGCGAAAGGCGACACGGGCCAGCCGATGTCGCCTTCTTCCCGGGTCCACTTTGGTGGACGACGCAGGCCCCACCATTGTCGCCCAGTGAACCTGAGGCCCCTTTTAGTCGCCTTGTACGACAGGCAGGGGATACCGTAGTCTTATTCTTGAGAGCCCAGAACTACAGGGCTGGGTGGGTAAGCACCTCACATAACCCTGCCTTAAAAATTGACAGTTCTTTTCCAGTCATTTTAATATTTTACTGTAATTAATTTTATTTTTATTGATGCCAAAGAAGTATTTTTATATGAAAAGTGGTAAACGAGCATACGGTTCACCTGATCTTAAGTGATCACCGTTGTCCATGAACATCCAATGCACCAGAGGAGCCTTTGAGATAGGAGTAGGCTCGTTTTTAAAGGTCCCCAAATCCACACCGCTCGTGACAGTTGATTGCACGGGTTGACAGTGCGTGGGAGAAAGTTACGCCAAAAACGTACAGTCGTGGAACGCTAACCATCAAGATGGTGGCGGTGGAATTTGGAATTCTGCCGTGATGTGCGGTAATGGAAATCGGTATAACTTCTTACGCGCGTACGTGTTAGTATAAGCACGCATTCTTTTGTATTATTTGTACCATATTGGCTACTTTTATGGGTTTAGTTATAAACTCTTTGCCTTATTACACTTCGTTTACTCCGCATGTAACGAATTACAGTTACGATTTATGATCATGTTCCCAATTTCTTTCGCAATAACAAACTTTTTTCAATTAAACAAAGTTTTTTCTCATCTAATGAAAGGAAGTCCGCTAACGTCCAAACAAGGGAAACGATTTCTTTGAAATAGAACAATGTCGAGTAACGAGTTTCCGAAAACAAGTTGGTTAATTGAGTTATGTGCGTCAGCGTTTTTAAATAAGGACATGAATTCAATAAGGATATTATATGACATATTTTCAGTATGAATTAAAGTTACAGCCTTTATATATGTCCCACTGTTGGGCACGGGCCTTCTCTTTAAAGAGAGCATAAGGGCATAGTCCGCCACTATATAGTACATACTAGCTACTTTATAGTACTAGCTGAACCCGCAAATTTCGTACCGTCTTATTTTTTGATAGCAGTTAGTAGTAGTAGTAGAGCTTTTACAAGCAAAGGTCCTACAACGCCCTTCGCGTTCAATATAATAATGCATTCAGAGTGTTGATGGGGCTGCCGCGCTTCTGTAGCGCATCAGGGATGTTTGTTGAAGCGCACGTCGATTGCTTTTATGCTATGGAAAAGATACGCATCCCTGGTGCGCAGGGTGCGAGCCAGCCCTAACAACATTCTGGAAATGACTGCATGTGCACTAGAGTGCAAGTATATTAATCACTGCCTAAGGCTGAAATAATTGTAAATAAAACAAAGATATTAGTATGTTTTTCATTTGTTACTAACATAGTTATTAAGTGTCTTACTAACAAAATTATGAGCAATATTTAAGCTTGAAATAAAGTTATTATTATTATTATTTTTTATTTATTTTGATACCTTAAGTTAAGTTTTTATAATATTTCTATAAAAATACAAAAACATTACAAAAGCCTAACCTAGTGTGTGCCACCGTGCCAACGAAGCAGGGCCCAAATAATCGGTGGTTAGGGCGACATAGACAGAAACCTCCCGACGATGCGTGCCGTGTCCAGGAGTACTGCCTTCTGTATCTGAGCCTTGACCCAGCCATCCAGCGAAAGTCTCTTAAGATTTTGATCGACACTTTTCGCTATGAGACCGTTTGCAGAAACGACTATCTGGACAATGATCGTCGAATCCACATTATTATTATTATTATTTAAAGATCTGATACGATGTGAACCGGATCGCATTCTTTGACATTTTATATTTTTACAAGTAAGATATGACATATGGTCTTTGCTTGTTTCCGAACGTCATCTGTCTCATTAACTCAATTTTATTTAATGAGGTTTTATAAAATTAATAGAGAAGATCTTTTATTTTATTGGTATACACAAACTTTGTCCTAAAAATACCAAACACAAAAATGTAAGAATCATCCAATTTGGTGCAGTAGTTCGGAAGTTGTGCGTACGTACATTTTGGCGATTATTTAAAATTGTAATGTATTTAAACACAAAAAATATTTCATTAAATAAAATTTAATCGAAAACCCTTTGCCTAATTATAGGCTAGGTAAATATGGATGTGATTGTTATATCTGTCTACCCTGGTTTTGATAAGATGAATAAATAATAAGCGAAAACTTAATATTATGTCTAGAGAAATTATTAGGATTTTCTACTGAACAAATCAACTATTAACACTACCGGTTTAATTATAACTCTAAACATTCAATCAAATAAAGCAATTTCAAACTTTTAAACGAGTTCGTTAAGCACAAAATCATACGTATACATTTATGTAACTTAGCTCAACACTCCGTTAAGCTGCTCCTGAAGTAACTTATTTCAAAGTTGAGATAAAAAATGTAAAAAACACTGACGGTATAGCACTCATTAAAATCTCCTCGAACCAGTGCATTCGAAGTAACTTAGATAAAGGATTACTTAGAGCATACCTAATCGACGAGCTAGCCAGAGGCGTTAGTTCTTTGATCGAAATTTTTAACAATGTTGTAAACAAATAACATTTATGTTGGATATTGTTACGTTTTTGGAAGTCATTATTATCGTTTTCTACTTTGGTTTACAACATTTCCGATTGCTTAATGAATCCTTATTTTGATCGACCTGTCAATTAAACGCATAAATAGCGTTTATCCCCTACTGTGACAATTGTCATTTCGATCATTTCTTCTTAAGTGGCAAACTGCAGGGCCAACTGCACTGGGAGTAAATCTTTTGCAACAATTGGAGAATATTTGACTTGAAATATTGGTTTTGGCGCTTGAAGAGTGAAAGACCATAGAAAGCATGTAGTTTTTTTTTTCTGCAATATCCTGAACCTACGCTTATTACCGGTGTTTGTAATATTAATGTTAAATAAGTACTAGCCTAGTTATTTAACCAATTTCAATGTCATTAATATAAATTTTCTATTTATATATAAATTGAAACAGTTCAAGAAGTAATATAACCTAGTGCTTAAGTGGTTCGGCTAACGATCTTGTTGAAGGATTGATCGACTAAGAAAGCTGTCTCTGACTACTCCACTAAGGCACTAAGTAACACGGCTCATTGGCCATGTGTTATAGAAAGAAAACGGTATTTAAAAAAAAGTTTTGCTTGGTTATCATTTAGAGTTTTGCGGACTATTCTACAGGTATATACGGATTTGATAGATAGACTATTTATAGGTCACATTTTATACATAACAAGTATATTCAAATAAAATCAAAAGTTAAACGTTTACACAACCCATGAATTCTTGTGGTAAAATTTCTTCAATACAGTCTATTCAAACGTCTAAGGGAAATGCGATTTCAACAGCACACCGTCACAAAATCCCGATCAATCAGTCAACGTCGTATTCAACATAAAGCGGGCGACTGGATTTTATTTAGGAATTGACAGGGAGTGTGTGAAACATAAATCAAAGATCGTTTGTGAGTTTTGAAAGGTAATTTTATACGTAGATATATATAATAATAATTTGCTGACAGATCAGACTGGTAAAAATACATACTTGCTTTTATTTACAAGTATACTAACAATTTTTTGTTCACGTCAATAGTTGATTTAATTATTCGAACTACAACCTTAAGTTTCGCAAAATGTTTGACGTAATGACGTCAATACTTAAGTTTAACCACTCGGTGACAGATTTCGTTCAGTTAATATATAAACACTTTAACACCGTAGGATAAGAGCTTGTATTGTAAGATGCCTTGTGAAAGTAACCGTCCAAGCCGAGATTACTCGTTTTGGGAAATGTGGCATTAGAGAGGAATTATTATTTTTACACGTGTTCTTAGTCTTCTAGTGTGCCGCCGGTTAATAAAAGTATCACAGAAAAGAATAATGAAATTATATTTTATAAAATTAATAGAGAAGATCTTTTATTTTATTGGTATACACAAACTTTGTCCTAAAAATACCAAACACAAAAATGTAAGAATCATCCAATTTGGTGCAGTAGTTCGGAAGTTGTGCGTACGTACATTTTGGCGATTATTTAAAATTGTAATGTATTTAAACACAAAAAATATTTCATTAAATAAAATTTAATCGAAAACCCTTTGCCTAATTATAGGCTAGGTAAATATGGATGTGATTGTTATATCTGTCTACCCTGGTTTTGATAAGATGAATAAATAATAAGCGAAAACTTAATATTATGTCTAGAGAAATTATTAGGATTTTCTACTGAACAAATCAACTATTAACACTACCGGTTTAATTATAACTCTAAACATTCAATCAAATAAAGCAATTTCAAACTTTTAAACGAGTTCGTTAAGCACAAAATCATACGTATACATTTATGTAACTTAGCTCAACACTCCGTTAAGCTGCTCCTGAAGTAACTTATTTCAAAGTTGAGATAAAATTGTAAAAACACTGACGGTATAGCACTCATTAAAATCTCCTCGAACCAGTGCATTCGAAGTAACTTAGATAAAGGATTACTTAGAGCATACTTAATCGACGAGCTAGCCAGAGGCGTTAGTTCTTTGATCGAAATTTTAACAATGTTGTAAACAAATAACATTTATGTTGGATATTGTTACGGTTTTGGGAGTCAATATTATCGTTTTCTACTTTGGTTTACAACATTTCCAATTGCTTGATGAATCCTTATTTTGATCGACCTGCCAATTAAACGCGTAAGCGTTTATCCCCTACTGTGACAATTGTCATTTCGATCATTTCTTCTTAAGTGGCAAACTGCAGGGCCAACTGCACTGGGAGTAAATCTTTTGCAACAATTGGAGAATATTTGACTTGAAATATTGGTTTTGGCGCTTGAAGAGTGAAAGACCATAGAAAGCATGTAGTTTTTTTTTTCTGCAATATCCTGAACCTACGCTTATTACCGGTGTTTGTAATATTAATGTTAAATAAGTACTAGCCTAGTTATTTAACCAATTTCAATGTCATTAATATAAATTTTCTATTTATATATAAATTAAAACAGTTCAAGAAGTAATATAACCTACTGCTTAAGTGGTTCGGCTAACGATCTTGTTGAAGGATTGATCGACTAAGAAAGCTGTCTCTGACTACTCCACTAAGGCACTAAGTAACACGTACATTGGCCATGTGCTATAGAAAGAAAACGGTATTTAAAAAAGTTTTGCTTGGTTATCATTTAGAATTTTGCGGACTATTCTACAGGTATATTTACGGATTTGATAGATAGACTATTTATAGATCACATTTCATACATAACAAGTATATTCAAATAAAATCAAAAGTTAAACGTTTACACAACCCATGAATTCTTGTGGTAAAATTTCTTCAATATAGTCCAGTCTATTCAAACGTCTAAGGGAAATACGATTTCTAACAGCACACCGTCACAAAATCCCGATCAATCAGTCAACGTCGTATTCAACATAAAGCGGGCGACTGGATTTTATTTAGGAATTGACAGGGAGTGTGTGAAACATAAATCAAAGATCGTTTGTGAGTTTTGAAAGGTAATTTTATACGTAGATACTCGTATATATAGTAATAATGTGCTGACAGATCAGACTGATAAATATACATACTTGTTTTATTTACAAGTATACTAACAATTTTTGTTCACGTCAATAGTTGATTTAATTATTCGAACTACAACCTTAAGTTTCGCAAAATGTTTGACGTAATGACGTCAATACTTAAGTTTAACCACTCGGTGACAGATTTCGTTCAGTTAATATATAAACACTTTAACACCGTAGGATAAGAGCTTGTATTGTAAGATGCCTTGTGAAAGTAACCGTACTTTTTTTTTTTTTACGAGGAGGAAATCTTCAAAGATACCCCGCCTTCTGGGGAAGGCGGCGGTTATGTGGGGTTTTACCCACTAAAACCTCCCAGTGGCCCTTTCCTCGGTGCATGACGAGGGGCTCCGGGATCTCCAGTGGAACGCATCACTGTGCTCAAGGTGAGCACATCCCGGGGGGAGGTAACTCCCTCCCCACTGTGCCCACGCAGTGCAAGGCGACACGGGCCTGCCGTTGTCGCCTTCTCCCAGGGTCCACCTTGGCGGGCGACAAAGGCCCCCACCCTTGTCGCCCAGTGAACCCGAGGCCCCTTTTAGTCGCCTTCTACGACAGGCAGGGGATACCGTAGTCTTATTCTTAAGAGCCCAGAACTACAGGGCTGCGGGCCGGTCTGCCACCGGCCCAAGAAGTAATATAACCTAGTGCTTAAGTGGTTCGGCTAACGATCTTGTTGAAGGATTGATCGACTAAGAAAGCTGTCTCTGACTACTCCACTAAGGCACTAAGTAACACGGCTCATTGGCCATGTGTTATAGAAAGAAAACGGTATTTAAAAAAGTTTTGCTTGGTTATCATTTAGAATTTTGCAGACTATTCTTCAGGTATATATACGGATTTTATAGATAGACTATTTATAGGTCACATTTTATACATAACAAATATATTCAAATAAAATCAAAAGTTAAACGTTTACACAACCCATGAATTCTTGTGGTAAAATTTCTTCAATATAGTCCAGTCTATTCAAACGTCTAAGGGAAATACGATTTCTAACAGCACACCGTCACAAAATCCCGATCAATCAGTCAACGTCGTATTCAACATAAAGCGGGCGACTGGATTTTATTTAGGAATTGACAGGGAGTGTGTGAAACATAAATCAAAGATCGTTTGTGAGTTTTGAAAGGTAATTTTATACGTAGATACTCGTATATATAGTAATAATGTGCTGACAGATCAGACTGATAAATATACATACTTGCTTTTATTTACAAGTATACTAACAATTTTTGTTCACGTCAATAGTTGATTTAATTATTCGAACTACAACCTTAAGTTTCGCAAAATGTTTGACGTAATGACGTCAATGGTTAAGTTTAACCACTCGGTGACAGATTTCGTTCAGTTAATATGTAAACACTTTAACACCGTAGGATAAGAGCTTGTAATGTAAGATGCCTTGTGAAAGTAACCGTACTTTTTTTTTTTTTGTTAACGGGGAGGAAATCTTCAAAGATACCCCGCCTTCTGGAGGAAGGCGGCGGTTATGTGGGGTTTTACCCACTAAAATCTCCCAGGGGCCCTTTCCTCGGTGCATGACGAGGGGCTCCGGGATCTCCAGTGGAACGCATCACTGTGCTCAAGGAGAGCATGTCCCGGGGGTTACTCCCTCCCCACTGTGCCCTCGCAGTGGGGGTTACTCCCTCCCCCCTGTGCCCTCGCAGTGCAAGGCTACACGGGCCAGCCGATGTCGCCTTCTTCCCGGGTCCACTTTAGCGGACGACAAAGGCCCCCACCTTTGTCGCCCAGTGAACCCGAGGCCCCTTTTAGTCGCCTTCTACGACAGGCAGGGGATACCGTAGTCTTATTCTTAAGAGCCCCATCTCCTAACGGGATCGGCCCTCTTCCGATCCCGTTCGGCGGTCTCCTTCTGGGTCATTACGGACTCACAGAAGGAGACCAGCGCCTTCCATTTAGATTTCCCCGCCAGCGCAACCGCTACTGCCGCGGGCGGGGAGAGGTCTTGCCAAAGAAAGTAACCGTCCAAGCCGAGGTTACCCCTTTTGGGAAATGTGGCATTAGAGAGGAATGCCTCACTTTATTATTTTTACACGTGTTCTTAGTCTTCTAGTGTGCCGCCGGTAAATAAAAGTATCACAGAAAAGAATAATGAAATTATATTTTATAAATTTGTTACATTAAAAATAAACTATTCGGAAAATATCTAGACAAAAAGTGTGTTCAAAAATTTGACACGTGCCTTTTATAAAATTTTCTTATTCCGAATATAATATAAATAATTTTATCGTCTAAAATACTTTTTGGTAATTGGCGAATGCAAGTCGCCACTCCCATAAGCTAAGTGACCTACGAGCTATGCCACCTCTCAATCCGGTGAAGCAGTCAAGGCCAGCTTCTCTGGCCAATCTGTACAGTTCGTCATAAAAAAAAAATCCTTTTGAGCATTAAGCCAGTATCAATATGAATCATCGTTAGGCAAGGGCAAGAAATTGTTCACAGACCGTAACCTTTTAGACAATTCAAGCTAAATTTGAGAAAAAAAAACGTTTGATTGATAAATCTTTGTTATTGTTTATTATCGAATTTGATACTTTTTATATTATTTACTAACAGATCAAATTTAGCCTAAGTTACTCTTTATAATATCAACTATCTGCCAGTGAAAGTCCCTTCAAAATCGCTCCAGTCTTTCCAGAGATTAGTGGGAACAAACAGACAAAAATATTTTTTTTGGGGTATAAACTAGTACTTGACCATGATCCCACCTGATGTTAAGTGGTAAAATAGTCGAAACGAGTACGCGCTAGTTTAGTAAAATTATTCTGGTTTATGTACCGCTTATATAACATGCATTTATATGCACGTAGTAAAAGCCGTTATTTTTATATAACAAACGAGGTTCTACACCAGTTTTATTTTTTGTAAAGATAATGTACAATGAGCCTAAGTAAACTTTGGTGGTCTAGTTAACGATTAAATTGAAACACATGTGTGACAAAAATTCGTTGGTCTTTTTTTATTAAAATGCAAATTCCTTCTAATTAAGCTGAGCACAATGATTGGCTGGCTGCCGCTTCGCGAGCCGAAATCTGTCCCAAATTAATCCGGATTTATGCAGCCTAACGTTTTCAGTACTTTGCGCGTATTATATAATAACCGTGACATATAGAGGTATTTGTATTTTAAAATTGAAATTATTATTTTAGGTAAAGTAAAACATGTTTATTAATACTTTCAAAGCAAGTGTTTGAAGTGGAAATGCAGTCCTGAATTGTAAGGTGGAAAAGCTTAATAAATGCCTATTCAATCAATCCTTGAAAACACCTATATTTTAATCGGAAGGGAAGACGGATGCGGACGAATCATTCAGAGAGAGAGGTGGGCCTTTACTGCTTCACCGAACCTCTATTGCTAGTAACTCGACTCAAGGGTCTCCCCGGTGAGGGGTAACCTTGGCTTGGATACTATGTTACGCGTAATCATTTCGATCCGAGGGCGCTCGAGATGGCCGAACTACGACTTGATTAGTAGCTATTTTATTAATAAAAACTATTTGGGTCAATCTAAGCTAAACTAACTTATTTGTCACGGGAAGCATTAATGCTGGGAGAAGAAGTGCCAGCAACGCTCCTAATCCAATCCAAGGGGTATTCCTTTGTTGTACGAACAACTAAAGACAAAAACAATTAAAGACAGCAGTGCATCTTAAAGCAGCCGATGCACCGCTGACAATTAGCGCTGTGTAGCCGGTGGTAGATGTTGTCCAATATTGGTCATGATCTATTGGTTCGTTCCTTCATGCTTTAATTGTATTTTAGTTTAGTTTTCCTCCTTTTTTTAATGTGTGTTAAATTTTGTTACTACATCTACTAATATCTATGATTTTTTTTTTTTGACGGGGAGGAAATCTTCACAAAGATACCTTCCGCCTTCTGGGGGGAAGGCGGCGGTTATGTGGGGTACTCCCTCCTCCCCTGTGCCCTCGCAGCGAAAGGCGACACGGGCCAGCCGATGTCGCCTTCTTCCCAGGTTCACTTTGGTGGACGACGCAGGCCCCCACCCTTGTCGCCCAGTGAACCCGAGGCCCCTTTTAGTCGCCTTGTACGACATGCAGGGGATACCGTAGTCTTATTCTTGAGAGCCCAGAACTACAGGGCTGACTAATATCTATCTATCTATCAACAGTTTTCGCCCAGCATCTCTCAACACTTTGACATGTAACCTAAAGCTAGTTTACCCACAGACACGACGTTCCAAATAAAAACGACATTCCGCGATATATGCATTCAGTTCACCATATTTGCATACAAGCGCGTAACCGTACTCATCAAAATGTATGTGTCGGCATTTGTTGCATATGAAATACTCTGTTGTATAGTTGTTAACACTTGTTTTGGTAGAAACAGAGGGTTACAGTACGTAAGATAGGAATAAAGTTGTCATCAAGAATAAAATCAAAAACTTGACACCAAAATAATTCAATTCAATTTTTTTTTGTTTATGGCGTTTCCATGTAGATTTCACCAATGTCGAAGTGCGTATGTTAAACTGCTGTAAAGAGCGGGCTTCGTAGACGGACAAGAATCGAAACTAACAAAGAAGTACAGTGGTTACTTCTGACACAATTCACCGCGAACATCACTGTTGATAAATCTAAAAAAATTAAAACATACACAATATATACATAAGGTTAGTTGGTTAAAAGACAGACAAACTAAAGTCTAATGTTATTTTCGCTAATGAATGAACATAAAATATAAACAATAGGAGAGTGAGAGTAGGGATTTTAAGTCTATGGGGCGCGGGATATCATGAGGAAGGAGGTTGTAGATAGAAGATGGTAAGGGACAGCTGAAAAATAATTAAGACCCTTAATAACAGTCTCCAATTATTTTTATATCGTATGGCAGGTAGCAAATAAACAGATATTATTATATCATAGATTTTGAAACATTGATTGAGCCGTGGTAATTCAGTTACCTGACGAGCGCCTGAAGTTTCTTGCTAGCAACCTAAATTCGATCCCGTGCCGGCACCAATGGATTACTTACTCTGCGGTGAAGATAAATGTCGTGGGAAAACCTACATGTGTTATAAAATTTTCTAAGACATGTGAAGTCTGTCATTTTTTTCTATTCTATAATTTAGTCTATATGTGGTGGTAGGCGTTGCCTTTGAAGAAGCCCAATGTGCCCTTCAGTGGGACATATGTAAATGTTTCTGGGAAATCTATTCTATTCTATTCGTATATTCTAGTATAGTTAATTGATAATTCCACGTATTTCTTTTAGGAGATGATATGAGTGACTATTTGCGATAATTGAAATGATGCAAAAGTGAACTTTAGAGTTATCATATATTATTTTTCAGCTTCTTTCAAAATAAATAAATTTATATACAGACTGTAACCTTATACGTTACCTTATTTAAACATGAAATTCAATTGGTTTAACTCTACAAGTTTAAATTAACTGCCACAATTGAACACAAATTCTACCCAAAATTAAATTCCTCTTTAATACGTGGTCTGTTTGCGCATTTGTCTGACTAATTTGTGGTGACCCGTGGGCCTGTTCAAATAACGAATTGAATAAAAACAAAACCGAACTAAATCTGACCTTTGTTGTTAATTTCCAAGCAAATGTTTGTTCAAATCACCTGAGTAAGTTCCGGTAAGGTTTGGATTCACAGTTGGAGCAAATATTTGTGCAAATTAAAATTTTAATTAGGGATGTTCACAACAAAAGGATGAAATCCCGCAGTGCGTCTAGAAGTCCGATGGTGGAAAGGGGAAAATACGATCTGTAGAAAACCAAAAGGCTAGCTACCTTACGCCTGTGCTCAAGGCTGAGCAGATTGGTTTCAGCTGCGTCTCGTGCATAGTGACAACATTCAAATGTCGTTCTCTCTCTCTATCTATCTCACTCTTCCATGCTGTAGGTCCCACATTTCGCTTTCCACTTCTGTATTGCTTTTTTTCACCTCTGAATCTTCGACCCAGGAAATTTACAATACAAAATAATAATTACATAAAAATCGAGTGTGCTTTGGACCACACGACTGCAGTAAGACTTCTTTAGTTCCATTGCTCTCTCTTGCTCCTACGGTGCGATACAGACAATAGGCTTAATATGTCTTAGATATGGGTAACGCAACTTTCTCTCAATTTATCTTCACTACCTTATATCTCAATCTCAATATGCCTGGACCCGATCACACTTTTCGTAACACAATTACCACATTACTCCCCAAGTCAAGTGTGCGTAAAGAAATTTATTTAAAAATAATTGGTTCAATTTCAAATAAGTAGAGAATTTTTTGGCATAAAAATTGCTCAGTTATCATAATGACAATACACTTGGAGGCTTGGACATCATAGATTGAGAAGAAGCACCGTTAAACTTCTTGTGAAGTAGCTACATAGTAACACTTTATTAACATTTACTTTACTGTGTACCAAATAAGAGACCTCGCTTCATGAATTTTAATGAGCTCGGAATCTCTACATGTTTACACAACCCTACATATGAGATATAGTTGGGCCCCGCTGTATAATTGTTCCGCCCAAGTTAGGTTGAGGCTGCAATATCGCAGTATTATTACAACCGGGGAAGCACACATTCGATCCAATCGAATCCGACAATTTTAATTAAGATTTCTATCCAAGCGGTGTGTGGTTACATTTTAGTGTGGTCTGATTAAAATAAATTTACAACAAATTTATAGTATATTTTTTTTTAATAAACAAACAGTCTTGTCAGGCCTTTTACTTAGACACTGCCCAATGTTTATCAATCGAGCTTAATAGGTCCTATGTGATAGGTTATAAGGCCATCAACATTATATAAATTTAGAGCTTTCCACCACCGTTAGAGCTAGAGATATTTAACTTAATAAGTGACTTGTTTGTACAAATATATAATTATATATGACGACTGAGAATCGAACTTTCAACCAAAAGACCTTACTTATAAATAAATATTACGTAATTTTTTAGTTAATAATAAATAATTAATTTACGAAAACAAAATATAGGTTATAAAGGTGATATACATAATTTAAAATAAGAAATAGTCATAAAATTGTAATGCCTAGATATAGTCTGACTAAGACTTAAAATTAATTCATGGCAAATGTTTTGATATTTTATAATAAAATCCCCAGTAAAATTATTGAATTACCTATGAACTACCTACAATACAATTAAGTCAAATTGATGTTTAATGTTTTTTTTAATGAAACGGATTCGTAGACATCGCTACGCCGTCAAAGTCTTCTTGAAAGTTACCTGTTCCGTGCACGTTAACGAGCGTGAGAGCGACGTCACCGTGCTAACGTGGAGCCCGCTCACACGTGTCACGCTGCCAGTTGATTTTATTTGGATTTTTTTCCCCCCATTAAAAACTCCTTTGGAACGTAGACGTCAAAGGACAATTTCGGTTTTTGCAACAGTTTATTTAATGTCACTTGAACTTTTGCCGACTTTGAAAAAGCAAGGGAATATTTTTATTTTAAGTACTTTGTTTCATTTTACGTCTACGTTTGTGAATATTCAGTTTCATACATTTGAAAATTACCACTTACCAATTTACCAGGATTTTTTAAGAGTATAAATCGAATATATCACGTGGTATGACATATCAAATAATGGATTTTAGACCAAATATAGATTTTTTTTTATGACGAACTACACAGATTGGCCAGAGAAGCTGGCCTTGACTGCTTCACAGGATTGAGAGGTGGCATAGCTCTTAGGTCGCTTAGCCTGAACCTCTATACTAGTAACTCGACACAAGGGTCCCCCCGGTGAGGGGTAACCTCGGCTTGGACGGTTACTATGTTACGCGTAAGCATGCCGATCCGAGGGCGCCCGAGAGGGCCGAACCACGACTTGGTCGGTTGCTATTTCACGGATAATCTAAGAGACATTCAAAAGCTAAACTAACTTTGAGTGCCACTTCGGGAAAAAAATATAGAATTGATGGATTGAATTATTGGGAGCACGCGGAAAGTACCAGCTTACAAATAATAAAATAGTCAACGAAATCGGTCAAGCCAGTCGAAAGTTATGAAAAAACAAACATAAAAAAACATACAAGCGAATTGAGAACATCCTGTAAGTCGTTTGAAAATAGTCACTACTAAAATACATAGTGTTATTGTATGTGTGTGTTAATTTCTAGACGAAATATTTTACATTTCAAATACGCAAATTAAGCTTAGGAGCACATTCCTCGCATAGCTTTGTAACATTCTCCTTTGTTTACAGATTCCGTGCACGCTCAATCTGGCGCAAGTCACTCGTCTAACATCGGCGCACATAACAAAGACAATTCGAGATTCGAAATGTAAGTATTCATATACCACTACTACATGCACCCTGAAATATTACCATATACCAAAAATAACTTTTAGTCTTATTTATTATTCTTATCCTGTTTCTATAACATGTTGTTATCATTAACATATAAAATATAAACTACTATGACCCGAACAACACACATTCGTAAGCTTTAAGACGGTATTAGAGTTTGGAGTACTATGAAATCCCAACTGAGAATGCAGTGGGACCAGACGTAAGCCGATTGAAAAAAGTTGCAAACTTCACTTTGTCGTTTAATAGGATTACCATCCTCCAAAGATAGTAATGCTGAACTGGGGCCTTGTGTAAGCTTCTAGCATTAAAATTTTTCCTCATTTGAAACTGCGGCTTTTACATGTGTCCTTTTTTAAGCTTTATTTAGTTATTTACAAGTATAAAGATTAAAAACAACCAACTTCAAATGGAATCAAACGTTAAACGCTATAACGATCTATAAATTTTATTTATTCTATTCATTAATTATTTTTCGAAATAGAATTAATCAAAACCTAGCCAAAGACTCATCAAAGTACCCTTTAAGTACATACATCCTTTTCAAGATAAATGAATCATTGAAATCGGTTAGCGTGATATTGAGTTATTCGTCCATTTGTCGAGCACACAGTTAATATAAATTTAAAACTTGAAAAAACCTTTTCTCATTGATAGAACTGCACCAAATTAGGACCCCGCTGTAAGTACCAGCTTTCAAATAATAAGAAGAGAGAAATTATATATATTTTAATGAATCCTCGAAATGAAAGACTGAATTTCTTCAGAATATTTCTAGAAACAAAATTTAATGTCCTTATACCAACTAATTCTACCATTTATATGATGGTTTGAAAAAAAAATTATAGTGAGAGGTAGGTTTCGGGGTATTATTTAATAAGACTATGGGTTAGTCACTAATATCAAATGACTAATTCTAGTCTTGTTGCACAAACAATTTACGATATAAAACAATAATTACAATTTGACGCGGGCGCACGCAACTCACACTTCGAAACAGAGAAAAACGTTAATCACCTGTCAAAAGACGCATATAGATATTAAAAACTACGTGTAGCAAGCGAGCTTACGGCCGCGAGTGTGACGTACCGGTCGGTTTGCTATTATTTTAGAAATACAAAAAAGAATATTATGGCCCACCCATTAGGCTTTTGAATTCTCAAAATATTAATATTATTAAGTTACTATATTATTAAGGTCTAGGGTGTCCTACTTCGTTAATCATGCCGTTCTCTAGGAGCGATGGCTAGCAAATTGAATCTGTAATAGTAGTCCACTCCTTTGGATTACTGTATTTGTTTTTCAGTAATGATTTCTGAATAATCGATATTATTTTTTTTTAATTTCAGATCGAAAAATAATGAAAACGCATGGATCGAAAACGGTGAGTTTTGTCCTTTCTTTTGTGATGGCTATAGATTAGCTAGAGAAGCTGACTTTTACTGTATCACCGGATTGAGAGGTTGCATAGCTCTTATGTCGCTTAGCCTGAACCTCTATTGTATACCCTATACCCGGATGAAACAACATTTTCTCAAATGAAACCCAGCTAGGTCAATTTATCGTCCCCGAAACCCCTGCAAGCTAAAATCGATGCAGCTAAGACGCATCAATTGCTCGTAGAAGCACAAAAACTTTGTCGTAAAAGATAAAGATCCCAGTGGAAGGCCAAAAATTTACGAGGAAGATTGGATACCTAACCTCAAGAGTAGAGTGAATAGGCACTTACTAAACTAGCGCGTACTATCTTTCGACTATATCACCACTTAACACCAGGTGGGATAATGGTCAAGCGCTAGTTTACACACATAAAAAAAATCGTTTTTTATTTGACGGGGGATTCTTTAACAAGAAACCTTCTTGATAGTATAGTAATATATACCTTCTCTTTATGTGTGACTGTTACTCACTGAAAAACTCCTGGTTGCCTGGTGGCTCTTTTTGGTGCAAAGCGAGGGGCGTCCTGTGGAACGCACCGGAGAGCGTCCACACTGTGAAGCTCGTCCCGGAGAGGTTATTCCCTCTACAAGCACCCTCGCCGTGCTATTCGTAGTAACTCTGCTCAAGCTGCTTCTATAAGTATGCCGACGTGAAACGGCAGCGGGTACAATTAAGTTATTGTCAACATAATAATATTAGTGAAAGTGTGATTTAAAACGATGTGAGGCTGCTCGCTGAGTAGCTTCTAAAGTGAAGTACTTTTTTTTAGATGATCAAAAATATCGATATTTTCTTTATAATATTATATGTATATATAAATATTACGTACTACACTATGCGATACATTGTATGAATATTTCAATACTTTCAATATATAGTAATAGTAAATAATTTAGTACATAGTAATTATTATTACTTTCGAATGTATGTTGTTTTTTCTCAGCTCTTTATATTAAAAGCTGATTTTACCTACATTTACAGGTCATAACCAAGTAAATGTAGGGTGTGTTTTGTGTTTATGTTGTGGGTGTGTTGATATTGTGTCCTATTTGAGTGTCTTCTATTTGCATGAACTTTCTAACAATTCTACAGGTATTCAGAATTACAGCTTTTTGAAGAGTTATGTAGAGGCTTTCTTTTAAATCTATAAGTTTGAGGCTATGGAGCAAATGATGTGGGATAATACCTGTTGTGGAGAGCACTATAGGCACGATGTAAACTTTTTGTTGTCTCCAGATTCTGGTTATTTCGTCTTTTAATTCTAATTGTTATTATATTATTATTATTATTAATTATAATCTTTTGTTTGAGACCAATCTTCCTCGTAAATTTTTGGCCTTCCACTGCGATCTTTATCTTTTACAACAAAGTTTTTGTGCTTCTACGAGCAATTGATGCGTCTTAGCTGCATCGATTTTAGCTTGCAGAGGGTTTCGGGGACGATAATTTGACCTAGCTGGGTTTCATTTCAGAAAATGTCGTTTCAACCGGGTATAGAGTATACAAAGTATACTTCTGTAGATGACATTGCTAAGCAACAAACAGTACGTCAATAAGTTAGATGTTAAGCCAAGAAAGTCAATTTTAATTAAAATTATTTATAAAATATGAATATCATATGGTTGCTTAGTGGTGAATGAATAAAGTAGACGATATTGACGACAGAAAAAAGATCGTGGAGATAGGTTTTATTGGGTTACAATAGACAATGGTAGTACATATTTCGGTTAAGGCCATGAATCACTGTTGAATCTAGAATTAGACGAGCCATACAATGATCTAGCAAAAAAAAATACCGTGCAAGCCCCGATTATCCAAGTCCTATAAACATTACCCACACTTTTTGGTATAGTAACAGTAGTTATACAACATGAATGGTTATGGTTATATCGTCAAACGTAATTAATTGCCTTCAATGTTCTAGCCGGCTTACTTGTAGTGACCTCTTTCCCGCTTCAGTAACCAAGTAAGGGTCTGATCTTATTATTAGATATGATAGCTGTGGCCCTTGCTGGTAATTACGTCGATCGTTAAATGTATCCTTAAGGTGAACGATACGATAAAAATAGCGTTATATTTATCTAAATTACTTGATGTATTTATTGCATAAATGTCATTTATTTTGTCATTTATATTTGGATCATCTCGGCGTTTGTCTTTACCTCTGATTACATTGTGGATGTTTTCCAGACTAGAATGAATAGGCATTTATTAAGCCAGTGTGTGGTACCATCCAGCACTGCATTTCAACGGGGGATTACGATGAAGCACTTGCTTAGAAATAATTGAAATAAGAATATATATAGCTAGCTATAAGCAAAAATAAAGGGTCGGTTAAGAAAGTTTGAATATCTCGGAAGATAAATACGCTCGCTAACTGAAATAAATTGTGCACGATAGGCAATTAATTATCCCTAAAAAATATATATTTTTATTAATTTATTTATATTTCATTAAAAACATAAACTTAAACGAAAAAGGATATCTTAGGTAAACTTGGATAATACACTATTTTATGTTTACTTAAATCTTAGTACTTAGTGTTGCCTCCATGTGACGACATGATATGATTTTTAATGAAATTTAAATTGATCTTAAAGACAATTCAAAGAAAAGAAAAATCATTTATTTAACATGGCAGAAAATCAATAATTAAACAATCTAGGATATGATATCGTTGAGCAAAGTGTCGCCTCATTCACGAGTAAATTACTCAAAACAAAGTATTACCACGAGGTCGAAATCTCGAGTAATTCAGAACAAGTTAATAAACTTCGGAAGTTATAATTACATTTACAACTTTGAAGTAATCTCAGTAATAGAAGCTATCCGCTTGTTTATTTAATGGCGTCTGACGTCAAGTAAATAGTGGTAGATTAAAGCCGAGTAGTGATCATATTTATTCTAAACTCAATTATTAGACTGAAAAGTATGATAGCGTCGATAGCCTAATGGTTTAGGGTACGGCCTGCGAATCGTAAGGTCGTGGGTTCGAATCCACCATTCGACTACTGCCGTGAACCATGTCCTAGCACAAGCTTAAGCTGAGTTGGAATGGTTAACGAGATTGTTAGTAATATTTCTAAAAAAAAAAGATCATGGAAGATCTACAAAATAAAACTTAAAAGACTATACAGAACACTTTTTCTCCCAGCGCCAACGCTTCCCAAAGTGACATATAAGTTAGTTTAGCCCTTTTTTTTTGACGGGGAGGAAATCTTCAGAAAGATAACCCGCCTTCTGGGGGGAAGGCGGCGGTTATGTGGGGTTCTTACCCACTAAAACCTCTCCGGTGGCCCTTTCCACGGTGCATGACGAGGAGCTCCGGGATCTCCAGTGGAACGCACCGGAGCCCCTCTGCACTGTGCTCAAGGAGAGCACGTCCCGGGGGGGGGCAGGTTACTCCCTCCCCCCGTCACGTCTATAACTGTTGAACGCAATATCCAAACTAATTATGCATAGCGTCGTTTTGTAGGTTATGTCAAGACCTTTCAAATTATGTATAGTATTGCTAGATACGAGCTCTGTAGCGCTTTGTACAAAGCCGCGAAATTCAAAAGACAAAAGGCGGAAGGGAGATATTTGACCACCTATTATTTCTATTACTTATTTCTGCATTTGTACAATCATTTCTATAACTATTAAACAACTTATTATTATTAACAATTGAAAATTATTTCTACAATGTTATTACTACTTATAACTATGTTTTATTACTATTTATTACTTTTATTAGAGTCGTGGTTTAGCCCCCTCGTGCGCCCTCGGATCGGAATGCTTACGCGTAACATAGTAACCATCCAAGCCGAGGTTACCCCTCACCAGGGGGAAACTTTTGTCGAATTACGAGCGAGGTTCAGGCTAAGCAAAGTAAGAGCTATGGCACTTCGCAGTCAAGGCCAGCTGCTCTGGACAATAGGATTCACGAAAAAACCATATACGTTGAATTTGCATGCAAGTATGTGCGTATTACTCAATATTACGACAACTGATTTCGATGATTCATTTTTCATTCGAAAGGATGTACTTCAAGTGTAGTTTGAGTTTATTTATACTCTGATTAAATCTATTTTGTAATTCGTAAATACACAGAGATAATCCGCGCGCAATAGCGTTTAACGTTTCATTCGAATTGAAGTGGGTTTTTTGTTTTTGCTCGTAAATATACTTGTGGAATGTTCAGAAATTACATGACTTCCCCCATTGCCCTTTCACGGACGGACATCAACACGCATTGCCGACTTCCACTCTTTTATTATGGACATCCCTAATACCCGAAGAAAGCGCTTTTCTTCGTTTTTTATTATTCGTAAAGAATTGAAAATTATTGCCCGCGTCTGTCTTTATCTCCGATTTCAATGTAAATTTATAATAGAGTAATGAGTAGGTATTTATTAAACTGGGACGCTTTACTATCCAGAATCCCATCATCAGTACCATATAACATCACGTGGGATCACTTACCTAGAAATTATCGTTAAATCTTCCTCACTTAAGTCTTTAAAATTATTAGGTTTATTTAAAAAACAATCGATATTGATTTTTTATATAATTTTTTTTATTTAAAAGTTAGAACCTTTTTTATAGGGAAAGCGGTGTACACCATTGACTAAAGACTACTTATATTGCATTCAATAATATTTAGTTTGGCATTTTTAACAGAAAATAAAAAAAAATAGAGAAACAAAAGACGACTCATGTTGTTGGCGTATTTACCCTGATCAACCTGTTTCACCTACATCAAAGAACATTAATAAATTCACCTGACTAACAGACAGTCCGACAAGCTTTATGTCCTCTCTTGTCATCTTATATTGAAGGCAATGGTGCACACCAATTATTGTTCCTATAATATTAAGAAAAAACATAAGTATTAAAAATAACATTTGAGTCTATTAATGATTCGACTTTAACGCAATCGAATGATTAATAGACATTAATTGTTATGGTAATAAATTTTATTAAAAATTAATGTGTTAAACAGACATATGTACCTACTTTTAGTCAGGATACTTTGCAAATAATAATTAGTAATAAGGAACTAATTAGAATGAAAATGGTTTTCAAGGTTAAATATTATTATTAAATATCCAGACAGTATTCCAGTATCTTTGTATTTTTATTCAACTAAAATCCTGATCGTAATTAATACCAAAAAGCGTTTAATTTTTATGATAACAGATGGTTACATTCTAAGTCGTGTCTCTTGTTACAACCAAATTTATCACTATAAATGAACAAACTTTTCGTCGGTTGAAACTGTTGGCTCGGAATTAAATATTACCGGCCATTATTTTTCTTGAATATTATTTTTAAAATGAAAATCAAAGAATTATGTAGTGCCAGTTACTTATAATGATTTCAAGTATTTTTTACTCGAAATAGAATAAATCATTACAAATGGAGATCAACATGGTCTAATACGGAGAGGGATACTCAGATTTGTTGGCTCCGGAATTATTTATGACACAAAGAATTATGTACTGTGTATTATATTTAAACACAACCATATTAATACAACAAGATTTTAAGTGATCCCGGCACCTAAAAAGATCTATTAAATTGATTCAAGGTGTGTTGCGACACTATTACAAAGAGTTGAGTCGCTGACAATTCACTTACCAGACGAAATGCAGAATTATTACGAGGTGTGAGCTACTTCTCTGAAAGTGCAAACCCATTCATTCAATAGTAGTTGGAGTGACCCTGATATTGTTAAAATGTTATACAAATGTATATTTACGTGTAATAGCAAAAAACCGACTTCAAATCGAATCAATTGTTAAACGCTATCACGGAAGCCCTCTTTGTATTTTCGAATCATAATTCCAAATATGATATAATAACTTGTAGATCTTGTGGAATAAGATAGTCCAATAATTAGTACACTCGCTTTATCGAGACAGCGTAACGTTGTACAAAGAATTATTTTAACGAATACCGTCACAACTATCCGCGTTCTCATAATCTTTACACTAAATTAATTAGAAGTCAGGTTACGAACTAATATAGTTAAATTATTGTTTACAATGCCAATTTGACGATCAATTATATTATTAATTATGAATTAAAGATACAATAAGGTTCAGGTAAATCACTAAGATATCATCAGAAATAGTTATTATGCATAACAATCGCTGGATGTCATTTGTTGCCAGCTAACAATTACGAAATAGAATTAATCAGAACTTAACCAAACTTTCATCAAATTACCATTGAAGATTTTTTAAATTTTGAACTCGGGTGGCGTGATTTTAAGTTATTCGTCCATTTTGAGTTATTCGAGCATATATTATACTTAATGTAAAGATAAGACTTATACGGTTTTTCAGGAATTCCATTGTCAGAATTGGACCATTTATTTTAATGCTACTAATGAAAGCGTTAGCTCTGGGAGAAGAAGTGGACAAACTCCAACAACGCACCCAACATTTAACGTGTGGGGCCTTCTCATTAATAAAAAAGTTTAATATGACATTTTTGGTATCAGATAAATTACACAATGTTTTGTCCACAGATGCGTTACTTGTCTACAACACTCGACACTCGTCCAATGTAAACACAGGCCAGGACAGAGGTGCCACACTCAATACGTAAGTAAATTTGAATTATTTATGACAGAGATACGACTTCAGTTCAGTGAGTGGATGACCGCTAACTGTATGACAGCCTCGACAAAAATAATGGAAAAAATCCATATATATTTTTTCGATATGTATGTTATACTGAAAACTGAAAATTTAACCTTGTACGATATTTTTAATTACTATAACGACAAATAACTAGTTATAGCGAGAAATATTTTAAATTGTATAGTGTTACAATGACGGTGTTATAAGTGATCAAACATCAAATAAATACAATCGAATTGAAAATCTTAAATTTGATGTCGATTTTTTTTGCGTATAAACTAGCGCTTGACCACGATCCCACGTGGTGTTAAGTGGTGATATAGTAGAAAGATGGTACGCGCTAGTTTAGTAAATGCCTATTCACTCTACTCTTGAAGGCTCCCACGTCGTACTTGAACGGAAAGACTGACGCCGGCAACTTATTCCACTCGTTTGCTGTACGCACGATGAACGATAACTCAAATCGATACGTTCGGACGCGCGGAACATCGACTGTGAAAGGGTGGAGACCCGCCGAGTGTCTAAACGTCCGAAGGTAGAATGAGTATGGGGGAATTAGCTCGTGTAATTCCTGTGCCCACTCTGCAAAATGTAAACTGTAAAACCGAAAGGCTGGCCACCTTGCGCCGGTGCTCAAGACTATCTAGGTGTAGATCTTGGTCACCTATCAACTTTTGGCCCGCCTCTCCATGGAATGCAGTGCCGCGAGTTGGTATTATTATATATATATATATATATATATATAAATAGGATTTAAAAATAATCTCCCACTGCCCTTTAACCCTTGCTGGGTAGACGGAGAAAGAAATCGCTAATAACTTCATGAAGCTTATTAGATTATTTGTGTGATAGAGGGTGAAGCCCATCCCTGGATATCGGGGAAGAATTTTAAAGATTGATATATTGTTAATCAAATCAAATCAAAATCATTTATTCGTGGACCATAGATATTCAATATATAATTAAAAAGTAAATTGTCCTACGCCCTGTGGGCAAACGAAATAAGAAGAAAGTATTACACTAATAATAAAAACTATTTTTTTATCCTAATTGCAAAAAAGCACTGGTGCTATTAATTTTTTTTTTAATTGTCATTGAATAATTCCTCTAAACAATAGCCACTTGAGTCTAAGAGCGTCTAAGAGTCTTTTTAATTCGGACTTAAATAATTTTAAATTCTCTTTTACTTTTAAATCGTAGGGAATTTTGTTGTAAATATTTATGGTCATAAAAATAATACATTTTTCGTCAGCCAAAAAGATTCTTGGAGCTATTGCCGTGTGCATTATGTACTTTGGAAAGCGTAAAATGGCTTTATTGGCTCAAGTCAGCCGGAACCCCGGACCGTAAAATGATTACTCACCACTGCTAGTTATCGATGGAAAGCATTCCTCGTTTAAAATTCAGTTGGCAAATAACTCAGTAAATGAATGAAAGAAGAATGAACACAAAACGAGTCCACGGGGGATTGGAAGCAACGGGGTTAGATGCGGATTTACCGTCTGAACGGTTATTGCGACCCAATTAAAAATGCACCAGTGCAATTTCTAAACCGATTAAAGAAAACGGTAAATTTAATTTGCGTGAAGAAAGAAAGAAAGGAAAACATTTATTTTTTACTTACTGGAGAGTTATTATAGGCTACATTTTTTTTTATTCTTATATTGCAACCACAGACCTGTGTCCGTGCTCTTTTCCAATACACTTAAATTGTTTACTCTGCATTTGTTAAAAAGTGCCACTTCTACACTTCTTCTATTTTTTTTTATTATTTTTTTTTTATATATATAATGCCTGAATTTGGATGTGGCCAGAGATCGTTTTGGGTTCACGCGTCGCAGACGCCCCGCTGCATTACTATTAGCTTCTCCGCGACCGCTGTGTCCCTGCTTCTCATGGCCATTTTCAGGTTGTAGTCCACTATCCTCTCCCTTGATGCGGCCATTGCCTTTGTCATCAGTCTTCGTCGTCTTTCGTCGTCTTTCGTCGTCTTTCGTGTGGCGTCGTCACAGTTATCTGTATAATAGACACAGCTGACAGGATATCGCCACTACAGCATGTTGGACGCTGTCGTGCAGTTGCAGTTTTTTCGTCACTGTTCTGATGACCACCACTGATCCGTGGTATAGGCTATATTATATGACCCGTTGTTGGGCACAGGTCTTCTCTGTAAATAGAGTAAAACGGGCATAGTCCGCCATGCATATTGCGGCTTAGCAGACTTCACAAGTCTCAGACAATTTCCTAACACATGTAGGTTTTCCCTCGCCGCCGAGCGCGTGGTAAATCAGCACTTAAAATTGCAACATGCTAATTTACTGGTGCCGGCATCGTGGATCGAATTCGGGTTGCTACAATAATGTGCCAATTAAGGCGATTGCCGGACACTGAGCTACTACGGCATAGGTTTACACAGCATTACATTAACTAACTTTTAAAGGTTCAGGCTAAGCGACCTAAGAGCTATGCCACCTCTCAATCCGGTGAAGCAGTCAAGGCCAGCTTCTCTGGCCAATCTGTGTAGTTCGTCATTAAAAAATAATATTAACTAAATATGATAGGTTTTAACTGTCTTGTAAAAAGAAGATTGTTCTCAATTTGTCTGTATGTATTTTTTATTTTTTTACTCCATAACTTTCGACTGGATGAACCGATTTTGATGATTCTTTTTTTTTTAAAAGCTAGTACTTCCCATCCCCATTTATAATTTTGACAATGGTATCCGTGAGAAAACCATACAAGTCTTGAATTTGAATTAAGTGCCACAAATGTACGAGTAACACAACCGATGTCGACGATTCATTTTTTATTGGAAAGGACTTCAAGGTTAGTTTGATGACAGTTTGGACTGTTTCGTAATTTACCCACGATAATTTGTAGAAGAACGAGTCCGCGCGTTTTGACGTTTGATTCGATTTGAAGTAAGTTTTTGTATTTATCGTTTCTATATGACATTAATGGTGGACTCAGCTATCTACCTGAACCAGTATTACAGCTCTCCTGAGTCGTGCTTGATCGAACGAAAGTCAGATTTACAAACTTATGCTCATATTAACAATACAATAACTAATTTATGTTTTCCTTTTCAGATCAGATATTATCTATAGAACGTGGCGACAAAATGGTAAGTGATAATTATACTACATACATTTTCTTATTTCTTATTTAAATTAACCATACGTATGGTTTACATTTAAAAAAAACATGAAATTTATCATAAACATCTTTTTTAACCATTCCAAAGTAATTTAGGAATAAAAGTACAATATTAAACAAGATATAAATTAAAGGAAAGGTATACATGACCTCAACCAACCACGATGAGGAAAATAATTAGTATACGTCATCAATATAAAAAGTAAGAAATAATTAGCGTAATACTCATATACGAGCATTCGTGTCGACTGTTCTGGAGAGATCCCACCGCCCAAAAACACTTATCAAAGGTATTGCAGATGGCAACCCATTATGAAGATTTAGGACCCTTAAGTTACTGTCGTCTGGCCCGTCGTTATTCCGTGAGGCTATGGTACTTCTTTAACCAAGAGCGAGCAGTGCGCGCATTGTAACGGCTTCTACAATTCACCAATGTGTCAGCCATTCATACAAAGCAGAAGACATCTCAATTGCCCTAATACTGTTAAAAAATAGACCAAATATTCTTTAAAAATTAAATTCAGTTCATTAGGTAATTGGCGATGGTAAAATTAAACATTTTCCACCGCTACGTATCCTGAAGAAAGAAGTTGGAGCATATTTACATACATTGTAATGCATGTTGCATGCAAAGCCATTAACTAAGCTGAAGGATTACGTGGCAGGAGCGTTCTGGCGCCGAACAGTGCACCCTTAAGCCCCGAATTTATTGTTGGATCCAACCGTTGTATTTTCATACTAACCTAACATTTGTGTTATTGCTGCGAGCCGAGATGCCGTAGTTTACGCCCCCTTTGACATTTTACAAATTGTTTAAGGTTTATTGAAGTAATAACAAATAATTTATGAAAAATAAAGACAAAAACCTATATTTTAGTTATAACTTAACATTGTCGCTCGCCATTTAATTGCTTGCTTGAGCACAGTGCAGAGGGGCTCCGGTGCGTTCCTCTGGAGATCCCGGAGCCCCTCGTCATGCACCAAGGAAAGGGCCACCGGGGAGGTTTTAGTGGGTAAAATCCCACATAACCGCCGCCTTCCCCCCAGAAGGCGGGGTATCTTTTTGAAGATTTCCTCCTCGTAAACAAAAAACAAATTAATTGCTTGCAGTCTACACCTACTACGATGGCATTCACTTTACAACTTTTGACTGTTTTATGTATTGTTTGTTAAAAATGTTCATTGTGTTTGTGTTCAATAAATAAATAAATATTAAACTTAGCTATGACGCGCGGACGCTTTCTATTATTTCCAAAATCTCATAGTTATACTACAAAATATTGACGCGAATTTTTTTCTTTGACATTTGTGCTTATTGTCATCGAATATTGTTTTGGAAACATGGGAGCAAATAGAATTAGCTCGTCATGTATCCTGTAGGACAGGAAATGCAAAATAAATAGACATAGACTTACATATTTTATTTATTTGCATCACAATATACAAAGATAATACATATATTATACACATTACATAAAATATAGCAAAAAAAATAATAAGCACACTACAATAAAGGAAGGAACAGATTAATAGGCTATGATGTCAATATTAGACACCATCTTAGTACGTGCTGTCGCATGCATTGCGACAGCGCTGATTTTCAGCGATGCCCATGACTACCCAAAGTCGTGCGTGCACAACACTACCTTCACATGGAATTTATACAGAGTCAAATAAAAATGTATATAATACAATAAATATAATACGTGCATAAATATTAAATAGATTTATGTATATTATTTACAATCAAATAATAGATGAAAAAAATATTTTCATAAATATATATCTCATTAAATTAAAAAAAAATTAAACATGTGAAATTTGTATTATATATTGAAATATGTATTAGCTGGATACATGAATATAGCCGTGAGCAAAAATAAAGGGTCGGTTAAGAAAGTTTGAATATCTCGGAAGATAAAGACGCTAGCTAACTGAAATAAATTGTGCATGATAGACAAAAAAATATCCTTAAAATAAATAATTTATAAATATTTCAATAAAAAACATAATCTTAAACGAAAAGGATATCTTACATAAACTTCGATAATACAGTTTTTTTCATTCAATTTTATTTTTAGTTAAATTGACTTAGTGTTCCTTCCATTCCACTATTTATTTTTGCTCACGAGTGTATTGTTAGCTGGCAACACATGACAACCAGCGATTGTTATGCATAATAACTACTTCCAATGATATCTTAATGATTTACCTGAACCTTATTGTATCTTTAGTTCATAATTAATAATTTAGTTGATCGTCACATTAACTTGGCATTGTAAACAATAGTTTAACTTTATTAGTTCGTAATCTGACTTCTAATTGATTTTGTATAAAGATTGTGAAGACGCGCAATTGTGACGGTATTCGTTATAAATAATTCTTTGTACAACGTTACGCTGTCTGAATAAAGCGAGTGTATTAGTTGTTGGACTATTTTATTCTATGAGACCCACAAATTATAACAGTATGTAACAGTAAAACTTTTTTAGTTTACAAAATTTCATCTCGATACTAATTAACGTGAAAGACACTTTTGAACAGAATATATATGTAATATATCTTTTAAAATCAATGTACATTTTATGAAGTGTTTCATTGTACGCCAGTCTTCTTAATATTGAGGCAGACGTTCGCTTTTACGTATTCTGACGGCGACGGAATAGATAATTTACGTCTCTCGTATTTAAGCTCGCACAGATGAAGTTTATTCAAGTGGAAGATTAATAATATGTCAGTACAGTATTTTGTGGGCACTTGGAATTTGTGACGTGAGTGACGGCAGATTAGTGATAATCTATTTGATGATGTTGATGACTATTTATTGATGGAAGTTAGATAAAGTTACAGCCTTTATATATACACGTGTCCCGTATATAATAGATAATCCTTGACCGCTGCACAGCACCTGGTACTCAAAAAAAAAATACACAAAAAATAAAATCCAACTAATCCAGGTAATCTGGTGGTGCCTGAGGAAATAAGGGAACCCCATTGGCTACAGAATGACGGTTGTCCTGTAAATACTGCAATTTCAAATTTCAATGAATTGAAATGAAACGCAGAGGTGTTCAAGAGGCCGCTTCAAAAATAAATGTAATATGTTCCACTGTTGCGCGCAGGCCTTCTTTGTAAAGAGAGTATGAGGGCCACGCGGCCCTAGTGTGGATTGGCAGACTGCACATGTCTTAAATTTTCGAAGACATGAAGGTTTCCTCAAGATGTTTTCCTTCATCGCCGAGCGCGTGGTAAATCAGTACATAAAATTTCAACAACAAATTTATTGGTGCCATCACCGGGGATCGAACTCGCGTTGCTTGTTTTGAGAAATTAAAAAAATAAATATTTTATTAATCTATATATCAACGCAGCCTGCTTCGCCGGGCGAGATTTTGCTTTACTTTATTTAAACAATAACGTTACATCATTAAATATTTAATTTAACTCTCTCAATATATTAAATTATTCATTTCTCGCCGTATTCATTCTCTTCTCAGGCGGGTGAAGAGCATTACCTACATCCATATTTCATATCAGTAAATACAATATCATTCTTATCATTTATACAAAACATTTCGGACTGAAGTTAATGTCAGAAATAAAAGTACGACGTACGGCTTGTTTGACGGTTAAAAAAGAGGACTGCTTCGATCGTCACTAAACAGGACCAACTTTACAGGATTACTCGCCAGGTCAATCTGAAGATTTCCTGAAAGTTTCATAGAAATCGGTCCAGCCGTTTCGAAACCAATAGGATACAAACCCACACACTTTCTCTTTTATATATATTGATATGAGTAACATTATTATTAAATTTTCCAACTAAGCTTAAGTTTGTGCTAGGAGATGGTAGACATAAATAGACAAATGGTGGATTTTTTTATAAGAAAAGGGGCAAACTACTTTAAGACTCACTTGATCTTAAGTGATCACCGTTGTTCATGAACATAGGATGACGAGCTGCAGATGTGGTGCCGGTATTTGATAAAGCGTTAAGGTTCCGGCGTATAGGATCGCAAATACTTCTGGTAACTGGTCTGCGGTGACATGAGACCTTAGTTTTTAAATTATGTATTTCAGTTTAGCTATCTGTAATGATTTTTGAAATGATTAAAAAAGCTTGTTTTTCCTTCATTACAAACAAAGGTACAATAAAAGTGCAAATAAATAAATAATTCAAAGTAAGAGGCGAGAAAGTTGAAACAAAATAGATACATATTTTAAAAGCTGTCGTAAATTCCAACGCAGAGGTTTCTTAAAGGTTGATCTCCACTTTGAAATATTTTGCCGTTGACATATTTCTTGCTGTGATTTTGTCATCTTATTATTTTAAATTCTTGCTTAAAATGTTATTAATAATTACCGTTCGACATCTGACTTATCGTTATTGCGTCTGTGCTTTAGGGCGGTTTTTGAAAAAGTCTCTCAATATTTGATGATGATTATAATTTTAAAAGTGAAACTTCTTTAGCTTGGGCACTTTTTGATAGAAAAAATCTTATTGGTTCGCGTCACCGATATATGATGCTGTACTTATACTTTGTCATGATCAGAGATTATGATAGAGTTGGACGAGCCATACAATCTGGAGGTAATTTTATTGAACTACGTTTGTAAGATTATTTGTCTTTTTTTTTTTTTATACGAAATGTGGCAAACGAGCATACGGCTCACCCGATCTTAAGTGATCACCGTCGCCCATGAACATTCACAGCACCAGAGGAGCTGTAGGTGCGTGCCGACCTTTGAGATAGAAATAGGCTCGTTTCTTGAAGGTCCCTAAATCGTAAACGTTTGGAAACACCGCTGGTGACAGTTGAGTTCACAAGTTGACAGTGCGTGGCAGAAAGTTACGCGAAAAACGTACGGTCGTTGAACGCCAACCATCAAGATGGCGGTGGAATTTGGAATTCTGCCGAGATGTGCGGTAATGGAAATCGGTAGCTGGGATGATTCCGAACAATTCCTCAGAACACTCCCCATGATAAATGCCATACAGAATGCAAAGAGAACCGACATCTCTTCGCAGATTCAGAGGGTCGAGTCGATCGGAAAGACTCTGATCATCGACTATTCGAGCAGCTCTACGTTGTCTGTATGTAGGCAGCATTTTTTATTATTATGTCGGTAAGATCAAAGAGTATTATTCATATTTTATCATTATGTTATTCGTATCTAAATATCATTTTAACCAAAAATTATGATTTTGAAAAAAAATACCGAGTAAAGCTCGGTCATCGAGGCCCTTTCAATTAATCACATCAAATCCTCGAAGCTCCGTTCAATTGTATGAATAAGCCCACTAAGCGCACATAACTCATAAATTGCACCCTACGCTATCGTTTCTACGCAGCTGCCCTGTATTTAGTCGAATTTATTACAAAATGGTCTATTAGCGCTAACGCTGAATTATCACGACATTAACACTATAAAGCTAAGATGAATATTATTAATGAATGAATATACTTTATTACACGGCACTGTCTGCCGACTTCACCACACATTTCCGTGATAAACATTTTCTACGTGATTCATTTCTTATTTATATTGTATACTTTGTCGTTTAGTTTAAAAAGGTACTAAATGTCTACGACTTAATAAATGAATCAATTTAAAAAGTGACGAAGATTTCATACTCCGACTGTACAATGGGCGACCTCGATACTAAAAGCGTACTTTTCTTTTATTATGCGACTACAGCAGTCAGTTCGCTTTAGCAACTACGCAATTTTAAAATCACAGGAATATTTTAACTCAAACTAGGCTTACATAACCTACTACTATTTGCCATCTATCGTTAATAATTGCATGCAAATAATTAATTACAATAAAATAATAAAAGGACTGGAAAATAATCATCAACACAGCCAATAAAGTTCAATTTGAATTGGAAAAATTAAATAAATAATTATTATATTAAGTAATACTATTTTCATTTATATCAATAAATAATACATACGGATATTTAACCTCAATTATATTGGAGCACTTGAAACAGTATATAAGAACAATTTTTTTCACTGCAGCTTCAACCTGTTACTTTTGCGTTACAGTGATGTGTCATCTTAAAATTTCAATCTTTTAAGTTTTTCATAACGTGCCTAAAAATAACTTCAAAAAATTGTTACTATTTTTTCAATTAGTAAAAAAGTGACGTTTTAATACCGAATGTTGTGTACACTTATAATTGGAATACACAATAACACAAGGTTTTAAATAAACTTGTTTATTACTAATGCTGTTGGTGTGCCTTATTAATTAAATAAATAATTTTACTCGTATTTAATTTTCGTAGTATTTAAGACTTCGGAAATCTTAAACACACACATTTTTAGCTACTAAGCTATCGTGTCTATCCGATTTAAAAAATCCAGAAACAATAAAACAAATTGAAAAAGAAGGGTAACGTCTATCTATATCAAAGTTCAAAGTGAAGCAAAAATAATCCGGCAGATTATTCGATAAGGGCGAAACAACAAAGTGGGAGCGATTAAGCGTAATTCTTCGGGGGAACAATCTGTTTCTTGTCTACTCCTCCCGGTTTTGACGGGATAAGCATTAAGGATCATGTTTAGAGTATACGCTTAGTAACAAGCGGAAGCGATTCAGTTATAAAAAACAAGTAAATTTACCAGTCAAAACAAAAAACGACTTCAATCGAACCAAACGTTAAACGCTATTACCCATGGACGTCTTCTTTGTATTTCCGATTTATCGTAGGAATATCTCGAAATCATAATTAATCAGGACCTAACCAAACTTTCATTAAAGTACTCTTAAAGTACATATTTTCCAATAAAAAATGTATCATCGAAATCCGTCGGCGTGATAACTCTGTATCACGCCGACGTATAACTTGATGCACACATCAAGTATGTGTGCATCAAGTATGCGCACACCCTTGATGCACATTTAAGACTTATATTGTTTTCTCATGAATCATATTGTCAGAATTGGACCACACGGAAAGCGCAAGCTTTCAAATAAAAAAAGAATCATCAAAATCGTTTCACCCAGTCAAAAGATTTGAAAGAATTAACGAATTCGAACTGATTATGTACGTAATTTTTTCTTTATTTCTTACGTACAAGTTGAAAACTTTCATTATTCAAAATCTCTATAGATTAAAGGTTTTGGCGTTTGTATTCAACTTACAGAAGTTTTACTGCTTATTGTTTTATTATATGAAAAATAATGAACAAAAATGAACAAAAAAAATATTTTCCCTTTAAATAATAAATACAGATTTTTTATTTCGCCTCCACAAAGGTTGTATATTGAATTACATTATATAAAATACGTTATTAAGTCTCCTTTGTGAGAGACTGGTTTCTGTGCTAGATTGCCCTGTTAGACAGAATACCAGGCCCTCTGCCACGCGTATTACTTATTTCTAGTTTATGTGGTTAAATAAATAAAGTTAGTTACTTGAATAAATCAGAATCAGAATGGTGTTTGTCTTTTATGTGCGTGGGTGTTTAAGAATTAGGATATTGTATCTAGAAGATTTTCAGTAACATTGTAGTTATGTAATGTACGCTTACTCAAGGCATCTAAATTATCGCCGGCGGCAGTAGCGGCTGCGCTGGCGGGGAGATCTAAATGGAAGGCGCTGGTCTCCTTCTGCGAATCAGTAATGACCCAGAAGGAGACCGCAGAACGGGATCGGGCGAGGGCCGACCGCCACCGGGCCACCGGGGTGGTTTTAGTGAGTAAGACCCCACATAACCGCCGCCTTCCCCTCAGAGGGCGGGGTATCTTTCTGAAGATTTCCTCCCCGTCAACAAAAAAAAGGCATCTAAATTATAGTAAGATACAATAGAAGAAACTGGATTGCACGGCTTAATTTGCACCACAGAGCGGCGTTAGTCAATTTATATTCACAATGAGAATTCGTTATATCCGCTCGCTTCACGCCAAAGTCGCAATCTTATACTGCCGATGATGTATAAGGCAATGCTTCGGACTGACAAGGCTTAAGGCGAGAAAGGAATTGCGGATATTGTGGTCATTTCGTGCTACCCCAGTCTGGTTTGTTCATTTCAGGAAATATTACTCTATCTCGTATTCAGTTTGAATTGAGATTTCTTCGTAATGTTAAGAAAGGTTAGTTTTGTTTTAGTGTAAACTCGCTGATATACTACGATAGTGTAACTTGTGCTTTTAGTGGTCAGCTATATTATATAACTAGCTCATGTCTGAAGCTAGTTTGGGTTGCTGTGTGGACAACTATATATATATATATATATATATTTTGTACTTATAATATTACATGATGATCGATGAAACATCGTGAGGAAAACTATATGTCTAAAAAATTATGAGACATGTGAAGTCCGCCAATCCACACTCGAGTCACGTTGCGGAGTATGGCCTTATACTCTCGTTACAAAGAAGGCCAGTGCCCAACAGTGGGACATGTATAGGCTGTTACTTTACCACATTATAATGAACAGGTTATAGACTTATTAATTATATGCTTATCTACTTGTTTTTGTTTAAGTTTTTTTATAATAAGGGACCATGAAGCAGTTGAATGCGTTCTTTACGTCTACCAAAATCGGGCCATTCCATTCATTTTTAAGTTTTGCTTTTTGCCTGATTTAATACTAGTTGTATAGTGTCAATAGTCGTTTACCTATTGTGCTAAGGTGGCAACATTGATGTGTTGGAGAGATGGTTTTTAGTCCGTGAGAGTCGGACACTCTTTGGCAGCACGGGCTGCCCAGGGTCCATAAAGGATTTCCCCTCCTGCATGGAAATAAAAACCATGATAAAAGTTTTCACACTAACCGTCCCAGCTTTAGCATTATGCAATGCAAAATTACTGCATTTACATAGCGAATACTAAGAGCGGGGATTCAAGCTAATGCAAGCGGATTTAGTCAGCCAAATCTGGGAATTCACCTGCGGAGGTGCGATAACCGTAGATAAACTGACTGCATGTTTGTTTTGCAAGCTTAGTAATATATCCGCTTCACGTTGTAATAACGTATGAACACGTTAACAGTTAAGTTAAACATTAAAATTAGTTTTACCTTTGATATTGTATACGTATATATACAAGCACACTACAATCAATTTGATTTTTTATTTTGTGGTATATTTACAGATATAGTGAGAAAAGAGTTTACATCGTAATTTTTCAGAAAAGTTCGAATTTTTTATTTATTTAAATAAATATGCATATAAATGTAGGGGAGCAGTCTGAATAAATAAAATTTGCAAAATAGTGGCTCGAAAACTTCTTTTATTTCACCTTAGTTATATCACTTCGTTTGTTCACGTCGTAACTCTAATCGTAATGTAACGTACTGTAATATCCATCTTTCTTATATATCTTTCATTTCCAATCGCTCGCCATTCGTTCACTCATCTTCATTCTCACTTTCGGATACATCTTTTATACTTTCTAAACAATCGGATACAACATTAAGTTTTTTTCCTACATAAATATTTAAATATTTATTTTCAATATTTAATTATATAATTTAAACTTTATACGTTTAATTATTATATTATTTATTGTAGTTTATTTTAGACCCAATAATATATTTATTTATGAATTTTTTTCATCTATTATTTTATTGTATAAAATATATTTTAATCTCATAACTGCTTTATTTATGTATCATATTTATTATACTCTTATTGTCTGTATAAATTCCATATAAAAATAGTATTGCGAGCGCACGTCTTTAGGTAGTCCCGGGCACCGCTGAAAGTCAGCGCTGTCGCATCCTTGCGACAGCATATGCTGAGACGGTGTCAGATATTGGCATCATATGTTTTGTATTATTTGTCCGTGTAACTTTAACTGTGTTTTGTCTATTTTTTATTCTTTTTTAATGTGTGTTATATTCTGTCTGTGATGTGTCTTTGTATTGTGATGCCAATAAATAAATGTCTATGTCTATAAGGCTGATAGAACGTTTTCCGTTCTTCGTACTATAATTTGCAAATTCAATATACATGGTTCGCGTACACCGCAAATGACCGGAACGGAGATGCGGTATCGCAGTCCAGTGTCCGGTCAGAGATTAATTTCCGGCTGAAGATATAGATGGCACGAAAGCGGAGAGAAAGCCGTGGAATAGAGACTAAAACATTAATTTTCCCAATCTTTCTGTATCGAGTCGAGACATGGACAATTCGACCAAGAGAAAGACAGAGAATAGATGCATTCGAGATGAGGTGCTGGAGGCGAATGCTACGAATACCGTGGACTGCCGAACGAATCAACCCACCACCTCCCATGGCCCCACCAACCTCGCGGTTGTCGCGGTTGTCGCGAACGAATCACGAATCATTACTTTATATTTTTTTAATGTAAAATAAGAGGGAAACGAGCAAGACGGGTCACCTGATGGTAAGTGATTCACCGCCGCCCACGTCACCAGCGGCGCCAGTACGTTGCCTACCCTTCAGGTAAGAATATGCTCTTTTCTTGAATAACCCAATGTCGTAGTTGTTGGGGAAGACCGCTGATGGCAACGAGTTCCAGATATTTACTGTGTGTGGCAGAAAACTGTTTTAAAACGCATTGTAGTGGAACGCCAACCATCCAGATGGTGCGGATGATAGTTCCGGCGAGACGATCGGTTGCGAAAATCAGCGGCTTATATTTTTCTTGAATCTCTAATTTATTTCCAAAGTATCATAATTATATTAATTAGTTTTTATTTTCTATTTGATAATTTTTATTGATTTTTTAATACAATTGCCCTTGTTTGGTACTTGAGGTATATATTAGGTAAATACATATGAAATTTGCGTTTTATCGTACTGGCCACTTTAATCTCAAATATCTCCTCTTTATTTAGGAATTCCAATTTCAAATTTATACAGCTATTTATTCATGTGATATAATCCTCACGTTAGGAGCTAATATATATACATAAAAGAGAAAGTGTGTGGGTTTGATGCGTATAGGCTCCAAAACGTCCGATTTCAATTAAACTTTCAGAGAATCTTCAGACTGACCTGGCGAGTAATCGTTTAAAGTTTGGTGACGATCGGATCACACCTCCTTTTGAACTGTCAAATATAGCTTTTATTTACTATGATGATATTCTATTGTTTTAAAATCCGAATTTGTATTGCGTTGTGTATATTTATGTCATTATGAACCATATTGAATAATCTTCACTTGCTCGAGAAGAGAATATAAGAGAATGAATAATTTAATATATTGTGATAGTTAAATGAAATATTTAATTATGTAAATTTATTGTTTAAATAAAATAAAGCAAAATCAATCCCAGCGAAGCGGGCTGGGTACGCCAGTACAGTGTAATACGTATGACCGACATATTTATTATAATTCAGAATCTGTTGATTTTGTAAAATAATAAATATTACAAAGTTCTGGTGCTAATATACTGTTTTTTCTACATCCATACTCGCTGGCGATAAGGAATAATATAATCATGTCTCCACCAAAGAGCATTTTCCATACGAATTTTAGAAGTTTTCTGGCATATCTTTAAAAACTAAGAACAACAACAGTATTATAGGACTTATTGAAATTGAACCAAAAAAAAAATTAAAATCCATCATTAAATGACGGCTATGAGTGCACAAACATTAAAAAAATACAGACGAATTGATTACCTCCTACTTTCTTAAAGGCGGTTAAAAATATCACGACCTATTTTTTAAACACATTCACAATTTTTTTTTAAAGAATACTGAAAATATTTTTTTTCACAAACATTACTACTGCCCGAAGTGGTACTCAAATTTAGTTGAGTTTTTGAATGCCCTTTAGATTATCACTGAAATAGCAACCGACCGAGTCGTGGTTCCGCCCTCTCGGGCGCCCTGGGATCGAGTTACTAGCAACAAGAGCTATGCCACCTCTCAATCCGGTGAAGCAGTCAAGGTCAGCATCTCTGGCCAATCTGTGTAGTTCGTCACAAATAAAACAAAAGTTAAATCGAACCTACAACCACGCGATTCGCAGATCGTGCACCAATGGCATGACAATATAATGGACATTGACACAATAAGGATTAAATAATTAAAAATTCTGTCAGACATAACCAAGCCACCGTTTCGACTCGTTTAAAAGTTGTACGTTCAGAAAAAATGGGTAACCTCTGTAAGAGGGTCAGACTTTTAAAATTGTAAAAATTTTAAAACTATTCTTTATTCTGTCAAAGGGGCACAAGTGCAGACTCGTTATTTTAAGGGGCGTTATAAGCCCAAGCGGCCATTCTTATTCGTACGGAGTCAATTTACTATTCTTTTATCTTATCCCTCGACTTCCTACTTAGGCTATAATTACTTGGCTATGTTGACCGAGGGCGATTTAAAACTTTGGGTTGAATGAAGTCAAAAGATTTTGGCAATGTTACTTTAAGGGTTAATAACCTTTGTTGACCGAGGGGTAATCTTCAACAAGATCTTCTGAAGGTAGGAGTATCTTCAAATATTTTCTTTACAAGTGCTTGACGATCCCACTTGTTTCGCAGGCCGTACCCTAAACCATAAGAGCCGTGGCAGCTCGGTGTCTGGGCGGTCGCCTCAAGTTGCATAGTACGCTAGCAATCTGAGTTCAATCCCTGGTGCCGGCACCAATAAATTTGTTTTTGCAATTTTATGTGCTGATATACCACGCGTTTGGCAGTGAAGGAAAACATCGTGAGGAAACCTCCATGACCTAGAGATTTTTTTCTAAAACATGTCAAGTCAGCCAATCCACACTAGGGCCGCGTGTATCGCCCGTATACTCTCTTTACAGAGAACACCTGTGCAGTGGGTCATATATAGGCTGTAACTTTAACTTTTTAACCCTAAACCATTAGGATATTGACGCCTCTAAGAGATATAATTTGCGTTTATAAAAGGAATACTTCACAAAAGTGTGTCGAAATTTTTCAGTCTCGTCGAAGATTAGATTACGAATTTACGCCGTGACATCTCATTAAAAAGGGCTGTACACAATTTTCACACAAGCTACGTAAATCCAGTCCCACTTAACCGATGTGTGTGCGTTGAATCAGCGCGGCACATTGGGCGTCGTTCTTCATAAATATTCAGACATACGCCCGCTCCTTCGTTCTCTGACACTGACGGCATACATAATTCACGTCCCTTACATTTAAGTTCGCGTTAATGAAGCTTACTAGAGTAAAGGATTCGACACTCTGTGATCTGTGATTTTCATCAAAAATCTTTCGCGTATTTTAACCAGGTTTGATTAAAACGTGGCACTGAGCTTTGAAAAAAGCTCAGTGGACGTGTATATGTGGTGGACATGTGCGAGCGCTTCTCCTGTCGTACCCTGTCCGGTGCACCAATCTGACACACCGCTCGCTCATGCTATACAGTGGCTGTCCAAATTTTATGTTAATTGACTTTTGTTTCCTGTTAAATTTTAGTTTACAAATAAAAAAATCAAATTCCGTTCGGGTCGAAAGTTCTGTGGTAACATTATTAATAATCTGTTGATTAGAAAGTAACGTCAAAAATAGAGGTTTTAAAGTCTGTTAAAAATATCGATTCATCTATACTCAGGGCATTTAATTAACGTTAAAGTCGTTGTAATAATAGATAAGTAAAATGGCGACTTAATACCTGTCACATATGTGAGCAGAGATATCAATCGATTGATGTCTCTACACACACCGCTAGAAATAATATTGTGCAAAAGTTACCTGGGTCGTACGGCGATGCCTCATTCTGTGTCAGCCATCACTGGCTACCCTGTTAGAGTTAAAAGGATGAGCTTATATCGACATTGGATTTATGTTTTCTTTTGTTGAATGTGTTTTCGTTGAATTAAATTCAGATGCATTGAGACCAATCCGTGCAACATTTCCCCTTTGTCCGCTCTTTACTATTATCTGCTTGGTCTCTCGTAAGTTTTTCTCATCTATACAGTTTAACAATGAACACGGCTCTCTGAAGCTTTTTCATTCGATTCAGAAGTTTCATTCTATACGATTCCTTTTGTTGGCTTAAGTAACTTTTTATTATCATTACATACAATTCTTTTTGCCCTAAATTACGTTAATAACTTGAAATTTATAAGTAAATAGTAGTGCACTTAAAAAAAATAAGAAAAAATTACAAACCTACATTTTTAACCGACTTCAAAAGGAGGAGTTTCTCGATTCGTCTGTATTTTTTATGTTTAACTTTCGACTGGTTGGACCTATATTAATGATTTATTTGAAAGCTGTTGCTTCCCGTATGGTTCCATTTAAATTTTATTAAATTCTGAAAATGGGAACCATGAGAAAGCCATATAAGTTTTAACTTTTCTTCAAGTATAGATAGATAGATATAACTTTATTGTACACCAAAATCAAACAAAAGGCATTACATAAGTAAGGTAAATTTTACAGTTCGTTGTCCAATGGGCGACCTTATCGCTGAGAGCGATCTCTTCCAGGCAACCTGTGTATAGACAGGAAATATATGAACAAAATAGGACGATGGCGTTCAAATACAAATATGATAACAAATCTATGCACATAATCAATAACCTACACTAAATATACCTACATAAATAATTCATCATTAAATATACTAATAAATAAAATATACAAATATCATAGTTCCTACGAGATCAATTGATAATGTTGCGCTAGCAAAATTTTAAAAGCGGGTAGGGAGCTAGCAAGCCTGAGCTGAGTGTATATTTGTAAATCATCTGCATAGAGGTGGTAGGAGGATGATATCCGTTTGGATATCGAGTTTATAAAAACTGTAAAAAGTATGTGCGCCACAAATGGACGAATAACTCATTATCACGCCAAGCGATTACGACTCATTTCTTATTGGAAAAGATGCACTTCAAGAGTAGTTTAGTTAGGGTCTGATTAATTCTATTTCGTATTATTCCTACGAAGGCGTCCTTTTTTTTTGTTAACGCGGGGGAATCTTTTTTTGGGACGATCCTCCGATACCCTATGGGTCCACCCGTAGGGATGTGTAGGACTCGACCTGGACAGCCCCTACCCACTGAACTGAATGCCATCAGCCGTTATGAGAGGGGTGCCCCGGATCTGTCAGCGACAGGACACTACGAAGGCGTCCTCGCGTTTAACGTTTGATTCGTATTGAAGTCGGTTTTTGTTTTTGCTCGTAAATATACATGTACTTTAGTTTTATATATTATTGTTTATATCCTATTAGTTGTACAATAGGCGACTTATAGCCATACAGGTATATTATAAGTAAACTATACACATACTATTGTAAATAATCTACACTAAATATTTAGCCGTGAGCAAAAATAAAGGGTCGGTTAAGAAAGTTTGAATATCTCGGAAGATAAAGACGGTAGCTAAGTGAAATAAATTGTGCATCATAGACAATTAAATATCCTTAAAATAAAATAAAATATTTTTAGTAATTTATTTATATTTCATTAAATAACATAAACATAAAAAGGATATCTTATGTAAACTTGAATAATACAGTATTTTACATTGAATTTTATTTTTATTTAAATTTTAGTACTTAGTGTTGCCTCCATGTAGCGACATTAATTACTAAAATGCCGAAATATTCAAACTTTCTTAACCGATATTTTTGCTCACGAGTGTATTTAGCCACACTATTTGAAATAATGTAACACACTTTTTTAAGCGTCGCAATTAATATTCCACTAGCTTATCTAGCTTCGGTAAAGAAAAGTAATTACAGGGGTAAAACGTTATAACGGCAATCCCAAAGCGAAATAAACAATGAGAAATAAAGGCAGACATGTTTCAGACGGGTAACATATGAAATTTGCCCGCAAAGCCGGCGTATACTTTAATATAAAAGGCACGGACTAGTTATCACTAATATCAAAAACCTCACAGCACGTCAACATGTCCCGCGGGAGTATTGTACGATTCAAACGCGCGTACAGTCGCGCGCAATAAACTGTGCGCGTTTTCAAACATTTCCAACTTTATCGCGCCGTGATAAGCTTTAAAATTATTTCGATGTGTGCACTTATTATTTCACGCGAGTGTACCCTTTTTACGCTGATGTTTATTAAACTTTACGTTGACAATGCGACATTTCAGACAGATTATTTCAATATAGGTTTGTTTTGGGCGTTTTTGTTAAATACCTTTCTTTTATAAATAAAAAAAAACCTTGATAGCGAAAGCGCATATCTCGAGTATATCTAAAACTTAATACGGGAGTGTATTCTCGTATATTTTTTTTTATTTAAATAAAAATTACTAACATTTGTGTTAACTATTCCAATAAAGCTTAACCTAGTGCTACGAGATGGGTAACGCCAATAGTCGCATGGGGGAATTGTACCTACGACGTTACGATTCGAAAACCGTACCCTAAATCATTGGGCTATTGACGCTTCAAATAAAACCAATATAAGTATATTTACGAGAAAAACAAAAACCGACTTTAAATCAAAACTTAAACGTTATTGACGCCCACTTTTTATTTCCGAATTATCGTTAGAATATTACGAAATAGAATTATTGAGGACCTAACCAAACTCGCATCAAACTACCTTTGAAATACATCCTGTTAGCAACAGTTAGTCCAACTAAATGCCATTTTAGATTTAATGAATCAAAAATATTATAATCTGAAAAATATACTTATGAATTAGAATAAGTTAATGGACTGACTAGACTAGTTGCTAGTGAACTAAAGTACTTTTACCGGTCTTCGGCAACCTATACTAGAAATTTAGAATAAAAAGGAGAGGAGCTCTATGTAGACAATCAGTGCACAGTTTAGAATAAGTGAGTTATGCTGGAGGAAAAGCCCTTTGCAAGTGAACCTCTGAACTCCCAAAGTCAGTCAGTATTTTTAAATTATTTCTAAAACTCTTGATGTTTTGCTAAAATCTGTCAATAATAATTGTTGTATGCGAATTTGAGTAAGGAAGCTTCCAATCCTACTAATAAAAAATCATCGAAATCGATAGTCGTGATATTGAGTGATTCTTTTTTCATTTCTGCAAATATTTTAAATCATCACTAATTACTATAAGAAACCTGAGACCTGTAAGACGAGATAACGATGCCGTATTTATTATCTTAATGTTGATACGTCGTACAGTTGGATTGAGATCACGAGATTCATCGCTCGTAACCAACTTCCTAATCAATATTCCGGCAACTTCGTTATTTACTACCAAATCTTCGTACATGTTATTCATCGTATGTAAAAGTCAATTCCCGTACTTGTACGGTATAATAAATTGATACAAGTTGAAAGCGACAAGCGATAATGCAATTTTAAATTACAGATTACTCACAAAAATGGCTCCCATGCCTCACGCATCGGCGTCATCGGCATATAATTGGTTTTTTTTTATTATTATGGACGAACTACATAATTGGCCAGAGAGGCTGGCCTTTACTGCTCCGCTGGATTAAGAGATGGCATAGATCTTAGGTCGCTTAGCCTAAACCTCTATTAGCTAGTAACTCGACACAAGGAGGGCGCCCAAGAGGGCCAAACCACGACTCGGTCGGTAACTATTTTATTAATTAAACTAAATGGGTTAATCTAAGCTAAACTAACTTATATGCCACTTTGGGATGTTTGAGTGGTAAGCCCATCGCCTTTTTTAAAACACAGATTTTTAGCGAGTGATTTTTTTTTACTAATAATTTTTTTTTGCCACTTTGGGAAGCGTTAGCACTGGGAGAAGAAGTCGCCGAAGAAACTACAGCAACGCTCCTAATCTTATCAAGGGGGTGGGGTTTTCCCATAAAATACTAATATCGCGCAAGGATTTTTCGCAACCTCAACGGTCGCAAATGGACGCTTTGTGGATTTGTTGAGATTTAACCTGTGCAATGGTGATCACGTCGTCCGGATCGTCGAGAACATGTCTCGGCCTCCGGGCGACGTGTCTGAATTTACAAGTCGGGAGAGTCTTGTAAGTGGCGGCAATCACAAGAAGTTTATTAGGATGTTTGGTGGCAGTCTCGTAAAACCATCGAGATGCCTGCTTAAAGAATTGGGATATTGTCGGTAGCCCTGAATCGACGTGTAATTCGCGATTGCGTACGAACCACGGCGCGCCCGTGGCTCGTCGCAGATAACGATTTTGGATTACCTGAAGCCGATGGATATGACGGGGTAAGGCATGCGCGAAGATCGGGATCGCTTACGTCATAACGGGAAGGTAATAAAATCAAGAAACGAATTCCTTATAAACTATACAAGACGACTGGGATTAGAACCCGCGACCATCAGGTCTTAATTGGTACCGCTTAGCTTCTAAGCGAACACTGCTTGATTATTTATTTAAGCATATATAGAAAAAAACCCATATCATTTCAACACTAGTAGGAAAGATAAATAAAGTCATTCTCTTTCATCCAAGAGTTTGTGAAGAGTCTTAAATTTTGGAAAGTTACTTTTTCTCCTTTACTAAAATTCGTTAAACTATAAACTCATTTTAAATAAACCGAATGGCTTAAGCTAAACCATCAAATGATTATTCATATACGAGTACATTAAAATATTTACTTGAAATATGATGGACTCACTAATAACCGATAACTGTGGGATCTAATAAAGTACGTAATTTGCTGTGTGGTAGTAATAATGGGTAGAAAACGCATAACTATTACTCTTCCTGTCTACCCCGCTGTCGTTGAAAGAAGCTAGGATGTTATTTAATGCTTCATCGTCAGCCTGTATCTATCCACTGGTTGAAATAGACCTTTTCCAATACCTTCCGGCATAAGCGATCCGCTTTCCCCATCCAGCCATTTCAGAATCTAAGAAGCTTCTTCGATCCATGCGCGGCCTCCAATCCAAGACTTTCATACCCCATCTTTATTGTAACTCGCTGTCTTTAAGAGCTATGTCGCTTTTTAATGTGTATGGGTAAAATAATATTATTAAATAGTTCAGTTTATTTAACTAGACAATTAAAAATATAATTTTAATTGTAACTTTTTCTCTTGTAAATTGGACCATACGCTAATCCATAATTCACGGGTAGCGTCTGCCTTCTAATGCATTAGAGGCGGTTGCTAAATATTTATGTGTGTTTCCCCAATCTCCTAATGAATTTCACTTCTACTGAATAATTGTAGCTGTGGAACATGTGTGTTCGGTGTGTGACTACGTTGTAGTGATTTGATGAAGATTATTTAACTATAGGATGAAATTAAAATGAATTTGTATGGTACAATGGTTTTGTTTTTCTAAAATAGTAATCAATGTTACTTAAGTATTGTAGAGCTATGCTCAGAATTTTTTTAAGAGATAAAAACCGAATTGAAGAAATTCAACAGAGAACAAAGGCCGGCCACATCTGCCGAGTCAGTAACGGTCAGTATTGAAATAGAGGTCGTGCATCGGAGAAGCGTAGAACGCTCTCCCTCCGGGTGGACTGACAACCTTAAAAAAATAGCCAGAAGTGACTGGAAGCTGAAAGCGGAGGATAGTATAGTGGAAAGGCATTGGGGGAAGACCTATTTCGAACTGTATTTGAACAGGATATACAGGCTGATGATGATGAGGCGCAGTGCTACGCAGAATTTTAAATTTCATAATCCCGCGTAGCACCACATTACGCGCAGGGCCGTACGTAGCTATGTTTAGACTCGACATCATGAAGATGTATGTATACATTATATAAAGCTCTCACTTTTTACTTTAACAAGGTAAACAGAGACACCAATTACTGCCCGCCTTACACCAAACTTATTAGGTTCTACATATATTTTTTAGCAAGTTGTTTTTGTATGTAAGAGCGCTTTTGTTGTTTAAAAATTTCCGAGTTAATAAATACAGTGCCTATATGAAATTGTTCCATTTTTAACAATTGCTTATCCAGGTCGTAGTATAGGCTGGAAATCGACCAATGAAAACGTTAAATGAACTAAAAACGATATGTGACAGCGGCCTGCCAATGGTAACGACAGGTGGAGAGTTTCGCCAATCGACCGCTAATACTAATAAAAAGTGGACACGACCAATTAAGTTGTTCGCGTTTGATTAAAATTAATTTGTGTTAACCTTAGCCTTTTGTTTGCTTTTTAATCTATGACACTAAAAAAATATCTCAATTATTTTTATTCGATACAATTTATAAATACGACAATTACATAACAGCATTAAGGAGCATTTTAAAACCTATTTAAGGCTAGTCTAAATGCTCAACAGTCTCATACAATTAAAACACATTATTACGAATTGAAAGTGAGCAATCCATATATAGCCGTGAGCAAAAATAAAGGGTTGGTTAAGATTGAATATCTCGGAATAATTAATAAGGAAATACTTAATAAGTACTAAAATTTAAATAAAAGTAACATATTATGAAAAATACTGTATTATCCAAGTTTACGTTTAAGTTTATATTTTTTTAATGAAATATAAATAAATTAATGAAATATTTTATTTTATTTTAAGGATATTTATTTGTTTATCATGCACAATAGGCTAATGATCTAGGGTACGGCCTGCGAATCGTAAGGTCGTGGGTTCGAATCCACCATTGCCGTGATCCATGTCCTAGCACAAGCTTAAGCTTAGTTGGAATGGTTAACAAGATTGTTAGCAATATTTCTGAAAAAAAAAAGTAATATTGCTAGCTTTCTTTAAAAAAAAATAAAAGAAAAAAAAGTGTAATCCATTTCAGTTAGCTAGCGTGTTTATTTTCGAGATATTCAAAATTTATTAATCGACCCTTTATTTTTGCTCACGGCTATACTTGATTTAATTTTAAAAAAATTCATAATCCCGCGTAGCACCACGTTATGCGTAGGGCCGTACGTAGCTATGTTTAGACTCGACATCATGAAGATGTATGTATACATTATATAAAACTCTCACTTTTTACTTTAACAAGGTAAACAGAGACACCAATTACTGCCCGCCTTACACCAAACTTATTAGGTTCCACATATATTTTTATTACCAAGTAGTTTTTGTATGTAAGAGCGCTTTTGTTGTTTAAAAATTTCCGAGTTAATAAATACAGTGCCTATATGAAATTGTTCCATTTTTAACAAATGCTTATCCAGGTCGTAGTATAGGCTGGAAATCGACCAATGAAAACGTTAAATGAACTAAAAACGATATGTGACAGCGGCCTGCCAATGGTAATGACAGGTGGAGAGTTTTGCCAATCGACCGCTAATACTAATAAAAAGTGGACACGACCAATTAAATTGTTCGCGTTTGATGTAAAATTAATTTTGTGTCAACCCTAGCCTTTTGTTTGCTTTTTAATCTATGACACTAAAAAAATATCTCAATTATTTTTATTCGATACAATTTATAAATACGACAATTACATAACAGCATTAAGGAGCATTTTAAAACATATTTAAGGCTAGTCTAAATGCTCAACAGTCTCATACAATTAATACACAATATTACGAATTGAAAGTGAGCAATCCATATATAGCCGTGAGCAAAAATAAAGGGTTGGTTAAGATTGAATATCTCGGAATAATTAATAAGGAAATACTTAATAAGTACTAAAATTTAAATAAAAGTAACATATTATGAAAAATACTGTATTATCCAAGTTTACGTTTAAGTTTATATTTTTAATGAAATATAAATAAATTAATGAAATATTTTATTTGATACAATTTATAAATACGACAATTACATAACACATTAAGGAGCATTTTAAAACCTTTTTGTCTTAACGGGGCGGAAATCTCCAACAAGATACCCCGCCTTCTGGGAGGAAGGCGGGGGTTATGTGGAGATCTTACCCACTAAAACCACCCCGGTGGACCCTTTTAGTCGCCTTCTACGTCAGACAGGGGATACCGTAGTCTTATTCTTGCGAGCACAGAACAACAGAACTGAACATTTTAAAAACCTTTTTTTTTCTTCACGGGGTGGAAATATCATAAAGATACCCCACTTTCTGGGGGGAAGGCGGCGGTTATGTGGGGCTTGACTCACTAAAACCTCCCCGTTGCCCTTCCTCGGTGCATGGTGAGGGGCTCCGGGATCTCTAGAGGAACGCACCGGAGGCCCTCTGCACTGTACTCAAGGAGGGCACATCCCGGGGTGGGGGGTTTACTCCCTCCCTCCTGTGCCCTCGCAGTGCAAGGCGACACGGGCCAGTCGCTGTCGCCTCCTTCCCGGGTCCACCTTGGCGAACGACAAAGGCCCCCATCCTTGTCGCCCAGTGAACCCGAGGCCCCTTTTTTTCGCCTTCTACGACAGGCAGGGAATACCGTAGTCTTATTCTTCGGTCGGTACCTAAGAGAGAGTTCTGGGCGAACTACAGAGCTAGAACTTTTTAAAAACCTAACCCAGTGCCACCGGCAACGAAGCAGGGCCCAAGCAACCGGTGGTTAAGGCGATATAGAGAGAAACCTTCTGACGATGCGTGCCATGTCCAGGAGTACTGCCTTCTGTATCCGACCCTTGACCCAGCCATCTAGCGAACTTCTCTTAAGAGGTTAAACGAGACTTTTCGCTATAAGACCGTTTGCAGAAACGATTATCGAGACAATAATCGTCGAATCCACATCCCACATGGCGGTCACCTCGTGAACCAAGTAGAGGTACTTAGTTTTTTTTCCTTAAGTCCTTTACGAGGTTCTCGGCTTGTACCAATGAACTGACGTTTTCTCGGTTCTTTTAAGCACAAAAAAACTAGTCTGCTTAAGACTACCGGACAAAAGTTATATGCTTAGCTCCATCTATATATGTATATATAATATATGTAATTATATATATACACTATTATTAGTAATGATACAGACGTGCCACAGTTGAATACGTGAGTTACGTATTTAACTGTGGCACGTCTTTCTATCTTCACTAACTTATCTTTCCGTCTCAGCTTCCGTAGGCTTAGCCCGATCACACTTTTCGTCACGCATTTATTTTATACATATATAATGGAGTTTTACATCAGTCGTGTGGTCTAAGGCACTCTCGTTTTCGTTATTCGTTTTGTATTTTAATTAAAGATCTATTACACAAAAAATGTATGATCTGACAAATATTTCATACATTATATTAGGTTGTCAAATATCTCCCTTCCGCCTTTTGTATCATGCGGCACCCAAACATCAAGCTTTTTTTTGTATCCAGCCTTCTGCAGATGGTTTAAAATGGTTTGGTGACTAACTCCCATCTCCTGGGCGATGTCACGAGATGCCACATGCCGGTCTAACTCGATGTAGTCCATGATTTGATCGGTATTTGTCGTCACAGGTCTTCCGCCGGCTGGCTTATCCATGGTGTCGTTTTCACCGGCTCTGAATCGTCGAAACCATTCCTCCGTGGTTCGAAGTGATAGAGTACCATCCCCCAAAACACCATTAATCTCACGGAACGTTTCTCTAGCGGATTTGCCTTTAACGAAGGAAAACTTTAAAATAGCGCGAATTTCAGCGTTAGTGAACTCCATGTTTACACGTCTATAACTGTTGAACTCAATATCCAAACTATTTATGCATAGCGTCGTTTTGTAGGTTATGTCAAGACCTTTCAAATTATGTATAGTATTGCTAGATACGAGCTCTGTAGCGCTTTGTACATAGCCGCGAAATTCAAAAGACAAAAAGGCGGAAGGGAGATATTTGACAACCTATACTAAGTCTTTAATGGTGAATGCTTACTTCCTAAACAAACTTTTATTTTCACTTCGGGGAGTAAGCTTTGATGGCAACCTCTATAGCAAATTGTTTACTTGAGGAAACATAATTTTCTTGATGTTACCGTCGGCGTAATAACGTAAAATTAATATTTGCCCCGTAGGAAGAAACTGATTGCTCCTTCGTAATAACGCAAGTATATTCTTCACATATATTAGATACTTTCAAATGGAGTACGTACTTTTTATGAATTCTCGTGTCATTCTAAACATTTTTTAACTGAGTAGACAGTGACAGTAATTGCGTGCTGATTGTCACCTAGCGTATTAGATCCGACACTATTTTAAGGGAGGGATTTTTTATTTGATGTACGTAAAAAACTTAAAAACGGAAAGTCATCGACGTACATACATCCAATAAAATATGAATCATCGAAATCGGTTGGCGTGACATTGAGTTATTCGTGCATTTGTCGCGCACATAATATAAATTTAAGACTTATATGGTTTTCTCATGGATGCCATTGACAGAATTGACCAAATTAAATTTAAAAAGAAATCCAAATTAAATTTAAAGAGCCGTGGTAGCTCAGTGTTCGGGCGGTTGGCTCAAGTTACATTGTACGCTAGCAACCCGAGTTCGGTCCCCGGTGCCGGCGCCAATAAATTTGCCGTTGCAATTGTATGTGCTGATTCACCACGCGCTTGTGAACGAAAACATCGTGAGGAAACCTACATGTGTTAGAAAAATTTTCTAAGCCATGTGAAGTCTGCCAATCCGCACTACGGCTGAAAGTAATGAGGTAAAAAACATCTATGTAAACGAATTGAGAACTTCCTACTTTTTTGAAGTCGGTTGGAAAAAGGAAAAAAAATACATTTCGAATTTGAATAACGTAAACCGCAACGTAGAACGCCTAATATTCCACCTACCAAAGGGTGCTAGGTGCGTTGCCGAAGACCGTAAGCTAAACCACTAGGCATAGAGTTTATTTTAATTTATGACAAACAGGACTAACACATGGGCATATACTAATATTTATTTTTGTTTTGTTCCAGATTATGTGTCTAAACACAGCGAAGACATGAACTTGGTGCCACAGTACTCAAAGTAAGTATAGTATAAACGTTTATATAATATACGCGTCAATAGCCTGATTGTTTAGGGTACGGTTTGCGAATCGTAAGGTCGTGGGTTCCATCAACCATCTCCTTTTTTTTTTCTTTTTTTTTATTAGCCTGTGGGGAACGTACCTAACGGCGTAAACGCCCCCTGGGGGAAGGGCGAATTATGTCGGGCCCTCACCGACTAAACCCCACAGGGTGTTCCTTCACGGTCGCGTATGGTGGCAGGGCCACGGGAACAGAGAGACATCCGCGGCCCCGCCCGCGACTTGACGCCTTTCGGCGTCTCCTCCACTGCCCTTCAGACAAGGCGCACCCGAACACCTAAGGCGCGCCTTCCTCCGTAGGCCTCCGCAAGCGGGTCACGGTCACGGTGGAGGCCATGGGGGCCGGTAGTGCGAGTTTGACCTCGTCCACCCAGCCCCCAGCGACGGTCAAGATGTTTGGCCCCGCCGCTAGCCAGCCCACGTGAACCATCTCCTAGCACAAGTTAAGCTCACTTAAGCTTAGTTGGAATGGTTAAAAAAAAGAAAAAAAAGCTAGCAATATTTCTATATTGTTAGCTTTCTTTTAAAAAAAACTTAATACTACATGTATGTACAGACATCTATACTAATAGAGAGACTCGTAAATGTTCTCTTTTCCTAAAGTTTCAGTCCATCTGTATGTAATAAACACAAAAAATAACATGTACACGATTGTACAAGAGAGAACTACAGTGTCATACATACACGCCTGCACTGTGTCTTAGATACACGAAAGTTCACTGGCTATGAGAGAAATATGCATAATGCCCTAGTGCGGATTGGCAGACCTTACATATTTTAGAATTTTTCTAAGACGATCTCACGATGTTTTCCTTCACCGCCAACCGCGTGGTAAATCAGCACCTTAAATTGCAACAAGCATATTCATTGGTTCATCAACTTGGGTTGCTAGCCTCCCCGTGTATACAGACATCAATATCAAGAACATTTGCGACAACCGCCCGGACACTGAGTTACCAAAACTCTTTTCTATCCATCTATCTACCAATCAATCTCCTCCCTATCAAAATCCTCTATACAAATGTACTCGTTACCCAAGGCCTCACATACGAATCACTGGTGGTCATCAGAACAGTGAAGAAAAAACTGCAACTGCACGACAGCGACCAGTGCGTGTAGTGGCGATATCCAGACACACGGTCAGCTGTGTCTATTACACAGATGACTGTGACGACGCCACAGGAAGACGATTGACAAGAGCAACGGCCGCATCAAAAGAGAAAGTTATAGACTACAACTTAAAAATGGCCATGAGAAACAGGGACGCAGCGGTCGCGGAGAAGCTTATGCAACGGGGCGTCTTCGACGCGTGAACCCAAGCATTCTTTAACACCACCTTCAAAACTCGGGCATTATAATAAAAAAAAATATAGTAACTGTTAGCGACAGTTGGTCCTACTGACTGCCAACTTAGTTTTAAATATATTTGTTAGCGAAAGCTGGTGGACTGACTAATATAAAAGTACTTTAGTTTAGTCAACTAAAGTACTTTTATCGGTTGTCGGCCATCAAGGCCGTTTCCGTTTCCGTCTTTGAAAGAGATGCATATACTAGAAAATTAGGATAAAAAGGAGAGGACTCTCTCTGTAGACAATTAGTGTACAGTTTAGAACAAGTGAGTTATGCTGGAGGAAAAGCCCTTTAAAAGTGAATCTCTGAAACAAAGTCAGTAAGTCTTTAATAAATTACCTCTAAGTTTCTTGATGTATTGCTGTTAATTATATGATAAAATATAAAATATGTTGTGTGCTACGTTGAGCAAGGTAGCTCACATGCTCACATGCCGCTCCGGTGCGTTCCACTGGAGATCCCGGAGCCCCTCGTCATGCACCGAGGAAAGGGCCACCGGGGAGGTTTTAGTGGGTAAGAACCCCATATAACCGCCGCCTTCCCCCCAGAAGGCGGGGTATCTTTCTGAAGATTTCCTCCCCGTTAACAAAAAAAAAGGTAGCTCACATAACTGTAAAGGTAGCACTCTTATTAAAAAAAATCGAAGTAACCAATTCAAAAACATTACAAAAGAGCACGAATACAAGTCATTGAAAGAAAAAAAAAATGTACTCGTTAAATGTTTTTCCTTGAAAATTAAAATGCGTAGGCTAGAAAAACCTTAAAGCTTTGTATTGTGTGTTAGTGTGAGTGTGAATACAACACAACTTGTAAATGTGTGAAAGCAATAACGTGGAGTGCTTCACTTATCTAAAAGTCTTTCGCCGCTCCGTCTTAGCTCATATGTATTATTGAAAGAGATACTTCACTACGAAACAACTGTACTACTGACATATGTGTGTTACTATACACGTACACAAAAAGCCTCGGCCTTTGTTTACCGGATCTTCCGATCAGGAATCTATCATTGTGTCTAAAAATATTATAACAACAAGAATATTTACGAACAAAAACAAAAACCGACAACCGACGTCAAATCGAAACAAACGTGAAACACGTGACACCTGGACGCCCTCTTTGTATTTACCTCTAACCTTACCAAATTCTCATCAAACTACTCTTAAAGTACATCAATCTGGGGTAGATTGATGTACTTATACACTGACAGCCTATTTTTATTTGTCTATTCCGAGGAACACTATATACCACGCCTACATCTATGTATCAATCCTGTAAGTCTATACATATAAATGGAGTGTCTGTTTATTATTATTTTCTACTACATACATATGAATGCATATACGGTACATATACGTACATTTTTTACAATTTTTGTTTGTCTGTCTGTCTATTCCCGCTAATGCCCTGGAATGACAGGACTTATTTTGACGGAACTTTCCCTGGCAGATAGCTGATGTAACAAGGAGTACCTTAGGATTTAAATGACTTCAAAAAAAGGACGTTATATATCAGGTACATAGTGTAAATTATTAATTACTTGGATAGATTAGTTCATCCCACCGATTACTCCAAAATTATAAACAGTGGAGCGCACCGGCAACTGAGCGCTGGCGGCAAATTAGGAGTTGTAATGTATTAGTTAATATGGAGAGTGTCACACAGAGTGGTGGCACGCGGCGCTCGACTAGCCGCTGCATCCGGCGGGAATACAAATACAAATTATAAATTTTTATAGTAGTACTAACACGGCGGTCATGTGGCACTTCGCGTCTGACGTGACACTAGGGTTGTGTTCATTTATTTTTCATAGAAAAGTCTTTTTTTATTATTTTATATTTGAGAACCATCATAGATTGTACGGCGTCCTTATGCGCCATGAATATTAATTTAAATAACTAAATAACTCTTTTGTCAAATTCCACGCAGATGTAGTCGTGGGCTGAGCTAGTTACATGAAAATATTAAAAGAAAATAACTATTGAAATATAAAGTATTCAAAGTATTTCACTGTATTTATAACCCTTGACGTAAGCCATGGGCGAGGTTTCAAATAAAATCGTATGCCGGCATATTGCAATTTCACGGCGTTAAAATTTGTACCGTAGTTATATTTTTAGCGTGGATAGAGGCCGGAGATACGTTCTGTAGAATTTATTATTACAGCGTAATAAACAATTTCGCTACACAGCCATTAACGCTTACCTTGAGAACGGAACGGGTGAAAACAACACACGTATGTTTTTATATAAAACAAGAAAGAATTGTTTCCTAATTATCGAAATAATTAATCAGAATTACTCTTAATAGACGACTCGGCGTATACAGGGTCATTGGTAATTCTACGTCATCATCAGCCAGTGTCTATCCACTGCTGAAAATAGGTCTTCTCCAATGCCTTCCACCATATACGATCATCCGCTTCCCGCATCCAGCTACTTACAGCTTACAAAGTCGTCGATCCATCTGGAGGGAGGGCGACCTACGCTTCTCCGGCCTTTCCGTGGCCTCCATTCAAGACTTTCCTCTCCCATCTGCCGTCACTCGGTCGATGTGGCCGGCTCACTGCCACGTCACCTTTCTTCTCCGTCGAATTTCTTCGTTTCGGAATCTATCCCTTAGAGAAATGTCGAGCGTAGCTCTTTGCATAGCTCGTTGTCCGTTCAGCTTGTGGACCAGCCCAACGGTCAGAGTCTATTTGGCTTCAAACTTACGTAGGTTTCTTTGGAAGACAAAGATGGTACACGTGAGCGTATGTGTCTTAAAAGCTGACAAGGATGTTGTGCACGTTATAGTTTTCGGTAGAGCATTCCGTACTCAATTTACGAGTACGTTATGCAAACCGTATCCTAAACCATTAGGCTATTGGCGCTTCAGAAGAAGAATTAAAATTCGAATTGTATGAATCCTAACTGCAGGAACAAAATGATTGCTCATCTACTCACGTGATATATTCCGAGATATATTACCCGTGTTTGAAAACAAAGGGAAACAGATAAGGAAAGTATCACCGTTTCGACACGGGCGCGCAATAAATTCGCAAACAAAACCAAACCGTCGCTTACGTTGGGTCTCAAAGTAAAATTTATGTCTCTACACTTTGCAAGCGCAAATGCCGGCAGAGAGCGTTCCTCACACCGTTTGAGATAGACGCCTCTCTCGAATAAATGCACGTGAAAGCTTCCTACACGTTACTCTACCTTTCTAGTCCGTCGGCACAATTATGGGTGACGCTTTCTCATTCTTGGTTTACATATATATTTTATTTTTATACTGCTGACCCAGAAAACGTTGTTTTGCCATATCTATACAATTAAATAAAATTGGAGTGTATGTTTCTAATATTAGATTAACCGCTTTTCAAACAACTTCAAAAAAGGAAGTGATTCTTAATTCGTTTTTATGGTTTTTTATGCTTGGTACCTCGTAACTTTTGACTGAGTGAACCAATTTTTATGATTCTTTTGTTGTTTGAAAGCTCGTGCTTCCAGTGTGTTTCATTTTAATTTGGTCCAGTTTGGATAATTGCATCTATGAGAAAACTATAAGTCTTAAATTTGCATTAAGCACGCTAACCGATTTCGATGATTACTTTTTTATTGGAAAAGTGCAGGGTAGTTTAATGAAAGCTTGGTTAGGTTCTGATTATTTCTTTTCGGTGATGTTCTTATTCGATTTGCAATCGGTTTTTGTTTAATTCGTAAATATACTAGTTACTAAAACGGTACATTTACCAAAATATTTTTTTACAATTATTGTCTGTTTGTTCCGTTCTTTCACTGACAGATAGCTGATGTAATATGGAGTAATTAAAAGTAACTTATTTCAAATTTTGAATAAATAGTTTTTATTCTCAGGTAACACCGCGTTTTAAAAAATAAAGACATTTTCACACGCTTACTTTGTAAAACTTTACAACAGCTTTGTATTAATTTATTCTTTCAATTGTTACAGGAAATGGAAAGGAGACCAAAGAAATATATCTGAAGGTAAGTAAATGCTGTTCATCAAAATATAAACTTTCAGATCAAAAGTATTCCGCTTTTCATCAAGCTAAATAGGTCATATGTGCGATAGGCGACAAGCCTATTGCTATACACACAGGACAGTTTAATTCAGTAACTTAGCGCAGGGGACCCCGAAAGGGGACCTTTGCTTAGGATGTGTAATAACTTGTAGGTCTTGTGAAATTAAATAGTTAATAACAAGGAATTATTTTAACGAATACCGTCACAACTGCGCGTCCTCACAATCTTTATACAAAATTTATTAGAAGTCAGATTACGAACTAATAAAGTTAAATTATTATTTACAATGCCAAGTTAATGAGATGATCAACTAAATTATTAATTATGAATTAAAGATATAATAAGGTTCAGATAAATCACTAAAATATCATCGGAAGTAGTTATTATCCATAACAATCGCTGGGTGCCATGTGTTGCCAGCTAACTCTAGTTTTCACGATAGCATTCTGACCAGAGAGTCCAAGAGGGTTCGACCACAGTTCGGTCGGTTACTTCAGTATGACTGCGTCATATAGAATAATGGAACCTTTTAAGCACTGAAATCAAACTAATATTACCTTTAAGAATTATTCTTTTAAGTCCATGCAAATAATTATCTTACCATTAAATGGTACTGTTATATTCCAAGTGTCAGTTTGATTCCCGTAGGAGCGCGATACAGGAATTCAGGGACATTTTAATACAAAGTTCAAGCAGCGGAGAGCAAAGTTGACTTTAAGCTCCATTAAAATAAATATACCGTACTATTACTACTATTCTTTTGGGAGACAAAACGAACCGTGCAGTTGTTTCATTGTTGCAAAACAATAATATTTATACTGAATTAAATATTAGAAATGTTAAACTCTTTTTTATCGGGATAGATAGAGAAAACAATGGCTGTTCTCTTTTCGCCAAGCTTATTGGGGGATAGACCATTGCTTTGACTTATCGCATCTTTCGCAGACTGACGCACGTTTTCGATCACCCGAATGACGTGCTATCAGGCTAGATCTCAAACGAAGGAAGTACGAAGGTTGAATTAAAGACGTGACGGTTCTGTCTGCATAGTAAGGAGAACTGGACAATAATCAATAAGTTTATGGATAGAATTATTGAACAGAAGGAAAATACGAAAACATAGAACATAGAGAGAGAGACAAGAGACAGAAAAAAGGGTTACGTAGGACAAAAAAAAACATAAATAGTAGGCCGCGAGGTGGGAACATTGATGTGGTGGAGGAGGAGAGTTTTTAGTTCGTGAGAGTCATAGACATAGACATATACTTTATTGACACTATAAACACATCAAAAAGACAGAAAAAAAATACAGTCAAGAAAAAAAAACGGACAAATAGTACATAAGACATGATGCCAATACTGGGACGGTGGTCCCATCATATTCCGTCGAGGATGCGACAGCGCTGATTATCAGTGCAGTCCTGGCTGTCCAGGGTCCATAACGGATTTCCCCTGCTCGCGAAAAAGAAGGGTTGATCTCAAAACAAGAATAATTACGAGCAAAAACAAAAACAAACTTCAAATCGAATAACACGTTAAATGCGCTGTAATTAAGCATTCATTTTGAACTTCTTTTTTCATTCCTTACATATAAAAATTCTTTTCAACTCGCACTAAAACATGATTACTATTTCAAAATTACTTCGTTATTACATAGAGTGGAAAAGTGGATCGTCCTGAATGGCAGTAGTGAGAAATAGGTTATCCAATTTCAAGTGAATAGACCCATACGAAACTTCATTTATCACACCATCTTTTACTGTATATCATTCATAAAAAGTCTATAAAGCTTTTTCGGGAATCGCTTGAAGAACAGCTACGCCGTTTCTGCTATTTCTTTTGAAAGGATTTCGACGCAGTTACAATTTAATACTATATACTAAAGACATAATAAGGGTTATTTATTAATGTAATAGTAGTACAAATAAGTTTTGCCGTTTATTCTCAAAACAAAAAGAATATTTATTGCGAAAATGTGACAACGAAAATTTTAAACGTTGTGAGACTGCCTGCTCCTTTTGTATTTGATACGAATTTTTCTCCAAATCTGCATCCTTGTAAATTTTTAAACTTCAACTGCGATCTATTTTAAATCAAAATCACTGTTATTAAAATTTTGATACTACTCAAGACGTCCTCATTATATGCTTCTACGAGCAATGGATGCGTTAGAGCTGTAGATTTTTTTATAACTTAAAGAAATAAAATTAATTCGTCGCCGTTCAGTGGGCAGACCACCAGCCCGCTGGTCGAATGACGTCGTCAGGGCAGCGAGGCCGCAATGGTTTCGGGCAGCACAGGACCGTAGTGGTAAAAAAAAGGGAGGCCTATACCCAGCAGTGGGAAGATATGGGCTGATTGATTGATTTTGATTGAAAGAAATAAAAGATCCCTCATATGACACTAAGATCACTAGAAATTTTTAGATAAAGCAGAATATATGATGCGAAACTAATGATATGATAAGGTTATATTGTCTTGGAATGAACGAAATAATTTTCAAGCCGCTACCAATCCAAATCTTTATCTTTATTTAAGGGTACCCTTTTAGTTAGTCGGTCGGAATTCGGAGAATTTGAAAAAATCTAGAAATGCCTTGGACTTGAACCCCCAACAATCACATCGTAAGTCAAATCGCTTAGCCAATAATCTATCACTTTGTTCTTTTAAGTGTATTAATTAAATTTTATTATAATTGTACGTCTCTCATTCCTTGAGAAAATAACAAAGGCGAGAGTCATTCAAGTCAACGGCGTTAATTAATTAGAACTCTTCACACCGACGAAACTTGAAAGGTAAATAAAATAGAACAAATTATATTTTAAACACTCCAGTGGATAAAACTTTGCTTAGAACAAACTTTAAATACACTTGAGAATCGGATTCCTGTTTAACTTTGTACTTATATATTATAATCTAAAGAGGACCAACGATTTTCATAGTACGCTAGCAACCCTAGATCGATACCTGGTACCGGGAACAATGAATTTGTTTGTTGCAATTTTAAGTGTTGACTTAACACACGCTCGGCGGTGAAGTAAATCGTCGTTAGGAAACGTACATATTATGTAGTTTATACAATAAATGCTTGGCTTTAACTTTATGCCATATAAGTCTTAAATTTGCATTAAGTAGTTTTTTTTTTTTTAATTTCTAAGCAAGTGCTTGACTACGATCCCACCTGATGTTAAGTGGAAATGCAGTCCTGGATGGTAAGGCGCACTAGCTTAGTAAATGCCTATTCACTCTACACTTGAAAATACCTACGTTGTAATCGGAAGGAAAGACAGACGCGGGCAAACTATTCCAGTCCTAAGCTGTACGAAGAATGAAAGACGAAGCAAATCGCTTCGTTCGGGTTTGAGGGATGTTCACAACAAAAGGATGAAATCCCGTAGTGCGTCTAGAAGTGGTGGAAAGGGGATGGGGGAATTAGATCATGTAGTTCCTGAGCACACTCTCCAAAATGCAATCTGTAGAAAACCGAAAGGTTAGCTACCTTACGCCTGTGCTGTGCACGAGGAAAAAATGAATAACTCAATATCACATCAACTGATTTCGATGATTCAATTTCTATTGAAGTATTCAAATAGTTTCATAAGAGTTTGTTTAGGTTCTGATTAATTCTACTTTGTAATACTTCTACGACAATTCGGAAACACAAAGAGGGCGTCTGTGTGATAGCGTAAGCGCTAAAACGTTTGATTCGATTTGAAGTCGATTTTTGTGTTTGTAAATATTCTTGTTATTGTTATTTTAAAAATAAATTAAACATTTACTTTTTATGTACGTAGCTGTCGTCAAATATGTTTTCTTATTTTTACATTTTCATTGATTCTATCATATTCAATTAATAAATATTATAAAAAATGTCACTTTGCTTTTATGATAACATTTTTCAGAGCTTATTATTTTACTGTCGCTTGTTAAAAAATAATGAATAACACTGTCATTCGGCTCATTACGATGAGACGTCAAAGGTCTCTAATGACCTACTCAACCCTTTACATTGCCAACATTAACAAGCTCATAGCAGTTTTACTCTTTTTATATTACCTTTGCTTTATTTTAAAAACTCTTTCTCCTCTTGTAAAGCAACAGCTTTGCAAAGATGATATAATGTGTTGCATTTAAGGAACATTTCAGATTTCATAAAATGTATTTTTAAATTGAACTAATTAGTTTTACTCATGACTCTTACTTTGGTTATAAAATGTATTTATTCTATATAATTTTAATAGGATCAAATCACAGAGAACTTTCGGAATTTAATCGGAAACAATTTTTGACCACGGACCGCTAAGCGCAGCGTAGGCCGTCGTAGCTAAGTGCGTAGCAACGACCTCATAAAGGCCGCAGGTCGTAGCTAGATGCAAGCTTACCACCCGTTCTTTTGGAAATCTTTTGGGGAAGACTATGTCCGGCAATAGATATCCTACGGATTAAATGATAATGACGACTTTGGACAGATCAATTTACTTAAAATATTAATCGACGATGGTACAAGTGTATTGTGATTTAGCATAAGCAAAAGAGGTATACCCAGAAATAATTTTGCTGAGTCCCTATCCTTATCTTTGTCCTCTACCTTATTATGATAAATCTTTCTTTGGTGAGAGAGAATAGAATTTTTAACGAACGTAAAGACATAAAACCTCTTTACTTATATAGGTTGATACCGGACATAAGAAGGTGGAATCAAATTTATACCACATTACAAAATTTTCCCCGGTGATTGTCCGCAAATAAACAATTACAATATAAACTGTAATTGTTTCTCTTTAAGGAGGGAGATGTAAAGTAAACATATAAAACCTCTTTACTTATATATATTTCTTTTTATATTATAATTTGAGATGTAAAATGTCACTGTATTATAATGTGCCATGTATATATAAGATAGAATTTGAATAACGGACATTAAATGTCTTTTCTCTAAATATTATTAAGAAACGCAGTTTTGTCTTTTATTTTAAACAAACATAAAGACATTATTATATGTATCTTATTACTGTAATTTGCTTATTGTTTGATTTTGGTGTACAATAAAGCTATATATGAGTATATATCTATCAATATTGTGATGTCAAATAAAGAAATACATAACTGTGTAGACTTATTCTTGGAAAGTAACTTTTGAACATGAAAATCGAAACACTTTATAAACTTTGCTCAAATCTGAGTGTTGTTTACTAAACAGTAAGGCAAAGGAGTTTGCATAATCGGCAAAGTTCAGAGCACACTTGTTTTGTTCTCTGCTATCTATTTACGAATTCTATCAAAGACAGAAAAAGAAAGAATAACATTTTGTTTCTTTTGAACATTGATTTATAACAGATTGGCCAGAGAAGCTGGCCTTGACTGCTTCACTGATTGAGAGGTGGCATAGCTCTTAGGTCGCTTAGCCTGAACCTCTATTGCTAGTAACTCGACACAAGGGTCCCCGGTGAGGGGTAACCTCGGCTTGACGGTTACTATGTTACGCGTAAGCATTCCGATCCGAGGGCGCCCGAGAGGACCGAACCACGACTCGGTCGGTTGCTATTTCACGGATAATCTAAGAGACATTCAAAAGCTAAACTAACTTTGAGTGCCACTTCGGGAAGCGTTGGCGCTGGGAGAAGAAGTGGCCGAAGAAACTCCAGCAACGCTCCTAACATCTAAGGGGTGGGGCCTGCCCATAAAATAGCGGTAACGCGCAAGGATTATTGGCAAAGATGATATAATGTGTTGCATTTAAGGAACATTTCAGATTTCATAAAATGTATTTTTAAATTGAACTAATTAGTTTTACTCATGACTCTTACTTTGGTTATAAAATGTATTTTTAAATTGAACTAATTAGTTTTACTCATGACTCTTACTTTGGTTATAAAATGTATTTTTAAATTGAACTAATTAGTTTTACTCATGACTCTTACTTTGGTTATAAAATGTATTTTTAAATTGAACTAATTAGTTTTACTCATGACTCTTACTTTGGTTATAAAATGTATTTATTCTATATAATTTTAATAGGATCAAATCACAGAGAACTTTCGGAATTTAATCGGAAACAATTTTTGACCACGGACCGCTAAGCGCAGCGTAGGCCGTCGTAGCTAAGTGCGTAGCAACGACCTCATAAAGGCCGCAGGTCGTAGCTAGATGCAAGCTTACCACCCGTCCTTTTGGAAATCTTTTGGGGAAGACTATGTCCGGCAATAGATATCCTACGGATTAAATGATAATGACGACTTTGGACAGATCAATTTACTTAAAATATTAATCGACGATGGTACAAGTGTATTGTGATTTAGCATTAGCAAAAGAGGTATACCCAGAAATAATTTTGCTAAGTCCCTACCCTTTCTTTGTCCCTTACTTTATTATGATAAATCTTTCTTTGGTGAGAGAGAATAGAATTTTTAACGAACGTAAAGATATACATAAGATAGGTTGATACCGACATAAGAAGGTGGAATCAAATTTATACCACATTACAAAATTTTCCCCGGTGATTGTCCGCAAATAAACAATTACTATATAAACTGTAATTGTTTCTCTTTAAGGAGGGAGATGTAAAGTAAACATATAAAACCTCTTTACTTATATATATATTTCTTTTTATATTATAATTTGAGATGTAAAATGTCACTGTATTATAATGTGCCATTTATATATAAGATAGAATTTGAATACGGACATTAAATGTTGTTTCTCTAAATATTATAAAGAAACGTAGTTTTGTCTTTTATTTCAAACAAACATAAAGACATTATTATATGTATCTTATTACTGTAATTTGCTTCTTGTTTGATTTTGGTGTACAATAAAGCTATATATATATCTATCAATATTGTGATGTCAAATAAAGAAATACATAACTGTGTAGACTTATTCTTGGGAAAGTAACTTTTTGAACATGAAAATCGAAACACTTTATAAACTTTGCTCAAATCTGAGTGTTGTTTACTAAACAGTAAGGCAAAGGAGTTTGCATAATCGGCAAAGTTCAGAGCACACTTGTTTTGTTCTCTGCTATCTATTTACGAATTCTATCAAAGTCAGAAAAAAGGAAGAATAACATTTTGTTTCTTTTGAACATTGATTTATAACAAAACTATCAATAGGACAAAAAGGTGTGGAGTGGTCATCTTGAATAACAATTATGGTTATGACCTTGGCTAGCTGTAATTTCAGAACGCCATTCTACGGAAATTGTAGTCTTTTTATTCTTTCAAAGCAAATGTTTGACCACGATCAAACCAAAATGTTGAGTGGAAATGCAGTCCTGGATGGTAACAGGCACTAGTTTAGTAATTGCCTGTTCATTTTACTCTTGAAAACACCCGGGAATCGGAGGGAAAGACAGACGCGGGCAAACTATTCCAGTCCTTTGCTATACGAATAATGAAAGACGAAGTAAAGCGCTTCGTTCAGGATTAAAAAATGTCCACAAAAAAATGATGTCTGACATATACATATTTTTTTTTATCTGTTATACTGTCCAATATGCAAAAGGCAACTTTTCTCAATCTGACAATGTAACAGTACTACTAAAGACTGGTAGAACTAAAGTAGATGATTATGTACGGATATATTATTTTTTATATATCACATAGGTATATACATCCCAAACACCTACACTCACACAATTTTTTTTTAAGAAAGCTAGCAATATTTCTTTTATTTTTTTTTCAGAAATATTACTAACAATCTTGTTAACCATTCCAAGTAAGCTTAAGCTTGTGCTAGGACATGGTTCACGGCAATAGTCGAATGGTGGATTCGAACCCACGACCTTACGATTTGCAGGCCGTATCCTATTAGGCTATTGACGCTTCAAATACACACACACACCAAAGTTAATTAATCTGGCAATTTAGATACCCTAAGTCTAGTTTTTTTTTTTTTGTTCTTGTTTTTCTCGTAAAATGCCTTGACTCAATTAATTTCTATTTGGCAAAAAATCTCTACTATTGTTCTATTAATTATAAGTTACTTTAACAACATATTTATTAATCTGCTTCTCTCTTTCAGTGTTGACTGGTAAAATATGACACAGAAGCATTTCCGCCTTTGTGTATCTTAGTTTGATATATTACAAGAATACAAATAGATAATTAAATCGTGAGAAATTCAGGCAAGCTCGTTTTCATAATAATAAACGATATTGCATATATTTAACTGAAGCAGGGTTTGTTTACTGTAATGTCTAAGAAAGCAAAGCATTCACTTTCGCCCGTATAACAAATGGACCCTTCACCGTTAGTTCCTTTTGGTAATGTATACCGTTACAAAAAAGATTCGCAAAGAGCAAAGTTAGGCGAAACTACAAATAAAACTCCATCTTCGTCCTAATAGTATGTGAAACGGGATATTTTCTCTGCAAGTTGATTATATATAGAACTAAGTAACAGTAACGGAGTACGGCTACTGCAATAGCTTCTGCTGCTGTACGAATGGGTTGGCGTGGTCGGGAAACTACCATCCACTGGTATAATACTGAGGTTAAGTGTCGGTGATCCGGTGGCTCGAGACTTAAATTTATAATAGCGCACCTGGCGTTGCCAATCTATTATATAGAGAGCTTATATCTTTCCCATCTAACACCTTTTAAAAATAAAACTCCTTGCTTCATGAATGCGTTACAAAAAGTGTGCGTGACGAAAAGAGGGAGAAGAGATGAAAGAGTTGCGTTTTGTATATCACTGTAGGGGCATGAGAGAAAGATGCGAGCCCACATTTTCTTTCCCCTCTTTCTTTTATACTCAGGTACATTTCGTATATCTAAGACACAGTGCAGGCCTATTGTCTGTCAGCCCAGTAGTTCTGGGCTCTTAAGAATAAGACTACGGTATCCCCTGCCTGTCGTAGAAGGCGACTAAAAGGGGCCTCGGGTTCACTGGGCGACAAGGGTGGGGGCCTTTGTCGTCCGCCAAGGTGGACCCGGGAAGAAGGCGACATCGGCTGGCCCGTGTCGCCTTGCACTGCGAGTGCAGAGGGGCTCCGGTGCGTTCCTCTGGAGATCCCGGAGCCCCTCGTCATGCACCGAGGAAAGGGCCACCGGGGAGGTTTTAGTGGGTAAAAAAACCCCACATAACCGCCGGGATATCTTTTTGAAGATTTCCTCCTCGAAAACCAAAAAAAAAAAGGCCTATTGTCCGTATCACACTGTAGGAGCAAGAGAGAGCAGTGCGCGCACACATTTTCTTTCTCTCTTGAACAATCGTATATATTTTGATATATATGTATATACATACATATAGAACTAAAGCACACTCAGGTTTTCTTTCCTCTTAGTCATAGTTAGCCTTTCAAACATTTTACCACATCTTTTCGGGACTAATGCTACGGCCACGTCCAAAGTAGTTATAGGTATTACGTTAATAAGCTTGTTTAAAAGTGGAGTGTCCGTCTACCCCAATTGAGTAAAAAGAACGTGAGAGCTTATATGTTATATTTATTTACATAAACAATAACTGCAAACCTTTTTAGAATATTGTTTATCTACATGCACGAAATACGAGTTTTGTAAATGGAAAATAAAATTCATTACACGCCCGACGTCACTGGAAACGGTTCGGGAATTGTTTGAGAATTTATAGCTCGATCGTGCTGGAGTCGCGATACCGCAAGCATTTGTTTTATAATCTGCAACAATTCAAGGAATAAGCAAAACGTATCCCGCCGTAAGGATTTAAACGATCAAAGATTTAAACATATAGATAAATCCTTACGAGCGAAGGCATTCGTTTGTTTTTGTGTGTAGTAGAGACTAGAATAAATAGAAAAAATATGCGACAATTTTCTAAGATATTGAAATAAAACTTCCTGTTTAATTAACCGACTTCAGAAAAGAATCAATTCATCTGTATTTTTGCTACCTCATAACTTTTGACTGGGTCAACCGATTAGATGATTCTTTTGGCACTCGAAAGATGGTGTTTCGCATATGGAACACATTTCAATTCCGTCTAATTCTAACAATGGCATCCATGAGAAAACCATGTAAGTCTTAAATTTGCATCAAGTGTGTGTGTGCAAATGGACGAATAACTCAATATCACGCCAACAGATTACGACGATTCATTTTTTATTGGTAAGGATGTATTTCAAGGGCAGTTTGATGAAAGTTACTAAGCGTCAATAGCCTATTGGTTTAGGGTACGGCCTGCGAATCGTAAGGTCGTGGGTTCGAATCCACCATTCGACTATTGCCGTGAACCATGTCCTAGCAAAAGCTTAAGCTTAGTTGGAATGGTTAACAAGATTGTTAGTAATATTTCTGAAAAAAAAAAAGATATTTCTAGTTTTCTTTTTTAAAAAAAAGAGTTTGGTTAGGATCTGATTAATTCTATTTCATAATATTCTACGGTTTTTGTATAGGAGTTATAGCGTATACCCAGCCCGCTTCGCCGGGCTAGATTTTGCTTTATTTTATTTAAACAATAAACTTACAACTTTAAATATTTAATTTAACTCTCACTATATATTAAATTATTCATTTTTTTTCGTGTTCATTATCTTCTATTCTCTTCTCGAGTGGGTGAAGATAATTACCTACACCCATATACATATCAGCAGCATCAATCAACTTAATGTACTTCAGTAAACTTTATTATTATCTTTAATGTACTTCAGTTTACTTCATTATACTTCAATGTACTCCATTGTTCTTCAATATGGTACATAATGACATAAATATACACAACGCATGTGTCAATACAAATTTGAGTTATAAAACAATAGAATATCATCATAGTAAATAAAAGCTGTATTTGACAGTTTAAAAAAAGGAGTGGTCCGATCGTCACCAAACTTTACATGATTACTCGCCAGGTCAATCTGAAGATTCCCTGAAATTTTCATAGAAATCGATTCCGCCGTTCCGGATCCTATATGGAACATACTCACACATTTTCTCTTTTATATATATAGATATAACATACAGTAATATACTTGTAATTATACAGATACTTCATAGCACCGATCTCTTATTGATAAACTTAAAAATGATTAAACAGAGCCTACGGTGCCCTGTTATACAAGGGGAATTTTGAGCGAATATTGCAGATTCCACTGTTCCAAGGGTTTTGGGTCTAAAGGATGCAAAAGGAATTCCTTTGATACCATTCGGGTTGTTCTATGTCTTTATAATATAGCTTTAAATTTTGTACCGCAAAATTACTTCTGTTTACATAAACTCACGTTTTTTTACACTTTATGGGGTAGACAGATATTATATATCGATCTATTGATAGCGGTCAAGCGGTTGCTCCTCATAAGAGGACATCTCTGGAGGAGTACACTCACTACTCCAATATGGTGTTGAGATGTGGGGGCGCTTCGCTGACCGGCTGCGCATTTTCCGAATGCAGAAACGTGCTGTCAGAGCAATCGCTAAGGAGTATTTCTTAGACATAACATTCTAACGTTGCCCTCGTTAGTAATATACCAGGTGGCGCTGTTCGCGAGGCATACCGTCAGCGATTTTAAAACTAGAAAAGAATTGGGCGGTTCCTACAAAACGAACACCCGCGGGGCAAATAAATTAGCCCTTGTTACTCATCGTCTCGCGATATCGGACAAGATGACACACGTCACAGGCCCCGCGATCTACAATGGACTCCCTAAGCATGTAACTGAAGCTCCCAGTCTAGCAATGTTTAAAAATAGGTTGAAGTCATGGCTGGTTGAGAGGGCAATTTATAGCGTGGAGGAATTAACAAATGAAATTACAAATTAAAATCATTTTATTTATTCGATGTATAATTTTTACATTATTTTTTTCTATTCAATTACCTAATGTAATTTGTAATACTAATAATTTGTAATATTTGCAGTAAATAATTGACTTGTAATTTATTATATTACCAATAAAAATCTGAATCTGAATCTAAATTATAAGATACTCTAAGGAATATCTATCTACGAGCCGTGGTAGCTCAGTGTCCGTCCGGTTGGCTCAAGTTGCGTAGTACGCTAGGAACCCGAGTTCGATCCCCGGTGCCGGCACCAATAAAATTGTTGTTGCAATTTTATGTGCTGATTTACCACATGCTCTGCGGTGAAGGAAAACATCGTGAGGAAACCTACATGTCTTAGGAAATTTTTCTACGGCATGTGAAGTCTGCCAATCCGCACTAGGGCCGCGTGGCGGACTATGCCCTTATACTCTCTTTACAGAGAAGGCCTGCGCCCAGCAGTGGGACATATATAAAGGCTGTAACTCTAAGGGATCGAACGCAGTTAATTTAAAAAAAACAAAGCACTAACCAACCTGGGAAATTTTGTTTATTAGTTTATTTTCATAATGAAGAATTGGCAACGAAAATTATTTGCCACGTATACTGCGATTTCAAAACAATGGCCACCATACAGGCATTTTTTTACCTCCGGAGCGGGATTTTGCCACTTGACGGGTGCTATACACTCTGATACAAAATGGAATCTCGTCTAGTTGGCTTTATTTATTTTAAACTACTCTGTATAAAAAATTAATCTATATTATACAGTTTATGTAATTATATATGTAATTACACAGAGAAATACATAGTAAAATACACAAAAAATTCAAATAAAAAATAAACACGATCTTTCGTATCCAACGTAAGCAATACGAAAACAAATAGACATAATAAAAATATTCGAATTCAATTTTAAACAGAACGAAAACAAAAGGCGAAAAAACGTTAAAAACGAAATTCAAAAAGTTGTTTTCAGTAAAAACGATACAGAAAAGTGGAGGCGATACAAAGTAATTTCTTACGCAGTAAAAAAAATGTTTTATGTTGATACTTTTTGATTTGTCGCTCTGGGATCTTTATCTTGTCGTTTAACCGACTTCAAAAAAAGGAATTTAAATTCTTCTACATTTTATGTTTTTTTTTTTTTTATGACTAACTTGACCGCTTCACCGGATTGAGAGGTGGCATAGCTCTTAGGTCGCTCAGCCTGAACCTCTATTGCTAGTAACTCGACACAAGGGTCCCCCCGGTGAAGGGTAACCTCGGCTTGGACGGTTACTATGTTACGCGTAAGCATGCCGATCCGAGGGCGCCCGAGAGGGCCGAACCACGACTCGGTCGGTTGCTAGCGCTTTTATGTGCGTAGCGATTTTGCTCCGGAATAGACTGGTCCATTCTTCTATTATCTATATCTATCTCCACTACTGGAATTTGGCGGTCAGCTCATCGAACTTATCTCTCCCTTATGCCAAGCGAAATAGTTGTTCCGACAACATCAGTGCACTGGCAATACCAGTATCGACCGACACGACACGTTCAATGGACCCCTTAGGATCGGAATGTGTAACACAGTAACTGTCCAAGCTGAGGTTACCCCTCACCGAGGAGACCCTTGTGCCGAATTACTAAGAATAGAGGTTCAGGCTAAGCGACATAAGAGCTATGCCACCTTTCAATCCAGTGAAACAGTCAAAATCAGCGTCTTTGGCAATTCTGTGTTCGTCACTAAAAACCTTTGCATTCTAAATCAAATTACATAAAAATACAGTTCTGTAATGATGTTGTAGACAGAAGAATAATTAAAATACGTAACGACCATCCTAACAATTAATTATTAATTTCGTTCACGCAGAGCTTCGGACACCTCTGGGAAATAACAAAGCTGATTTTACACATGCTTTGTGGTTAGTAATTGGTGTTAAGTTGGCAGTTAACATACAATATTATTATGTTTGTTTCCAGAATTTTTTTTTGGACGAACTAACACAATTGGCCAGAGAAACTGGTCTTTACTGCTTCACCGGATTGAGAGGTGGCATAGCTCTTAGGTCGCTTAGCCTGAACCTCTATTGCTAGTAACTCGACACAAGGATCCCCGGTGAGGGGTAACCTCGGCGGACGGTTACTATGTTACGCGTAAGCATGCCGATCCGAGGGCGCCCGAGAGGGCCGAACCACGACTCGGTCGGTTGCTAGCGCTTTTATGTGCGTAGCGATTTTGCTCCGGAATAGACTGGTCCATTCTTCTATTATCTATATCTATCTCCACTACTGGAATTTGGCGATCAGCTCATCGAACTTATCTCTCCCTTATGCCAAGCGAAAGCTGTTCCGACAACATCAGTGCACTGGCAATACTAGTATCGACCGACACGACACGTTCGATGGTCCCCTAGGATCGGAATGTGTAACACAGTAACTGTCCAAGCTGAGGTTACCCCTCACCGAGGAGATCCTTGTGCCGAATTACTAAGAATAGAGGTTCAGGCTAAACGACATAAGAGCTATGCCACCTTTCAATCCAGTGAAACAGTCAAAATCAGCGTCTTTGGCAATTCTGTGTTCGTCACTAAAAACCTTTGCATTCTAAATCAAATTACATAAAAATACAGTTCTGTAATGATGTTGTAGACAGAAGAATAATTATAATACGTAACGACCATCCTAACAATTAATTATTAATTTCGTTCACGCAGAGCTTCGGACACCTCTGGGAAATAACAAAGCTGATTTTACACATGCTTTGTGGTTAATAATTGGTGTTAAGTTGGCAATTAACATAAAATACTATTATGTTTGTTTGCAGAATTTTTTTTTGGACGAACTAACACAATTGGCCAGAGAAGCTGGTCTTTACTGCTTCACCGGATTGAGAGGTGGCATAGCTCTTAGATCGATTAGCCTGAACCTCTATTAGGTAGTAACTCAAGGATCCCCCGGTGAGGGGTAACCTCGGCTTGGATGGTTACTATTTTTACGCGTTAGCAGTCCGATCCGAGGGCGCTCGGGAGGGCCGAACCACGACTCGGTAGCTATTTTATTGACAAACTATTGGGACAATCTAAGCTAAACTAACTTATATGCCACTTCGGGAAGCGTTGGCGCTGGGAGAAGAAGTGGCCGAAGAAACTCCAGCAACGCTCCTAATCCTATCGAGATTTTCCCGTAAAATATTTATATCGCGCAAGGATTTTTCGCAACCTCCGACGGTCGCGAATGGACGCTTTGTAGATTTGTAAAGATCTTGCAGAATACTACCATAGACTCTTTTCTATTTCTGCGTTTTGCCTGGTTAGGAAAACGTTTTAAGACCTTTTTCTCTCTCCAGGGTCCATCTTGTGTTGTAAGATTCTAAAATCGTAATGTAGAACAAGTATATTTACGAAAGGGAGGGGTTCGTCTGTATTTTTTAATGTTTATTTACGCATAACTATGGACTGGGTGAATCAATTTGATGATTCTTATTTTATTTGAAAGCCGGTGCTATCCGTGTGGTCTATGTTGTCCAATTCTAATTGCGATCCATAATTTCTATACCGTCGCGGTTACTTAGACCTTCACGCTACCAATTGTTAAGAAGTAGTTTATTCAGGTCGAACCTAGGTAAGAATACGCCTTTAAATAGACTCACTATAGAATTTAATTCATATTAAAAAAAACGAATGATAGCGACCTCTTTTGTCAAAGTTTTGGCATGTTTAAAAAATCACTAGCCTATGAATAGTTTTTTTTATTCTTTATTAGTTTAAAATTTAGTTAAATTTTACTTTTTGTTTTTTTTTTTTAAGTTACAATTTAATATTGTCCCTAGCTATTAAATTGCTTGCAGTCTTTTACAACTTTTCACTGTTTTTATATATTGTATGTTAAAAATCTGCATTGTGTTGGTGTTCAATAATTAAAAAGGAGACAAGTCTTAAATTTGCATCAAGTATATGCGCCACAAATGGTCGAATAACTCAATATCACGCCAACCGATTTCGATGATTCATTTTTATTGGAAAGGATGTACTTTAAGAGTAGGTTGATGATAGTTTGTTTACGTTCTGATTACTTTTTATTCCGTAAAATTCCTACGATAATTTGGTAATACAAAATTTTTAACGTGTAACGTTTGATTCGATTTGAAGTCGGTTTTTGTTTTTACTCGTAAATATAGTATAGAGAATATAGTACCTCAAAAATTACGAGAAAATACGGAACTTGTATATGATGGAATTTAGATAACCGTATAGGTATATTAATTTTACCATTAAACTTATTCTAATAATATATAATAAATCGGCTTTCACTTAACACAGACGTCAAAGTGAATACGATTAAGTAACGCCCTTTTTTAATAACTCCTTTAACTTTAACAATAACTATAATAATTTACCCGCTTTATTTATTTATAAACTCTTTATTGTTTACACTTATGAAATAAAATAAAAAAAAAGAAACTATAATTAAAATATATTTTTTTTATGCATGTAAACTAGCGCTTGACCATGATCCCACCTGGTGTTAAGTGGTGATATAGTCGAAAGATGGTACGCGCTAGTTTAGTAAGTGCCTATTCACTCTACTCTTGAAGGCTCCCACGTCGTACTTGGACGGAAAGACTGACGCCGGCAACTTATTCCACTCCTTTGCTGTACGCACGATGAACGAAGACTCAAATCGCTTCGTTCGGACAAAATATAAACAATGGGCGGCCTTATCGCTAAAAGCGATCTCTTCCAAGCAAACTTTGGATGGAGAGTAGTGGGAGTTTATAAAAAGTAGATATACTTAAATACTGATAATAAATATATACATATCAATATATATATTATGAAAAGACAAAATGTGTGTAAAAATTATTACATATAATATATTTACATATATATCATAACAGTATAAATGATGTTAGGTGGACTTGTCCAAGTAAAACTTTTTAACTTTGATTTTATAAGTATTTATCGTCTGTGATTTCCTAATGGCCACAGGAAGAGAGTATTTATTCTTCGTTAGCCCTCATTAGAGACAGCAGTCAAAGTGGACACGGGGAAAGGCTTTTCGAATGAACGAATGTAAAACGTTAATTATACTAAGATGTAATACTGAAAACAAAGAAATGTGTCTCAATGCCCATAGAAGACGGACTGAGCTATCAACTCTCAATACGTTTCAGTAATGGAATATCATTACAGCGCGGATCTAGAAAGAGCGACGTTATTTGAAAACTATCAGTGTGAAGTTTCTACCATTTATTTATTTGAGCGGAACACCATTTCATTCATGATTGAATACAGATGCCTGTGATAGTCAAAGTAAAATGTTTGCTACAAATACTAAACTATAATACGTTTCACTTCTGTATCACAAAGCTATAATGTTTTTGCCTAAGAGAAGAGTTTTGTATTAATAAGCATGTAAGCCTGTCAATTTTCTGCATGTCTACAATTTATCTTTACATATAAAATTAATGTTTGTCTGTATGTCCTTTATGGAATCATAAACTATGCATTTGATCTTGTTAGCTTCAGCAAAGTGATATGCATGAGTCCACGAAGGTTTCTGACTTGGTACTGACAGATTTGTATGTAAAATAAAATAAAAGATTTTTTTTATTTAAATCATTTTTTATAACACCTCGGCTGACCGGAATGACGTTAAGTTGTAATTCAACGAATGACAACTTTAAACAACCATATGGCATATTATAAATGTCAATCATATTCAGTTATTGCTTCTTTCGTAACAGAAAAACGGTTTTTCAAATAGTGTCAGTGTTATCGTCGAAAAACAATTTATATGGCAAATCATCGTTTGTGGGGTCAGGTACTTAATAAATTATTTACAAAAATCAGCTCATATGAGAGCTTATTTTAACTCTAGTAGGGTTAGTGACAATATTTCCTATCCTCATTTCATCAGGCTTATTTAGGTTTCATATTACGACAGGTGGTATGATATTTTGTACTTAAAAAGAACAAAAACGGATACTCGTTGCTTTGTCGACTGTGTCTTGAATCCGAACTCTCGATCGTAAGACAAAACGCTTAGCTACGAGGTTATCACTGGTATTTTTTTTTTAATTTGTTTCCTAAATTAATGTGCTTATAATATGTACAATGAGTGACATTGGTAGAGGACGAGGGAGGTATAAGAAAATGTATGTCCAAGAACCGTGAGAGATGTGCCGAGAATGAAAGCTATACCGTTTCTACCCCTCTAGCTTGAAGGTAGAAGGGTGAACTAGGAACAGAGGAACATGTAGGTATGAGAAAAATTATGGATGTTCGAGAAACGTGTGCTTACGCGTCTAGGACAAAAGCATAAATACTTATTTTCATTTTGTTTTTACTCGTAAATATTTTCATTTATATTTACGTATTATAGCTAATAGAAAGATGTAACAGAAATTTTCGCAATTTTCTGTAAAGACACTTTTTCGACCGACCAACTTGGAAGGGATGAGAACACGAAATAGCAGATGCCGTCATCACGCTCTAATCAGAGGATTATAAGGGTGGAAGGCGTTAATCGGGGATCTTGAGCGTCTTATATCGAGCTTCGTTTACTTCATAAGTGTGAGGCTACGGTTATTAGGGTCATGCCCGTTTAATATGAACGTGACAAACATACAACGTGAATGGACTTTGTGTAGTGAATTCTTTTCGCTTAGTGTTACTAGCTCTTTCATGATTATCTTTGATCAGATAACAAACATACCATTTATATATACTTCTTTCTACAATAGTAAAGGTTATAGCCTATATACAGGTGTCCTGTAATTCAGTGTCCAACGGTAAGTGGCTCAGTGGTTATACGACCACCTCGACAAAAATGAAAAAAAATTTTTTTTTCATATGAGCATTTATTAAACTATAAAAAAATCAGACTTGTACGATATTTTATGTACAATAATGACGAATAGATTAGTTTCGATGACGGTTATTGTTAATTTGAAGCACAGATAATTGCGCTATTGACCACAAGTACAATTAAAACCAGACATGTTAATAAAGTATAAAATTATATGTTTGTTATGACTCATAACAAACATATTTTTGGAAGAAACTCATTAGTAATTTGCCTTTATTTGACACCCCATGTTGTAAAAATGTACCGGTACCATAGTGGTCAAAATGTTCATAAGGCGTTACTATTCATTATTCCAAATTGGTATAACAACTTCCACGTGTTATGGTAACATTTTGAAAAAAAATTGTTATGAAATTTAACATTAACTCCTATGTTAAATTTAAGATAAAAAAAATTAAGTTGAGATTTCAGTAAAATGCCCGAATGAAAAAGAAATTAAAAACATGTTTGTTTTATTATTTCAAAATCAGTTGTAATTCGTCTTTGACACCCCATGCTGTAAAAAAATGTACCCTAACCATAGTGGTCAAAATGTTCATAAGGCGTTACTATTCATTATTCCAAATTGGTATAACAACTTCCACGTGTTATGGTAACATTTTGAAAAAAAAATTGTGTTATGAAATTTAACATAAACTCCTATGTTAAATTTAAGATAAAAAAAAATTAAGTTCAGATTTCAGTAAAATGCCCAAATGAAAAGGAAATTAAAAACATGTCTTTTTTATTATTTCAAAATCAGTAGTAATTCGTCTTTGATACCCCATGCTGTAAAGAAATGTACCGTAACCATAGTCGTCAAAATGTTCATAAGGCGTTACTATTCGTTATTCCAAATTGGTATAACACCTTCCACGTGTTATGGTAACATTTTAAAAAAAAATTGTTATGAAATTTAACATTAACTCCTATGTTAAATTTAAGATAAAAAAAAATTAAGTTCAGATTTCAGTAAAATGCCCAAATGAAAAAGAAATTAAAAACATGTTTGTTTTATTATTTCAAAATCAGTAGTAATTCGTCTTTGACACCCTATGCTGAAAAAAATGTACCGTAACCATAGTCGTCAAAATGTTCATAAGGCGTTACTATTCGTTATTCCAAATTGGTATAACACCTTCCACGTGTTATGGTAACATTTTGAAAAAAAATTGTGTTATGAAAGAAGGCGTAGTTTATGTTGAATTTGAGATAAAAAAATAATTAAGTTTTCATTGCCCATATCAAAAAAATAAATGACATGGATTTTTTTTATATTTTTCTCAAGTCTGTCACTACAGTTACCCGTCACCCACTTACCATTGGACGTTGAATTACAGGACAATCCTATATATTAGAGTGCCATTCAAATATCCAAGGAGTCGTTGTTGTAGGATTTTTGATGTCAGCCCTTAGTTCTGGGCTCTCAAGAATAAGACTACGGTTTCCCTGCCTGTCGTATAAGGCGACTAAAAGGGGCCTCGGGTTCACTGGGCGACAAGGGTGGGGCCTTTGTCGTCCGCTAAGGTGGACCTGGAAGAAGGCGACATCGGCTGGCCCGTGTAGCCTTGCACTATGAGGGCACAGGGGAGGGAGAATCCTCCCCCGGGACGTGCTCTCCTTGAGCACAGTGCAGAGGGGCTCCGGTGCGTTCCACTGGAGATCCTGAGCCCCTCGTCATGCACCGAGGAAAGGGCCACTGGGAGGTTTTAGTGGGTAAAACCCCACATAACCGCCGCCTTCCCCAGAAGGCGGGGTATCTTTGAAGATTTCCTCCCGTTAACAAAAAAAAAAAAAGGATTTTTGATGTGCCGCAATCTAAAACCAACCTTCTGTCACACTCGCCCTTGCCAAGGATTTCCGCTACATATAACCTTCTTAACACTAAGTCCACGTCGGTTGACATTTTTTCTAATTCACGCAAGCTCTTCCGCACCTTAGTGTTAAAAATTGTGCAGTGATTTTGGCAAATTTAATTAATTTAGTAGTTATATTCCTATTACTTTTCATTTAAGAAAATATTTTTGTTCATTTAATAAAATATTTTTGTAAGTATTAATAATAAAATCGTTACGTTTCTTTATAGCGAATGTTGTGTACACCTGTAATTGGCATACACAACAGGACTTAGTTTGTAATTTGATTATTACAACAATGTATGCTTGTGTAATGCTCTTGGTGTATCTTATTAAATAAATAAATAAATAAATAAATATACTCGTATGCTCGATTGGCCACCAAGAAGTATAACCTAGTGTTATATGGTTATTAAATAAATTGACGCGCATTTTGAAAATAAAATTCAACTTTACATGAATAAACAATGTTATATTTTTATATATAACGATTTTGCTCGTTAGTTGCAAGGGCACATGCACACGGCTTCCAATTTCATTGTTTTCGCTTTGTTAACTACAGTTCTGTTAATATCCCCGTATGTTTTAGACAACAATGTTATCAAATCCTCTCATACGGAATATACGGTACTTAAAAATTTTATTAGTTTTATATTTATCTGTTGTAGGGAGCTATTTTGGACTTGAATATGTTAAAAATCGACTTTGTTAACCTTCTTCAACGAGGAAAGAATAATATAATAGAATTAAAATCCACATGTGACTAAATGGCATGATTAGAGGACAGATGAAATATTTTGATATTTACTGCCTTAAAAATAAGTTCCCACGATTTATTAACGCTAACAGGATACATAGAGGCAGATATCCATCTCCGCATTCCACAAAGCTTTTTAGAATCCATATACAGTAAGTTGTAGTACAAGTGATGAATCTAGCTTCACTTAACGGACACAAATTTTTGCAAGAGATTAAAAGTCTTAAGCTAAGTTATTAGGATATCATTGTTTATGTCGATTTTCTGCAAGGTCGTGGAAGTTACAGCATAAACAAATCTACTTTACGCCAGTGTTCTTAGAAGTCATCATACTTCCCGAAATATTGTTCTAGATTAAGGCCATAACAGCAAATTTTCGGATTTTTTTTTATTATACACAGATTGGTCAGAGAAGCTAGCCTTGACTGCTTCATCGGATTGAGAGGTGGTAAAGCTCTTAGGTCGTTTAGCCTGAACCTCTATCGCTACTAACTCGACACAAGGGTCACTCCGGTGAGGAGCGAGTTTACTCCTTAGCTTGGACGGTTACTATGTACGCGATCCAAGGGCGCCCGAGAGAGCCAAAAGATCTACGGAATCAAAGAATCTACGGAAAACAAGTGTTATAAATAAAATCTATGTTTAAGTTACTTACGCACATCTCCGTACGTGTATTCGTTACGACAAATTATAAATCCCCTATTCATTTAGATTCAAATTTATTTAAACAACCTACATAAACATTAGCGCCGAAATTATGAAATGAAACAGAATCCAGATTTTCGCCACACAGTTCGTGAAACTAATTGGAACGTCGAGATTTATTTTTTAATCTCATTCCTTTGCAGCTTCCCTCTCTGTTGATGATACGGTTCTGCCTCGTTTTACAAGAAAAATGGGTTTTGATGGGACAAATATTCAGAACATCTAAGCTGGATAGGACGCACTCAATTTTATTCTATTCAAAAAATATTTACAATCACATAGATAAACACTTTTTTGTTAACAATAAAGTAGGTACACTCAATTAAGTAAAACTAAACTTATAATCTAAGCAAGAGCGGCCTTATTGCTATAAGCGATCTCTTTCAAGCAACCCTATAGGAGAGGAGAGGTATAATAAATAAATAAATAGAAGGGTAATACTAAAAGTCAAAAAGAAGAGAATGAATGGTTTATAAGAAGCCTATAAAAATAAAATAAATTATAAAGAAACCTTTATTGAGATTAGAAGTAACATAAGCAATACATACGAGTAATAGGTTGGGGAAAAAGTCTTTTCGCATTATGGTATGTATGAACTTGTAATAAAATTTCTTTGGCTATACTATTTGTATCTGGCTGGTTTTGGTAACATTGAAAGTTTAAATTTTAAAGATAATTAATTCTAAATTCAAATTAGGAAAATGTGTGATTTTCATTTGTTTTCCGTAGTGTCAATATGAGTGAATCTAATGAACAAATTCGATGTATTTAAAAATTTATAAAACACAAACTTACGTTATATTTATACATAGATAAAATTATAAATATATTTAAATTAGGAAAATGTGTGATTTTCATTTGTTTTTCGTAGTGTCAATATGAGTGAATCTAATGAACAAATTCGATGTATTTAAAAATTTATAAAACACAAACTTACGTTATATTTATACATAGATAAAATTATAAATATATTTAAATTAGGAAAATGTGTGATTTTCATTTGTTTTTCGTAGTGTCAATATGAGTGAATCTAATGAACAAATTCGATGTATTTAAAAATTTATAAAACACAAACTTACGTTATATTTATACATAGATAAAATTATAAAGAAACCTTTATTGAGATTAGAAGTAACATAAGCAATACATACGAGTAATAGGTTGGGGAAAAAGTCTTTTCGCATTATGGTATGTATGAACTTGTAATAAAATTTCTTTGGCTATACTATTTGTATCTGGCTGGTTTTGGTAACATTGAAAGTTTAAATTTTAAAGATAATAATTCCAAATTCAAATTAGGAAAATGTGTGATTTTCATTTGTTTTTTGTAGTGTCAATATGAGTGAATCTAATGAACAAATTCGATGTATTTAAAAATTTATAAAAACACAAACTTATGTTATATTTATATATAGATATAACTATAAATATATTCAAATTAGGAAAATAATCAATTCAGCTAGCGATTATATCTACAAGATGGCTATGGAGCTTAGATGACCTACAGGCCCAGAAAATATCCCACAAGAAAACTGTACGAGGAAACAGAACTTCTCACTGTTCGTCAATTATACATCCACAATTGCGTTCTCCGTTACCACAAAAACATAGACCTGTCACAATTGTCCCAAAATAAAAGACGGGTTAGGAGTTCTGTTCCCAATTTCAACACGATGTTCGCTAGACGACAATCATATTACATGTCACCATTCTTATACAGATATTTCAACGATTTAAATCAAATCCTTAAACTAAATAGAAGGCAACTAAAAATAGTAATCAGAAAAGGTTTGATGAAACTTGGTTACTCTGAAACTGAAAATATATTAAAAATTAAATAATTAGCAATATTCTACACATCTACATACCATACGCACACACACACACGCACGCACACACACAAAATCACATACTACAAAACTATCATATATTCCTGTTACATGTTTATATACACATCTTAACTCATACTCCACCAAAACGAATTAGCTTAAAATTGTGTTTTAATTAGCTATGTACACTACCTTTGATAATGTAAAGGGGTGGAGGGTTGATTACTTGAGACACAGGATCCGTCCTAGTTCAAGTGTCAATCCACCATAATCTTTCTGTTATTATGTCTCTTGTTCCAAATGTGTATATGTTTTTAATTGTATAATTATCTTAAGTAACTACTGTGGATTATGGTGACGAATAAATGATTTATTATTATTATTATTTGAAAATACCAAGCGACTTATTGGTCTCTCAAATATCATTCCACAAGTGCAAAGAATTCGATTGGAAGATAAGATTAAGGAAACCATTAAAACTATTGCAATACCAAATATATCTGCTATCCTTTTTAAATTGATATACGATTATATGGTAACATTAATTATTTCGTAAATATATTAGTGTAACAAAATTGTAACAAACTTTACAACATTTTACAAATCGCTGTCCCCGTTAATTTCGATGAGTAATTATAGATGGCGCCACGAATCTTGTAACGTATTCTGAGACACAATGATGAGCTTCGCAATGTCTCGGTTAAGTAGTACATAGTGGTACAGCTGTCCTGTGACTAATATATATCTTAGTGCCTTGTAGTGACGCTGAATTAGGTTGCTTGCGATAGTGACGGCCTAATTTCAGTAAATAGCCGCTTGCTGATTTGTGACGGTTATTCGCATACATAATCTATGTAATCCAGTTGTACCCTTAATAAATAAAATACCTATCTGTCGCCTACCTGGTGTTGTCACTTGGCCAATTCGGCTGTATCCAAGAACACCCACCCTACAATCTCGTAAGACCTTACATCATAGGATCATTTCTATAGTAAGCTCTTCACGACACCACTACATTAGTAAAAAATGTACGAAAATTTTTAATATAATTTCATTGTTCACAGATAACTTACCATCGTATTTATTGAAGCTCAAAGGTGATCAGCACGGCCCACAAAATTTGAGGTAACTAATAAATTTTGCTTACATTTAAGTTTCAATAACACACACGCACAAACGTACATACAAATTTCAAAATTATTTTCATCTTAAGAAAAAGAAAAAATCTATTTCAGGATCAAACTAGAACCCTGATGTCAAATGATTCGCAGTGACACAGTATTCTTTTATTAATGTTGCTATTATCCTACACAATGACTGTATCATATGAAATTTTGTAGTGGTGCTAAATCAAGATTTTTATATCTTAAAAATTATACAAACCTAGCCAGCACTAGAGTTAAACCCGAGTTCGATTTCGGGTTGCTAGCATGCTGTGCGGTGCTGGCACAAATGAAATTGTTTGGAATTTTAAGTTCTTATTTACCACGTGTCCGTTGGTGAAAGGAAACATCGGGAGGATACTCGCACTAGGGGAGCATGGCTGACTGTGCCGTTACACTCTTTACAAGAAAGGCCTGTTTATTTATTTAATAAATTACACCAACAGCATTACACAAACATTCATTAGTAATAAACAAGCTTACTTAAAACTATGTCCTATTAAAGGGGTACACAACATTCGCTATTAAAAATAATGCAACTTTTTAATAATTGAAAATAAAAACTTTTAATTTTTTAGTGAAAATAGAAACACACACTTTCATGTTTTTAATTAGCTGATTAGATTTTAAATCTAAGGTGCGTAAGACTGCAAGAATTAGGAAAAATGTTAATGCGAATATCCAATAGCGGGACATAAATATGATGTATAAATTACTTGTACGTATCCGGTAATGTTTACAATAACGTAGAGTGCTTTATGTGTCCCGAGCGGTAGCTTTTTTTATCTTCTTTAACTCCTCAAAAGAACCCAACGTAGTTTTCCTGTTTTGTGCTCTTACGTACAAAATTGCACCGCTTTGTCCAAATTGAATGGACGCCAAATTCAGTTATCGCGAAACGGTGTTAGAGATAACGTCGGGTTTTCTTTAAATGATACCACCATTTTTAAAAGTTGAGTATAGCTTTGCCTTCTTATTAAAGAGTTGAGTAGTTTTGATAAACAATATTATGCTTTTATATAAGATTTAAAACGTGATGAGAGAGTGAGGTGAAGGAGAAAATATATTACCTATGTTAGCTACCAATCTTCATTATTGCATGGAATCAACTGTCACCAGCGGTTCAAGAAACCAGACTACGGTGTTAAAGGCAAGCAATGCAACCTACAGCTGCTCTGTTGTTGTAGATGTTCATGGGTGACGGTGATCACGTGAGCCGTAAACACGTATGTATACCCTACTATTTATATTTCCTATAAAAAATATAATTAGAGATTAAAAGAGGTTTTGATATGATAAACAGTGGTTACTTGAAATTGACTATGAACACACAGAAGCCTAATTAATGTAAATATGGTTCATAATTAAAATATAATCTCTATATTTTTATTATGAACCATATTACGCGCGATGGTTCCACCGCTCTATCCGACCGCCACCGTAGAAGTGTGTCACTTCGCTCGATCGGATCGTAAAACGTTGACTCCATCGAACGCCGACAGACGGCGCTAGCGTTCCGTGTTTTTCCCAAATGTCGCTAGTGCTGCATTGGTAGCGCTAGTATCGAGTCGGTTACGACACATATATATAGATATAAAATTATATGACAATATTAGTAAGTGTAAAAAATTCTCATGCGCACTCACTCACTCAGACTACACCCAACAAACAAACACGCACATACAACACTAAGTCCTCATACTCACACATCAACACTAAGAATCAATATGTATTATAAAATAGATTATTTTTGAAACATTTGAGCACAGTAAATGGGAGAAGACACTGACTTCAGAATCACAGGCTTATTAGTACCTAGCTCGGGAGTCAGGGATTTTTTGTGTATAATTTTGTCTTTGTGCGAAAATAAAGTTTATTATTATTATTTTTTCAGAATGCAACGCAACTACAAAATGGTGAACTGAACCAGTCCAGTGATGGTAAGTAAATAAATGTAAAATGTAGAAAAACTATACATAATTTTTACGGTCATTGGTTAATATGGATTTTGTAGAATCAGGAACCAATGATAACCTACGGCTAAGCATTTTACTTTAAAACGAATATATAATTTTTATATCTAATTTCTACCTTCATTACTGCTATTCTTTCAGTTTCATGATATCAGTAATGTTATAGTAATAGTCACAAAAATCATTACTATGAAAAAACGATTGTCACAATTGTCGAAAATAAAAATGGTAGAAAGATCGTGAAGTGTCATGAACATTCTGCTTTATTCGTGATGATTTGTCACGTCTTATCTTACCATTTATCATGTAGTTAAAACGCAAAAACTCTTTTGGTCGGTGAGGAACTTGGGATCAAATTTGCGTCCTCGTGCACTATTCAATTAGCTACTAATATCATACCATCATTCCCTTTCATACCATTCTCGCATATTTATGTTAAAGTTAAAGTTACAGCCTTTATATATATAATATATATGTCCCACTGCTGGGCACAGGCCTTCTCTGTAAAGAGAGTATAAGGGCATAGTCCACCACGCGGCCCTAGTGCGGATTGGTAGACTTCACATGCCTTAGAAAAATTTTCTAAGACATGTAGGTTTCCTCACGATGTTTTCCTTCACCGCCGAGCGCGTGGTTAATGAGCACATAAAATTGCAACAGCAAATTTATTGGTGCCGGCACCGGGGATCGAACTCGGGTTGCTAGCGTACTATGCTACAAGAGCCAACCGCCTGGACACTGAGCTACCACGGCTCTGTACATATTTATGTACAAAGAATAAATTTGTACATCACGGTCGCTGAAATTTAATTTCAATTGCAAATGAAGAAAGTTAATTCATGGTCCCTCTCAAAAATTTAACCTTTTTTTGCTAGTCCTTTCTTTCTATAGAACATTATTAACCTTTTCTTTTATTTTACATGCATATAATTATCTATATACGTAGTATAATTTTTTTTAATAAAGAAAGCTAGCAATATTTCTTTTTTTCAGAAATATTACTAACAATCTTGTTAACCATGGTTCACGACAATAGTCGAATAGTAGATTCGAACCCACGACCTTACGATTTGCAGGCCGTACCCTAAACCATTAGGCTATTGACGCGTCTTTCGAATTCGCAACGTCCACGGATATACTAAGCGCTACGAAGGCCCTAACCATTTGGGACCGTGCTCCCCGCTACGATTTCAATTCACTTTTTTCTACAAGTTACTGACATGGTTATATGACGTTTAAAACATTCTATAAAAAGATTATAGTAATCAAAACGTTAAGGAGATGCGCTACGTTACAAAAGGTAACGTAGCGAATGACAATTTGTAGCGTGTAGCACATCTGTAGCATTTACGGAGAACAGCGTAGTGGTTAAGCAACGTAGTTTGTATAGTCGGTTAAGGTATAAGTTGTTTAGGCCAGAATAGTACGTTGAGAGGAAATCTTTATTGACACATTTTTTAAAAGGTTTAAGCTACAATTTTTGTTAAGGGCACAAAATTTACTACAAAGATCACCAGTAGTAGACGTAAAAAGACATAATTATTGTATTTCAGTCCATTCCGGTAATGGTGAAAGAACTAGATAGCTTTTTTATATTTATCATTGCTTTATGGCTCACCAATAAAATTTATAAACACACAAACTTCTAATATTACGTTTCTTATTTTATATAAGTACAAATGTTTTAGAAATTTATGTCTCATTGATAAGAATCGACGCTCTGGAGATTTGTAAAAAGATATGTTTTTGTCTTTAATATATTTAAAACGACAATATTAAAAAATACTTATTATTTGCAATTGGATTATAAAAGTATATAAACTTTTAAAAGCAATCATTTTTCTTGACAATCATTCTTTCCTTGGTTTCTTTTTGGCGGAAAATTAATATTTGTTTTGTAAAAGTTATCCCGTGCCAAAGAGACGCCAAAGTAGAAGAGAGCAAACGTAGATTAACTTTTTTTATTTGAATTTGAAACGAAGTCGTTTTCCCTTAATATCCAGCGGCTCATTTAGGATATTGAAGAATATAAGCAATAAAGAAAATATTGTAAAAATTTTACATACATGTTAACAATTTTTTTAGTGTTTTTTTTGTAATTATTTCCGAAAAAAATGCAGCGAAGTTGTATTGCGGGGTTTCAAATAAGGACGGAAATCAATAAAAGGTGGAGGGACGGATGTCAGCGTTTCAATCTCCAGTCTACTTTCTACTGGATATAGAAAGAGAATGTGGTCTTCCAACGATCGTGAAGAATTCATTCATTCGTGCAATAATCTATCTCTACAGTGTAATCTAGTGCCCCTAGTGTACTCAAGCCTAATGTTGGCCTTTTATTATGTTTTTATTAAATTGTAATAATTTCACCTTCATTTGAGATATCTTCGTAATTAAAAATCCGATGACCCAAAACGTAGTCGTAATTGCCGACTATAATTCAGAACTGTGGCCATAGTGTTATTATAAATTCAAGACGAAGCTTCTGAACTATTGTCATTTTTTTTAATTATTTTTAACTATTAATGTGTGTTTCTATCGGTGCCGACACCGGGTACCGAGCTCGGGTTGCCAGCGTACTATACAACTTGAGGCGACCGCCCGGACAATAAGCTACCATGGCTCGTAATCTTGTCGTGCTGATTTACCACGCGTTCGGCGATGAAGGAAATTATCGTGAGGAAACCTACATGTCTTAGACATTTTTTCTAACACATGTGAAGTCCGCCAATCCGCACTAGGGCCGCGTGGTGGACTATGCCCAGAAGTGGGACATATATAAAGGCTGTAACTTTAACTTTGTTTGTTTTCTATTCCGCTCGACATCGTAATTGGTAGTTCAAAGTTTCTTTATTTCCCCGAGGAAATTTACCTAAGGTTCCCCGTGTACAGGGCAAAATTGATTCCAAAAGTTTGGAAACTTTCCCGACGGTAGACCACGGATCGCTTTAAAATCTTCGTACCCCATGGACATATCGTAAACCGCAGTCATCCCTACGTTATCCATTCAGTGAAATTATCATACATAAATATATAGTCATGTTCTATGAAGAATAAGGTGGACTCTGGGCGATTGAGTACAGGCATCTTTCAACATTGGTATTATTAGTTGCTTTTACATTAGTATTAATATTTATTTATTTTTTCTAAAATAAAGTTACTACATCAGCTATCTGCCAGTGAAAGTCCGGTCAAAATTAGCGTGAAAAAAAGAACAGACAGACAAAAATGTTATTTTGGTATATCTATTGCATATACATACCAATGTTTGTATTAAAAAGCAGTTATTTTAATATGACAAACGGACAGGCCATTTTTTTATATCTAGCGATAACATCATAAATGTTATTTCTAAGTTTTCTTGAAATTTCAAATTATTTATACAACATTTTCGAACCCAGTGCTAATAAAAGTTTTGTTTGAAATTTTAAGTCTTTATTTAAAAAGGAAAATATCGGAAACCTGTATATCTTAGAACTAGAAAATAGTTTAAATTAAAATCAATAGAAAACCGCGAACTAATCCATGAAATTTGTTATAAACATCTGAACCCTTTCAGTGAGGGTAAGCAAAGGGTAAACATGGAAATTTCATTACGTTAGCACACGAAGAAGACAACTTGATGCTTTTACACTCATATTGGGGTAAATATTTACCATCTTTGTGAACAAACTGTTTGAATACACGTTTGTTTTTCTATTCCGCTCGACATCGTAATTGGTAGTTCAAAGTTTCTTTATTTCCCCGAGGAAATTTACCTAAGGTTCCCCGTGTACAGGGCAAAATTGATTCCAAAAAGTTTGGAAACTTTCCCGACGGTAGACCACGGATCGCTTTAAAATCTTCGTAACCCATGGACATATAGTAAACCGCAGTCATCCCTACGTTATTCATTCAGTGAAAGTACGAGTATCATACATAAATTTATAGTCATGTTCTATGAAGAATAAGGTGGACTCTGGGCAATTGAGTACAGGCATCTTTCAACATTAGTATTATTAGTTGCTTTTACATTAGTATTAATATTTATTTATTTTTTCTAAAATAAGTAGATAAATAGTGGCTTCAGTAACTCGTTACTACATCAGCTATCTGCCAGTGAAAGTCCGGTCAAAATTAGCGTGAAAAAAAGGACAGACAGACAAAAATGTTATTTTGGTATATCTACTGCATATACATACATATGTATGTAGTAACAAGCAGTTATTTTAATATGACAAACAGACAGGCCATTTTTTTATATCTAGCGATAACATCATAAATGTTATTTCTAAGTTTTCTTGATATTTCAAATTATTTATACATGTTCGAACCCAGTGCTAATAAAAGTTTTGTTTGAAATTTTAAGTCTTTATTTAAAAAGGAAAATATCGGAAACCTGTATATCTTAGAACTAGGAAATAGTTTAAATTAAAATCAATAGAAAACCGCGAATTAATCCATGAAATTTGTCATAAACATCTGAACCCTTTCAGTGAGGGTAAGTGAAGGGTAAACATGGAAATTTCATTACGTTAGCACACGAAGAAGACAACTTGATGCTTTTACACTCATATTGGGGTAAATATTTACCATCTTTGTGAACAAACTGTTTGAATACACGTTTGTTTTTCTATTCCGCTCGACATCGTAATTGGTAGTTCAAAGTTTCTTTATTTCCCCGAGGAAATTTACCTAAGGTTCCCCGTGTACAGGGCAAAATTGATTCCAAAAAGTTTGGAAACTTTCCCGACGGTAGACCACGGATCGCTTTAAAATCTTTGTACCCCATGGACATATAGTAAACCGCAGTCATCCCTACGTTATCCACTCAGTGAAATTATCATACATAAATATACAGTCATGTTCTATGAAGAATAAGGTGGACTCTGGGCAATTGAGTACAGGCATCTTCCAACATTAGTATTATTAGTTAAGCTTTTACATAAGTATTTTTTTATTTATTTTTAGACCTAAGGCTAAGTTCTTATAATATTTCTATAAAAAAATACACAAAAATATCATACATAATACAAAAACTTTATAAAAACCTAACCTAGTGTGTACCACCGGCAACGAAGCAGGGCCCAGGCAACCAGTGGTTAGGGCGACATACAGAGAAACCAACTGACGATGCGTGCCGTGTCCAGGAGTAGTGCCATCTGTATCTGACCTTTGACCCAGCCATCTGGCGTCTCTTAAGATGTTGATCGAGGCTTTTCGCTATTAAACCGTTTGCAGAAACGACTATCGGGACAATGATCGTCGATAAGTCCACATCCCACATGGCGGTCACCTCTTGAGCCACGTCGAGGTACTTAATGATTTTTCCCTTTCGACTTTCACGAGATTCTCGTCATTCGGTATGGTAATATCGACGAGAATCGCCTGTCGCGTTGATCGATCTGTCAGCACAATATCAGCTTTATTGCTTTACGTAATAATTATTATTATTTTAATAAGAATTAAATGAACCAATTTATTGCGTTTTAATTATTTTCAACCGACTTCAAAAGGAGAAGGTTCTTAATTCGTCTGTATATTTTTTATGTTTGTTACCGCATACCTTACGGCAGGGTGAACTGATTTTGAAGATTCTTTTTTTATTTGAAAGATGGTGCTTTCTGCGTGATCCCAAATTTGATCCAATTCTGATATGAGAGTAAACTGTGTAAGTAAATTTGCATCAAGTATGTGCGCCACAAATGGACGAATAACTCAATATCAAGCTAATGAATTTCGATGATTCATTATTTTTTTGGAAAGGATGTATTGTTAGAGTAATTTGATGAAAGTTTGATTATGTTCTGATTAAGTTTGATTACGTAATATTCCTACGATAATTCGGAAATATTTTAAAATAAATACAATATAATATATTATTTAGTTTATGTAAATTTACTATATTAGCGCCAATCAAACGGAAAAATATTAAAAGAAAAACAATAAATAATGATAAGCTCTGACGTCTTTTTACTCCAAGCGGGGTAAACAGGCATAGCTCTCACTGCTGCTTTTCATCAAAAGCAATTGCGAAAGGCGATAAGCTCATCGCCATACAACGGGTACAAATGCATAGCAAGTAGTTTTCTTGTACTTTTTTGCAATTAGGCCGACTAGGATTCGAACCCGCGACCATTGGAACCAATCGCTTAAAATAAAAAGTGTAACCGCTTAGCTATTAATCAGTCAGTTAATATATATAATAGTTAAATATTTTCAGAAAAAATTATTCTTGTAATTTAATTCTCACTACTTCAAACAACCTAATATATGATGTATCTTATGCATATATATGCATCACGATAGGTAATTGACGTTTTAAATTTGGAATAAAATATATTTGCCCTAACTAGATTACGCAATAAAGAATAATAACAAAAAGGAATATTACATTACCAGCGGAAACAATTTTGAGAATATATCAAGTCCCAATTTAGTTGCGTACATTTCGAATTAAGGTCTACTGTTGACTTCACGAACTGAAATACGGAGAAATGAAGAAATAACAGGCATGAGAGAAACACGAAATAACTTTGTACAGAACGACAACGGCAAACTTACAAAATATTTTGTGATGAGTTTTCTCGAATATGAAATCACAGTAACACACCTTTTATTTGGGGAAATGAATTTAGTTTAAAAAAATGCCTACGCATACATGCCCTCGCTGCGACAAGAGCGTGTTATGTCAAATTCGCACCGACTAGAACCCAACGTGGTCGCAATCAGCGCTATCGAAGAGTCATGGGATCAGCGTAAGAAACGCAACCACAACCCGTCTGCGTTTTGACGATACCCCGTTGCATTGTATATATTATTTAAAGTTTGGAGTCCTCACTATGAGCAACCTTAAAAGTCTTGTTTACAGTGAGGTACCAACAGAACAGCCCGTGACGATGCGCGAGAACGCTACGGTATCTGTAAAGGGCGTAGAATACCTGTATATATTTTAAAGTTACACAACACAAGTTGGTGGGTAAGTTCCAGTGTCAACGTAGGACATGTTTCTTCACATTTACACGTTAAAAGTTACTTACTTAGCTTATGGTGTTACCCGCGATTTGTCAGGTCCATAACCTATTATGAAGCCAGTTAAATAAAAAAGTAGCCTATGTACTATTCCAGACTGTAATCTATATCTATGCCAAAGTTCATCCAAATCCATTCAGCCGTTCTAGCGAGATTGAGTAACAAACCTCCATCCATCCCTCCATACATACATCCAAACTTTCACATTTATAGCATTAGTAGGATTGTATAATTTTATCTTAGTTAAGGTCCATCTCCCAGTAGTATGTAAAGTGTTCGGAATACAAAAATAAGATTAAATCTTTATAAAACCCTTAGAAATAATTTTACCCAATTGATTATTTTTTTCACAAAACTTAGAATACTACCGGTATTCTGGAGATTTTTATTTCAATGCAACAAAGGAGTATTAATTCTTACGAACGTATAAGAACACACATTTTTTCCAAAGGTGCTGGTGGCAAAGAAATATACACCCTTTATCTCACAAATGACTTCGCTCGCAATCGAGTTACATATAATGGTTTCTCGCTAACACAATGACCCAGTTTACTGTTTGAATTCCAACGATTATCTTTTCTTTTGTCTCGTCTGTGTAGCGTTTTCCAACGAGGTGATACTGTGTTAATGAGGATCTTCAACTAAAGTTCTATTCACACTGCAAGCTATTGAACGGCTATCAGAACGATTTTTTATTATTACCGTACATCTCGGCAGAATTCCAAATTCCACCGCCACCATCTTGATGGTTGGCGTTCCACGACTGTAAGTTTTTCGCGTAACTTTCTCCCACGCACTGTCAACTTGTGGAATCAATTGTCAGCAGCGGTGTTTCCGAACGTTTACGATTTAGGGACCTTCAAGAAATGAGCCTACTCCTATCAAAGATCGGCAACGCACCTGCAGCTCCTCTGGTGCCGTGGATGTTCATGAGTGACGGTGATCACTGAAGATCAGGTGAGCCGTATGCTCGTTTACCACTTTTCATTTTAAAAAAATGTGACATTTTTTGTATTGTAATAAATTTATTATTATATTAATTTCAATTATTTGTATCTTTCATAATTTCGTATGCTAGCAGAGGCACAACTATGGTCCACAAATAAATATTTCTGATTTTGATTCAATATCTATCTATAACTGATTTGAGAATGCTATGTATATTTGGTGTTTTATGGTGATAAAACTGGGATGGAAATCCAAATTCACTTATCAATGAGGTTAAAAAACTCTGCCTCCTTTTAACCCTTTATTTAGTGGGTTAAGTAGAGACATCAATCACTTGTTACGTCTCATTAGTGACAGGTGGTCAGCCCACACACCTAAGCAGCCAAAGTAACAAACCCCAGCAGTAAAATCTTCAATGTTTAGGATAGGTTGCTTATTTGTATAAATTAAAGATAACGTTACAAAAAAATGAGTATATTTAAGACCCTTAAAAAAATTAATAAATTTCACGGACTGTGCGTTTTCTTCATTATTGACAATCAATCTCATCTCTATCCACCACGCTCAGGCTAAGCGACCTAATAGCTATGCCACCTCTCAATCCTGTGAAGCAGTCAAGGCCAGCTTCTCCGGCCAATCTGTGTAGTTCGTCATTAAAAAAAAAATCCACCACGCTTAATGTTAAAAACCACGGTCAAAGCTTATTTTTTACTTTTTTGTTTACGTTGAGGAAATCTTCAGAAAGACACCCCGCCTTCTGGGGAAGGCGGCGGTTATGTGGGGTTTTACCCACTAAAACCTCCCCGGTGGCCCTTTCCTCGGTGCATGACGAGGGGCTCCGGGATCTCCAGTGGAACGCACCGGAGCCCCTCTGCACTGTGCTCAAGGAGAGCACGTCCTGGGAGGTTACTCCCTCCCCCTGTGCCCTTATAGTGCAAGGCTACACGGGCCAGCCGATGTCGCCTTCTTCCCGGGTCCACTTTGGTCGACGACTCAGGCCCCCACCCTTGTCGCCCAGTGAACCCGAGGCCCCTTTAGTCGCCTTGTACGACAGGCAGGGGATACCGTAGTCTTATTCTTGAGAGCCCAGAACTAAAGGGCTGTTATTTTTTACTTATATTAAGTCTTTAATTACTGTGCACATATAATTAATAGGAGATTTTCAACTTAATTTATTTAAGTTAAATTGAATTTGAACTCAAGGGATGGCACCCTATTAAAATTGGAGGGTTATTTTCACACGTGTCCCATTTCAAAGTACTAAATCCTTTTATCTTAACCGCACGGATTCTACTTAAGCGATATTTGTTTTAAACCGAATTTTGTTTATTCAGGTTGTAATAAAGTTTGTGGTTGGTTCATCACAGCTCACAAAGTAGGGTTAACAGTTTAATGAAATTTGATATTACACATAAGTTTTATGTGATAGACGAACAAACACAGACTAATATATGTATCTTCCTCTACGGTCTGCGAATATAGCTGCGAACATAAGGTCGTTCGAATCCACCATTCGACTATTGACGTGAACCGTATCCTAGCACAAGCTTAAGCTTAGTTGGAATGGTTAACAAGAATATTAGTAATATTTATAAAAAATATTTTGTTTATAATTCAATAAAATTCAAGTGACAATAACCTATTGGTTACCGTACCCTAGTACGGTCTGCGAATTGAAAGGTTGTAGGTTCCAATGCACCATTCTACTATTGACGTGGACCATCTCCTTTTTTTTTTGTTAACGGGGAGGAAATCTTCAAGAAGATACCCCGCCTTCTGGGGGGAAGGCGGCGGTTATGTGGGGTTTTTACTCACTAAAACCTCCCCGGTGGCCCTATCTTCGGTGCATGACGAGGGGCTCCGGGATCTCCAGTGGAACATACCAGAGCCCCTCTGCACGTCCTGGGAGGTTACTCCCTCCCCTCCTGTGCCCTCATAGTGCAAGGCTACACGGGCCAGCCGATGTCGCCTTCTTCCCGGGTCCACCTTAGCGGACGATAAAGGCCCCCACCCTTGTCGCCCAGTGAACCCGAGGCCCCTTTTAGTCGCCTTATACGTCAGGCAGGGGATACCGTAGTCTTATTCTTGAGAGCCCAGAACTACAGGGCTGGTGAACCATCTCCTAACACAAGCATAAGCTTATGTGAAGTATAAAGGAATAACATTGATTCGTGTTATTTCTGTAATTTATGGAATGTATTATCTTTTTCTTAAGGCGCCGTCTATTTTTATGTTTAACTACTGTATGGCTGGTACTCTAACCCAGAAAAGTTGTTCCAAGGGCGCGGGAGAAAGCCGAACCCACGACTCTATAACGAAAAACGAAAATGATAGATATGACCTTAAATTTTAAATACTTTAAATGAATCATCAGTATTATCAGCCTGTATCTATCCACTGATGAAACTGTTAAGTTAAAGTTAAAGTTACAGCCTTTATATATATAATATATATGTCCCACTGCTGGGCACAGGCCTTCTCTCTAAAGAGAGTATAAGGGCATAGTCCACCACACGGCCCTAGTGCGGATTGGTAGACTTCACATGCCTTAGAAAATTTTTCTAAGACATGTAGGTTTCCTCACGATGTTTTCCTTCACCGCTGAGCGCGTAGTTAATCGGCACATAAAATTGCAACAGCAAATTTATTGGTGCCGGCACCGGGGATCGAACTCGGGTTGCTAGCGTACTATGCAACACGAGCCAACCGCCTGGACACTGAGCTACCACGGCTCTATCTGATCTGATGAAACTGGCCTTTAGCAAATGCCTTCCATTTTCTACGGTCCTTCGTATTCCACGTACAGATAATTCTGACTAACCTTATAAAGTCGCCTGTTCATCTTGACGGAAGGTAGCGTGAGTTCTATACCAAAACTTTCCTCACCCATCTTCTGTCACTGACGGAGCAGATGTGGCCGGATCACTGCAAATCGCTGACTAGCCACCGAGGCGTAATGTCGACTATCTTTGTTCTTCTTCGAGTTTCTTCGTTTCTCATGAATTTAATTATGTAATCTGCTGGGCAAACAAGATTATGGAAGTCACAAATAAGTAAAACTAATATAATAATAATTTATTGCAATACCAAAAAAAACATTATTAATAATTTCGATGTCTTTCCTTACTGCTTCTGTCTTCCATGTTTTCCTTACTTATTTGAATTTTTAAATTTAATTACTCTTAAAATGAACAAAAATAAAAACAATTATAAAAATTAAAAAAATAAATTAAAAAAGAAAGTTACATTTAATAGTTTAGGTCAGTTACATAGAAGTTTTACTTCTGTCGTGTTTGTTGGGTTGAATTCCATTAAAAATGGTTGATTATTCTATCGTAACATCAATGCTTCCCTTTCGAATTACGCCTAGTGACAATATTTGAGTCTATGTTTAACTCGCAATTGTGAAATTTGCAAACAACAAAACAAACAGCACGGTACGCATAGTTTGTAGATTGCAACAGCACTAACGCGATTTACTTGCCAGCCAACATCGCTTTTATCGTAATTAAAATAATTGAATTAGCTGCACAGAACTGGGCGTAACGTAACGTTGAAATTAGTTTCAAACTGATTAGATATTATTAGTAAAATAGAAGTCGGAGCGATGTTGTCATAATGAAAAAAATTAGTTTGGAAAATTTAATCTTTAAATTTTCCAAACTATTTTTTCTCCTTCTCCTTCTAATTTTACTCCTTTGAATTTTATAGCAAAAATATATATTTATTTTTTGGTGTTAGATCGCAAGCACAGACCTGTGTCCGTGCTCTTTTCCAATACACTTAAATTGTTCACTCTGCATTTATTAAAAGAGTGCCACTTCTACAGTTACTATTTTCCTTTTTTTTTTGGTTTTGTTTTTTTTATTATATATAATGCCTGAATTTGGAGATGGCCAGAGATCGCTCCGGGTTCACGCGTCGCAGTTGCCCTGCTGCATTGCTATTAGCTTCTCAGCGACCGCTGTGTCCCTGCTTCTCATGGCCATTTTCAGGTTGTAGTCCACTATCCTCTTCCTTGATGCGGACATTGCCTTTGTCATCAGTCTTCCTGTGGCGTCGTCAGCAAAATTATATTATAACCATCCCCGTTTTATTAAGCAAGTGAAAAGAGAATGAGATTTTTTTAATTAAAAGAATATGTTATTGACTTGACAACAAAAAAGATTTTCTCAGTTCGTCTTTCTTATGTTTGTTAAAGCTTTAACTTTCGAACCGTCAACCGATTTTGATGATTTTTTTTATTCGAAAGATGGTGCTTCCTGTGTGGTCTCATTTTGGTCTAATCCTGATTATTACAACCATGTGTTAGTGACAGTAGGTCCTACTGAATGCCAACTTAGTTTTAAATATTATAATCTATAAAGTTAATGGACTGACTAATTTAAAAGTACTTTAGTTTAGTCAACTAAAGTACTTTTATCGGTTGCCGGCAACCAAGGCCGTTTCCGCTTCCGTCTTTGAAAGAGATGCATATACTAGAAATTAAAGATTAAAAGGAGAGGACTCTCTCTGTAGACAGTTAGTGTACAGTTTAGAACAAGTGAGTTATGCTGGAGGAAAAGCCCTTTAGAAGTGCATCTCTAAAACAAAGTCAGTAAGTCTTTAATAAGTTACCTCTAAGTTTCTTGATGCTGTTAATTATATGATAAAATATAAAATATGTTGTGTGCGATGTTGAGCAAGGTAGCTTACACATGAGAGTACCATATATGTTTTGCTGCATTAAGTATATGCGGGAAAAATGGACTAAAAACTCAATATTAACCGATTTCGATGATTCATTTTTTATTGGAAAGGATATATTTCAAGAGTAACTTGGTCAGAGTTTGGTTAGGTTCTGATTCATTCTAGTTTGTAATTCGTAAATACAGAGATGAAAGTCGGATTTGAAGTCGGTGTCGGTTTGTTTTTACTCGTAAATATAATTGTAAGACCACAAAATTGAGTGACCTGACGTATTTAGGGTGCACCACTTAGTTAACCGTTTCACGATACAAAGCATTTTTTTTATAACGAACAACAGAGGTTGGCCAGAGAAGCTGGCCTTTAACGTAGCGTGTGATGTCATATGCCATATAAACGTATCCACTTAATAAAATTGTTAATAAAACAAAACAGTATTGATAACTCAACACATATACATAATATTATCTTGATCACTTCGTTAAGCGTTGGCAATAAGTTAGTAAGTATGAGATTTCCTAATATTAATGGGAGTAAACATTTTATTCTCCGCACGTATCTACGGAATCGGGTATCGGAAATAAGAGCAAATTAACTACAAATAGACTTACGGAGTTATCTTAAGGAAATTCGTCGTGATACCCCAATGACTAATGGTTTGGACTTATGATTTGACGAAGGTTTATTCCTAGTCAATTTGTACTAATGAAATTTCTATTTCCTATCTCTTAACTAAATAAAAAAAATGCCTCATTTACGTAACGAAACGTGACGTCACATTTGCTATAAATTGAAACATAATATTCTTGATCAACCCAGTTTTTTAGGATCGGGTCAATATTACTGGTATATGTCGGCACAAAGACGGTATTCGAACCTAAAATAATTAATAAATATCACACAGTAGGGTACAAAAATAATATAAGTGACATCTTAGTACAGAGAAATCAATAACTGACTTTGTGCCTATGTCTATCGCTTCACTTTTGTTTTGGTCTATAATTTGGGGAATTTCACGCTTGAGCTAACATAGCTAATGATAATAAATAGGCGTGCCCGACAGAGCTTGTGTTAGCTGTGTTTGGGTTAAAGTGGAACTCCTCTGGGCTGGTAAGAATACAACTACGTCTCAAAGCTCTTCTGGAATTACTTGTTGGAGCCGTAATGGAATGGAACTACAGCTTTGCCACGTAAGTTATTGTTGTCAATCTTTAGTTACTTTGTTGTGTTGATATAGCGTTCCATATGCATCGCTTCTTGGCCTATCAGCTACGATCGAAGTGTAATGTATCTAGCGTATATATGCTAACGTCATCTACTAGTTCTTTTAACTCTGCCAGAGCAATAGTGAAACCTTTTGCGTTACCGGTCCCAAGCCCGGAAAAAAGAATAGGGAATTAACTACCTCACTAATTTACGTTGTTTACGAATTCACTAATTTACCATTAGTTGTAAATATCGATTTACCCACATTCTAATCAACATGCGATAATGTTAATATTTTTCGACCCACCCGCATTAACTGCTCAGATTTATCCGTCTATACCGTCTATGCACACACTACATATATCTATTGTCTATTATTCTAAATATATCGTCTATACTGTCATATAAATCATGCTATATTTGTATCCTTAAATTTAAAAAAAATATTTAAAAACACAAATTCATAATTGAATTTATCTTCAACGTTTCGAGGTCATAAATGATTGTCCGATTTCCAGTATTATAGTACATCTAACGATCCCATTAAACGAAACAAAGAATTCTGCTCGCAAGCAATAACTCGCTATAGCATTCTCAGTATTGGAGTCGATTTCAATTTCCTGGTTATTTCCGGTCACATCTTGTCGATGCCTTTGAACATTGAGTATTAGTTGTTCTATAATCTGAATGAACAGCCGTGATAGCTCAGCGTCGGTGCAGTTCCCTCAAGTTGCATAGTACGCTAGCAACCCGAGTTCGATCCTCGGTACCAGCGCCAATAAATAACCTGTTGCAATTTTATGTGTTGATAAGCACGCACTCGTCGGTTAAGGAAAACATTGTGACGAAACCTACATGTCCTAGAATTTTTTCTAAGATATGTGAAATCTATCTATCCGCACTACGGCCGCGTGGCGGACTATGCCCTTATACTCTCTTTACAGAGAAGGCTTGTGCCCAGCAGTGGGATGTATATAACGGCTGTAACTTTTAAGTTTGTTTCATAATAAAATATTCTATTTTCTAAATAACATAAAATTCGACATCCGAAGAGTCCTAGGCAGTCCTGGGCACCGCTGAAAATCAGAGCTGTGGCAGCCTTGCGATATCACATGTTAAGAAGGTATCCATAGTTGGCATCACGTTCTATTTGCCCGTTCATTCTTTGTTCAACTGTAATTGTTTTTTCGTTTTAATGTGTTTTCTTTTTGTAATGTGTTGTATATTGCCAATAAAAAAATGTCTTCTAACCTCTATTGACGCTTCTTACTATAAAACAATAAAGATATTGTATAAATGATGTTTAATGTCTTTATTGATTCAAATATAGCATTCCCTTATTGTAAATGTTGCCAGTTTTCATCCATATCGCGAAATTCGCGAATGAAATCGAATACGCTTTTATTAAACACAGTTTGTGCAACTAATTGGAGCACGACAATTCGTTTTGTTTTCTTTTTCATATGCAGTATATTGACTAACTAGAGTTTTTCGTTTGCAGTTATACAATGACATTACAGAAAAAAAATTATACGTTTTATAATTTTAAACTAGAAAATCTAGTATATACATATACACCACCAACTACTATAGATTACAATATGAATGCTTGACCTCGATCTCACCTGGCGTTAAGTGGAAATTCAATCCTAGACGGTAAGGCGCCTGGTCTCCTTCTGTGAGTCAGTAATGACGCAGAAGGAGAACGCCGAACGGGATCGGGAGAGGGCCGAACCCGTTCGGAGATGGCGCAGGCGGGCCGGTGGCAGACCGGCCCGCAGCCCTGTAGTTCTGGGCGCTCAAGAATAAGACTACGGTATCCCCTGCCTGTCGTAGAAGGCGACTAAAAGGGGCCTCGGGTTCATTGGGCGTCAAGGGTGTGGGCCTTTGTCGTCCGCCAAGGTGGACCTGAGAAGAAGGTGACATCGGCTGGCCCGTGTCGCCTTGCACTGCGAGGGCACAGGGGGGGAGAGAGTAACCTCCCCCCCGGGAAGTGCTCTCCCTGAGCACAGTGCGGAGGGCCTACGGTGCGTTCCACTGGAGATCCCGGAGCCCCTCACCATGCACCGAGGAAGGGCCACCGGGGAGGTTTCAGTGGGTAAAAACCCCACATAACCGCCGCCTTCCCCCCAGAAGGCGGGGTATCTTTCTGAAGATTTCCTCCTCGTAAACAAAAAAAGGACGGTAAGGCGCACTAGCTTAGTAAATTCAAATTCACTCTACTCTAGAAAACATACATTGTAATCGGAGGGAAAGACAAACGCAGGTAAACCATTCAAGTCCTTTGCTGTACGTATATGAAAGATGAAGTGAAGCGCTTCGGTAGGGTTTCAGGGATGTTCAAAATGGATGAAATTTAGCAGAGCGTCTTGAAGTCCGATGATGGAACGGGATGGACCTATTATGTTTGGTAAAGTGGTTAACGATTACTACCGCATTTACTGCTAATGTTACTTATATCTTATTTGCTTCATAATAGCCGAGACATCTATATAATTGAGCAAACAAATTATCTGTACACTTTGACATATTTCTATATAACAAGCCCGTATCGCTTTCTAGGCTATTACGCTGCGTTTCTCGTACTAACTCGACAGTGCTCGTTTGCTTTTTAAAGCGTACAATTTAAAGTGGCAATTTACCGATACTCTCGGAGAAAACAGCGGATAATAAATGTAACGGAAGACAATCGTTCGGAAATATTGGAATCTCTTCAATACTGGTATCCTACAGTATTTTCGAAAAGAATTTCAATGACATTTATCCATCTGAATTGAAAATACTATCGTGTTTCCTTACTATTAGCATTTAATTATTTAAAAGAATGCAAGATTTTTTGTCTCAAATATAACATCACCAACTAAGTTGTAATATGCACGTTCTTCTGTGTCATGATCCACGTTTCGCTGCCTCGTCAATCGGCTTAGACGGTTACCATTATTACGTGTTATTGTGCTAGGAGATGGTTCACGTCAATAGTCGAATGGTGGATTCGAACCTACGATTCGCAGACCATACCCTATATTATAACGGCTGATGGCATTCGCGGAAGGTTTAGTGGGTAGGGGTCGCCCAGACCGATTCCTAAACATCCCTCCGGGCCCACCCAGGGTTCCGAAGGATGGTCCGTAAAAAAGATTCCCCCTGAGTAAAAAAAAAAGACCGTACCCTAAACCATTAGGCTATTGATGCTATCATTGGAGCTGAGTCTCCGTTCAAGATTCATAAAATATTTCCATTTTTTTTATATAGGTATTAGTAAAAAAAAAACAATGAGGTCACAAACAACGAGCACGTCCCGGGAAGGTTACTCCCTCCCCCCCGGTGCCATCGCAGCGCAAGGCGACACGGGACAGCCGATGTCGCCTTCTTCCCGGGTCCACCTTGATGGACGACTCAGGCCTCCACCCTTATCGCCCAGTGAACCCGAGGCCCCTTTTAGTCGCCTTCTACGACAGGCAGGGGATACCGTAGTCTTATTCTTGAGAGCCCAGAACTACAGGGCTGTCGACAGCTATAACCTATCGTAGACTGTCTGAAAATAAAATATTTTAAATAACCTGAAATATTTTCATAATTTAAATTATGAAAATATTTCAGGTTATTTCCATTCGGCTTCCTAAATCCCTACCTGCTTTTAAAAATTTGCTAGCGCAACATTATCAATCGATTTCGTCGGAACTATGATATATGAATATTTTATATATTAGTATATTTAATGATAAATTATTTATTTACGTATATTTAGTGTAGGTTGTCAATTATTTGTATAGATTTGTTATCTTATTTGTATTTCTAATGCCATCGTCCTGTTTTGTTCATATGTTTCCTGTCCATACACAGGTTGCCTGCAAGAGATCGCTCTCAGCGATAAGGTCGCCCATTGTACAACAAACTGTAAAACCTTACTTATGTAATGCCTTTTGTTTGATTTTGGTGTACAATAAAGTTATATCTATCTATCTATTATTACATAATTTTAACTAAGCTACTATTGTATCATTTTATTTAAAATTATGTCTCGGGATGCAAATATTTTTTTAAATTATTCTTACATTATAATGCGTAGTCACGCGTCTGCCAGGCATGTCTCCTTTAAAAGACAAAAGGAAACTTACGATATTCTAGAATTTACTTTTTTAAAGTGTTCTTTTTTATATAAAGTAAAAAAGAAAGGCGGTTATAGAAACCGTAAGTAAATGAAAACTTATAACTTTTTATTACTAAATTTGAAATTTCATAATGTTTAGATTAAAATTATCAACTTTAATTTGTCGTTCACATCTATTGTCACTCCGAGCAATAATTATATATCTTCTTAATCGTCTCCTTCATTGCTGAAGGTCGTGTCTAGCACAAAGTGTTGATCGCTCGCTTCACGATCAACTTCCACGCGTCCCTGTCCTCGGCGGTCTTCATGGCTTTGGTTATTGGCAGGCCTGTGAGCGTCTTAACTGCGTCTGCCCACCGTGTGGGTGAGCGACCGCGTGCTCTTTTTCCGTCCACCTGGCCAACAACCATTAGCTTCTCGAGGTTATCCGGATTTCTGCGAGCAACGTGTCCAAAATATTGCAGTATGCGCTGGAAGCAAAGAGTTGATAGCCTTGTCGTTATTCCGAGTGTCGTAAGAATGGATACGTTGGTTCGTCGAGCGGTCCATGGGATACGCAACATCCGCCTCCAACACCACATTTCAAAAGCGTCGATTTTCGCTCTTTCTTTTTGCCTGATCGTCCAGGATTCGGCGCCGTATAAGAAAATTGAGAAAACCAATGTACGCACAAGCCTCACTTTGGTTTTACGGGAAATATTGCGATCTTTCCATATCCTCGTTTAGTCATCGCTGCTTTGGACATCTGTATTCTCCTATTGATTTCCTTTCCGCTGCTATTTTTATTTTATATATATATTATATATTTAATTATATATATATAGGTTTATTTATCATTCAAATATATAACGGGCTGTACATCTTGTACATGACAAAATTAAAATACAACATTAGCATGTCTGTGACGCGAATCCATAAGATTTTTCCTTACCAAAAAGAGCTCAACACGTTTAAAGCGGTTTTCACTTCAAAAATAAGGATAGTTATAGTTTCTAACGTTAATTTTTACGATCTCACCCATGTTATATATGGCACCTAATAAGCTTATTGCGAAACGAACACCGAAAGCTCTGTCTAGCGGGGTGCTTCAGTCAAAAGGATGTGAGAGCTTATTTTGTTTATATTTTGGAAATTATACTTCTTTAGGCGCGTTATGAATAAATTATGACAGTAACATATTGAAGCTGCAGGGAAAAATTATGCTTATGTACTTTTCAAAGTGCTCCATTATAATTGTGGTTAACTAACCGTATGTATTATTTACTTATATAAATTCAAATATTATTATTTAATATAATATTTATCTATTTACAACATCGGTGCAAAAGAAATAGAAAAGTTAAGTAAATAACGCAGCTATAATCCCCATTACTTACATCGCCAGCATCCTACAGAAACAGGCGGCCATACACACATCAACAATAATAACGAAAGTTCTAGGAGATAACGTATATAATAGCAATAGTTTAGACACAGCAGACCAACCAAACCGTTAGGGTATATATTTTTTTTAAAAAAGAAGAAAGTTAGCAATATTTCTTTTTTTTCCGAAATATTACTAACAATCTTGTTAACCATTCCAACTAAGCTTATGCTTGTACTAGGACATGGTTCACGGCAATAGTCGAATGGTGGATTCGAACCCACGACCTTACGATTCGCAGGCCGTACCCTAAAGCATTAGGCTATTGACGCTTCAGCTATTATTAAATGTATGTGGGCTTGTTTATACATGCATCTATTTAGTATCGTCTCAAGACGGAATGCGCACATACACCGGCTAAAAGTCGAGAAAAAGGGCTTTTTCTTTTTAAATTTTCAAATGTAAACTGAACTCTATTAACTGTCTTGACTAACCTTTTCCAGTCCTATTATTTTATTGTATCTAATTATTTGCATGCAATTAAAAACTATTTTTCAATGATGCCAGAGAAGAACGTCTCACGCATATACATATGTAAACACGAATTCATTTTATAATTTTTTATATAAAATAATTTCATTGTAATAAAAATAAAGCTTCTAACATCGCTAAACAATTCTCTTTTGCCAAATTTACGACTTGCGAATGTATTTTCCGGCAGCTTCGAACCAATTGCCACTTTAAACTGTACGCTTTAACGAGCAAACATAAACATGCGAACGAATAGAGGGGAACCGCTCCGAATATTCACAAAACATTCTTAACAACATGAATAAACGTACCGATTTTTTATTTATTCGTTTCTAAATCTTTCTACTACTTAATGCTATGCAATATTTTGGCTGACTTAAAATGGCCTTTATTTTCTACGGAAATATGATTTATTTTTGATTTAATAGATACTTCTGAATATCATAGAATAGATTTTAAAAATTAGCCATCATGCCTATTCTTCGGATATCCGACGTAAACTTGGATAATACAGTATTTTTCATTAAATTTTATCGCCTCCATGTGGCGACACTAAGTTTTAAGTACTAAATTAAAAATATATTTTATTTTTACGGATATTTAAGTGTCTTGATCACGGCAAAATAAAATAAAGTTAATTATTAATTTATTTATATTTCATTAAAAAAACATAAACTTAAATGAAAAAGGATATCTTACGGTTTCAGAATTTTTCATAAAATTTTATTTTTATTTAAATTTAGTATTTATTGTTGCCTACATATGGCGACACTTAGACGCGTGACACACAAATTAATAAAAATATTTTTTTTTTATTTTAAGGATATTTAATTGTCTATCATGAACAATTTATTTCAGTTAGCTAGCGTCTTTATCTTCCGAGATATTCAAACTTTCTTAACCGACCCTTTGTTTTTGCATACGAATGTATATACAGGCTGTTACTTATTCTTGGTATCAACATATTCGAATAAAAACTGATATAGGAAGCACAATAAATAGAAGACGTTTTACGTTATTCTTTGTTTCATTTAGATTGATCGAAGGCGGGCTAACCGAAGCAGTTGGTTTTCAATATCATGCAATCCTTGCTATTGTATCAGCGGCGATTCACGTTCAAATCTATCCATGTCCGGCCTTTAAACCTTCGTCAAAATTCGACGGATGTTTCAATAGAAAGAATGATTGAAGCCTGCAAACATATTGTAACATAGAACATTGCCTTACGCAAGATGCACCCGCGTAGATCGTCAGAAGAGCATGGCACATTGAACTTCGCACAATCATTGTAATATAAATATTAATTTTACTACGCTCTTGTGTAAAAATAAATAAATATTGTTATAATGTGTAGGTTTCGTAGAATACAACACAACTGCGCGTCTTCACAATCTTTATACAAAATTAATTAGAAGTCAGATTAGGAACTAATAAAGTTAAACTATTGTTTAGTCCAAGTTCATTTGATGATCAACTAAATTATTAATTATGAATTAAAGATACAATAAGGTTCAAGTTAATCATTAAGATATCATTGGAAGTAGTTATTATGCATAACAATCGCTGAGTGTCATGTGTTTCCAGCTAACACATTATCTATATATTATTTTTGCTATAATTTCAATAAAAAACTGGACGATCTTATGGTACACTAGTGTTATAATTGTAGGTATTGTGGAATTAAATAGTCCAATAACCAGTACACTCGCTTTATTGAGACAGCATAACGTTGTACAAGAAATTATTCTAACGAATGCTGTGACTACTGCGACCTCGCCATCTTCTTTTTTACAAAAATTAATTAGAAGTCATATTACAAACTAATAAAGTTGAAAGATGAATAGCTAAATTATTAATTATGAATTAAAGATACAATAAGGTTCAAGTTAATCACTAAGATATCATTGGAAGTAGTTATTATGTATAACAATCGCTGGGAGTCCTGTGTTGCCAGCTAACAATATCTATGTTAACATGTATGTTTACGTGTAAACACTAAAACTGATTTCAAATCAAATGATTGATGGATTTAATATTAAAGATTACAACGTGCGGACGATCTCTTGTAAGACTTATATGGTTTACTCACAGATGCCATTGTCAAAACTGGAACTTTCAGTTTAGCTGGCGTCTTTATCTTCCAAGATATTTAAACTTTCTTAACCGACCCTTTATTTTTGCTCACGAGTGTGAAAGAATTACAGTAATACCTATCCTTAGTTAAAATCCCAACAACTTGCAAAATTTAACCTATGAAGACACAAGAAGAAACAATTCTGGATGCTTGTTAAGCACACATACTCATGCTCACACACTCACACACACACACACACACGAAGACTCATGCACACAATAACATATTTATCTCTTTTGTCTTTAAATATTATCTACTTAAGAATAAGTTTTTTTTTTGAAGTGGTCGTAAACTACAGCGATACATTAACCAACTACTGTAGGAGCTTTCGAACGTTCAGTATTGTTAAATTTCCTTTTTTTTAAGTTTTTTTACATATTATTATTATCCCTGCATATATTGTTAGGGTTAAAATGATGTGAGAGCTAATTTATTGAAGTTTAACAACATTAAAAAAATTCCAATGTTAGCAATATTCCTATTTCGAATAATGGCAGAAAGTAACATTTTACGAAAAGAATTCAACTTTTCAATTTAAATGCCTGCAACTCATTAAAATTGGTAGCCGTTGCAAAAACAAAATAAAGCTGAAGCACTTTCGAGTATCTCTCGTGGTACCGCCGATGGTACGCGAGCCAAAAGAATTTTTCAACGAACATTTCTTTACAACGTTTGTACAATACAATGATCCATTCTAGTATATACTTTTTTTATTTATTTTTAGACCTTAGGCTAAGTTTTTTACAATATTTCTATAAAAAGTAGTCACAAAAATATTATACAAAATACAAAACATTATAAAAACCTAACCCAGTGTGTGCCACCGGCAACGAAGCAGCAAGCGACCGGAGGTTAGGGCGACATAGAGAGAAACCTCCTGACAATGCGTGCCGTGTCCAGCAGTACTGCCTTCTGTATCTGACTCTTGATCCAGCCATCTAGCGAAAGTCTCTTAAGATCTTGATCGACACTTTTCGCTATGCGACCGTTTGCAGAAACGACTATCGGGACAATGATCGTCGAATCCACATCCCACATGGCGGTCACCTCGTGAGCCAAGTCGAGGTTGTGATTTTTTTCCCTTTCGGCCTTCACAAGGTTCTCGTCATGCGGGATGGTAATATCGATGAGCACCGCCTAAGCTAAGTATATACTTATTATTATTATATTATATACCAACCTGCTATATTTTTATACCATCGACACTTCATTCATAATATTGACAATATACAATATATGTATACGCGCGCGCACGTCTTTAGGTAGTCCCGGGCACCGCTGAAAATCAGCGCTGTCGCATCCTTGCGACAGCATATGTTGAGACGGTGTCCGGTATTGGCATCATTTGTTTTGTATTATTTGTCCGTGTAACTTTAACTGTGTTTTGTCTATTTTTCATTCTTTTTTAATGTGTGTTATATACAGTCTGTGATGTGTTTTTGTATTGTGATGCCAATAAATAAATGTCTATGTCTATGTCTATAATAGAATATACTTACGATCTGATGGTTATTACTTTGATTTCCATTTTCCATTTTTGGAAGAGTTAAGCATTTTTGGTACGAAAATCTCATGGGTTCGCGTCACCGACATGCTAATGTTTTTAATTAATTTTATATTTTGTACAGCCCTTAATATATTTGAATAGTAAATAAACCATGTAAACATGTATATAAATATTGAACCGGCATAGCTCTTTCATATTCTACAATATAAAATTCATTTCATATAAATATGTAAATATAATACATTCATTATAATCGCATACTATACAAGACCCCTGGTCTTGTGTGTGAAGTTTTTTCTATTGATCTATTTTCATACCAAGCTCCATCAACTATTTGTAAATAAACTAATTATTTTATTAGTTTTGCTATAGTTAAATGCATCTAATAAATTGAAGTGGCAATACCGGGGACAGGGGTTCTTAAGAGGAAGTTTTTTTTTTATAATTACTCGAGAAAATTAATATTATATATTTTTTAATTAAATCTCATGTATAATTTAATTTGAGATACTTTATATAAAACTTAAAGTTCCACCATTGTGCACAAGCATTGCCTGTAAAAAGAGTAAAGGGGTCCACCAGGCACAACTAGTGCGGGAGTGTAGGTTTCCTCACAATGTATTCCTTCACCGCCGAACGCGTGGTAAATCCCTCTTAGAGGATCAGATTAACCTCCCTCCTCGGGACGATTTCCCCGTCAACAAAAAAAGGATTCATAGCCCGGTCATGGGTAAGATCTAATGAAGCGCCTCGGCACTACGCTATCGTGGAATTATTTTTCGTATCGCAGATCACTAACTACGTTAGAAGCGGCATTCCAGCCGCTGTGAGGGGCGTTGAGAGTGCATTCATTATTTTCTACGACGCGCTTCTGCTTCTAGATTAAAATTTATATCGTCCCTGCTCCGTGCTCCGTGGCAGTATAACAACATGGAATTGGATTAGTTAGTGTGGATTTATGAATATTTCAAATTACTTTATAGTTTTTTGTTTACCGATTATGCAATAGTTTGAGGTGTTATTTCCATTGTTTGGCAAAACTTTCTAGCTGTGCCAATAATCGATTGGTTACCGCAAAATACGATTAATAAAACTTCTATATCTTCATTATTACGAGAATGCTGGACGTATTGAACTGTCTTTAGGCCGTTGGTAAGATTTAGTTAGGTGATTTTCAAGTTTTAAATTTAACCGCACCATAATGCTGCCTTAGGCCGGCGAAGCAACAGGAATTATCGTCTCTAACAACGGCAGGGTACCTAGACTTCCTTCAGGTTAATGCCCTGCTCATCGCTGTTTTTATTACAGAGGATATTTAATAAATATAGCTTACGAGTAGATCAGATTTTGGGAAAATTAATTTCATTAAAATGAATATTTTTAACGAAATTAACGGTAACTCATTAAAATTGACAACCCTTGTAATTCGCAAATTGCAACTGTAGCAATGTTGAGTGTCTCTTGTGGTACCTCGCGAATCGGTCGGTTGCCAAAAGAGTTCATTTTCTTAAAAAGAAACATTCGACAAAACCTTTTCATGATTCTTGTGAACAACCGTAAGGGTCTATGATGTATTAAAGTACTTATTATCTTGTACAAATATAGTTAAAGGTAAAAAGCCTGAATCAACAACTATTTTCAACCGACTTCAGAAAAAGAGAAGGTTCTCAAATCGTCTGTATGTTTTTTGTTTGTTACTTCATTACTTTCGACTGTGTGAACCGATTTTGATTGGGTGAATAATTCCGTTTTTTGTTTAAAAGCTGCTGCTCCCCGTGCGGTCCCATTTCTGAGATTGGCTTTCATGAGAAAACCATATAAGTCTCAAATTCAGGCCACCACCCGAGCACTGAGCTTCCATGAGATCCTTTTATTTGCTTGGCCCCTTCAACTTAATAAGTGCATTGAACTGTCGCAATATTAAGAAATAAAAAATAAATTAAAACACCTGATGTTAAAGATACAAAAAGATAATATCCCCGCGACATCGGTGGCTTGTTGTTTCCAATATTTTCAATATTTAATTATATAATTTAAACTTTATACGTTTTAACTCAATAATATTTATGAATTTTTTCATCTATTATTTTATTGTATAAAATATATTTTAATCTCATAACTGTTTTATTTATGTATCATATTTATTATACTCTTACTGTCTGTATAATAATATTCCATATAAAAGTAGTATTGCGTGCGCACGTCTTTAGGTAGTCCCGGGCACCGCTGAAAATCAGCGCTGTCGCATCCTTGTGACAGCATATGCTGAGACGGTGTCCGATATTGGCATCATATGTTTTGTATTATTTGTCCGTGTAACTTTAACTGTGTTTTGTCTATTTTTCATTCTTTTTTAATGTGTGTTATATTCAGTCTGTGATGTGTTTTTGTATTGTGATGCCAATACAAATAAATGTCTATGTCTAAAGGGCCCCTGCTACTGAATACTATATGAATGAAAGAGCTGTGCCGATAGAAGTGAATTATGACAGAGTGTTTGTATTAAAATTTTAAATTTCATAATGTTTCAATTAAAATTATCAAAATAAATCTGGCGTTCACATCTATTTATTTATTTATTCTTTATTTGCACACAACACAAAAATAGGCGGACTTAATGCCAGTAGGCATTCTCTGCCAGTCTACCTTGGGGTTGTGTAGAGACAAAGTAACGGGTGCAAGCTATGTGAGAAAATAATAAATAAAAGAAAACTATAATAAATGCATGCATATATAATATTCATACCTACTTACAAATAAATTAAATATATAAACATAATAATTATATATAATAACAAATAGATACATATTTAAATACATATATATATATAATTATAGATGGATAGGGACAGCAATTGTCAAACTATTCCTTGCTTAGGTAAAGCTTCCATAGTAAATGTTTGAAAGTAGATTTAGTTCCAGCTGTACGTACATTTGTTGGCACTCTAAGCGACAATCATTTACATGTTTGTATCTTTTATTTATTATTCAAATATATTAAGGGCAGATTGGCTTTAGAAATTAGAAATGAAGGGAACAGAAAGGACTTGTGTGACCGTATTGTCATTTAGAGAGAACGTGGAGAAAAAATACTATTAAATACCTTACGTCACTCATCCCCGTTCTACCTCAATTTTCCTTAATGGTCTTTCATAATTAAGATCTTGTTTTCACGGATAATGACTGATAAATCTTTAATGGATTCCCGAAAACCATCTCGACGTCTATTAACGATAATTATGTTCTCAGCTTTCAAGTAAACAAGGTATTGTGTCTTAAGGATATTGCGTTACCTACCCGTACCCATGAAACACGAAAGTCGATGTCAGTGATGCTCACATATTTAGAGCGAAAAAAATTTCGCGTTCAGTCTTTCCTCACGGGTACAATCTGGACACCTTTAAGTCCAATGTGAACAGACACCTTATAGGCTCACGTGCTCCATCCTAGGCTTTATCTTAGCCTTACATCTAGCAAGATAGAAGCAAAACGTGAGCCAAAACGTGAATTAATAATACAAATTTACATTTTTAATGTTACTTACAATCTACATATATAAAAGCGAATGTGTGTGGGTTTATTCCTTATAGGCTCTGAAACAGCTGGACTGATTTTAATGAAACTTTCAGGGAATCTTCAGATTGACCTGACAAGTAATCCTGTAAAGTTCATGACGATCGGAGCACTCCTCTTTTTGAACTGTCAAATACAGCTTTTATTTACTATGATACTACTACTACGGATATGATATTGTATTTACTGATATGTACATGGGTGTAGAATGATCTTTACTCGCTTGAGAAGAAAATGAATAAGGAGAGAAATAAATTATTTAATATATTGTAAGAATTAAGTTTACGCAAGGTGGTCTGACGACCTCATAAAGGTCACAGGACGCAGCTGGATGCGGGCCGCTTACAACCTGTCCTTTTGGAAATCGTTGGGGGAGGTCTATGTCCAGCAGTGGATGTTTTACGGCTGAAATGATGATGATGAAGAGTTGAATTATATATTTAACGATGTAAGTTTTATTGTTTAAATAAAATAAAAGGACGGTACGCTTGTATTTAATAAATATAATAAGCTGTATTAAAATTTATTGTTAACATTTGTGTAACACACAAAATAATACATAGAATCATTTCAGTATTCCAGCACGAGCTATGCCCAGAGCTCCTTAGTCCACCGTACCCTTAATATATATGTAAAGAAAATATTATGTCATTTAATTTATCAATACTATTTATATTATATACTAATGCTATTTATCCTTGAAGCCATTTGCTATTAGACAGTGATATTTAATGGATTGTCACTTTAATTGTTGTTTTAAAATATTATTGGATTCGACATTAGGTGTAAATAAAAACTTTAAATGTCGTTTCTTTTACTCTAGAAGCAACACATGGAGTTTAATTTTTATACCCAATAAAATAACCTTATAAAACAAAAAAAATGCAGCTTCAGTTAACATTTTCAATACCAGAAAACGTACATTTAAAAATGTGTTGTTGAGGCTATTGGCAGTACGTAGTACACAACAAACACAATACACACAACACTCCAACACGCATTCACAACACGATATCTCATTGCCACACATACAATCACGACAACAACATACAACACACTAATTACATAAACCACGAAAGAAAATATTAGTGAAAGTGGAAGGAAGCCGGTGCTTGTGGTACAGGATTTTCCTTTTAAGCACCGGCTGCATCATTTTTGTTTGTTTAATTTGTCAAATTTTAACTGATTATTTTATATTATATACAAATGCTATTTATCCTTGAAGCCATTTGCTATTAGACAGTGATATTTAATGGATTGTCACTTTAATTGTTGTTTTAAAATATTATTGGATTCGACATTAGGTGTAAATAAAAACTTTAAATGTCGTTTCTTTTACTCTAGAAGCAACACATTGAGTTTAATTTTTATACCCAATAAAATAACCTTATAAAACAAAAAAATTGCAGCTTCAGTTAACATTTTCAATACCAGAAAACGAACATTTAAAAATTTGTTGTCGAGGCTATTGGCAGTACGTAGTACACAACAAACGCAATACACACAACACTCCAACACGCATTTACAACACGATATCTCATTGCCACACATACAATCACGACAACAACATACAACACACTAATTACATAAACCACGAAAGAAAATATTAGTGAAAGTGGAAGGAAGCCGGTGCTTATAGTACAGGATTTTGCTTTTTTAAGCACCGGCTGCATCATTTTTGTTTGTTTAATTTGTCAAATTATAACAGATTATTTTATATTATTATGTTGTTTTAGTATTATATAATATCTTGCAAAATTTTTGTATTGAAGTAAATTAGCCAATAAATCATTCATTCCCTACGAAGTCTCTTAAAACTGTCTTATAAATAAATTGTAAATCCCTTTGTTGTTGATATGTAATGTTTTACAACGTAGTGTGGATTCTGTAATAAATAAGTAAATCAAAAAACATATTTAAAATAAATAATATCAACAATTTGGATACAGAGGACAAGAGGGACCCGTCGAGGGTCTGCACAAGAGGATTGGGTTTGTGTTTGACATTTTTCTTATAAGTGACATCGCTCTCGAAGGTTTTTCGTCCAACATGTTTGATTCCAACGATTTTTTCATTTTCAAGTTTACATCGATTGTGATTTTCACAATAAATAAGCGTTAATAGACCAATGGTTATGGTATGTCTGCGAAATGTATTGTCGTACGTTCCAATTCACTATTCAAGTATTGACGTGAACCATCTCTTAGCATATTTTTTTAATGTTTTAACCTCATTACTTTGGAATCGGTGAACCGATTTTGATGAGTTAGCGCTTCCAATGTTGTCCCGTTCTGACAAAGGCATCCATGAAACTAAGGTTAAAGGGTATTTCGATGAGATTTTAGTAAGATTCTGATTAATTCTATTTCGTAATATTCCTACGATAATTTAGAAATACGCCATGCGTCCGCGCGTAATAATGTTTGATTGGATCTAAAGTCGGTTTTTGTTTTTTACTCGTTGTAATAATTGGTTTGTGAAATTCGTGTCCTCGATAAACTTTGCCAATTAAAATATAGTGGAGGGATGTTGGCAAACTTTTCACTCGAAACAACTGACATGATTAATGGGTTTCACGCAAATTTACAAATACCAAACTATATAATCCCTCAAACCCGAAACCGCTATGCTTCGTCTTTCATTATTCGTACAGCAGACTAGAATAGTTTTCCCGCGTCTATCTTTCCCTCCACACAATGTGGATGTTTTCAAGAGTAGAGTGAATAGGTACTTACTCTACTCTTTTTGTTCTTTACCCCTATTGTATTCTATGTGTGCCCGTACTGCTCAATGTTAGACTACCGTTCATTAAATGTTAAATGTGTTTTTCCCTTCTTCTTATTCTTCAAATGCCTCTCCAAAACTGGAGTTTGGCCGTCAGCTCAGCGAACTTATTCCTTTCGTGTGCCAAGCGCAACAGTTGTTCGACGCTGACAATGCCGGTCCTCGCTCTGATGTTTCGCAACCACGACTTTTTTCTACGTCCAGCGCGTCTCTTCACTGCTATTTTGCCCATCAAAATTAGTTGGAGAAGCTGATATCTTTCGTGTCGCAAGACCTGTCCTAGGTTACTTTTCTCTGTTTGACGGTCTGCAACAAATCGCGGTTCTATCCGACGCTATGGAGGACTCGCTCGTTGGATATCTTCTGGGTCGAGAAACTTCTGCGTAATGGTATTTAGAGTCTAGGATTCGCTACCGTACAACACTGCGGGCAAACATAACATCGCAGCATTCATCCATTTTACCATTTTTCCCTTAAAATATTTTATATCTTAGACTGTTTTTTAAAGCATCTAAAACAATACCAAAACGATTATTATTCTTACAGCAAGGGACTGGAATAGTTTGCCCGCGTCTGTCTTTCCCTCCGATTACAATGTGGGTATTTTCAAGAGTAGAGTGAATAGGCACCTAAGTTAGTGCGCCTTTACCATCCAGGACTGCATTTCCACTTAACATCAGGTGGGATCGTAGTCAAGCATTTGCTTAGAAATTATTAAAAAAATCTTTCACGATAGACTAAAGATAACAAGACTTCGTGAATTTTGGTTGGTCGTAAAACGCTTTATGACTATAGAATTAGTGTATTCTTACCAAGCAGTAAACAGTCGAATATTTCATCGTGAATGCCTTTAGATTTTAACGACGTGCTTAAACTATCAAATAAGATTTAGTGGTCCACTTAAAACGCGGTCGGATATAGGATCAAGGAAATCGCCATTTTATATATATTCTTGAACGTCGAAATGTATTGCTGACTTAAATTAAGAAAGTTTTCAAAGTTGTATTGTTTCACTGATTTTTATGAAATTTTGTATGCATTTTTTTTTGTTGAGGGGGAGGAAATCGTCATAAAGATACCCCGCCTTCTGGGGGGAAGGCGGCGATTATGTCATATACCAAATAAAAAATTAAAAAAAAAATGCACTCTACAATAAGCACCGTAGGGGTACGAAAAGTATTTGCCGAACAACAACATCGAAAATGACGGCGTCAATACAAGCATATTTTTTTTACTCCCTAAACGGTGGCTCTTTTTGCCACTTACAAAGTTACCAAGAAGTTTCTATTTATTTTATTTATTTATTTATTACACCAACACAATGAACATTTTTAACAAACAATACATAAAACAGTGAAAAGTTGTGAAGTTAATGCCATCGCAGTTATAGGCGTAGATTGCAAGCAATCAATTGGCGAGTGACAATGTAAGATAAAAATAAAATTAACACAAAAGTAAAAATAAAACTAAATTTGAAATTAACTAATAAAAAAAAAAACTATTTGTAGTTTAGTGAATGTCTATACATACTAATACTAGGAGAAAAGAGGTCGATATCGTCCGTTTTTGAAAAAGAGTTGAATTCTGTACTAATTCTATTTAAGGGCGCATTCTTACCTAGGTTCGATCGGAATAAACTGCTTCTCAACAATTGGTATCGTGAAGGTCTAGGTAACCGCGATGGTACAGTAAAAGCTACGGCGGAGAGAAGCTAAATAGAACATTGAATACTATAAGGTATACATGAGACATGGAAGCATTAGCTCATACCTTCAATATTTCCCGGTACGTGCCCCAGTTTTCGATAAATATGTATTGCAAGAGGAGCTCTGTAGCAGCTTAACGAGAACTAAGATAGTTTTAAAAATATATGCTCCAGTTCTCTCTTTGTTATATTTTAATATAAGAGTCGTAGAAGCTCAGTGTCGCCGGTCGCCTTAAGTTCCCCAGTACGATAGCAATTAGAGTTCGATATTTAGTGCCGGCACCAATGTATTTGTTGCAATTCGAGGGCACTCCCTTGGTCGCATCCTCCAGCATTGGAATCCTTGGCGTCGATATATCGAGTGTCGTTCAGTTTCGTGGTCACTTGGAAGGCAAAGCCAAGTTGGCCTCCAAAAAACTTGGCATACTCAGTAGAGCAAGACAGTATTTCACGCCTGCCCACCGTCTGCAACTTTACAAGGCGCAAGTACGGCCTCATATGGAATACTGTTCGCATCTCTGGGCCGGGGCTCCCCAATACCAACTTCTTCCGTTTGACCGTGTACAACGTAGAGCTGCTCGAATAGTCAACGATCAGGGTCTTTCCGATCGACTCGACCTCGGAGTCTGCGAAGAGATGTCGGTTCTCTTCAGCCTGTATCGCATTTACCATGGGGAGTGTTCTGAGGAATTGTTCGGAATCATCCCAGCTACCGATTTCCATTACCGCACATCTCGGCAGAATTCCAAATTCCACCGCCACCATCTTGATGGTTGGCGTTCAACGACTGTACGTTTTTCGCGTAACTTTCTCCCACGCACTGTCAACTTGTGGAATCAACTGTCGCCAGCGGTGTTTCCGAACGTTTACGATTTAGGGACCTTCAAGAAACGAGCCTATTCCTATCTCAAAGGTCGGCAACGCACCTACAGCTCCTCTGGTGCTGTGGATGTTCATGGGCAACGGTGATCACTTAAGATCAGGTGAGCCGTATGCTCGTTTGCCACTTTTCATATAAAAAAAAAAAATGCTGAATGACCACACGCTCGTCGGTGAATCTACACGCGAGGAACCCTAAGTAAATTTTCTAATGTAAAGCGAAGGTAGCTGCTAGGAAGCTTTGAGTCCTTTTAAAGGTACGGCGGTACTTCTCACAGCTTTTGACTATGTATTAAGCACAGATCCGGCCTTGTGTGGAGTACTGTTGTCATATCTGGGCAGGTGCAGTCAAATACCAACTCGCGACACTGGATTCTATGGTTTTTCGATACGTGCGATCTTTTACAAATTTAAGCTGAGACCTTCTAGTAAGCAAGAAATATGCTTGTGTCAGAAGATTTCGCTCTTCTATATCAAACTTATTATATTATACAGGTTTTTTATTTTTTTTTATTAAATATATATTCACACACACATGTATATATATATATATATATATATATATATATATATATATATATATATATATATATATATATATATATATATATATATATATATATATATATATATGTAGGAAAAAAACTTAATGTTGTATCCGATTGTTTAAAAAGTATAAAAGATGTATCCGAATGTGAGAATGAAGATGATTGAACGAATGGCGAGCGATTGGGAATGAAAGAGAAAAAAGAAAGATGGACAGTACGTTACATTACGATTAGAGTTACGACGTGAACAAACGAAGTGATATAACTAAGGTGAAATAAAAGAAGTTTTTCGAGCCACTATTTGCCAAATTTTATTTATTCAGACTGCTCCCCTTCCTACATATATATATATTTATTTAATAATTAATTTATTATTACTATAATATTAGTAAAAGTATTTTAAAGCATGAAATCTTAAATGACTTTTATTAATTCTTCTGTGATGTCGTAATCGTCGTGTTTTTAACCATATCAACAGCGTTCTTTTAGTTGCATAATTATTCATGGAATAAATCTTTAATATTAAGGCTAGCCTTTCGGTGTTTTTTTTTTATGACAAACTACACAGATTGGCCAGAGAGGCTGGCCTTGACTGCTTCACCGGATTGAGAGGTGGCACAGCTCTTAGGTCGCTTAGCCTGAACCTCTATTGCTATTAACTCGACACAAGGGTCCCTCCGGTGAGGGGTAACCTCGGCTTGGACGGTTACTATGTTACGCGTAAGCATGCCGATGCCGATAGGGCCGAACCACTCGGCCGGTTGCTATTTCACGGATAATCTAAGAGACATTCAAAAGCTAAACTAACTTCTTTATTTTTATCAAATATATATTCACACACACATGTATATATATATATATATGTATATAATTATTCATTTATTGTTACTATAATATTAGTATAAGTATTTTTAAAGCATGTAATCTAAATGACTTTTATTAATTCTTCCGTGATGTCGTAATCGAGTGTTTTTAACCATAAATATCAACAGCGTTCTTTTAGTTGCATAATTATTCATAGGGTAAATCTTAAATCTTAAGTCTAGCCTTTCGATGTGTTACAGATTATATTTAGGAGACTGTGCACAGGAATTACAGGAGTTAATTCCTTAAATTGTGAGAATTTATTTTTACTTCGGATCGCCAATGTTAAGACGTGTTTTATTAATGAAATTGCAAATCGAACAACCATAATAAATTCAATTCCACATTTGATTGGAAACGTAAGGAAGAATGTTTTATCGGTTCGATTCAAATGTAGCTTAAATAAATCTTTGGAATTCGTTTGAAAGGACAGAAAAATTCTTGTGCCACATTTTTGTATTGCAACAATCGCATCGTTTCTTCTCTTATTTGATTAATTAATTTTACTTTCACGTCTGCCATCTTCTTTTATTATTTAAAGAAATAACGTGTCGTCTTCCTTTTAACAAACGTATTAAATCCCATGTATAAAAATGTTAAAAATTTCGACTCTTCCGACACAATAGGTTGCAGACCAGTCTAGTGTATGACCGTAGGGTCACCCGTCAAATTTAAAACCTAATATACTTGATAACAAGACAATTGACATCTTTGAAGGAATGTAAGGGCTTATTTTTTAACAGAGCTATTGAAGATTTATTGATAAACAAATACTTATATTTTTCACATATTGCGACAAAACTTGAAAAATAATTAATGAAGCCTACACAATATTTGCTCTTCGCAAATAATATTTTTCATTCGTAGATCTTTCTCGAATCTGTTGACATACAACCTCATTACGCTCATCTAGGCAACTGCGTTACGACTCCCTTCTGTATATTTTCACGGCGCGGAGAGCGGGAGTGGGTTGTCAGATTTATATTTGTATTTATTTCCAGCTAGCAATCTCCTTTAGCGCACCTGGTTTCAAATGATATAATAATTTATAAAGAAAATATTACACCGTATTCGACAAAGCGACGATGCAGACTATAATTTTGAAACTAACCGTGAGCAAAAAATAGGGTCTGTTAAGAAAGTTTGATTATCTCGTAAGATAAAGACGCCAGGTAACTGAAATAAATTGTACATGATAGACAATTAAATATCCTATATATAATTTAAATTTTAGTACATACAGGCAGTATGTGCCGATATAATAAAATCCAAATAAAATTTGATGAAAATATCGCTCATGCTTCCCGTTCCTGTTCGGTCGTGTTCTGACAACTGGATAATCCAGGAGAAAACTATACTTAAATTTGCATTAAGTATGTCCGCCACAAATGCCCTAATAACTATAGATAATTATTATGTTTATATGTTTTTTTTTTTTTTTATTTGTACGTTTTCTGCATGTACTTTCTTATATTTTATTTTTATTTCTTATTTTTGTCACTTAGTTTTCACCCGTTATTTTTTCTCTACCCAACTGGTAGACTGCCAGAGAATCACTTTTGAATTCCACCTATTTATACTTTTTTTATTGTGTACAAATTAATAATATCGTCATACGTTCATAACTTTATTTTATTGTACGCCTGCATAGTACTTTCCTGTTTTGTAATACAAAATAAATGGAAAGTTTTCGCCAACAGAATGTAGGGTCGCTTCGCTATTTCTCGCCGAATATATGAAACTATTGCATCAGCGTAATAACAAGCTATGTCTACAATCTTTCCGAGATTCCATTCTCCGATGGTGACACGAGACTCGTTTAAAGGAACATCTGTATTGTTGGAAACACGCATGATATGTACCTACGTGACAGACAGTTTGCCGGGCCGTGCTGTCACGTTATTTATGAATATTGTTATTCGGGCAACGTTTTATTTCTATGTGCTTTTTCGGATTACATTCTGACACGTTTCTCTTTTATTATATTTATTCATGTTTTCCGTTTGTAATGAAGAGATGAAGAATCTTACAGTTATTCTCTTGCGGTAGGTGGATAATTTTAAATGCAATATCTATACTTGGACATACATCGCATACTGCAAAATTTTGGACACGTTGCTCGCAGCAATCCTGATAACCTCGAAAAGCTAATGGTTGTTGGCCAGGTGGACGGAAAAACCGTTTAAAACGTGTCAGCGCCATGACATGGTATCTGCTATCGGTGGTGTAGACCTGTCGCTTCCGAACCTCGCTCTTGCGATGGTCTCGAGCGGCAGGTCTTGATGTGGTCGCCTCCTTCTGTGAGACGGTCATGTCCCAGAAGGAGGCTGACGAGCGGGTCAGGAGGGGAGCGCAGAGGCTCCTCCGCAGGCGACGTATCGGGGTGCGCAGGAGACGTTACGAACGCCTCCTCTTGCTGCCCTGTATCTGAAGGGCCAGGATGGGTACCTGGCTATATATATATATATATATATATATATATATATATATATATATATATATATATATATATATATATATATATATATATATATATATATATATATATATATATATATATATATATATATATATATATATATATATATATATATATATATATATATATATATATATATATATATATATATATATATATATATATATATATATATATATATATATATATATATATATATATATATATATATATATATATATATATATATATATATATATATATATATATATATATATATATATATATATATATATATATATATATATATATATATATATATATATATATATATATATATATATATATATATATATATATATATATATATATATATATATATATATATATATATATATATATATATATATATATATATATATATATATATATATATATATATATATATATATATATATATATATATATATATATATATATATATATATATATATATATATATATATATATATATATATATATATATATATATATATATATATATATATATATATATATATATATATATATATATATATATATATATATATATATATATATATATATATATATATATATATATATATATATATATATATATATATATATATATATATATATATATATATATATATATATATATATATATATATATATATATATATATATATATATATATATATATATATATATATATATATATATATATATATATATATATATATATATATATATATATATATATATATATATATATATATATATATATATATATATATATATATATATATATATATATATATATATATATATATATATATATATATATATATATATATATATATATATATATATATATATATATATATATATATATATATATATATATATATATATATATATATATATATATATATATATATATATATATATATATATATATATATATATATATATATATATATATATATATATATATATATATATATATATATATATATATATATATATATATATATATATATATATATATATATATATATATATATATATATATATATATATATATATATATATATATATATATATATATATATATATATATATATATATATATATATATATATATATATATATATATATATATATATATATATATATATATATATATATATATATATATATATATATATATATATATATATATATATATATATATATATATATATATATATATATATATATATATATATATATATATATATATATATATATATATATATATATATATATATATATATATATATATATATATATATATATATATATATATATATATATATATATATATATATATATATATATATATATATATATATATATATATATATATATATATATATATATATATATATATATATATATATATATATATATATATATATATATATATATATATATATATATATATATATATATATATATATATATATATATATATATATATATATATATATATATATATATATATATATATATATATATATATATATATATATATATATATATATATATATATATATATATATATATATATATATATATATATATATATATATATATATATATATATATATATATATATATATATATATATATATATATATATATATATATATATATATATATATATATATATATATATATATATATATATATATATATATATATATATATATATATATATATATATATATATATATATATATATATATATATATATATATATATATATATATATATATATATATATATATATATATATATATATATATATATATATATATATATATTTATATACATACACGTAAAATAGTCAATTTAGCGAGCGAATTTGGTCCGACGATGTTATGAAGGGTTACGACTAAAGTAGTAAGTGGCCCTAAGCACTCGATTAAGAATTTTTTCTAAACCGACTTCAAAAAGGGGACTTTTAATTCGTCTGTATGTTTTTTATGTTTGTTATCTCATATTTCGGCATCGTCGGGACTTCTCTGAATGCCGGAGAAGTCCCCTTGAGGATGAAGTCCGGTCTTTGCCGGGACCGGCCGGTCTTTGGGGTGTCCTGTCGCTGACAGATCCGGGGCACCCCGCTCATAACGGCTGATGGCATTCGCGGAAGGTTTAGTGGGTAGGGGCTGCCCAGGCCGAGTCCTCACATCCCTCCGCCCACTCAGGGTACCGGAGGATGGTCTATAAAACGATTCCGCGTGAACAAAAGAAAAAAGGTGGACGGAAAAAGAGCACGCTATCGTTCAACTACACGGTGGGCAGGCGCTGTTAAGACGCTCACAGCCAATGAGAAAACCATGAGGACCGCCGAGGACAGGGACACGTGGAAGTTAATCGTTGATCAATACTTTGTGCTTGTTAGACACGACCTTTAGCAATGAAGGAGACGACTAAGAAGAAGATACTTGTACATACAAATAATATTTAAGTGTCTGTTTGTTATGTTATAGCCTAATGGTTTAGGGTACGGTCTGCGAATCGTAAAGTCGTGGGTTCGAATCCACCATTCGACTATTGCCGTGAACCATGTCCTAGCACAAGCTTAAGCTTAGTTGGAATGGTTAACAAGATTGTTAGTAATATTTCTGAAAAAAGAAAAAATTACTAACAATCTTCTTCCCTGAAAGTTTCATTGAAATCGGTCAAGCCGTTTCGGAGCCTATACGGATCAAAGACACACACATTCTCTTTTATACATATAGATAAACATACAAACAAAACTATAAACTAACATATTATACACACTTATATTATATATAAATATATTTATATACATACACGTAAAATTGTCAATTTAGCGAGCGAATTTGGTCCGACGATGTTATGAAGGGTTACGACTAAAAAGTAGTTAGTGGCCTTGCCCACTCGATTAAGAATTTTTTTCTAAACCGACTTCAAAAAAGGGGGACTTTTTAATTCGTCTGTATGTTTTTTTATGTTTGTTATCTCATATTTCTGGACTGGGTAAACCGATTTTTATGTATATTTTTTTATTGTAAAGCTCATGCTTCCCGTTCCTGTTTGGTCGTGTTCTGACAACTGGATAATCCAGGAGAAAACTATACTTAAATTTGCATTAAGTATGTCCGCCACAAATGCCCTAATAACTATAGATAATTATTATGTTTATATGTTTTTTTTTTATTTGTACGTTTTCTGCATGTACTTTCTTATATTTTATTTTTATTTCTTATTTTTGTCACTTAGTTTTCACCCGTTATTTTTTCTCTACCCAACTGGTAGACTGCCAGAGAATCACTTTTGAATTCCACCTATTTATACTTTTTTTATTGTGTACAAATTAATAATATCGTCATACGTTCATAACTTTATTTTATTGTACGCCTGCATAGTACTTTCCTGTTTTGTAATACAAAATAAATGGAAAGTTTTCGCCAACAGAATGTAGGGTCGCTTCGCTATTTCTCGCCGAATATATGAAACTATTGCATCAGCGTAATAACAAGCTATGTCTACAATCTTTCCGAGATTCCATTCTCCGATGGTGACACGAGACTCGTTTAAAGGAACATCTGTATTGTTGGAAACACGCATGATATGTACCTACGTGACAGACAGTTTGCCGGGCCTTGCTGTCACGTTATTTATGAATATTGTTATTCGGGCAACGTTTTATTTCTATGTGCTTTTCGGATTACATTCTGACACGTTTCTCTTTATTATATTCTTAGAAAACTAACTAAAGTGGACTGCGAATCCCACTTCTGATGTTGTAAACTACTAGTATATAAACTAAAAATAAAATCCTCGACGTCAGGTTATCGTAACTTTTATTAATTCAAATGAAATTTACTGAAGCTACCGTCGGTTCGAAAATACTCTACTACGAGAAGAACCGACAAGAAACTCGTAGGACGTATTCTTTCAATATAATTGGTTCAGTACAAAAGTAAATAACAAAATTAAAGTCGGGCAGCGAGCCGACACGAATTTACAACGTAAAATAATATCGGAAAGATCTCACCAAGACGACGCCTGACCGCAAGTGCGGCAAGTCCGGCAAGATCTCCGTTTTATAGCCCGCGTGTCAGAAACATTTTCCTAATATATTTTCCTACTACCCAACATTTTCATATTACCCAACACGGCTCTTCCTGCCAGGAGTCCGTCCTCGGCCCTTTAACTCTAATCTACTTAAATATCTAACAAGGGCATAGATGCCCCGGCACAAGGCTGTGGTCCGACGGTCACCGGATCACGCTGCTCGGCGAGTGTCTGTATCCCAGATGTACCAGGTTGCGGCTCGGTGCTCGCCGACTGTTCGTTCGCTGGTACTACCGGCGACAGCTCTTCGTTATATGGGTCGACTGTGGTTGAGGTGGACTCCTTCTGTTCTAGTTTGAGTCTGTGACCGCAAGCAGACACACAGATACCAACATCGACATGAGGTTTGCTCAAAATAATGTAATATGCTCAAAAGATCACATTAAGAGCAAATAAGTTTGTGTAACAAAACAAACTTTATCAAATAGTTTAAAATTGAAAACAGGATTCAACTACAGTGAGAAATGTATTTGCGAACAAATGCTCGCAACCCCGGAAACCAGAAGTGTTTCAATATGAGGTCAATAGTTTTGTTAACTCCCGAGTGATCATGCTCATCATGAAAACTCTCAGCAAACTGAGACGATGACCTTCGGGATGTTAAAGCCGGGAGGGTTCACCAGTAGGTGAATGTTTCACATAAAAGATGTCGTTTTTAACGACGTAGCGATTTGCATCTAATTGTCCGTCAGTCAATTTCTGGATGAGGCCACGCGTCTCCTCATCAGCAGCCTGAGCACCTGCGCCCAGTTCCGAGGCTTCTGAACTGTACACATTGACAGGGTTCCGACTGAGATAATCGGCGTGTGACATCAGAGTACCCTTTCGATAATCTAACCCGAAATCGAAATCCTGAAGATATACCCACCACCGGATCACTCTAGGTAACAAGTCTTTCTTACGTTGCGTAAGTTTCAACGCGTTACAATCCGTGACCACGGTGAAGTGCACACCAACAAGATAATGCCCTAAAGTGCTGCAAAGCCTTAACCACTGCGAGAGTTTCAAGCTCGTAAGAGTGATATTTACCTCCACACCTTGGGTGAGCTTAGAAAGTAGGCTACCACTCTCTTGTAGCCACCCTCGTGAACCTGCAGCAAGACTGCTCCATAACCGATCGAACCCGCATCTGTGTGGACCTCAATCGGCAAAGAAGGCCAACAAATTGCAAGTACCGGCTCGTCGGTCAACACACACGCAACCACGCGCAACTTGTTGCTCGATACCCCAACTGCCTAACAGTCGTTGGCTCAGGTGCGTCTGTCAATGCTTTGACCTTATCAGGCTCGGCCGTACCTGACCCTGACTTATACTTCGCCCAAGGTACTCGGTTTCCGTGTAAGAAAAGAACACTTCTTCAAATTAATAAAGAAACCAGCCTCTGTTAAGACTCCAAGCACCTTGCGCAAAAGTACCAAGCCCTGTTCTACGGTTTGACTCAAAATTAAAACATCGTCAATATAGACCAAAACATCCCCCGACTCGATAAATTCGCGAAGGGTTTTCGATATGATGCGTTGATAGACGACAGGCGCATTTGCCAAACCGTATGCATCTTAAGGTATTCGTAATACCCTCAGGTGTTACAAAACCGGTCAATGGAACTGATTTTTCACAAGTGGTATCTGGTGGAAGCCAGTAGCCATGTCTTAAACATTAAACAATTCCACAATTGAGGACAAAATAAGCACTAAAATAGTCACTAAACGATCACGATTTAACCTAACTGCTAGTTACAACTTAATGATAACGAAAAACAATGACAAAATGAGCAACAACAAAGAATCTACCGCCTTGAACGACAATCGCGAAAAGAATGCGTAAGATCCTCCAAATAAGTCATAACGATCCAAACCAGCTCCAGGACAACTGACCAAGTCAAGTTTCCAAGCTCAAAACAAATCAAACGGCAAAACAACTGAAGACAATTCAGTCAAGGGACCGACCTCAAGACAACGTATCCGATGCACTCCAAGACAAATGTTATCCCGGGTCCAGAATCCCCCTAGAATAACCTGTCCGATGCACTCCAAGACAAATGTTATCCCGGGTCCAGAATCCCCCTAGAATAATCTGTCCTATGCACTCCAAGACAAATGATTATTCTAGGTCCCGAGTCTAGGGTAAAGTGTCCGATGCACTCCAAGACACTATTACTCCAGGCTTAAGGGCTCAAACCCCAAACAGCGCGCCTAATGTACTCTTTTCCTCATATCAGGAAATTTAACATCACAAAATCTCAAGAAAAAATAGAGTGAAAAACTCACCATCAAAGAAAACAGAGCACACATCAAACTAAAGAAAATTAAGCCAAGCCGAAATGGGCCCTAAAAAGTACGAATCCCACTTCTGATCTTAGAAAACTAACTAAAGTGGACTGCGAATCCCACTTCTGATGTTGTAAACTACTAGTATATAAACTAAAAAATAAAATCCTCGACGTCAGGTTATCGTAACTTTTATTAATTCAAATGAAATTTACTGAAGCTACCGTCGGTTCGAAAATACTCTACTACGAGAAGAACCGACAAGAAACTCGTAGGACGTATTCTTTTCAATATAATTGGTTCAGTACAAAAGTAAATAACAAAATTAAAGTCGGGCAGCGAGCCGACACGAATTTACAACGTAAAATAATATCGGAAAGATCTCACCAAGACGACGCCTGACCGCAAGTGCGGCAAGTCCGGCAAGATCTCCGTTTTATAGCCCGCGTGTCAGAAACATTTTCCTAATATATTTTCCTACTACCCAACATTTTTCATATTACCCAACAATATTTATTCATGTTTTCCGTTTGTAATGAAGAGATGAAGAATCTTACAGTTATTCTCTTGCGGTAGGTGGATAATTTTAAATGCAATATCTATACTTGGACATACATCGCATACTGCAAAATTTTGGACACGTTGCTCGCAGCAATCCTGATAACCTCGAAAAGCTAATGGTTGTTGGCCAGGTGGACGGAAAAAGAGCACGCTATCGTTCAACTACACGGTGGGCAGGCGCTGTTAAGACGCTCACAGCCAATGACCAAAACCACGAGGACCGCCGAGGACAGGGACACGTGGAAGTTAATCGTTAAGCGAGCGATCAACACTTTGTGCTTGTTAGACACGACCTTTAGCAATGAAGGAGACGACTAAGAAGAAGATACTTGTACATACAAATAATATTGAAGTGTCTGTTTGTAATATTAAAATAGCCGCTTTTTACTACATGCATATAAATGCATTCAATACATATACCTTACTAACTTTTTTTCACAAATTTTGTCTATCTTGTCTGTATGTTTGTTCCAGCTAATCTCTGGAACGGTTGGACCGATGTTGACGAGACTTTCACTAACAGATAGCTGTTGTAAAAAGGAATAACATAAGCTACTTTTATTATCCTATGTCTAAAATATTTTTAAGTAAACACGCATATGTAAATATTTCATTCATTTCTATCGAAATAAAAATACGCAAACAGTTATTAACTGGGAAATGTTGACGTGATAGCAATCCGCATAGAGGATACGACACACATGAAACGTTATGAGTTCCGGACACTAAAATAATTATGGTTAACTTGTCCGGAATCCGGAGATACATTCCGGGTGGGCTTATCAAACTTCGCCGGCGCCTGGCGACTTATTAATTGCTAAAGTTTAATGCGAACTGTTATTCCTATCAACTTAATCCGGCCCTGCGGTATTACTTGTTAAAGTCGCTGTGCGATTGTCGTATTTTAAATACTGCCTAGTAGCGTAGTGGTTATAGGCCTCACGATCTCTTCTTGTACCTCGTTGAAAGACAATTGTAAAATAACACACCTAAGAAACTGCAAATCTGTTGCCGGCCTTTGAAAATGGAATCAGGACACGGACAATATATTGGAAATAATATTAAAACATAACATTAAAAGAAAGAACCTAGAAGGTATTCTTTACGTCCATAATTTCAAATGAAAAAAATCCCAAATTCCGTCCACAAGTGTTTGAATTGTTTTAACCCATAACTAAGTTGTTAAGCTATTTTAACTAGATAACTTCGCGCACAATTGTTTCCATTGTCGGATGTGAAACTTGGCCAAGTTGGCGGCTATCACTTGAAGAGGCGTTAAATAGCCGCACTTGCCCACGCCCTCTTCTAAAGTTATTTTAAAGACCTGTCGGGTTGCTTTATAGCTCTGTGTTCTGGTGAATTTATTTTCGTAATAATATAAGTTTTCACGTGTTCATAGCCTTTTTTTGTAGATTGGGGCTTGGAAGGTCAAGGAAGGCCTATGTTCAGCACTGGACTAATAAAGGCCGTTATGATATCTAAACTAAGGTAAGAAGATACTTGTACATACAAATAATATTTAAGTGTCTGTTTGTAATTTTAAAATAGCCGCTTTTTACTACATGCATATAAATGCATTCAATACATATACCTTACTAACTTTTTTTCACAAATTTTGTCTATCTTGTCTGTATGTTTGTTCCAGCTAATCTCTGGAACGGTTGGACCGATGTTGACGAGACTTTCACTAACAGATAGCTGTTGTAAAAAGGAATAACATAAGCTACTTTTATTATCCTATGTCTAAAATATTTTTAAGTAAACACGCATATGTAAATATTTCATTCATTTCTATCGCAATATAATACGCAAACAGTTATTAACTGGGAAATGTTGACGTGATAACAATCCGCATAGAGGATACGACACACATGAAACGTTATGAGTTCTGGACACTAAAATAATTATGGTTAACTTGTCCGGAATCCGGAGATACATTCCGGGTGGGCTTATCAAACTTCGCCGGTGCCTGGCGACTTATTAATTGCTAAAGTTTAATGCGAACTGTTATTCCTATCAACTTAATCCGGCCCTGCGGTATTACTTGTTAAAGTCACTGTGCGATTGTCGTATTTTAAATACTGCCTAGTAGCGTAGTGGTTATAGGCCTCACGATCTCTTCTTGTACCTCGTTGAAAGACAATTGTAAAATAACACACCTAAGAAACTGCAAATCTGTTGCCGGCCTTTAAAATGGAATCAAGAAACGGACAATATATTGGAAATAATATTAAAACATAACATTAAAAGATAGAACCGAAGAAGGTATTCTTTACGTCCATAATTCCAAATGGAATTTACTGAAGTACACCGTCGGTTCGAAAATATCTACTACGAGAAGAACCGACAAAACTCGTAGGACGTATTCTTTTCAATATAATTGGTTCAGTACAAAAGTAAATAACAAAATTAAAGTCGGGCAGCGAGCCGACACACGAATTTACAACGTAAAATAATATCGGAAAGATCTCACCAAGACGACGCCTGACCGCAAGTGCGGCAAGTCCGGCAAGATCTCCGTTTTATAGCCCGCGTGTCAGAAACATTTTCCTAATATATTTTCCTACTACCCAACATTTTTCATATTACCCAACAATATTTATTCATGTTTTCCGTTTGTAATGAAGAGATGAAGAATCTTACATTTATTCTCTTGCGGTAGGTGGATAATTTTAAATGCAATATATATACCATACATCGCATACTGCAAAATTTTGGACACGTTGCTCGCAGCAATCCTGATAACCTCGAAAAGCTAATGGTTGTTGGCCAGGTGGACGGAAAAAGAGCACGCTATCGTTCAACTACACGGTGGGCAGGCGCTGTTAAGACGCTCACAGCCAATGAGAAAACCATGAGGACCGCCGAGGACAGGGACACGTGGAAGTTAATCGTTAAGCGAGCGATAACACACTTTGTGCTTGTAGACACGACCTTTAGCAATGAAGGAGACGACTAAGAAGAAGATACTTGTACATACAAATAATATTGAAGTTGAAGTGTCCGTTTGTAATTTTAAAATAGCCGCTTTTTACTACATGCATATAAATGCATTCAATACATATACCTTACTAACTTTTTTTCACAAATTTTGTCTATCTTGTCTGTCTGTTTGTTCCAGCTAATCTCTGGAACGGTTGGACCGATGTTGGCGAGACTTTCACTAACAGATAGCTGTTGTAAAAAGGAGTAACATAAGCTACTTTTATTATCGTATGTCTAAAAGATTTTTAAGTAAACACGCATATGTAAATATTTCATTCATTTCTATCGCAATAAAAATACGCAAACAGTTATTAACTGGGAAATGTTGACGTGATAGCAATCCGCATAGAGGATACGACACACATGAAACGTTATGAGTTCTGGACACTAAAATAATTATGGTTAACTTGTCCGGAATCCGGAGATACATTCCGGGTGGGCTTATCAAAGTTTACCGGCGTCTGGCGACTTATTAATTGCTTGAGCTAAATTCGGATTGTTATTCCCGCCCACCTAATCCGACCCTGTAATGTGAACTGTAACTGTGTTAAAAGCTAGATTTTATTTTGAAACAATGGCTTTTACCCTCCGAGACGAACAAGGTCAAAGTCGTTAAGGTACTTTGTCGGATTTTTCTTATTGGAAGCCTAAAGTTTTGGCCTCTTGATCAAATGAAGGTTTATCGCTTGGGTTTTTTAGCTCGTTCTTGATTTGAAAGTTTTCTCTATTAAGAAACACTTGTCCTTGTCCGTATTCATGTATCCGTTGATATTCTACTCTGCCCTTCAAGTCTGTTTTCAACCGACTTTAAAAAAGGTAGAGGTTTCGTGTGTCATCCATTATAAAACCATATAAGTCTTAAAT